>JAOTON010001136.1:0-600000 GCA_034440635.1 Lepas anatifera | reverse complement strand
TTGAGCAGGTTCACTAAAAATTTTGGAATGATATATTTACCAGAAACGGAGCTATGACTCGGTATTTTGGGAGAATCTAATCGTAAACGGACTATTATCGTGTACGGTGCGTTGTTTGTACAACAAAGTCATCCGTAACAATATTGAGATAAGTTAGAATTTTGTAATGCTAGAGCTACGAGTTCAGGTGATAACTAATTTACATTTTCACACAATTTTTGGTGAAGCTGGTTCAAGGAACTCAAAATGGAGGGGGGAGGAGGTTTCAAATGTAATTGGATTGTACTCTTGCGGAGTGAATAGACCCTGGAGGGGACAGCCGGGAGGAACAAATTGTATCATACCATACTCCCAAAGGCATTGTAATTAAGGTGTTTCACCATGTGTGAACGTATTTTAGTATACTAAATGAAATGCATAAGACAAGTATCCAAGGCCAAATCCAGAAAAAAACAATCCATGGGCGGATGGAGGTGATAAGATAAATCAGAATCCCCCGGTCAGGCATATGTGGATAAAGGCTCAGTAATATGAAAGGTATCTATAGTCGAAGGACATATGTAATACATACATGCCTTTTAGACATTCGCAATATGCATCTTGTTCTACTATTTTGCTCTTTTGCATCGGTCTCTGATGTTCTTTTCTAACGTTACGCCATTCTTTCATGTGAAAGATGTCACGCGGTACCTGACGTTGGCTTGTTTATGCAAAATAAACTAGTAAAAAAATAGACATACTTCATCATATAGTTTTGGCTCTGCATGCATCATTGGATTTTGAATTTTCACAAAACTGAAATATTTGAAATTTTCAATTATTTGTTGTCAATAAGTACTAGTTTTATGAAAATCAAACAAAAGTGCCAAGAGTTATGGAGAAACTATGAAGCGATTACTGAATGTATATTTTGCACGCCCCTGCCCCCAAGTTTAAAAAGATTCCTTTTTAAATGTCACATGAGATAATTAGAGCATAATGTTTTTTCTCTCTTTTCTTTGTGTTACAATGTCAGCTAGCGTATCCCTTTTACTACTGTCAATACCCTAGTGATTCTGCTGAAGTTCTCAGCTGGTTTGTCTGAAGGCTTTTATGTTGTTGCCACAGGCCAGTCCAGCAGCACGGGCTACAGCACCGGAGGCAGCGGTAACTCCAACATCAGCCAGAGCCCGGGAGGCATGGTCTCCATCCGGTGCGGCGTCATTCCCGGCGGTCACGTCATCTGGTACAAACAGCGTAAGTTTAACAGAGCGCAGAAAAGCCAGTCAAGCAACGTCTTCTTAAAATTATCGGATATGTTCGTCCTCTCTTGATGGATTGTGCCGATGTTCTATCTAGTTTATTATTTATGACGACTGTTTGACATAACAGGTGACTGCTTCTTCCTCTAGCATTCCTTCTGGAGTTCCTTCTTCCTTAGCGTGCTCTGCTTTTCGGCACCACGTGGCTGGTGCGGGCTGGTGAGGTAGATTCAATGAGAGCATGTTGACCCATCGATATTATTAGATCCCAACGCATCTGAGTCACGGCTCACTCGCTGGACTATTTGGAGAGGCGCAGGGAGGGAGGCAGTTTGTACACGAAATCACCGTGCATGCAATACTGAACAGCATTGCAGCTGATGCAACCATTGACCTGCAGCCAGGTTTCTGCCTGTCGACTGTACTACCTACCCTGTCATGGTAATGCAGTTGCAGTTGGCTCATGCAATAATTGCATACCTGCTCTGGGTCATAATATTTTGTATAGCAAACTTCTGACACTTTAGTGGATACATGGATGGGAACCTCGGGGGTAGTAGATAAAACAAATCAGTCACTTATAAACGTTGAAAACCTGTCCGATTTTTGGATAATTGAAACAAAGCTATAAGGGGGCCTCGCTGGATTTGTGTTCAACTTTGTCTTTTTACTTATTTACTTCTTGCTTTACCTCTATTTTACCTAGGGGTTTATGATAACCAAGGCCAACGAGGGCCTGTGCATATTGTTGTCCTCGCAGGTTTGATAACCATACACATGTGCTTAACATTCGAGTACAACATTTTTGATGCAATTATATCTGATAAGATCTAGTGATGCTTGAATTGTAAAGTTTGTCTATGGGAGAAGGAAATTCGATGGTGCATAATTATTACCATTAATAAGTTCTTAAAAGTGCCAAAAGATGTCTCCCCCACTTAGTTCAGATCAGTGGCTCCCAAGCTGTGGACCTAAGACTCCATTCAGAGTTTCGGAGCCACTTTGAGAAGGTGATAAAGCCTCCTAAATTGTACTATGAATTATACCCTAAGACATCCTTGATGTAGACCTGGGCGAAGACATATTCAGACGATGTAATAGCTACGCAGGAACACATCAAATCTACCTGAAAACAACCAAAGGAGGCAATGGCCTCATTTTACTGCTGGGAAGGGTAATCATCTACAGAGGGATGGAAGCACTGACTAAGATTATATATTAGTTATATCTACACGTTCTTACTTATTTTATAAGAAAGGTCGTTTTGTGATAATGACCAATTTATGAGTCTTTTATTTTGTACAGCTGGGTATAAATTGGTCGTGCTTCATACGTCAACATCTTCACAAATATATTTGATTTTGCTCACAGCCCGGGTTGCTGAACTGGCGGCCCCGTGCTACGTAACTGGTCAGGCTTGACTGGGCATGCAAATAGTCAGGCTCCCCTCTGCCGATGGCCCGGCAACACAACCGCATTTGTAATAGGGTCCAGCGTTCCCTTTAAAACAGGTCGGAACCGGTTTTGGGACGTCGTCCTTCCTCTGCCACGCGGAGCCTCTATGAGCCTCCAGTGACATGCATAGAAATCGCCTGGCAGGATCCGCCAGGCAGCATGTTAGGAATCGCTGTTACAGGCACGTGTTGTTTAAAATAAGGTCCTCATACTAGTTTGTGCATTTCCCAGTAAATCAAAAAGTGCAAGGTAAGAAAGTGTTATGATAGCTGTATCTATAAAAGTGAGATAAGTTATTGTAAAAGTGAGATTTTCTGTCACCAATCAATCCAATTTAGATCCGTTTACAAGCTTAATTCAGTTGTGACCTCGGCCGAGTTCGAGGCCGTCAACTCTGTTTGGTTTTTCAAATACAGTAAAATCTGTATACACCAGTGAATGTTGGGCAATGAAGCTTTACAATCATTTTCCATAACAGTACACTGCCGAACCTACTGGACAGCTTGAATCATTTATCAAAGCCTTAAATGAACCAGTCCGTGCTGAGACTGTCATTAATATTACAGGTGTACAGGTACCCTTTGCGTGCGTGACCGCGAATATTTCCAGTGTGAGCTAATCCTGAAAAGCTCCGAACGCCCCCGAGGCGCAGGCCGCGGCTGCAGGAGGTTCACCGAGTACCGGTCTCCGACCCTCGGAGGTGACGTCACGGCCGTTTCACTCGCCGAGTGACGTCATCAGCAGAGGCCCTGGGAAAGTTCGGAGCGCACGCAACAGCACACTGTCTGGTCCCCTGGGTGTTATCGGGTTACGTCAGATTGGTAAAGACATTAGCGTTTCGTGCAGAGAACAATTCTGAAGGCATACACTTACCCCATACAGGTCCTGAAGAAAAACATTGGACGCATGCTGAAGAGCAGTCAGTAGCCTCCACTTAGTTTAAAGTATATATTTCTACTTGACATTAACATCCCAGGGAAATTTTTATGAACTCGGGCTGGCGATCACCTGACTGAAAATGACAAATCTTTCCATCAAGAGGGCACTCCCAGATCACTAAGCGGAGCAACTTGTTCGCGCCATTTATGGGGTTTTGTTAACATTTGCTACTCCTCAGAAATACACCGATGCAATCATTATAGTTTCCTAAGTCATCCAGGCACATTTTTGTAAGTTGTACAGGGCTCCGTCTAATGTTCTAAGACGGAAGCATCTGTGGGACATGGACGGCAGGAAGCATTTAGGTCGCCTTCCATCCATTGGTGGATATAGGAGGAAATTTCGGAGGGGGTCACATCAACGTTTTTGGGGGTTGAATTGAGTAAATATCGCAAAACGTGGCATTTTGAAGAAAAAAACGGCTAAAATTTGGTCCCTTGGGGAACATAAAATATTTTAGACTTGAGAGGATACCATTTTCTCTTTGCCCCCCCCCCCACTCCCCCATGGTTCCGCTAGTGCGTCCATCTCTGCTACAGTGTCTGTCTTATACGGCTTTTGTTGGGTTAAACAAAACTCCGACGTTTTTCTGCAATTTGAAGCCAGCACCTGGCATTCCTGGCTTTTCCGCTCTGACGTTCTCTCGGCGCTGGGTATGGTTTGCAGGGCTTCTGGAACTGAGACCAGACTCAAGACTGAAACGAGGCATATAGGATTACATTACATGACAGGGAAGCTAAAGTGCAGCGGAAGTGCTACAAGTGCAAAGTGGGCGGAACGGAAAAAGGGAGTTTAAGGCCCTGGATAAATATTAACGCGTGCCCCACTGGAAGAGGGGAATTCAGTCCCCTCCCCTACTAGTTCTCCCTGTTTAATGCAGAAGCGACGAGACGCAAAAAAACGTACAGTACATTATCGCTGATCAATGGCACGTATCTTTTATCGTGGGAATTTCATTCTGTTGATCTAAGATGGGGGCAACATTTTAATCACCTCATTAATGGTCTATGAGGAAAAAGCAAAGGACTCATTTCAGTAAAGATGGAATTTATCGAGTTGGAGTTTTCCATACCATGTATATTAGAACGTTTTAGGGCTTTAAATCGAGGCTTTGACTATCGGACCTCTCAGAGGTCATCTGAGGCCACCTGAGTAGGCTGTGATTATTATGCTGCTCTGCTCTGAATTGGGATAGAGCTTCCATTTGGATCGTATTGTGCTCGTGTTGTTGCTGGAAGTCGATTGATATTTAATAGGGCCGTACTAGGTCAACATGTGACCATAATCTAGCTTGAGATCATGCAATTTTCTTAATTTGACCTAGCATGTTCATAAAATACATAGTTCCATAAACGACAATGAGAGGACACCAATGATGCCAAAGAATTGTCCTAGTGCCGGTCAGTGAAAATATATATGGGGAATCTGTAATACCCTGCTGTAATCCCACGGAACCTGCTTTGACATGTGGTGCAGAGGGTGAGATAGGCAGGGAGCGGGTGTATTCCCCTCAGTAGCGGCTCGGCACGCGCTAACCCAGCGGGCACGAGATGAGATGGATTCAGCTGGTAGTACTGGAAGAGAATGCAGAGTGCTGGCGAACAATTAGAATATGTGGGTGGAAAGAAGAGACAGGGAACAGGGTGCTGTGAGCACATAGGTGAGGATCGGGGAAATGCAGACAAGAGAGAAGGAAAGAGCAGTAGATAGTGATCAGATTTGACCGACTTGGGCAAAAAGAAAGAAGAGGAGTGCGCTGATAGGCATACATATGAGGTCGGAAAGGATGGACAAGAGAAGAGGGCAGGGCACTCATAGGCTGTTAAATAGGGCCAGGTAGTGTGAAAAAGAAGATAGGCAACCATATGGGCTTATAATGGGAGGGCCGGGCGCGGGTGGGCAGACAGATTGGACCGGAACAGGTAGAAGATAAGGAGGGACACAGCACTGGTGGGCAGTCAAATAGAACTGGACAGGGCAGCGAAGAAGAAAAGCCATGGCGCTGGTGGACGAATCGCTGGAGCTGGGTAGGAAATAATAGAAGAGATGCCAGGGTACTGGTGAACAGTCAAACGGATTGGGTAGGGTAGAATATACCGGCGCTGGTAGGACGTTACATAGAGCCGGTCAGGGTGAAGAAGAAGGGAAGGCAGGCCACTGGCAAGCAGTCAGTGTGGCCGGAAAGACGGCCAAGGGAGGAGGGCTGAGCGTTGCCAGGGAGCCAAATACAGTCGGGTAAGGTGTCAAGAGAGGCGGGTGGGTTACTGATACTCAGTCAGGGTTAGACGGCCAAAAAGTAAGGATAGGGGTAGCTGGTTGATGCATGTGGGAACGGACAGGAGAGACAGGAGAGGATGGCAGTGCGTTGCTGGGCAGTCGATTAGAGTAGGCAAGGCGCATAAAAGCAAAGACACGCCGCTGGAGGGTGGTAGGTTTGAAGCGGACAGGGCAAAGGCGAGGTGAGATCAGGGTAGTGGTGAAGAGGCATCTGGAATCGGACTGGGCAACAGAGAAGGGAGGGCAAGAAAGTGACAGGCAGGATGGAGAAGAAGGGAAGACAGAGCACTGACGAGCAGTCAGATAGGGCAGGGTAATTGTGGTAATTGTGGTCGCTCAAAAGAATCCAGGCAGGGTGAACAAAAGGAATTTCAGGATACTGGTGGGCAGTCAGATAAGGACGGACATGGCAGCGAAGAAGGAAGGACAGGGTACCGGTGGGTCGTCAGGTACGACCGACATAAAAAAGAGGAAGAGCAAGGGCAGGGCGATGGTGGGAAGTGAGATGTGGCCAGACAGGGCGTAGAAGAAGAGAGGAAAGCCCAATATGCAGCCAGACAGGGCAGAGAAGAAGGGAGAGCACTAGAGCAGGGCGCTAGTGGGCAGTCAGATATGGTCGGGAAAGACAGAGAAGAAGGGAGGTAAGGTCGCTGGTAGGCGGTCAGATACGGCGGGACAGATCTGCTAAGAAGTGAGGGCAGAGCGGAGAGGGGAGGGCAGGGTGCTGGTGAACAGTGAGATACCGCCGTACATGGCAGATAAGATGGGAGGGCAGGGCACTGGTGAGCAGTCAATGAGGGCCAGATAGGAAAGAGGAAGAGAGCAGGGCACTGGTGGGTCGACAGCTGGGGCTGAACATGGACGAGAGGAAGGTAGGGCACAGCTCTGGTGGGCAGTTGGATACTGCCGGGCAAGACAGATCTAAAGGGAGGGCTGGGCGCTGTTGGGTGGTCAGATACAGACGAGTAACTACGCAGGCAGGGTGGGCTGTAAAACATGGCATTATATATATTTAGGAACTGGCCAGTGAAGTGAAAATGACGTGACAGTGTGCACGCAGTTTGGATTGCGGTAGCTCATATCAACAATTATCGGCAAAAATCACCAGTGGGCTTAGCATGGGGAACTGAGGGTCAAAATGACCACCACTTAGTAGTTAAAACACTTTCCCTGGCACATCCTCTTTTGCTTTGAAAGAATATCATGTTTTTGTTGCACTGAACTATTCACTAATTGCTGCAAGCCTCCCCTCCGAGTTCTGCGTGCTGTTTAACTAGGCAGAGCGACAACAAGGAGGGCGTGGTGAGTTTCCTGCAAAATTATCGCTACGAGATCTGCCTCGCCCAGCAATGTTGTTGACGTATGTGTACGGCATACGGCAATGATGTATTGCTACCGTTAGACTCAGACAGTATGTGAATCTAAAATTTGAGCCAGAGCATGCAGTGATATATTTGCAGGCTGAACATGTTTTTGAATGGATGCTGTGTTGTGAGGTGGCTCGTTTTGCTTGCACTCTGCAAACCCAAGTTCAAATCCCTGGCGGGAATACGAAGTATCCCCAGTATACTATTTTCATCAAGGCGTGAGTCGCCATGTGACCTTGCAGCTGGGGCGTAAAAGACCCCAAATCTTGTCCCGAATATGTATTTTTATTTGGGTAAGTTTATAGGTCGACCTCTTTGCATGGGATTTGAGGTTTGAAGTATTTCCCAATTTTTTAGAACTTCGATATTAGTTGATATCTAGATATTTCGTCAGAACAGCGTTAGAGTTAACATTAAAAGAGAAAATCCAGACGTTTATTTTATAATAAAAACTGGCGTCAGCCCGCACACCGGCGGGAAGTGCATAACTGGGCGATGGGTGGCTTAGTGGAAAACACCAAATTCTGCTAAGCCACCGGTGCCGGGTTCAAGTCCCAGCGGAGCCTCTGAATAAGTCGATCTGATCCCCCAAATTCCTCCCAGCAGGGTGGAGTTGGTGACGCTTCATAACCGTGGCAGTTGGTGAGTCGTTAAACACAAACATTTATTAGGAGTGGGTAGCTTGCCCCCCTCCCATCTTCGTGTTTTGCGGTTAGCCTAAGATGGCGGTGCGCTACCGTCGTTCGTGGCATACATGCATGTTTCCTAGCTTTAGGGAGGGCAAGGCTCATTGTATTCCATCCGTGCGTTTTAAATGGTGCATTCAAGACGCGAGGGTGCTATGCAAATTGTGATTTCCGAGAGAAACGAAATATGAAACTCGGGATTTTTAGGTATACTCTACACGACCGATTGCTCAGCTCAAATATCACGGAAGTGTGACAACGCCTTAATACCGTTTACTGCCTTTTTCTACCGTGTGTAGTTTCCGAGATCTTGTAGGGGATGGTACACCCCTTTCTTAATATGACGAAGGTGAACCAGGCCTTCGTCAATATGTGGGAACTTTTATTACAGTGACGATTTATAGTATGTAAAATTTATGATGCTATGTTTTGATAGTGGCTCGCGAAACAATTTGCATGTGCTAAGAGTAGGCTGGGCTTGGGCTGGGAGAAATACTCCGCTACCCCCCCGCGCGGCTTGATATCCCCTCCACGAGTGGGCGGGCTGAGAGCGGGCTTCTCGGACTTTGTCGGGCCAAATACGAGAGCAGTGGTGGTCGGAACTGCGAAATTGGCCGTTGGATGGACGCTTTACCACTGTCCTGTACTGCTTATTTGTATTAGGTTTGCTTTTGCCTTAAAAATTTAAGTTAAGAATTCATCCCATTGACTGATATTACTCACGCAGGCACAGCACAGTAAAAAAAACAGGACGTAAACTGTCAATCCTGGGAAGGCTGAAGTCTGGGGAAGGTCTGGGTGTGGGCTGGAGAGTTGATTCACCTCGCGACAAAATAGGCCCGGGCCCGGATTTCTGCCGGACCATTTTTGTCAGAAATAAGCGAGCCCGCAGGTGACGCTATTTGATCCGACACCTGACCAAGTTGTTTGCTGTAAATTTGGCAAGTTCTATAAAGCACACAAACCCAGTACCAGTAAAATGATTTATTACATTGTTATCGTTGTTGTTATTAAATTAGATTATTAAATTGTAAGTTGTTATTAAATTGTTCAAGTTGAAGACATTGCTTATGACTGATACTGATGGAATAAGTAGAGAGACCAGGTCGTATATTTTATGAAGAAAAAAATCCGGAAAGTCTTCCGAACAGAGCAATAAACTTGGAGGCCTTAATTTTAAGTTCAGAATGCGATCTTGCGTAGACTAAGCTTTTTCGAACGTTCAAGTGCGTATTGAACATCGTGACAGTCATCTGGACTTTGAAATTTTCGATCATCTGGACTTTGAAAAAATTTGGACTGCAATGTACGTATATTATTGCGAGGGAGGAAAATAACACTTTTTGGCATCGATATCACAACTCTGCTAAACAGTGAGCACAGCTGGTAGTCGGCCAGACACCGAACAGGCCTGGACGGATCCAGTAGCATCGACACAGAATGCGGCACGGGCTGACTGGTACAAAACAGGCCCCGGCTGATCCTGGAATGACGACACCGAACCCGCCAGGGAATTAGCCGGCCACAGGGCGGGTATCGGTGGATGCAGAGAGTCCATGCCATCTTTGCGGGGGGCCAGCCAAGCAACATGGCTGTCACTGGGCATGTCGTTGGAAACGAGTAAGCTACCTTCGGTTGATCCACGCTAAGTGACAGGTCTCTCCAGCCCAACTGCTTCCAAGTCGGAGGGAAGCTGCTGCCTATACCTCTCGTCAGTGGTGGTCCCAGATATTGCCCTTGGGAGAAGAGAAAAACAGCCAAATTTGTTATATCTTTTGAGGAAAATATGGCTATTACAGGGGGAGGCTTGCCCCGAACGGCCCCTTGGAACCTTCAGTGTATTTGGAGCACTTAATGAGCGATGATAAGTCACCAGGTTTTACTGCTGGGCATACTTTGGGTGGGATTTAGACGCCTTCGGATGTCGAACTTGTTGATCACTTTGACTTTCTTTGTTTTCCATTGTTTGTTTACATGAAAAAGCCACGGATTCCGCTTGAAAGAATGGCATCCAGGCAGACAATTGAATTTGGATGGGTACAACACTGACCCGTTCAAATCTGGCATTCCATGAAGGTCGATTTTAAATTCAAACCGATATTATCGGCACGCCATATGACACCATAGTCGGAACCACGTCAAGAATTTACTGGGAAGTCGAACACGACCATAGCATGACTGACTTTGTGCCTATAAACCTGAATTTCCCCTGGAGGCAATTGGTCACATTCAGATTTCAATCCATTTTGGCAGGCTCCCGAGTACCCCTGTTCCTGTCAAGGAATCACTCAGAACCCCTATTCATATCAAGAAATAGGGTTTCTAAGATCTCAAAATTTTTCCTCAGATAATACATCAAAGTGCGATCGATTTGCCCCACGCTTATCTCGATTAAAAATGCAAAAATTTGTAATTTTGAAAATTTGGGGCAGGCCGTGAAAAATATACATTTGTACAATTTTTCTGTTCTCTGTAACCATTGGCCTTTTTTGTTGGTCACAAAACCGATACGTATTTCCAGATAATTGATGCAAAATCGTTGTATCTTTCAGCTATGTGAACATTACAAATTCAATGGCGGTTCCAGGACCAGAGCTACTAGGTGAAACATAACCATGTTAACATTCTTCTGTTGCATAGATTAGCAGACTTCAGAAACTGCGGGCATATTTGACATCGAGATAAATGGTAAAACAAAAAATTAATCAGAGGCGAATGCAAGAAAGGAAAATAGTGGAGCACGTTACATATTGCCAATCTCTAAAAGGCGTGTACGTATGTTCCTCAGCCATTGATACTCTTCACCTTTCCTATCCCTCATCTGCATGTGCCAGACCTGGGGAATCCTGAATGATTGATTGATTGATTATTGGGGCTTAAGGGCGCACCAGCCTTAGTGGTTATATGGCGCCCATGGGGGAATCCTGAATGATTTTTCCTCCTTGAGCAGGCTATAGATGATGTTTTTTCTATGCAGTCTTGGAACCAAATGCATTCCCAAGGTACTTGTCCCATTCATTACAATTAGTATACGAAAATACGCTTGAAATGTGTGGATCTTCCTTTATCATAATACCTGAACACGCCTACGGCCTCTTATTACGTTATGATATAGCTCTGGGAGCATACTATGGTTACCATTTCTCTTCCTCGTGGCTGACCCGTAAGCAGTCTATTCACTTTGCAGGGATGAGGTGGCTTAGTGGATAGCACCCTTGTCTTCTAAGCCACCAGTCCCGGGTTCAAGTGACGGCAGAGCCTCTGAATAAGTCGATCTGATCCCCAAAATCCCTTCCAACAGGGTGAGCTGGCGACGCCGTATGACCCTGGTAGTTGGTGCATCGTTAAACCCCAGCAATTATTATTACTATTCACTTTGCAAGAGTACAGTCCAATTGCATAGAACATCACCCACATTTTTAATTGCTGTAACCGCCTTTGTTAAAAAGAATACCTTAACAAAATGTAATAAGAAACTATCACCCAACATCCGATTCGTAATTTTCAAACATTCTAGTTGCTTTCAATATTGGAACAGACTATTTTGTGAGGGTAACGCACCGTACACGATAATACTTGGTTTGCGAATTGAATCTCTAAATACCGAGCCATAGCTCTGTCCTTGGTAAATATTCAACCCCAAAACGTTCCGAAAATCTCAATATTTTTAGGACAATTCGGAAAGTTGCAAGGGCCTAACACGAACCGTTTAGAAGATAGTCTGGGCAACTTGAGAAGTCGGCAGAATCCGCCCATCTGACAGGAATAGGGTTAAAGAAATGGGCTGGCGAACAAATGTCAGCCTTAGCCTTGTGAGCGAGAATAGCCCCCGTTCGGCAAATATTATATCAATATGTACATACATTGGAGAGGAGTCTTAAAGCTCCCTCCCCACCACCTTTTCTAAGTTGTACCTGCAGATAACTGAAGAAAGTCAAAGAAAAATGATACTTGCCGGTTCGAAGGAATCGCTGAGCCTGTCAATGGGTCAGAAGCTTAGAATTAAAAGTCCGTCGATTTTTCGATATTGAGGTTGTTTAAACCTATGCTCATATTTTGAGAAAACCACTATGGCGCTGCCGCATGAGCTCACTTGCATTTTAGTTCATGTGATGGCGTCAAAATACTTTATGATAGATTCATTGATTATACGATACATATAAACATAGGTATATATGCCTATGCTACTTTACATGAAACCTAGATCGAAGTCAAATTTCACTGGCTAAGTTCCTACCGGAATTTTTTCATAGTAATTTACACCGGTAATTCCAGTCACAAGGCCTCATCCAATATACCTATACCTATATATATATATATATATATATATATATATATATATATATATATATATATAATATAATATAATATAATATAATATAATATGATATATAATATATAATACCTATATATAATCTGGTCGTAGTTAAGGCCATTCTTCCACGTGTATGAGTGTCATTTTTTGTTCACAATTCGTATTTTTATGATGGATTACTACACGGAAATGTGTTCTGAAAACATAATGCGATTTACAATGTGGTTTTAAACATGAATGATATTGCGTCTTTGGTACTATTTCCCCTTGGCGTTGCCTTTTTATGTGTTTCCGGAGTTTCGATAGTCTAGAAATACCGATTCGTCTTTATATCAGTTACGAGAGTATCCCCTCTTGTATTCCCTACCGTGCAGCATCATGAAGTGATTTGTCTAACTCACGTCATCCCTTCCACAGAATCTGGGGCCAAAATGGAGTTTGCCAAGGACTCATATCTGACTATAAGTGATGAAAGATTCCAGCTGGAATCTAAAAATGGCGCCTACGTTCTCTCAGTAAGTATTTCGAATGGACTATCACGGATATATTCTAATGGAAATAGAATTGAAATAAACTATCTGCGGTTGAAAATATATTTCTTTTTTCGATTACAATTTGTACTGGAGTCTAGATAGCGGATCAGAGATTCAAACAGTAACTGTGCAGCATACAATCCACCCTCATATTTACATATACCTCTATTGTAGGCTAACCGATTGCCTTTAAATCTGATTCCTGGAAGTTCATTGCACATGCATCGAATTAATATCCGTGATAATTTCTAAACTTATTCCATGATCATCGCAAGTTGTTCCAAAGTCTTTGAGCAGTAGGTATTTACAGCGCTTTATCGCGGTGCCGGCCGAATGTATCACATCGACCTCAGTACCGCTGACCAAGGTTCTAAATACTGCTCGAAAGTTTCGGAACGAAACGATACTTATGGAGCAAGTTCAGAAAGTATCCACAACGTTGCAATCTGAACTAGGTGTTTTCTTTAGTTCCGACTGACGCAGTTCCCAATCAACAGAATAGTTGGTGATCACTACTCTGCAAAGCTGTCCCAGTAAAAAAAAAACTGTCGCGGTAATAGAGCAGTCTGATGCATTGAGTGTTGCAAATCGATGCGGCCCAGTGTTTATCTCAGATAGCCGTTGAATTTATTAGCCCTTCCTTGAAAATCCCTGTAAACATTCACTAAGAAATCTTGCAAACAGAACTTAGGATACCAAATACAATCTACAACCAATTCGGATTGATTTAAGGCTTTAGGAATAACAAATCCTCTACCACTCTAAAAAAACAATAAGGATGTCTAAACAGTTCGAAAAGCTTGCAAATGACGCTAATCATACTAATTCGATGTCTACTAGGTATTTTACGAGCCTTTAGAATTTAGTTGATTATTAGCATTTTATCAGCTTGTCCTTGTAATATTCAATCTCTTACCCCTCAAGCGTGGAGATTAATCAGCTCCGGTTAAGTCTTTTTCCTTGTTAGACCAAGCGTTGGCAGTTTGTGCAGCTGCGGGTCACCTGTCGACCACTTCTGATACCTTCACCAACTACCACTTACGAGCACCTTTAACACGCGCATTGACGGGGGCGGGTACCCGCCCCCTCGGGTTTTTCGGAGATAGTAGAAAAACGGCGGCGCGTAGCGCCGCCGTACTTGGTATACCTTTTCCTCATCATTTTTACAACTTCTGTGAAAATTTTAAGGTTAGGTCATCTCAGGTCAGGTCACCAGTACAGGTCAAGTGACCCAACCTCAAAAAAAGTTTAAGATAGCATAAGTCGGAGCAGGGTGAACTTATCCGATTGAAACTCATATCACATAATGGCCCCACCGAGTTCTCTAACATATGTTCCAGTATTTTTGATATCGATGACCTAAGGTCAGGTACGAGGCATGACCTCTCCATTAGAAATACATGGGAAAAATGGTTTTTACGGAATAACTCAGTAACGGATGGTGATAGAGCATTTATTTTAGCTGCATTAGACTCGCCTGGGCTTTGCGGTTCTAATGATATGCATTTTATATAATTTGACCCTGACCTGACCTCAGGTCAGGTCAAATCTTTGATTTGACCTAGCAAGGTCGAATTATATATCATTCGATTCGGCTTGCTAAGTGGATTCATATAGTTTAAGTCGTTTTGCTCTATCTTTACTTGTTCAGATGTAATGCCCGAAAAACTGAATTTTACATGTTATCCCTATGACGGGCATGTTTGACCTCTCGTGACCTTAAAAGTGACCTGATAAAAAATGGTTAAAATGTTTTCGATGGAGAAGTGGATGGGCAGTCCAACGCCGTTTAGCGTTTTTCGCTACCTACCGTGGTTCTCGAGATCTTAGGGGGCGGGTACCCGCCCCCGTCAATGCGAAGGTGGCTCCTGACCTCAGGTCAGGTCAAATCTTTGATTTGACCTAGCAAGGTCGAATTATATATCATTCGTAAAGCCACTCTACAGAAGTGGCCCCCATTTAAGCACAGAGTAGCGAAAACCCTGGAAAGCCTAAATCTTGCACTGCCAGCGACAATAGGCAAACCCCCACTCTCCCGCTTCTGGACTCGAAAAGAGCCCAAAGTGGAATTTCTTTTCACTTCCCGTAAAACGGACTTCTCAGAGGAAGAAGTCTCCCAAAAATTCCTAGAGTTCCGATCTTGTAACACGGAAAAGACCTTTATATTTACAGACGGCTCCAAAACAGGCGAAAAAGTAGGCCTCGGCATCTGGGGGCAAAACATTTGCCTTCAGAAAAGACTTCCGGACAACTGCTCCATCTTCACAGCCGAGGCTGTTGCCATCCTAAATGCATTAGCCATAATCAGAACCCAAAATATCAACTCAGCCGTCATCTGTTCAGACTCTAAATCTGTCCTGCAGGCCATCAGTAACGTAGTCAACCCCAACCACCACGTTATAGCAGATATTCAGAAAGGTATCGATGATACCCCTGATGTCTCTTTTCTTTGGATCCCGGGCCACTGCAAAATTCAAGGAAATGAGAAGGTCGATGAGCAGGCAAAAAGTCCCTAGAACTTAGAGAGATTGCACCCTTAAAGTGGTCTGGAGACGATAGCAAAGCTCTCCTCCAGGACACCATCCGGAAGCAAATTCAACATAACTGGACCACAAACCATAGCGCCCACCTATTTTATATCAAGCCTAACATCGGCTACTGGCCCAGTTCCAACCAAAAGAGTCGCCGGCGCGAGGTTATTCTAACCAGACTCAGAAATGGACACACAAAATTAAATGCCTATTGGAACGCGGGTACCTGTGGTACCTGCGACGCAATGGAGAATCCCCATCACATTCTCATCGATTGTCCCCAGCACAATACCCATCGGCAACCCATGCTAGATTACTGCCGAATCCAAAACATCCCTGTAGACCTAAAAACTCTGCTCGGTAACGACCATCCTGAACTTCTCGAAAAAGTCTTTACATTTCTAAAGGATTCTGGGCTAGAGAAGTTTCTATAAATCACTCCTCCCAGTATATATGATGAGGGTGCATGGTGCACCCCCAAAGTAGGACTTGCCCATTTTCTAACCATAGCTGATCCACTGCGAAATTTAAGCAATAGTTTTGTAACCTTTAAATGGTTCGTTGTAGGCTAAGGATAGGTTATGTTAGGCTAACTTTGAAATCAGGTTAGGTTAGATAGGTTAGATTTCTTCACTGCAGTGATACCTTCACTGCGGGTCTATACTAACCACACCTATACTCTTACTAACAATCTAACTATCCTCTCACACTTCTTTCTCTGCGCGGCGGCTGCCCAGCCGAAGAGGGGAGCTGCAACTTCACCTCCGGGTTGCAGGGTAAATTCGCGGCACCCTGGCCAGGTGTTTAGCGCACTTTCTAAAATACGAAATTATTGAGTTAACGGAGGCTTTCGAGTAACGTATACAAGCGGACATCAATAGCTGACACACAAAATTCTAAATTCTAAATTCCAAATTCTAAATTTCAAACTCTAAATTTATAAGGTCTTCAACCACAGAAATAACCTTCGCACTCTGCGGGTCTAAACTTATTAAAAGACCTCCCTTGGCATGGCTATGCCATTGCCACGACCGTCCACTTGCAAGCTAAAACATCTTGCAACCCATTACTTGAAATAACTCCCATTGCTTTAACAGACTAACGTAGCTTGCCCTCACACTAAATTCTAAAATTCTCCCACACACTCCTTTAGAGGCGGGCAAAGGTGCTATGCACAGAACGCCTAATAAAAAGCCATAAGCAGCAAGCCATTAGAAATACATGGGAAAAATGGTTTTTACGGAATAACTCAGTAACGGATGGTGATAGAGCATTTATTTTAGCTGCATTAGACTCGCCTGGGCTTTGCGGTTCTAATGATATGCATTTTATATAATTTGACCCTGACCTGACCTCAGGTCAGGTCAAATCTTTGATTTGACCTAGCAAGGTCGAATTATATATCATTCGATTCGGCTTGCTAAGTGGATTCATATAGTTTAAGTCGTTTTGCTCTATCTTTACTTGTTCAGATGTAATGC
Source organism: Lepas anatifera (assembly GCA_034440635.1). Taxonomy (NCBI): domain Eukaryota; kingdom Metazoa; phylum Arthropoda; class Thecostraca; family Lepadidae; genus Lepas; species Lepas anatifera. The sequence goes on along the minus strand of JAOTON010001136.1, from coordinate 583,175 downwards.
CCGAAAAACTGAATTTTACATGTTATCCCTATGACGGGCATGTTTGACCTCTCGTGACCTTAAAAGTGACCTGATAAAAAATGGTTAAAATGTTTTCGATGGAGAAGTGGATGGGCAGTCCAACGCCGTTTAGCGTTTTTCGCTACCTACCGTGGTTCTCGAGATCTTAGGGGGCGGGTACCCGCCCCCGTCAATGCGAAGGTGGCTCAGACCCCCGTCAATGCGCGTGTTAAACGACAGGCGTAGCATGTGCTACGGAGCAACGAAAAACGGCATATCTTTCTGTGAATTTCTTGCTTCATGACTGAGATGTTCTTGCGCCTGAAAAGTGAGCCTAAAAACAGAAAAAAGTTTTATATACATAAGCGATGCATATTTGCGTAACACGAGAGGTTTTTTTACTGTCTATGAGCTCCAAGTATGCTCCCACCATTCAACTTTGTAAGATGAAATACGCATGCCAGCTCAGACAGGCCAAAATCAAGCTTTGAATCTGCAGTTTTCTCGTGTAAATGGGAACTGTTCTTTGGTTTGCAGATAGAGCTCTGCACGGACAACACTGTATGTCCTATCTTCGTTCTGTTTCCAGAAGGAGCGCCTATAGAGTGTACTGGCCCTTAGCATCTTGCAGGTACTCTTACCTTCCATGCCGAAAATCTCGGAAGATTCTATGTTTAACGAGTCTATTTTGTTTCAGATAAAACCAACCGAAGAAGGTGACTCGGGAATCTACACTTGCGAAAGCAACAGCATGGACGGAGTAAGATACACCCACACTTTTACGGTAAGCGGAGTGTAGACGAACTAAATAGTGATACGAGCTGTTCACACGCTGAAAGTACTCTGGAACAGCTAGCAAGTGAATGGGGTTCTCCCGGCATCCTGACTGGAATAATTCAGCTAGTGTCCTATACATAGGCTGACAGATACGCGGTGTTTCCTTTGTTCCAACAATCATCATAGCAAAAAATACAGAGCGGAAATGAGTGTCAAAATACTAAACTAGGAATAAATGATTGATGGCAAAATATTTAATAAATTTGCCTGGAAAGCAACTGTGTCCGAAAGTTTCACCTCCTGGATTTTGTATTGTCAAGTGGCAACAAGGGTGTGGATTCATATCTCTTTGGGAGTGCCCGGGCACCCCAACAAACCGTCGATCTGGTGATGAAATATTCTTTAGATTTTCGTGTTTTTATTACTTTGGATTGGTTTTATGCAGTTTATCAGGCCTGCAGGAAGGCTAAAACACAATTTCTGTTCCTTATAATATTGTGGTTATTGATATTGCTCTAAATTAAGGCACTCAAAATCATTTTTCAAAATCCTCTCCTTGAATGACAATGGTGGAAAGGCATATTCTTATTTCTCGTAGGTTCTCGAGCAGTTGTTTATCTCAAAGTATGACTACCTAGGAGGCTTTTTCTTCAATCTGAGATGCGATTACGTGTGATTCTCTCCAAGACTGTATCGGGTGCGTGTTCTCACTTTCTGTGCTGTCCACAGATTAAGATTGGCGAAGGCAGTGGCGCCTCTCGAGTGGGGGCGGCTGCTTTTGGAACCATAGCTGCGGCTGCAGTCCTGCTCTTGACCTAGATGGCGCGCGACAAATCGGCAGTAGAGCTTAGCTTACCTACATGCACACAGCATTGTCCTTGTTTTATTTGTGATTGTGAGCGCGTGCGTCAATTCATGTTCGAGTGTGGTTTTCGCATAATTGCACGGGATGAGGCCATAACCTACTGTTATTCCGTGTTCCCATAGTTTCTGCGGTAAACCCCGGCGGGACCATCCCGGGGAAAATGGCCAAATAAGTGTACAACTGTGTCTAACTTTCGGAGTTAAGGAGTAAGTCCTATCACTTATGAAGTTTAAGACTGTTGATCCTCCTGGTCTAGTTCCCATTTCCTTGATTAATGGTGGTATTAATATGCGCTGACATTAGATATATCTGACAACGTGGTGAATGGTGTTGGCGGAGCGTTCTGCTGCTTTTGTGAGCCTGCCAACTTACAGTGTGAAGTCAAGGGGTAACAGGGTTTGATCCGTCTGTGATGGGAAGTACCTGGACAAGAACGTGTGTGATGCAAACATGTTTGTGAATTTTCCGTAGAAACAAATCAAAGTAGGTGAAGTGGCTCTATCGTTTCCCCAAAAGTCGTTCATATAATGGCACTCTGTGCATCAGATTTTAATCCTCTCAGCTACCCACTATAAAGCTTGAAGCATTTTTTGGGAATAACGTTGGTCCTGTTTGGAATTATTTAAGTGCCAGGTTCAAGTGCTGCAGCCTTTTTCTTTCCTAGCGGTTCTTGTCACTTATATGTCGTGCTTTCGTTTCAGTTGGCTTTGAATTAGGCAGTGGTTTGCCTCACAAAATAATGCACCTTAAGGGACGACTATCGTATATCCATGATTCGGAACAAATTATGAATAGAAACTATGAACGTAACCAACATCAACCATTATTGATGGAAATCTATAAGTATTTATTCAGGAAAAAACCTACTAAAGGATAAAGGTGAGTCCACGGGGACAAGTGGGGGATTCTTCCCCCCCCCCGATCGACCCTCAGCGCCACCTAAAATGTTTATGGTATCTCCCCCCTGTTGAAAGGTCAATGAGGCCCGCTTGAACTAGCACTTTCCACTCCTACCCCCCCTGCGGAGGAAATTGGCATATACCTGATAAGTTTTGCCTCCAAAAAGTGGCGCTCCATGGTCCCCCTCCCCCTCGCAACTATAACCCCCTGCAGAAAAAAACATGTGATGGCATGCTTGACCAATGCATTATATAAAAGATACGTACATGTAAGCAAAATCCTGCCAACAACATCAAATGAGCTGCACTTTCATTGCCGAATTTATCTTACCTGCTTCCAGAAAGCATATGACTTGGGTTTTTCTGAGGCGGATTTGAGCTCAGTTTGCATGTAAATCGATTTGTTTGATTCACCGCTTGCAGCAGTGATATGTGAACGAATGAAACGTGTGCGAGTCCACAGCTGGCGTTAATGTGTAACGAGGCCTACTTGTAGCAGCAGCCTACAACTGACGTTAATGTGTAACGAGGTATAGTTGTAGCAGTAGCCTACAGCTGAAGTTAATGTATAACGAGGCCTAGCTGTAGCAGTAGCCTATAGATCTGAACGAGGTACCTGTTGCTGTGCCGTCATGAGTAGGTTTGGTGTTCCAGTCACTAATCTGTCACTTCATATGGCCCTGTGGCCTGTGTGTGCGGTATCTACATGCGGACATGTAACATCTCTGTCTGATGTACCTGCAGATCTGGTTATAAATATTTTTGCGTTTTTATTTTGGAAAATAACTGTGCATGTTTCTCGTTTAGCTAAGCAGCATCTGGCACCGCTCACGCGCATACAAAATAAAAGTATATAAGGAATTCGGTTTGACTGGGCAAGTTGAAGTGTGTTCATGTGTGTCGTAATCAATGCCAGATTGAGAGAAGCAGATAATTCTTCACTCATTATAGCGCTGAATAACTGGCCTGTTTGGGTCTGGTCATTTGCTCCATCCGTCACTAGATAATGAGAAAACGTGATCATTCGTGGCTGTTTTCGGAGGTTGCTGCATCCCAAAAAAAATCAGGGGCCGTGAACGCCTTTCATAGTCCCAAGGCTACTGCTTATGAAAGGGAGATACGGGAAAAATATTGTGGTTGCTTGCTATTTGAAAAATCTCGATTACGAAACTGTCAATCATTTTTGTATGTTCGGCAAAATTTTTGGAGGCCACTCAACTATTATTGAAATTTGTTTACGATCCCGGTAAAAGGCTGGAACCTGCTCTTCATCTCTTAGTTTTCAAAAACTTTTTTAAGTGGCTAGAGTATTTTTTTGTAAAAAATGTTTGTTCTCCTGTATTTGTATTTGAATTAATTTTAGGTACATAGCCCATAAGAATACGACATGAATCTGTTCGCCCTAAAAGTAGAGCATACAATAATTACTCAAGTCTTCAATCGTTCGTACCTCAGGTCTTCAGTCGTTTTCTACAAAATTCCCGTGCTGACGGAACTTTTGCGTCAGATAAGTCACGTGACCCAGATATGAGAATTCCTAGGCTTCTGATTGGTCAATTGTGATTTATTTAGTCCTATATTTCTGTTTTAAAAGAGTTTTGAAGTGTATATTTTTTAAATAATGTTTGTCTGTGGCAGTTCCGAAGTTCTACATCACTGTTTAGGACAGATATCACCGAACTCTTGGAGAAATTGATGGTCATAGCGGAAGGCTACATCACTAAATCGATGGTGATAATTCTCGATAAGTTATCCAAAAATGTTGACTTTGAGAGCGATTTCATAGCATTTGGAGGCCGAATTCGCAAAAATGAGAATAGGACTTCTGAAACAACTTTTCTGACCTTTTGATCTAGCCAATACAATTGTTCGTGTATCTCCCTTTAACAGCATCAAGCCGATTTCACTGCCAGACTTGTTGAGTCGCACATCAATTTTTCCTGAGTCAGAATTGGGCAACTCGTCTCTGAATTTGATTCAGGTCATAGTCGAGTCAAGTGTTCAACCAAATGAGTTTGGTTAGAATCAGAATCAGTCTCAAAATCATGCGAATGTTTTGGGTCGGCTCAACTTCTTAATTTCTCAACGCCTGTACTGAAACAGCTTAGTTCTTGAATTGTACTAAAATAAAACTTATTTGAAAGCTAATCAATTATTTTGTTGGATGACTTAGGTACATTGTCATTTAGTTATGATAGATAACCCTCGCTCCGGTGGGGGTGTTTGAAGACCCCCTTGGGTTTTTCCGATGGCACGAAATAACGGCGGCACGGAGCGCTGCCGTACTTGGCACACATTATCCTTGCTCACTTCCCTAACTTTCCAGAATTTTAAGGTTCTATCATCTCAGGTCAGGTCCTCAGTGTAGGTCAAATGACCTCACCTCCAAAAATGTTTAAGGTGGTTTAAGTAAGAAATGGTGAATCTATCGAATTGAAACTTATACCACATAATGGGCCCACCAAGTGCTACAAAATTTATCTGAGATTTTTTATGTCGATGACCTAAAGTCTAAAGTCAGGTACTGTTCCGCTGCATTCTGCTGAATGCAGCGGAACTAGGCGGATGCATTTTATTTGCTCTTAGAAATTTGTTCATATTTTTGCGAACCGTTAAGGTTCAGCTAATCTAAATGTGTGTCCTTGGTAAATGAAGGTGTGCTAGATTCAAATATAGCATTGTTTTTGACGTGTAAGATCAATTTAATGCTGTTTAATGCCTTTAAAGTTAGGAAATATTTCTGAGTTTTCATCAACTTTTTATATTTTTGCGATCGAATCTTAACTTGATTTTTCGATCAAGAACACGTGCTTTCAGCAAGTTTTCCCTCAGTGAACAAGAATCAAGATAAGAATAATGTGTCGTGCATTTATTGCGTATACCCTGAAAGAACTGAAGAGACTGGAGCCACCGACAAAAGAAAAACATATTCAAGTCATAACGAACAATCGACCAGTGTGTGCATACCGAAAAAGAGTGAAAACCGAAAAACGACCGAGAACACTAGCGATCCCAAAACGACTTACAACGACAACAGCGCAGACGCAGCCACCAGCCGATGAAACATCGAACGCGACGCTCCCAAATGTGACAGTGAACAAACCAACAAGCGTCAGAACACGGAGGACTGACAGACAGTCACATCTCTCGATTGGTCACCTAAACGTAAGATCCCTCCTCTCATCAATAGACGACGTCAATAATCTGCTGGAGAGTCAACATCTAGATGTTTTGTGTATTAGCGAAACCTGGCTAAATGAAAATATTGACAACAGCTTTTTGATATTTCCAGGCTACAAAATATTCAGAAAAGACCGTCCGCCTCACATAAGTCGTGGGAGGGGAGGAGGAATATGTATTCTATATCGCAACGCACTGCGCGTGGAGACATTATCAGTGCCAACGGCTGGCTCGCCCCTGGAGGCGCTGTGGGTCAGCTTGTATAGCAAACAAACTGTGACAATTGGAGTGTGCTACCGGCCACCAAAAGCACCAATTTCAGCGGTTTTAGACGATCTACAGGGACAGCTGATTTATGTTAACTGCAGAGCAAGACCTACATTTCTTCTGGGCGATATCAACATAGACATGCTTAAACCATCTAGCTCAGAAACAAGGAGATACGCTCAAACAATCGAAGATCTGAACATGAAACAAATAGTGGCAACAACTACTCGCCCTGAGTCTGGATCCCTGCTAGACCACATCATAGTGAGATCCTCTGATGAAAAGACGTCATCTCAAGTCATCCCAATCAGTTGGAGTGACCACGATCTGGTGGTTGCGGACACCCAGCTGAAGCGGGAGCGCCCCTGTGCAGCAGAGATCACCATCCGATCGACCAAAGGTTTGGTGCCAGACGCCCTATGCTTGGACTTACTATTAGCTGATTGGAATGCTGTGCACGAGTCAATGAGCTCAGGCGATAAATGGAGAGCCTGGCTTACTGTGTGGTCACCAATTATAGATAAGCATATGCCGTTAAAAACCATCCGGACGAAAAGAGCCCCAGCTCCGTGGCTTCAAAACAACGAGGCACTCCGTTCCCTCATGAGGGAAAGAGACAGGCTTTATAAAGCTAAATGTGATAATCCCAACTCGGACGTGGTCAAAGAACAGTTTCGCAAATGCAGAAACGAAGTGAAGAGTGCACAAAACAAAGAGCGATCGAACTACTTCCTCTCTACTTACCAACAGAGGCGCCACACCACGTGGAAGGATATAAGACGATTTCTTATATTACCTAAGGGAGGTGACCCCGTCGCTGCAGTCAATGAACCGTCTGCTCAATGGGCAGATAAGTTAAATGAGCACTTTGCAACCGTTGGCTCACGCGTAGCAGCGGCGCTGGAGGAGGCCCGACGGGACACAGAGCCTTTGCCTCCCCGTCCCCCAGTTGTGGTCAGTGGGGCCTTTCGCGTGCGCCCAGCAACACTACCTGAACTATCATATGCCATCAATCGTATGTCAACGTCCAAATCTAGCGGAGAAGACGGCATCACCATCAGCATGCTGCGAATGACTTTCCCGGTCATCGGTCCTCATCTGCTCGAAGTTATCAACTCTTCGCTGATCTCCGGAGAGCTACCAACGGAATGGAAGCTGGCTACAGTTGTCCCACTCCATAAATCGGGAAGTGTAACTGAGCCTGGTAACTACCGTCCCGTGTCTATTATCAGCACAGTCGCAAAAGTAGCAGAGAGCGTTGTGTGCGTGCAGCTGGTTAACTACATGGAGTCGCATGCAATTCTCAGTGATATCCAGCATGGATTCAGAACAGGACGATCCACAGAATCAGCTATGCTAGACGCAGTTGGATGGCTGATGGAAGGCATGGACCAAGGCTTTTTAGGGTCCGTCACAACCGCGGACACGTCCAAAGCCTTCGATTCCGTGGAACACTCCCGACTGATAGAAAAATTAGGATGGTATGGTATAGATAGCCATTGGTTTGAGCGCTGGTTAAGTGAGCGTAGACAAAAAGTCAAGGGAGGGGATAAAATGCTTCCTATTACACATGGTGTGGTTCAGGGTTCACTTCTCGGCCCAGTCTTGTTTTTACTCTTCACAAATGATTTGATGTCTCACGTAGAATCCAAAATTGTCATGTACGCCGATGACGCACAATTCTTGCATCGAGGCCTTAGTCAAAACCCGCTTGAACTTCAGGGAAAAGTAGAAGCTACATTCAAGCAAGCCCACACATGGTTTACCCAGAATAGTTTAAAAATCAACCCAACAAAAACTGATCTTATGCTTGTTAGACCACGCCATAGGCGGTCATCACTGCAGTTCTCTGTGCAGTTTGGAGATGTTAATGTTAAACCGTCGTCAACTGCCAAGATTTTGGGTCTCACTGTCGATGATGGATTACATTTTGATGCTCATGTAACAACAGTGATCAAACGGTGCTACTCTACTCTAGGTGGCTTAGCAAAATTTTCGTACAGACTTCCAGAAGCGGTAAAGAAGATGATAGTAGAAACTCTTATATTCCCACATATTACCTATTGTTTGTCAATCTGGTCAGGATGCAACAAAAGTCAGCACAACCGCATTCAAAAAGTCATTAATCATTGCGCGCGAGTCGTGAAAGGAGCCAGAAAGCATGACCATGTGACTCCCATACTAAAAGACTTAAAATGGCCTAGATTCGATGAATTCTTACAGGAGCATGACCTGACTACCATGTGTTATGTTCTGTACTCAAAAAATGCCCCATCCAGCCTGCGTGATCGGTTCACACACCGCGAGGAAGTCTCGAGTAGGCAGACCAGAGCCACGCACGCGGGTGACCTTCACCTACCGCGTGTGCGAACCGAGCACGCCCGGCGATTTTTCAGATATCGGGCCACATCACTGTGGAACCTCGCTCCTGCTGAAGTTAGGAACGAGCGCAAACCGGCAAAATGTCGTAGGCTAGCTAACCGCTGGATTAATGATAGACGTCAGGTAGAGAATAGGAGCTAACTAGTGTGGAGCTGAAGAGTGTATGGTTTGTAATTCATGACGGAAGAGCCATTTTGTATGGAGGACATGAAAATATATGATGATGATGATGATGTACGGATCATGACCTCTCCATTAGAAATGCATGGGCAAAATGGAAATTGGACGAAAGATTGCTGTATTTCTGTAGCTACCGTTTGGAATGCCTTCGCATTCTCCAAATCATAGTATCCTAGGCCCCTTTATAGTTTCATGTTGCAAGTTAGAACCTGTGGCTTCTGAGAGGTCCTTTGGGCCTACTTAAGCAGGTTTTCAGACTTGGGTCAATAATTTTGCAGGATGTGATGATAAAGCTTTTACTTTGATACTATTAAGTTTGGATTGTTATTGTGATTTGACTGATATCTATATTGTCAATGGATGGCGGCCTGAACCTGACCTTTGGTTAGGGCATTGTATGTTTTGACCTAGTATAGTCATTAGTAATATTATACATCATTCAATTATTCCATTAAATCATTCAACTGACCTACTAGATGGCGACCTTTACCTAACCTTTGCTCAGGCCATTTTTATGTTTTGACTTAGTTTCGTCATTATTCATATTATACATAATTCAAGTTGCCGTAACGAGGAAAACGAGTGGTGCCTAAAAATGGTTCGAACTCACTTTTGTCGGACGCTAGAGTCCAGAAATTCTTCTCTAACATGCCACCTTCTTTGACCTGGCATGACCTCAGTATTGACCTAAGCCAAAGCGTGGCCGATGTAGTTCCTTTATATTTTATAGGCTATCCACAAGCGTTTGCGTTTGTTTGCTGTCCCGCATAAGAGCCGAGTTCAAAGGGTGTGTTTGAACCCCCCCCACCCCCCTCACTCCCCACCAGGGCGAAGGTGGCTCGGAGGCCCACCGGGGTGGGTGATAAGTTACCATTTTTATGTCCTCACCAGACTGGGTGAGCAAGGAATGCCAAATAATAATCAAAAGGGGAGCCTAGCGCTACCATTGTTTGTAGGAGAAACGACTTGTTCATAAAAACAGACAGATCTTTTTGGCATTCTGCTTCTGTCTTCGGTATTCTGTTTGGTAGAAAGACATACATTTCTTTCGCTGGCACTTAGTGTGTAGTTAATCTACCATACTCTGACAGACACAAAGAGAGTTCAAAAATATTGGAGAGGCGCAAAATTGCAAGAACCCTGGAAAGCATTCAGAAACGTGATTTAAGGAAAATTCTAATGGACACCTCCAGTTCTCAATAAGTAATATCACTTACCCCCGATTCCAACAAAAATACTTTTTAAGAATTTGCGCCGATTCATAACCAATAAACTCGCCCTTAAATTTGTAGCCTATTTTGTATAGTGCAACTCTTCAGAGAAACAACAATACAATTATTCTACACAGTTTCATAAAACATGACCATGCCACCTTTCCACGATATTCTATGTATGGAATAATTGAATTGCATTGAGATTCTCATTCCCAGAATGATTACCTCCTGGAATGTTGGATACACATTTTGAGATGTTGCTTCATAGAGTATTTTGGCACCAAAGAAGGTCGAGGAAATTTGTATTATCACCAAAATCAGCACGCTAGCTTCCCTTTGGGGGTCGTTGTCGGATGTATGGGAGATAGAATTTTAATAGTCTGGAAATTTGGATGTGATGCAGTAGCTAGGGGACTGTGAAGTAAGATTAGCCACAGGACAAGTGGAGTCACACCTTATTTCAGACTCTGTGACGTTAGGCTACATAACCTGACAGGCACCGGTTGAGAAGGCCGCCACGGTCTTCACGTTGAGGCGCCGTCACATTACGGACGAAGATGGGCAAGCTAGAAACAAAGATCCAATGTTGACGAGTCAAACCCACATTTTTAGGGTTTGTTTGAGTCGTTTCATCTCTGGAAATACCTTCTTAGACAGTGTATCGCTACTTTCGCTCGCTTTCCCGGTCGTTGTCCTGTAGCATATGGTGTTTGAATGAGGGATGGGAAACGGGTTTGTGGCGTGACGAGCAACTTTTCAAAACCGTAGAGCGTGGGACAAGATGAGCCATACCTGCACGGCGTGAGATAGGCAATGTCTCATCTTATCTCCTTCTTTGCTTTCTCGGTAACGTTATAGGTAAATTAGCACTAGAGACCGGGATGCCGCTGGCGGATCCAGGCTCTCCGTTCCAGGGGCTGCTGAGCTGAAATTCTGGTGAGGGAGGGGGGTGTATAAAGTGACAACATTTGGTGAAAAACCTGACAACGGGTGGGAGTGAAATGTGAAAGTATAAACATGTAAATCGTTTTTCTGTCTCATTTGTTTTGATTTTATTTTCAATATTCTATGTTGCTTTTGTGTTGGTACTGTCCCAGAAATTAATATGAATTTAGATGCAATATTTCTTATATCGTATTTTAAGTAAAATATGATTAAACTATGAAAAACATATAGGACTGCATATGCCTATCAGCGCCAGAACCAAACCGTCATTCAGAGTGATGTTGAAAAATATTTTTCCTGCGTCGGCGCATGTTGAACAGAGATCGAATTTGAGTGTTTTCATACCATCCCCACAACTGTTGTTTACAGTGCTGTTAAATACAATCATCCTGCTTAAGTGTGTTCTAGGCAGAGGCTTAAAGGGAATGTGGCACCTTGGGCGAATCCTGGAATTTAGTGTAATTAGGCGTACTTTTAGCCAAAAATAATGAAACCACTCATGATTTCTCTGAAAAATGTTCAATAAGCTCAATATTTTGTTTTTAAGAATACTCCTCTATAAATATCTGCCTGTGGATGATTTCATGATCTGGCAACCATTACCATACTTGAAACGCTTCAAAGGCTTCGATTGGCTGATGCTCATCGTGACGTCAGCATATGTCGTCACACCAGCAGCTCACAACAATGTCCGCCCAGCGAGGAGTAGATGAGGGGTAGGTGTCAGGTAGGTTTTAGCTTTTATCTACGGAAATATCGAGTTCCAAGACAAATGATATATTAAGTACCGGGTTTTCCGACTTGCTTTACAACTTGGCTATTTCAGTTAAAATCACGCTATGAAGGTGCCACATTCCCTTTAAGTCTCGTGTTGCCTTAACTACCAATTAAAATCAAGAAACGTAGTTTTTATGTTTTGCCTTGTAGTTTTCCTTCGTCGTCTGAAAGTCTTCGATAGCCTGCTCAACTTATTCCACTCGCCGACTCAACCCTATAATATCTATGTAAGGCATTTGCTCAAGGATGGTCTTAACATGCGCATTGACGGGGTTCTGAGCCACCTTCGCCTTGACGGGAGGGGGCGGGTACCCACCCCCCTAAGATCTCGAGAACTGCGCTAGGTAGCGAAAAATGATAAAGGGTGTTGGATAGCCCACCCAATTTTCCATCGAAAATATTTGCACCATTTTTTGTTAGGTCACATTTAAGGCCACTACAGGTCAAAACATGCCGTCATAGGGATAACATGTAGATGAAGTTTTTCGGCATTACATCTGAACAAGTAAAGATAGTGCAAAACAATTTCAACTATATGAATCCTCGCAGCAAGCCGAATCGAATGATATATAATATGACCTTGCTGGGTCAAATCACGGATTTGACCTGGCCTGAGGTCGGGTCAAGGCCAAATTGAGCAAAATTCATATCATTAGAACCGCAATGAAGGGGCAAACCTAATGCAGTTAAAATAAATGCTATACCTCTATTTATTACTAAGTTATTCAGTTAAAACCATTTTCCCATGTATTTCTAATGGAGAGTTCATGGGTCGTACCTGACCTTAGGTCATCGATATAAAAAATACCAGAATATATTTTAGAGACCTCGGTGGAGCCATTATGTGATATGAGTTTCAATCGGATAAGTTTACCCTGTTCCGACTTATGCTATCTTAAACTTTTTTGAGGTCAGGTCACTTGACCTATACTGGTGACCTGACCTGTGATGACTTAGCCTTAAAATTTTGACATAAGTTGTAAAAACGATGTGGAAAAAGGTATGCCAAGTACGACGGCGCTGCGCGCCGCCGTTTTTATGCTATCTCCGAAAAACCCGAGGGAGTGCGGGTACCCGCCCCCGTCAATGCGCGTGTTAAAATCACCTAATCCACCGGTCTTGGGTTAAAGTCCCGCCAGAGTCTCTAAATAATTCGGATCTGATTCCCCAAACCCCTCCCAACAAGGTGAGAGTGGGTGACGCTGTATAACCTTGTCAGTTGGTGCGTTGTTAAACCCAAACGTTTCGATCACGTACCTGAATTAACAATGCACAATTGGCTCCACTGGCAGAAAACAGAAACAATAAGATTACATTTAAACCTGAAGCTTGATAGCCTAAACGAAAATCTGGCTCATTTGCCTGAATTTTCCCTATGTATTTTCTGTATCTGGATAAAGTTCTACCAGTATGGTGGCCTATCTTAGTTATAGCATCATTAGTCTGGCATTAGCATTGTTATTATGAATTATTACCTTATCATATCTTACAGGTACTGTGGGGCTGCGATTATCACGTTGTTGGCCTTTGATCAATTGAAAAGGCATATGTAGATAATGTTTTGCCGGTGTTGTAATTTACTTAAAACGTGTTTTCGGTTCCTGGGTATTTAACGGCACGTGCACCGGGATAAGTACCTACATTGAGTCATAAGCATCGCATGGGTGTGATGTGATCTAAGACTGTTCTGCGCTCAGAAATTTCCCTTGTATTGTGAGATATGCTTAAATTTCTGTTAAAAAAATCTAGATCTTACGTTAGTAAGAAAACCACTTAAGCAAAAGTTTAACTTTGGAAAATAATTAAGCAGGCATGAGGCTTACATAGACAAAACCCTTTTCTTGGCAACAAAACTCTGCTTCATATTCCTTGCAAAATTCTGCCAGTAAAGTTCGAAATTATCACTGACTAAAACACTGATTCATAATATGAAACATCAGATAGGTGCTTTTTGCAAAGACAGCCTGAGCTTCATTACATGAATGAATGGGGCCGTAACTCTGAAAAATAGCTGAGCACTGCGTAAATAAACAGTTTTTGTTGCGCTTTGTTGGAAAAAATCAGAAGAGCGGTTTCTCTAAAAAAGGGGTATAAATCAGAGAGGGACTCAAGAGGGGTGGAGGGGGCCCTCCCCTCCTTAGGACTCAAGGCCTGCTTCTGCCAATTGCAGGCGACGATGACACTCGAAATATGTGCGGCATCTTGGGTACGAACAGTGAATGCTAAACCAAAACGTAAACAAAATGCAAATTAAACCTGGCCTGTTCCACCGAGAGCGGTCCCGGATTTTGAAACAGCTGCTCCGGGTACACCGTTGGGCGCCCACTTCAACGTGGAACGTCCACATCGATTTTTGGCCGCCCTCTTCTTTGTGGTTGGGTGCTCATATTTCACGATTGTCCGCCCCTTTTCAGCCCTGGGGCGCCCTACTGTTACATGAACTACCCATGTCTATTATTGGCTACCCTCTTCTGCATGATTATTCGCCCTCTCTACTATTGGCTACTCTTTGGCAGCCCTAGGGTGTCCCGCGTTAACTGGGCCCTCTCACTCTCCTCAGGACGCCCTCTATTTTCTGTTTGGTAGCCTCATATTTTACGATTGGCCACATTGTTCGGCCTTTTTTAGGCCTCTGCAGCGTGGACTGCCCTCATCGACTTTAGGCCACCCTCTAGGGCCTGATTGAGTTGCGCCTTCTCCGCAATTCCTCATTATTTTACAGCTTTAAGGTGCCACACTGCAGCATGGACCACCCTCATTCACTCCGGCCGTCCTGGACTTTGTGGTTGGGCGCCCTGTTTTCACAATTTACCCCCTTCTCTGCCCTGAGGTGCCCCACTGCAACGTTCACCACCCTCGTGCAATTTAAGCCGTTCTCTTCTGCATGATTGAGCGTACCTTCTTCAATATAGTTCCCTCTTATGCAACCCTAAGGCACCCCACTTTAACTCTCCACTGCATGGGGCCCGATCAAAACCCCTTGGACTTTTTTGAAACTATTCCGAGCAGATGCAAATGAAATGAAACGCATTTCCCTTTGCATACCTGTAGGATAATCAATTTGAAAGCTTATGCCCAACAATTGGCATCAGATCACGTCAGGTCAGCAAATGATGACGTCACTTCTAAACCCATGTGAGGAAATTTTGTTCTTTTAAAATGAGGCTGACAAAACCGGGGTGTAACTCGGCTTCTAGAAGCGCTAGATCAAGTTTCTTAACATACTTCCTATACATGTATTCAGGTGCAGCACATTGCATACACAACGCATCATTGGAAAACTCATGAAACGACAAATCTGCACGCTGTCATCCATTTTCAAGGTCATACTAGGACTAAGGTCGTCAACTGTCTTTGTTTTCAAAACTGTTTATGTCTAGAATTTTTAAACGAAACAAGATACAGTCTTACATTGTGTATCATGGCAACGAGTATTACCGTAGGATTTGAATTAATATGCAACGTGGTCTTGAAATGCTATCTTTAACCTTGACCTAAGGCAGGGGCGGACGCAGACCCGAGTTTGGGGGGCAAACCCATGTCTACATCTCCTCCTGGGGGATGGGGGGGATGGGACGTGCAATTTGGGTGCTCGACAGACCTAGTATAAGCTAACTCGCCAAGTACATGATCGCTCTCCTGGGTGTGGGGGGGTGGGGTGGGAGCAAATATTTTTTCTCTACAGATCTAGTGTAGACATCTTTTAAAAAGAAATCTGGTGATTGGGGGACAATAGATAGTCTGCCCCTCCTCCAGCGCTTTAGGGGGCCATGGCCGGAATGCCCCCCCTGCGTCCGCCAATGACCTAAGGCCAAGGTCACAATTTAGTCTTAAAATGTCATGCCGAGTATCAATCGAATCCTTCAGTCCAGACGAACACGTTAATGCCTTTAGCGCTGTTCTAGCCCGTGTTGAGGGCCACCACACTTCAACATGGACTAGAAGATCTTAAAATGTCAACAAATGTAAACTTTAAAAATACGTTGAACTTCCATCTTAAAATATGCCTCATATACTTCGAATCCTTGCGTCTAGACGGACATGTTGATGCCTGTGACTTTATTCTAGGTCTAATGGCCTCCGAGATACGAGAAATTTTCTAAATAGACCTCATTTTGACCCAATTTGACCACTGTGACGTCATGGGTCAATGCATATGGCTGACACACGGCACAAAAGTAAAAACGATTAGGCGCTACTGGCACCTTTTCGGATTTTTCCGTGTCATCTCAATTCCCGGGATCGATCGGAACCCCCAGGCGGAGGTGTGTACGAAAAGAGCCCAGGCGGTGGTGTGTACGAAAAGAGCCCAGGCGGTGGTGTGTACGAAAAGAGCCCAGGCGGCGGTGTTTACGAAAAGAGCCCAGGCGGTGGTGTGTACGAAAAGAGCCCAGGCGGCGGTGTGTACGAAAAGAGCCCAGGCGGCGGTGTGTAGGAAAAGAGCCCAGGTGGAGGTGTGCACGAAAAGAGCCCAGGCGGTGGTGCGTACGAAAAGAGCCCAGGCGGCGGTGTGTACGAAAAGAGCCCAGGCGGTGGTGTGTAGGAAAAGAGCCCAGGCGGTGGTGTGTAGGAAAAGAGCCCAGGCGGCGGTGTGTAGGAAAAGAGCCCAGGCGGAGGTGTGTACGAAAAGAGCCCAGGCGGTGGTGCGTACGAAAAGAGCCCAGGCGGAGGTGTTTAGGAAAAGAGCCCAGGCGGAGGTGTGTACGAAAAGAGCCCAGGCGGTGGTGTGTACGAAAAGAGCCCAGGCGGTGCCGGGTTAATGTGGAACGCCCTCATTCACCTCCGGCCGCCCTCTGCTTTGTGTTTCGGCGCCCCCATTTCAAGATTGGCTACCCTTTTCAGCTCTAGAGCAGCCCTCTACAAAATAGATCGCCGTCATCCACCTTTGACTGCCCTCTAGTGCATGGTTGCATGCCACTTTTCTACCATTGTCTGCGCTTTTGTAGCCTTGGGGCGCCTCACTTTCACGTGTACTGCCCTTATTCACCTCTGAGTGTGCTCTGCTTTGTGGTTGGGTGCCCCTATTTCACTATTGGCTGCCATTTTTCAGCCCTTGGGCGCCCACTGCTACATGGACTAGGGTAGAGTGGGGTAACGCGCCCACCTGGGTAAGACGCTTACTACTATGTCCAGGCTGATGTAAGAACTGTAGCATCCATCTAATATTTTTCTGGTAGCGGTCTTTCTGATCCGGTCCTGGGCATGATTGGACGCACCCAGTAAACTCCGTTATTTTCAGCAAACATTTGTTGTTTTTTCATCTCCGGACACAAAAACAAGCTGTCTGAAAGTTGCGATTGTACTTTAGGCGGTGTAAACGTGCTCACACTACCAACTTTGTCACTGAATTGTCTTGCAACGTTAGCATAATGATATTCCTATTTGTTCACGTGAAGCAAAAGGTACAATATACGCTGGGAGTTTTATGACAGCCTTTTATTCCGAGGCTTGGGCGTTTTGCCTCGCTATCGGGGTAAAACGCCTTTTACATAATCTCAAGAAAAATAGATTGCGCATCGTCTCAGAATCACACATTTCTATATGAGTGTAGAAAAACGATCAAAAAACTCAACAAAGAAAAAATAAAGTAATTCTGTCCTGGCAGGATCGGTAAAGACGAATTCTACCTTAACGTATGCGTCTTACCCCACTCTACCCTACTCTTAGCCTTGAGTGGTAAAAGCTGCCCTCAGTTCATTTAGTTCATAATTGTTGGGGTTTAACGACGTACCAACTGCCAAGGTCATACGGCGTCGCCAACTCTCACCCTGTTGGAAGGGATTTTGAGGATCAGATCAACTTATTTAGAGGCTCCACCAGGACTTGAACCCGGGACCGGTGGCTTAGAAGACGGGATACCATCCACTAAGCCACCCATCCCCCCCAGTTCAAAGAGTATGCTTTGGGTATCGATCGGTGCTATATTGTGTTCCGTTACCACTCAGGATCTCCAAGGCGCACTCACGCCCGCCCGATATGTGGCTGTGTTGTCTATTGCAACGAGAACATGCTACGATGCAATATAGAGGGCTGGTAAAAATTATGTTTCTTGTAAAGCAGAGTGTGAGCACGTTGACCAATATTGTATTTTTTCTTCTTTAAGGCTAATCGGAATGACATGATAAGTGTAGAGTGTACGTACGGAGAAAATGAAGGGTTTCTCCACTCGGTGAAAAGTTTGTTTCGGAGCTTTTTCGGTTTATTTTGCAAACCTTCGTCAGCGAAATTGTTGTTGGAATGCAACGATTTCGCTGACGAAGGCTTGCAAAATAAACCGAAAGCGCTACGGAACGAACTTTTCACCGAGTGGAGAAAACTCTTCATTTTCACCCTGCTTCAACGATATTCCAAATCTACTGTTACTGATACTGATGTTTGCTGTTTACTTCGAGTATTTACTTATCTTGCCGAGGTGTTTTTTTTTCGGTGTGTCACTAATGAAAGAGTGCGGCCAGAATACAATGAAATGTTGTTTTTTGCTGTGCCACTAATGAAAAACTGTGGCCAGAATACAATGAAAAACTCCTATGTCATCTGTGTGAAAAAATTGAAGGCTCGGCAGGAATCACCAGCATAATTTTGCTTGCATTCTCCCCCACAAATGTTTAAACGCCCCAAAAAGACAGTAAGGCGCTTTTAGCGTCGTTTAATTTTTCCTGCATCCCTGCCGGCTTCCGAGATCGTAGGGGGCACAATCGGACCCTCAGAGGGTGCTGTGTACGAAAGAGCCCAAGCGGACCCAGGTTATGCCATGAACCTGGGAATTCTTTAGAAAGGCATTGTCATAAATTATTGACCATATGTTTCTGCATCAGCTTAACTATTTGCTTCTCTTTTCAAGGCATGCCGAGTTCGCGGAAGCCAGTAGCGGCTACGCAGGCTTCGCAAAGTGGAGAGAACCAGGGTCCTGATCAGTCGATGGACGGGGCTAAGTTCACGTTTGCGACCAAGGACTGTTTAGTAACTGTATTAGAAAGCACTGCCAAAGTGACAACGGAGTATTATTCGATGCGGCAGTTCGTGGTTCATAGCTTCGTATTGAACTGGGAAATGACACAAAACTTTATTCGGGGCTCAAAACTGTCGGTTTGTTACGGGGCTTCATATTTATACCGCGTAAACTAAAACTAAAAAAACTTAGTTAGTCCCTCGAGAGAACCTAGTAGTCCCTTATCTGTTAGCAGATATAATAACTTATCTGGAATGAGTTATCTGTTAGCAGAGAATGTCATTACAATTGCGGGAATGGTAGAAGCTCAGTTTGTGACTGAATATTTACCACTGTGACTGGAAGAAGAAAATTGTCAGTCTTTTCACGGGAGCCTAAGCAAACAAGAAGATAACATGTTGAAACATATCAACATGAGAACCAAAAGCTTATTTCCAGTAAAATAGAAATTGATATTTTCCTATGCTAGTTGCTCCCAAGGTACGGGTCACGAGCCAATTGGGTGTTCTGAAGCCATCTTATGTGAGCCACAAAAGTCGGAGGATTTGAAATGTGAATTTTATTCTAAGCGATACTTCAGACTACCCCTTATACTCAGCACTGGTAGGTTAAGGACCCCCTACTTTGAATATAATTTCTGAGACTTGAATATATTTTAAACAACGGAAAAATATATAACGGATCTTATCACGGGGATAAATGATGTATTTTAAGTATACAACGCTCAACATATACTTTATGAAAAAATATATTGATATTTTTTATTGATTTCGAACGATTTCTAGATTTTGGGGAATACACTAAGAAATATATTTTAAAAAATCCGACAACGATTTCTTGAGGACAGCGTTTCGACAATGGAAGTCATTAAAGCGAAGCTCAGGAAAAATTGGAAGTATACAAAGCATTATTGATTTTTCCTACAGAGAAACGAAGCTCAAAAACGATGCTTTGTCTTTTACGCTTTGTATTCTTATGGTACACTGAATGGTTGCCCATGTGCCCCTTTTAGATGATTAATGCGTCATAGCTCGTAGCCCGTAGTGAAGAACCCTTAAGAATGCCTGGGACCAGGGCTAGGCTCTGATCACTTAACATTTGCGTCGGTAGAACGAGCACGCTCTCGAGAAAATGTCAGCACCTCGCTTCAATCGATCAAAGGAAGAGTAATTTGAAAGAGTCGCTGGTCAGAGGGGCTGGTGCCGGCAGGAGCGGCGCCGGGCCGGCGCGCCTGCTCTGGGTGACACTGCGCGGCGTCCAGTGCTGCCCTCTGTCCAGAGTGGTTGGCTCCGCCGGCCTGAGACGCCTGATGCAGAATAATAGACGCCAGTGCGGTGCCGTCGTCTGCGGAGTGGTGTGGGTGCCAGCGCCGTGTGTCTCCGCCGAAACTGTGGCGCGGTGCGGGAACAGAGCGACGAGCTGCGTGACCTGGCCTCACCGCCGGGGGTGAATACCACGTGTTGAGGTTGATTTCGAAGGTGTATAGCTATTTTCCGAGTGTTGTCGGTTGATAACGATGTGTAGTTTTGATGGTGAATACGTTCCAGCGACCGTGGGAACTGGTGAATCAAGCTAGATTACAAGGTGAAATTGTTGAGTGATCTAGGACTGGATACAAGGAAGGCAGTTGCTCTTCCTTCCGTGCAAGGTAAGGTGTGGTTGAGTCCGATGGCGTGGCATCTGACCACTGAACTCATGTATGACTCACAGTATTCAAAGAAAGGACAGAGCTTGTTCACCCAGCGAGAACACAGCAGCCCAGAGAACGGATTAGCACTGCAACTTCATCTTGGAAATGGGCTTGTAGAAATCGAATTTGGGAAAAGCACCAATGTGAAGCACGTGACTTGGTTTTACTAAATCTTGGCTAATGACTTGAACACCAGCTGTTCTATAGCTGAATTCAAGTAACACGAGACTTGACTGCACGACAACGGAGTGTGTATTTCTACATGGTGTTGCCAGAGAGTGTGTTCCCGCGCTGCCATCCTGCACGAGTCATAAAGCAACCAAGGCCTTACCTCAAATATATCATCGTCCGGATGCACGCGCCTGAGCCAACAAGAATAGCATATCCTTGTTCCTAATGGTCTGGCCTTTGAAGTTCTCGTTGATGTAAAATGACCTTAAGATAGGACAAAGCGCCTCATCATTTGCTGTTTTCCAAAACATTTGTTGAGAAGTTTGTGGAAAGTAGGACATGATAGAATCGCAGGAACATTCAGGCTCTCCGTAAGCCGATCTAAGTATTGGTTGGTTGTTATCAGGTTGACACAATTTCAAATCAAAATTGCTGTTGTTTTCTTTACATTGTTCCAGACAACGTTGGCTTAGGTTATGTTACATTCCAGGTCCCGTTCAGTATCACATCGCCGTCTAGAGGTCTGATCGGATCCCCCGTCGGTTTTTCACGAAAAGTTCTGAGTGGATTCAAATCAAACACGCTTCGCTTTGCAGGCCTCTAGGCGCTCAATTTGGCATGCTATGACCAAAAGTTGATATCAGGTCAGGTCAACTAGTTATGACCACTGGCGGTAGAACTGGCGTTGAGGTTCGGCACCGGGGTACGACGTCCCCCATTAAATCAGAAATGTTAACACGAACTCTATTTCTTGGCCTGGAAAGAAATGGCTGGGAAAGTCCATTCTGGCTCCTTAAATTCGGACGTTCCACCGTTACTGGTTATGACGTCATTACTGAACCCACATGTAAGGCGATTCTGTTCTTCTAAACCAGAGTGCAACTGGGCGTCTATGTAGAATAGCTGAGTCAAGTTTCTTAACCTCTTTTGAGAGCTCCTGAAACGAAAAAAATGTATTCTGTCATCCGTCTTGGGGTACGGTCAATGCCCAGGTCACCAGATGCCACGGTTTTCGAAATTGTTTGCCTGAATAACTTTTGAGTGAGACAAGATGGTCTTAACTTTGGTATAATAGTAATTATCATGACCAAAATATTTGAATAATGTACAAAATATTATTTAATGGGTCATGATATTATCTTACAAGGTTATGCTGCATGTCATTTGAATTATTGGGTCAAGACAAACACAATGATGTAATTTGATTTGTTTTAGGTATCTTAGTTCCCAAGATATAAGGGACTTCCTAAATGGACCTAAATTCGACATATTTTGGCCCACTGTGCTGTCACGTGTCAACGGTAATGATTCAAACTCGGATGCAGAGTAGAAGACGGTAAGGTGCTTTTAGCGCCGTTTTGGTATTTCCGTCTCCCTCTCGGCCCCCAAGATCATAAAGGTCCAATCGGACCCCGTCCAGGTGGTGATGTGTACGAAAAGAGCCCGGTCGTTGCCGGGGTATTACATAGAAACAAACCGTAAAATAAAACTTTTTTCGAGGAAATATTTTGCCTCTTATTAGTTTCAGTCTGTTACTCTGGACATAAGAAACACCTCCGATAAAAAGCGAAAGTGAGGGCGCAGTCAACCTTCAACCTCCGGCTGACAAGAATCCCCCAAAGAAGTAGAGTCGTCGTATTCGGGCCCCTCGTTACCTTCCCTTCATACTGGCTACAAAACCTTACGATTTTTTCCGATTTGTTTGAAATCGGACAATCGTTATAGGACACGTGGGTATCAAACCCTCTGTCCTCCGTTTTGTTTTACGTAATTGATCGAGGGCCAGTTTAATAATCCTGATGGTGATTCCGCCTTTTATCTCGTATCCTAATACATTGATATTATCCGAACTCTGAAGTGAAAATGATAAGCGTCGTCACAGGCAAAATTTTGGAAGTTATTCAATTTTCAACTGGCTGCTGACGAGAAATATTCCCTCTGGAGACAAAAACAGTAAGGTTTGAGCTCATTGCTGCCTTCCACACTGGCTGGTTGCGAAATTTTCTGATGTTCCTGCCAAATTGGTTGAAATCGGAAATTTTATCGATGAAAAGTGAGCTGGTCTGGACCGCCTGCTCTCCCCCTCCGTATTCCGAAGCGTACGGTGGAAATTGCAACTCAGACTGCATTATTGTCCCGAACTAAGCCTGCCTGACCTTTCCATCACAATCTGAAAACCAAGGCAGCTCACCAAATCTGTTCCGAAAATCAGCTGGTTACACAGTGCTCCAGACTTGTCTGCCGGTCTGGTTCAACGATAGCGTGCACCGGGTGCCGTGACACGGTCTGGCCGGCCGTGGCGGTGACCTAGTGGCAGTGATGGGCGCCCCTCTGCCGATGATCCATCACCGGGCCGCGCCGCGCCGCCGTCTGGCGTTGGTTTCACCCGCCGCCCGCACCAGCTTCCAGTGTTGCGCAGCAGTATGGAAATACCCTCCAATCGTCCGAACGGACCGGGATTCAGCACATCCATCAAATGCGACCCCTGCGGTGTGCTTTGAATTTATCGCACGCGAAGCTATGAATACCGGCGATGGGTTTCTAAAGACATGCAGAGTAAAATACCCGTGATCGAGATTGAATATCGCTGTCCGACTTCAGACGGACGGCGTTCAAGAACTTGCAAAAGTTTTAGTCTAGCGCGAATTTTTAGAACGATGTTCACCTCACGATGAATATGTTGTATCAGACACTTTGTGGTGTTCAAATAGCATAATGCGATAGTCAAAAGCTGGGATAAGAAAGGATTGAGGTTCTCAGGAGAATTAATTGTAACTCCTCTGTGGTACAGTGGTACACATGGAGTGAATTGCTGCACTTATATGGTGTCACAATTACATTAATTTTATACTATTTGCCTGTACAAAGCCTGCCACAAAATATTCAAAAATAATTCAACCCATTTGAAATTAACACACCCAGTTATGAATTACCAACTAAGGCTGATTACCACAAATTTAAATAGCTCGAGACAAGCGTATCGAGAGTTGGTTTACTACCATCAAACAATGCCAATGTCCATGAAAAATTGACACTCCAGAAGCGTGAGAGAAGGAGTGTATATATTTCTTCTTTGAAAATAATTTCTTTTCTTTGAAATCGTGTCATCATTTCTTTAAAAATCATATCAAGAATAATTGCAACAAATATATTTCTACGAATAATTGGACGTGCTGAAAGTGCAAAGTTACATTTTGCCTCACGTTTTTTTTCATAGCATACAGATGGACTTTAAATACTAGTAGTAACAAATAGTTCATCTCTAAACTTTAAACGGCCGTTCCCCTGTTCTGTGCTTGTTCTGTGGATCAAAACTTAATCCCAAAGATGCAAATATATATTCTCTTAATTTGATAGAGATTTTATATTTTCAAAGTCAAAATGCCTCATCACCTCTTTAGAGAATTGCACCAAGATCGAGGTAGTAGTTATAATTATGGTCAAAATAACTATTTACAAGTCCTGAAATTTTAAGAGACCACCAAAGGTACGGCATTTCATTAACTTTTTGAAAATTGAGGAAGAGAGAGTTAAACCACGCGCGTTTAAAAGGTGAATGGAGCTCTTTCAGAGATAAGTGGGGAGACATTGACAAAATACTACGTCATGACTAGAAAGGCTGAAAAAGCAGCACACCACAAATGAATACTTTCAATACGTGCACTGAAATATCTAAACACAAGAAAATGCACACGCTGACAGAAAAAACCAACAGTTTTTCATTTATTTTCACTAAGTATATGTTGTGTATGGCCGAAAAAGTGGGCTGCATTCGAGCACTTGTATTTACAGAGGTGTGTAGATACCTCGAGAACTGGTTGAAGGAAGAGGAACAAACCATTAATGTGAGACGTTCCGTGATGTGAGTTCGGGGAGACAGCCACCTTGGTGTGAGGCTGGTGTTTGCTTGAATGTGCATGTTTTTGGACTCAAACGTCGAAATAAAACCATAGAAAAAGATGTTCGTAAAAACTATTTTCCTGTTTTCTAGCTGAGTCTGTTTTTCTTGGATACATTGTTATTTCGCAAAAAATAGGAAAAGTAGTAGAAATTAATCAGCAAAAGTCTGAGTGACCTAAGTTCGCGTCTCGACTAGCGCGAGTACCCGAGCACAATAATCAGTTATCGTTAAGATTACATTTGACCTACTTTAAAACTTAAACATCGCTATGGAAAAGTTTTCTGCTGATGAGGACTTTCGAGATAGATTCCCGGAAACAAACATCGTAGAAACCTCATTGGTGTACAAATCTGAGGGCGTATGCAAACCAGCAGCCCTAAATTGGTACTGAGAATCAATAACGTGGCTTCAAGATGGCCAGTTCCAACGTTTTACCTACACAAAGAACTTGTTATAAGTAAGCAGTTCAAAGCTGTATCAGTAAGTGGTAAATGGGACACGTCCTATCTGTTTTCATTTCGGGATCAGGTTTAAGAAATACTGATACTATTTTTCAATGACCCGTTGCCAAAATATCACAGCGATACGTATATTATTCTCAGAAGAGCCCGCAGCGACCCCAGATGGTCCATACTTCAGATGCTCGATGAGTGGGGGCGAATTCTGCTCCCCATCTTTAGACAGTGCAGCTATGAGAAGCATGTTCCCGACCTGT
The DNA here is from genome assembly GCA_034440635.1 of Lepas anatifera. NCBI lineage: Eukaryota > Metazoa > Arthropoda > Thecostraca > Lepadidae > Lepas > Lepas anatifera. The sequence continues at coordinate 558,263 of JAOTON010001136.1, read as the reverse complement.
GCCACAACAGTGCACACTGTATAATCTTGAACAGACAACTAGCATGGTAATTGCAGACACTGCAGCTTATCCTCGCCAGCAGAGCCTCCGTGATTCCGACGGCAGGAGGACGAGCGCTGAGCTTGCCAGAATATGCATACCGGGTGACTTCTATTCGGGTGATGCGGTCTGCTCCAAAGTAATTTCGCTGCTTCATTGAAGTATGTATTTGATTTGGGAAAATTTGTCACAACTCGATGATTTCGGCCACCTCTTGAACTCTGCAATTTTCAGGTATATTTTCAGAGATACCGCAGAATATCTCGCTGAATACCGTAGAGTGATATATTCTTTAGTCTGTTATTCCGTCTTTCTGCTACACCAAAGTCCATGAAAATGCCGCAACGTGATTCTGTATAGCAGAAGTTAGGCCCACCGTGAATCGTAGCGTGGCGTAATTCTGTTGCGTAGCCCTGGCGTAGGCCATCTCCGGATTTGAAGGCATTGAAACGCAATATGAAGCGACGATATATGAAAACGACCCAAGAGTTCCTGATCTTTAGGCTGACATTTCTTAGACAAATTTATACTAAAATTGTGATGCTTAAATGGAATGTGGCACCTTCATAACGTAATTTTAACGAGATAGCCAAGTTAAAGCGAAAACCGGACCAAAATCATTGTCTTGGAACCGAGATTTCCGAAAAAGCAAAACGTACCAGCAAGACCCCAGTACCCTTAGCAGTAGGCCACAGTTGCATGGCTGTGGGACGACATATGCAACGTCACGATGAGCATCAGCGAATCGAAGCCCTGAAGCGTTTCGAGTATGGTAGTGGTTGCCAGATAAGAATTATCCACAGGCAGATATTTATTTCTTTCCTAGAAAGTATTTACAAATCAAAATATTGATCTTATTGTACATTTGTTTCAGAGAAATCACGAGTGGTTTGATTATTCTCGGCAAAAGTACACCAATTACACTAAATTCCGGGATTCGACCAAGGTGCCACATTCCCTTTAAAAGTCCGGCAGACTAGCAAAAATGACTCGTTCTTTTTCTGAGAAACTACAGGTTCATCTAGCTCGTAAACACCATCCTCAGTCACTACAAGCTGTGTGCTTTGTCCCATGTTTTGGCACTTGGTGCTAGACTGTATCATGGATTGAATATCGGGAAGGACATCGAATCAAGCCTCATCCATCAGTGGATTGGATTGGCTACAGACCCTGTGTGGTAATTTTTGTGACTTTAGCTGTATTCTTACTGTATGCATTGGAATTTTATTGATAATCATGGGATGCAAACAGATTTGCCTAAGTTTGTCTAGAAAACATAGAATATTTGCTGAATTGGGATCTGTCCTTTCTTTGCCGCAGCATTCTGTTCAGTGCCAACACATGCAGGAACTGTCAGGTAGCCCTTCCTTTCCATGTAATTCTGCTCTTCGTTGTTAGATATGTTCTTTGGCCTCAAAAGTCTAGAAGCATTGGGTGTGACGGGACGTCAGCGCGCTACTGAGGCCTTGGATAATGTACCGTAAAGATGGCCTGGAAGAAGTCAGGTGTATCATGGCCGTCTACTTTAGTTGGAACTCTGCGGCCAAATGGACTTGCCAGGGCATTCTGGGTCGATGCATATCTTGATAACTTTCTGGAAATACTGTGGTGGCATCCATGCGGAATATATTTGTCTCTCTTCTTGAAGAATCCGTTTCTCCCAGATCAGGTTTCATGTATCGCGGCAACAGTCTCTCACATGGTAATGGTGAATAGGCAACTAATGGTCGAGATGAAACAAGTGGAATTCGACCCACTCCACACCAATGTTTTTTTGTGTACTCCACGCCACCCCATGTTTATTTCCGCCCTATACTGACCTGATTATTTGAGTATACATCTCTTCCCTAGCGGCCTAGAAAATATCTTCCGAAATCCAACTGTCTCGTGTGCATCCCACAAATTCTCTGGGCCCTGTGTAGTGTGATCTTGACGAGCCCACGCAGATCATTCGAATTACCTCGTGTCAGGGACACGCCATCTGGAGCGGCCAGTGTGCGGATACAATTTCTGGCGGCGGGCCCAGCGCCGCCCCCTCCCCACACCTCGGCTGATTGAATTGGACCCCCTGGCCGTGGCCTGCTTCAGCCAGGGGATCGCGGCCGGTGCCGCCCGCACCCCGGGCCGATTTGTCTTGTAAGCCGGCGTTGCGCGGCCGATGTAATTACTGGTAATTGATTTGACAGCTGTTTGGTGGCATCCGGTGTGGATTCTTACCGAGATTATAGTTGATCCGGATTGGTCGACTCTGCGGCCAGAGGTTCCTAGGCGTTTTCATTAGTTCTGGTATTGTAAGTGATCAGAGTGGTTGTTATCAAAGGCGGCGCAGCCAAATTGAAAGTTGATGATTCCAGCTCACTCGACAGCATTTTGCTGCTCCATGAGATAATAATGGCTGTTGGGGCGTTATTTTGAACAATTTGTGATTGGCTAACGCCTCAGCTGTCATCTCACAGTCTGTTGGTAACAGGCTTTACCCTGAACCCATTTGTCACGGTGACATTTTTATGAAACAGTCTTATCAGAATTCCAAAACAACTGCGCCGGCAGGCTAGCTTCCTCCATCTCACGGCTGCCTCGGTCGCCGTTTGCCAATTTACCGCCAGCGGGGCGGGGCTGTTCTCCGGCGCGGTGCCGGCTCGGCCGTCGCCCTTTACAAAGCAGCCGCCGGTTTCTGAGGGGTTTTATACCGGACGGAGGGAGCTGTCGTTTCCGGCCGCGGCTTGGCCAGCAGCCACTGATTTCTACGTGGGAGACGGAGGCGGCAGGTGCCGCGGCCGCGGGTCTCACGCCCCTTCCAGGCCGGCGGCGGGGAGGCGGCTCCCGCGGAACGGGCTCTGACGCCGCTGGCCGGTCGGCATCGTCAGCTATCGGGGATGTGGACAGGCTGTGTTTGTGCATCACTCGGCTGGGGCTCGATGGCGGTGGAGATACGAGGCTGGTGAAGGCGCCGCTGGAGTGATGCGGTGCCGTTTATTGTCGTGCCCACAGCGCTAACCACCGGGCCGCCGCCCTGGGAACCGCACCCCTGTTTACGCGCTGTACTAACGGCCGTTACGGCCAGTTTGTCTGCGGTAACGCTGGTGGCGGAAAATCGCCCCTGGCAGCGCTCTCCACGGCGTGGGTTTGTAAGTCTGGCGTGGGAGGACACCTTCGCGCTCAGTACTGCTCGATAGCCCGTGATAATTCTATCGGCCGAGCGTTAAACGCCTTCTCCTGGGCCCCATGTCCCCAGTGATGTGATTAAGGTGTCTGCTGATGGTGCCTGCTAATATATTAATGTTAATGTTATTGATTCAACCTTGAAACGAGACCATCAAATGAGTGGTATAAGGAAGTATCGTATCTTCAGATATATTTATGTTTCTTGTAACGTGGCTGCTTCCTTCAGAGCTGAATATTGAAGGAATATTTTAGGTCAGATAAAGCTGCAATTGTTCTGGAAGAAAACTGATAGAGTCCCATCAGCAGACAAGTTTCTCGGGAAGTGGAAGGCTTTGGACGATTGCCTCCTGCTGCCGTACCTTTTTTGTACAAAGGCTTACCAGCACGTGCTGGTGGCCTAGTGATGACACAATTTGATTTATGGGTAGGTAGGAATTGGATATTTTCTTTAAATATGCCCAGACATCCCTTAGTGACGTTATTTTCTGTTCATATTTTTTTAGGATATTTGCTGTGATCGTAGTTTTCTCGAAAACATTGTAACAAAGCAGTGTATTTTCCAGTGTGGAGTGCATATTCCATATTCTTGATGTCGGAAAAATATATCAGGCGTAATTTGCTTCTGCTTTAGGAAGTTTTGAAAGATATCATCCCAAGGATTATTGATTCTCCTGTACATATTTCCGAATCCAGCAAAATACTTGGGTATGGAAACCCACAATAATTTACTCCAAAAAGTAAAACAACAAAAACAACAAAAATAGTAAGATGACTTAACGTAAAAGTCATAAATTCATATCGTAATCAGATTTGGTTAGTTGATTCACCCAAGAAGAATCTTGCCTCAGTGACTGTCTGCCCTTTGTCTTTGATAACGCGGTGATTTGTACCTCAGACCAATTTTATCGTTGGATGCTACCAAAACTCTCATGATATTATTGCTAGCTGCCTTTCAAAGGAGTGTTAGTAACTATAACCAATAATTGATATGGGCGAGCCTCTAGATACTAGCAAGATTATTTCTCTTCTAGCGCTAAAGCTTTTTTGCGAAGAGAAATAAGATCACGGGCCATAATATGTAATATAACTATCTACATGCCTTAGGGGTCGAGCTTGTTACGGGTCGAGTTAGTAAATGTTTACTTTTCAAAGCTGAGTCATCGATTCGACCATAAGCAGTGATGACTTTTAAGAAATTTAGTGCATGACTGATTAGTGACGACTTCCGTGTACTCATAAAGAATTCAAGTGGTTGAATAACTCGAGAGCTCAAAATTATACTAATCATGTCAGACGTTCGTATGCGTATGTTCATTCTCCTCGAACACTGGGTGTGATTACATTTAGCCGTCAGTCGTGCAATAAGTGTGTTAGCTCCCTTCTATTCTTATTTAAGAAGCTAGCAGCAATAAGATAGCTTCCAGAGCCCTTCATGATTCACCAAAACCAGGGCCGCAGCTGTTCCTTTCACTGTATAAGTCCAGGCCTAATTATTCATGTCAAAAATATTTGATTTCTCCAAACTATAAAATTCAAAAAGGGACAAGAGGTTCGTGCGAACAAACAAGATAAGCAAAACATTTGTCAGCAACTAGAGACTCCGTGCAATCAAACACAACAGAACACACACACAACACACACACACAAACCACAGTACAAAGTTTACCACAACAACAAACAGTTCCCCGTGCCTAAACATGGGGAGGATGTAGATGGGAGGCGGAGCCAGTAGAACTGGATATGATCAAAAAAAGCCACACCAAAAAATGATTTCGCACGCTGTGATTATGGAAGAATCTCCTTATGCTTATGGAAGAATCGTGTTGTTGTTGCGAGCTGATTCTGAATATGGCTGACCGGACGTCCTTTTCAGATATGAGTCGAGTTGCAAGAGGCCCCCGCCCCGATCGGCCGGGCGTCGAGCAATGCCGGAACTTCCAGCCACATTTTTGGAGGTAAGCTACCTTTAAAACCGACTAACGGTGATGGGCGAAATTATTTAAGTTGGATCCCTGTTGGACTGTATGGTGTGGTATTGGAATACTCTGATAATCAGCTTCATAAGATAAAGGTGGTATAATTTTAAATAGTTTGGATACAAACCAAAATCGGCAAAAACTGCAAAGCTTGTTTTCGAAGAGAAGTTGTCAATCTTCCATTTATGTTCCTTTCCCCTTGGGTTTTCCTGTTGCTTGCACCGGCTTTTATTCGGCTGAGATATGCACTGAACGTAACTGCATTACTCTGGGAAGGATTTTTGAATACCTATCAACGTTCCTAGCTGATGCTGTGCAAAGAAAGTTCAGGGTTGATAGAAAAGTAAAAGCTAACATTCTTAGATTCAATATTTTCGCTTACACGTATCATCGCTTATGAAGCTCATAAGTAAGAGTACATTAAATACACACTTTTGAGTCGGTATTTCTATGCTGTCCTGCAGCTCCACTTTTCCCGCGATGTTTGATATTATGTTCTGGTCGCATTATTCCTTCGCTGCGGTCCGTTTCTCGCGAGGTCCCGCTCGGACGTGGCTGACTGGCTCGGACGGAGCGGAACGCCAGGGGGCGCCGTCATCCCACTGGTGGTCCCACCGCGCTGTCCGTGGGGTCGGACAGGCGACCGCGCGGCAGACGTGCACTGGGCCCGGGCCGGCGGCCCCATGGCGCTGCTGCCGGGATGTTGTCTGTGCGCGCGCTGAAGTCTCCACGGCGTTACCTGTGTTGTGTGACGCAGGGCCTGGTCCCCACCGCTGGAGAAACACGGCGTGGAGCGCTGTCACGGCAACTGCACTCAGGGGTGCTTCTGAACGCCTGATATGTCCGTGTTTCTGAATCGCTTCGGAAAAAATATGTCAGGGTCCCAGCGTTTTAAAGACGGTTCGATCTATGCCTTACTAAACAGGAGTTATGAGTTTTATGAGCACAACTAGAAACTGGTGAATAGAAAGTAGGACGCCATGCACGCGATAGAGCTGAAGTTATATTTATCTGACGTTGGCCTGCAGTGACGATGTACCAACACTTATATGTTGATTCTGGCATATTCAGACCAGGCCCCTGTTCTTCGGCTCACGTCTATTTGCAGTGGAAGGGCGGCCATACCGCAGGGACGGGCGGTAAGGCCTGTGTTGTGGGCCTGCTTGGGAAGGTATGGCGGCCTTGTCTGATAAGGGAGCAGTCATCTCCGGCGCTGATGTAGCTGTCACCAAGAGTCACGATTTTCCAGCGAACTGGGCTCATATCAGGTCGTCGCGGAATCCACGACCTTCCCTCTGCAGGATGGGGCTTAGCAAATTGGCCCGTACTGGGATGTTGCTAGAGGTCAGCCAGGGGTCACTTTATAGTTTTTGGAGATTTGAAATGTTAAATGATAGTTAACCGCGCCACCGGGGTCGCGCACCTTCGCCCCCGGGGGCCATCGATGGCCCCCTCTACCGAAAATATGGGCGTTAGCGCAAATCTGCAAAGTGCAATAGAAAGCTCGCGTGAATTCAGTAAGAAATTACTTCGCATGTTTTAGTGCTCAGGTCAATGGTTTGACCTCCAGAGGTCAAATTAGGTCAAGATCGGCTATTTTCACTCAAATATGCAATGATTAAGCAAACTGGCATAACTCTATGTCATTAGAACTATTGAGGCCTGGTAAAGTACATTTGATACAAATTACCAGTACTTTTCCGCTATGTGGAACGTCAAGACCTCCCGCCAGTGGTTTGACCGCCAGAGGTCACCTCGTGACCTAATATGACCTGAGGTCACGAAAGGTCAAAAGTGACCTGCCGTATATCAAATGAAAGCCAGTGACAAGACAAACACGATGGTGTTTGTTTCAGCGCTCTAACTCAATTAGGTCCAAAGTTATTGTCAAAATACTGTTTTTGACCTCTGGTGACCTGGATGACCTTGGAAAAGTCAAAGGGCAAATATGACCCCTGGGATCCGTGAAAGGGTGTCCAAAAACGTTGTTCTGAGCAGTCTGAGTATTTGCAATCATTTTTGTGGCTTTATATCATGAAATAGCTTTTCCCCATGCTTTTCCAATGGGAGAGGTCGCCTCGTGACCTGACCTCAGGCACGAAATCGAAAATCCCGGATATACACCTTGAGACCTGGAGGGTCATGAAGTGTAGGAAGTTTCAAATCGATCGACTTTGAAAGGTAGCTCTTACAGAGCTCTAAAGGTGAAGTGAGGTGACCTTGGTTGACCTCGTCTGGTGACCTGACCTGGGTGACCCGGGGTAAAAATTTCAGGGATGATGGGAAAATGATGCAGTGAGAGGTAGAGCCCTCAACCGCGGTGCTGCGCCTCGTCGTTTTCTGCTATTCGGAAAAACCTAGGGCCATTGATGGCCCCGTGGGGCGAGGGTTAAATCATGTATATATACTGAATAATCAGCAACGTTCATTTTATTTCAAAAGACTGATAATTAATGACGTGGAACAATTCCTGTGCTGGCTACACGATACGGAGTTACTCCAAAGTCCTTGTCGTAGAGGACAGAGGCCGGATAGTGCAAATTTATGAGTCTTCCGCTTACATGAAACGATAAGTCCGTTCCCGCAGTCAGTACATGAAAAAATTTCGTGCTAAGCATGCTCATATATCCTGGGAAATTACAAATTCAGTGAGAATCTAGCCCTTGATTTTATTTTTATTTATAGCCTGGTGCCAATTTTGCAGCAACTGCGTGCAACGCCGAGAAGCTCGACGGGATACTGGATTTGGATTTTAAAATCTGTGATTCTAGCTGTAGTGTCTGTAATATCAAGTGACTAAATCATAATACACCTGTTTGCAGCGTTCGGAAGTGGAATTCTAACACCAGCCTTACAACGCCGGTGCTGTCCGCTAAGGGATCATCCGCGTGGTGCTGTTTCTGTGCACGTGCACATTCCTGCGCGTGTTGATCACCTACCGCTAAGTGGTAATCCGCAGCGTGCCGGTGCTGCACGGTGCACTGCCCAGCACTAAAACACGTGAAAATGGTAATTTCCCCGGCGGCGGCCGCAACAGGACACCACATCGGCGCGTTTGATTTACGATCAACCACACTCTTTCCCTACATGCAGGCAGAAGCCATGGCTGTAGTATGTGATTTTAATCCACCCAAATTAAGAAAGGAGGGAGCGTTTACGGCGTGTCGTCGGCTCTGGGTGGGCCCTCGGCACGTCACCGGTTACCGGACGGCCTAATGACCTGCCGTTTTCGGCGGGGCTCGCAGACGCCAGGCGGCTCCATCCGTCGCGGCTGCTCGCCGTCCGTTAGCCGACACCACTGCTCGAATTAGCCGCGATTGTGGCCCCGCCGCTCGCCGCGCCGTCCTGTCCGCTATGCGGCCCTGTAGCGGCGATGCGAGTGGCGGCGGCTCGCGGCGCGGCGCGTGTGCGATACCGCAGGGCCGCTCCGTGGAGGACGGACATCGCGCCGTAATCAGCGTGTGATAGCCGACATGCGTCCGTCGTCCGCGGCGCCGGCCACATGCCACGGAACATGCGTCAGTCACCGGTGGTGGTGTCAGACGGGCCCAGCAGTCATCCTGCAGAGCACTGCTGTGATGTACCGACGGGACTCAAACGACAGGGGTGGTTTTAATCTGACAGTTCAGTCATTAGGACCAGTGTCACACTTGCTCCACGAGCCGTGCTCCGCGTGGTGCGATGTGTGATTTCGGGGTGTTGAGTGGCACCACCAGGAGGACTCGGGGCGACAGCGGGCCGGGATCGACTCTGCGGCGGTGCGCGCCGCGGGAGCCCGGAGAGCGCGGCTAATTCGCGGTCGTTGCGCCGACGCTGCTGTGGACGGTGGCAGCTCAGATCAAAGCGCTGGGGCCCGCCTGACATGGACGGCCGCCTGACATGGACGCTGGGGCCACTCTGACATGGACGCTGGGGCCGCCTGACATGGACGGCCACCTGACGTGGACGCTGGGGCCACCTGACGTGGACACTGGGGCCCGCCTGACGTGGACGCTGGGTCACCTGACGTGGACGCTGAGTCCACCTGACGTGGACGCTGGGTCACCTGACGTGGACGCTGAGTCCACCTGACGTGGACGCTGGGTCTTACCTGACGTGGACGCTGGGTCCACCTGACGTGGACGCTGGGGCCCACATGGAAAAGTTACAGACCAGACCCCGACTCAGGCCTTCCAGATAAAGCTCGGGAAATCCGTCCACAGGAGATCTTCCCTAGTGTGCTGGCCCTGATTAAAGAGTTCCATTTTGAATTTGAATGAATTCAATGGTTTTCATTCATTTTCTGGTGGCCGTGAGTTGCATTTTCATTACGAAAACATGTTTTGAATATATTGTAACCGTTTTAAAGTCTGGAATAGTTTTCAGACAGCTTACGGATGTTAATAGAACCGTCGAATTCGAAGGGCTTTATTGTCTTTAGGTAATGTACTGGTCCGTCTTGCACTGTATTAACGAGTCCATTATTCAGCCTTGGAGCATGGCTTATAGCCCTCCTTTCCTACCCCACGAAGGACTTTGGTTCCGTTAAAAATGCAGACAACCGTTACCCGAAAATTGATCAGAGCCAACTCCTCGGCCTGGGCCAGGGTGAGCTTGAAAAGAACGGTCCACTGAAGATTGTAACCGAAGAAAAGCTAGTCAGACTAACTCGTGCGTGAAATGATATAAATGACTTGCTATCAGACTTTCAAATGCAGATAGATGCCCATATGATTCCACTAGCCGAGCAGGGAAGAAATATAGCTCTTAATGGATAACCTTAGCAATTCCGGCTTTGGAAATAATCATATTAACGGGAAGCATTCCTAGACACAGTTGGGACGGTGCGGATGGGGCGGCGGCAGGGCGGCGTGTGCGCCGGGCCGTCAGAGGGCGGCCCTTCACTCCGCGCCACGTTGCAGGGCCAGCCCAGCGCCGACGTCGTGTAATCCGCTGATTTATAGCGCAGAAGTGAAAACAGCACCCTGTCGCCGCTGAACAGGACAATTCCCAAACCCGACCGCTGCCAGCTTACACCAGCGTCACGACCAGCGTGATGTATTGGATTTGGTGTCGGCTGCACATAATGAGATGCGTTGGTGCGTTTTTCATCTCTGGATAACCGGTCGGGTTGGTGAGACCGGTCCGACAGGTGCTGGTGCGGCCGGGCGACGCTGCCGTCTGCCTTCTGCCGGCGGCCCGGCCCGGCCCGGCCCTCCCCGGCCGGGCCGCCGCCACTGCCCGCGATTAGCGCGTCATTCACAACTCATCCTACTCTGTCGCTCCCTGTCCGCGCGCCCTTCTGCAGCCGCTGATCTGGCCAACGGCGGGGAAGGCCATCCGACTCGAGAGGTTTTATTATACTGCCTCCTTTTAGAAAATGAGTTTGGTGTGTTTTGACAGGCAGACATTCATTGGTAAATCGAGTTTTTGATCCGTTATTTGGCCTTCTATCGCATCTGATTTCAGAGGATGTGAAGCTCAGGCAATGCAGAAACGGTGAATTAGACTTGGTACCATCCGTAATAATCACCTGAAGAATCCGACAACTATGTAGGCATGAACGTGATCCTTTTAGGGGTAGGTTTACGCTAGTGCTCCACAGGTTGAATGCAATTATAAATCAATTTCTGTTTTACGCTGATACTTTCTAAATACCCACCTCAGCTAGTATTTTTATCAGCCACCAAGCTTCACACCTACTTTGATTTTTGTCACATTTTCTGTCAAAGTAGAGGTTGTTACGATCCCCTTAGAATTGGGTTCTAATTAATTAGAACTTCGCGAAAAACACCAGTCTGCTGCTCGTCACCAGAGCTCACGGTTGGTGTTAGTCCTTGTCACCTTAGGTCTCCAGATCACCTTTCAGGTCAGGTCTAAGGCCTTATTTCTGTGTCTCACCTCAAAATTTGCAGCTCCGGCTATTATTGTTTAGAATGTGTGGTAAATAATAACACATCGCGCAGTGATGTCATCAAAGTAATAAAGAAGCCATTTCTGCTTCAGTTAATATACCATATAGCTCTGTTACTCATCTAGGTAAGCAAAAACAAGTTCAAGGGTCAAAAGTCATGGATGGGTAACCATAAAGGTGATTAGAGTGTTCAGTGGTTGCTGCTGGAAGTAACTGGCTGCTAGATTTTAATTCAGCCCTTTAAGTGACATACGAGTTGTTTTTAGCCAGTCAAATTCTGTTCATTTTCCAGGAAATGCTCAAAGTTAGGGCACAAATGGCAAAATCACCAAAGAGATCGCTAAAGTTTCCCTTACATGAAAGTTACTTTGTGTGGAATGCAGCGCAAATCATAAAAACCCGAAAATCTCATTTGCATGCTTCCGGGAAAAAATCATGTTTCGGTGACCTGATATGCCACGGGTATGATTTTTATTTTCAAGACATGCACAGTAAATGTTCCATAAGCTATGTGCCTGCTGTACCGCTACCATTTCAGGACCATTTCCGAAGCTTTTTAGAGGAAATGCCACTGCCCCTTTGTAAGGGTGAAGCTTCATATTTTTTATAATGTCCCTAAACAGCAAAAAATAGTCTGCCTCCGTGTAAAGAATCGAGGCATATGAAATCTACATTTATTAGCTTTTTGGTAGAAATGGTATCAAAATTTTCGCTTGTTTGAACACAAATTCAACGCTCCTTTCTAGAACAGAGGGCAACTGAACTGAAAGTTTATATTGGGAGACTCTGTTTGCTTGTAATGGGGCTAGGCATGCTTCCGTTCCCCGTTTTTCCGAAGACCCCGTGCATCAAGGACCTCTGTTCCCCATTTCTGGATTATTCATCTGCCTGGGGATACTTACAGTGAGAGGTAAGCTGTAAACCTGTGCCGCTTGGATGACCTTTTGCACCGTATAAAGTTAGCTCACTGGACTAAACTGGCTAGCACTTCATGGCAAAACGGATTGTGTATTGTCACTTTGACTGCTACGTTTACCGTTAGAAGCTTCATGCTATTCTTGATATGTGCTATGTTTAGTAGTCATTGAGGCCTCTTTGCTGCCTTTCCAACTCTTCAGGCGTTTATGGGAATTTCCTCCCTTGTTGAATAAAGGCAACGGTCTCGCAGAGCATGTAGAAAAAAATCCACGCCTGGTTTGCCTCCTGAAATTGTCTCCAGAGCGTCGTGCTGGCCCTGCGAGCCCCAGAAATATGTCACTCGGCGTGCATTTCCCCACCACGCGCGAGCCAATAATGATTGTGTGCCCTTGCTGAAAGCTGCCAAGGGACTCGTGGGAGGCAGCGTTGCGCTCTGGAATCCCTGTCTTCACGAACGGTGAGCTTTGTACCAAACGGAACACCATGCTTGGGGCTTTGGACGTACTTTACAAGGCTTCTATCGCAGCTCCAGTCCAATTAAGAGTGTGCTGCATTCCTTGGGAATACAAGTTCTGATTTGATTTATTTCTCCTCTCCCTTATAATGAGATTAAAACCGAGATAACAGTTGTGTTGAGTATATTGGAAAGGCCCCAGGATGGTATTTATTCTGCTTAAAATTTGTGTTTGCTTAGAAATAAGCAATTGTCCAGCTGAGCCCTGCCCCACTGCAGCCAATGGGGTGCAGGTGGGTTGGTGGGGTGGGCGGTTGGGACATTCTTTGGAAGGGACTGGCTCCCATCCGTTAGGTTCTTATTTTTCCGCCAATGATAGGCTTTCGCACTAGCATTTGAAACCAAGGAGTCCGTGTTATGTTCCACGGGACTCAGTCTCAGTTTAAATGCCACACAGGTGTCTGGTGCCACACTCGCCTCAGCTACGCCTGGACCTCCTCTTTTGCAAGCCGTCATATCTTATCTTAGAAATTGAGCGCTAAAATGATTCGCAAGGTTCATCATTTATGTTCATAGCCTTTAAAGAACTCAAAGCAGTTTAATGATTCGCGAGATCGAACATCACGACCTCTTCGCCTCGGTGACACTAATACGTGATTGGTAAAAGAACATAACGCTATCTATTAAACCAAAGTGTTATGACCCTCGCAAGACCTGATTGCACGCTCTTAATGGATAAATATCTGACCCGTGATATTTCACATAGGTCATGGGAGCTGATTAAGAGATTTCTCACGCTGCGTCATAGAGTTGGTCTCGGATTGTACAGGAAGTCACGAAACACCGATCCCAATGAGCGATCTTCTGCCTCGTCATGCTTCTCTCGTAATGGTTGGTGAATGCGAATGGGTTCCCCGGTATAAAGTCGACCATTTGCAGTGAAAGCCTGCTATCTCAGCGCTAAAGGGTAAACTTCCCAAAAGTAGTGTCACAGAGAATTATAATATAGAGCCCTGGTGGAGCTCTGGCTTTCTGCGAATTCCGTAGGTATTGACATATTTTAATTTTACTTTTGACCTACGTTGCTCTGTCGTTTTATCTAAGAAGAAACACAAACTGAAACAAGAGTCTCGTGCCCTTATTTTGCGCTCGTACCTAGTGCGGTACAATCCAGGGCCTCGATAGTATCTTTGCCTGGTCGCCAGAGCACGGACACCACCACAGAGAGAACCATGCCTTATGCTGAGTCATGCAGGGGTAGCCCGGTGCCAGAGTCGTGAACGCTGGAATCGCCCGAGCACAGGCCCGAGTCGGCGGCGGCGATGACGGGGAGGAGCTGTGCTGTGAGGGGTGGGTGGAACTGCAGTCCGCCGTGTCACGGGGGGCGCCGCAGGCTGGAGGCAGGTGGACGCTAGCTGCTGCGCCCGGGGTGAACGCTCGGGGACCGGCTCCTCCTGCATGGAGGATGCCATGGACTGGGTATCCGACTGGGTGTTTGGTCCAATCCAATCCATGATTCGGATTGAATTAGATGGCCAGATAATTTGGGTAGTTATGGATTTTGATTTGTACAATGCGTTTTGTCGATTCAGGTCTGGGTCGGATTTATGCTGATAATCGTGCGCAAGCGGACTTCTGCAGGTCGTCAGGACGGGCTTTTGCAGGTCGTCAGAACAGTTTCGGATGCAGGCCAGACTGGATATGATTTTCTTGGCCATGACGAGCTTTATTGCCGTGACAGCGGCGGTGGACGCCATTGGCTGAAGGAGCGCTCCTGGTTAGACGCGGAGATCCACCACCGCGATTTACGGCGGACAGACACGCCAACACGCCCAGATGAGTGATCCTGATCAATTCACTGCATCCACATCAAACTGGGGCCCGCTGGATTTCTTTGTTCGGTATAAGAACAGGACGGTCGCAATGGTCATACAAGTTACAGTCGCGACTTTTGCAAAAGGAGTTCAATATGTATGATGTTTGGTCTTATGTTGCATGTTTGGTCTTATGTTTGGTCTTGCTTATGTTGCATTTGCCTTAATTTACAATTGGAAAGGTTAGGATGCTAGATACCGGCTGACCTAGACGGATATTCAATCATGCATCTGGTGTATTTCGCCATGTTTCAAGACCAGTGCTGCGGAGTCGACAGAGAGCCCTGAACCCATTCCGGGCGAGAAATTTGCGAAAGTAATCATTTTATAGCGCTATTCGATGTCCAAAATAACTTGCTCACATTGAAAATAGAATCCAGCATGATTTTGAATTTGTGTAGTTTTCAAGCTGAAATATTGCTCGGAGCTGATGTCAGAATCAACGCCAAGTCGACTCGGACTCCGGGCTTCATTTTAGATCCTTATCTCATAACAGAACATGGTGATGTCCGTAATCCTGGGTTGAACATCTTTCGACAAACGTGCCCGAATTTAGCGTTCAAAAGAATACTCATAGTATTTTTCAGGTGTTCATATTACTCATCCGGATTATACGATGTGTTGATTGTATAATTATATGTTATATTATTAGTGTTCATATTACCCGTCCGGCCAACCACATTACCATATTACCCAGAGTCGATTCCGGAGTCAATTCCGGCTCTGCAGCCCTCTCTATGACTGCGGAATGATACGCCACATTCGTGACTGCGGCAGTACCTGCCGTGTGATGTGTAGTGGTCACCACCTTGCCGCCTGAGCTCCGCCGGGGCCCGCAGCCACCGCAGGCGCGCCACACCCGCCGCCGCAGTGCGTCATCAGTGCCATCAGTGCCGCCCCCGCCTCCTCAATGAGATTTCACGGCGGTGCCCCGGCCGGGGCTGCGGTGCATCAGCTCACTGTGCCGGTCGACCGCGGCATGTTTTGTGGCGAGATGCGGCGCGTCGAGACCTCGCAGACAGCTCCACTTTCGCGGTGGCACCCTGTGGTGCGCTGGATATCGCCTCCGGCGGTGGCAAGACAAATTCAACTGGGACAATAATAACTTCATTTTTTTCTTCAATGTCATTGTTGTTCCAGGCTACTTTTGTGGTGCCTCCATGTGCGTATGATGGATAGATTGGACATATTGACACCATCGGACGTATTGACTTAAAGATACGGCCGGATGGCTATCAATTGGTATTAGCCAATCACTGATTAAAACGAGATACAGCTGGGTGTTCATCAGTCTCAGCGTGGTGGCACTGTCCTGTGCGAACCCGGAAGAAGGTGAGGAGATGGTTGCGTGGGGTGCTGCGCGGAGGCACCGCTGTGGACTGGTTTGGTCACGGATGGGCGAGCCTGCCGCGAAACAGCGGCACCGTGCAGCCATGCCTAATTAACTTCATTATAACGTCGGTAAACAGTGACGCCGGAGACTGCCCAGGCCGCTCTCGTTAAGAGGAAGCCTACTGATGGCCGATCAGTACACCGGAGGTCGCTCGAACGCAATTAGCCGGGTCCAGAGGGCCGGCGCTGACTGACGCGCCCGCACCTCATCTCTCGTGTCATCTGGAAACTGGAAATTCGATCACGCGATGCCGACCTCAGTCAGATTCTGGACCGGGCCGCTTGCGCCGCCTGAGCCGCTGCGGCGACCGCGCGACGACACGGCGGCCGATCGTGAGGCGATATCGACGCAGCACCACGCCGGGTGGTCTGTCGTCGCGACAAATCAGCCGCACCACTAGAGCCGCGCCGCGTCGCCATCGCCGCGCCGCGCTGCAATTGGAGCCAATCAGCGTTAGGCCCGGTGCGTGACGAGAGCAGAGACGCGGCGCAGCAGCGGCGCTGCGATGACGTGCGGCTTCTCTCTCCAGCTGACAACAGCTCCTCAGCCGAACTGCTTCTATAGAGCCTCATCGGAGCTGCGCAGGGGCGCAAACAGGTCTCAGTTGGGGGGGGGGGGGGAGCAAGCGATGGCAGATGGGACGGAACTATTTTAATCAAAGTAGAAATACTTCCAAAAAGTATTGACGCGAGTTTTAGTAATTTACATTTTCCGGCCTCAATAAGGTCAGAAGGGTCTCGTTGTGCACCCGTCTGTATCTATTCGACAGGAAGCACTACTTCAACGGCGCCGTGCTTGGACTTCAGTGGCCGTGGCTCCGCACCGCCGCTGGGATCTAAGTCACCGAGTCATGTTCGCAGCCGGCTTCCGCAAATGCTGCAGCTTTGTGAGCTCGCTGTCATTTGTTAGGGACGTGACCTGTGAGGTAATTGTGGTGCGGCGTTCGTTGTGCCGGGATTTGACCTCGGTTCCAAACAAGCGTTTCGAAGACGAATCTGCAGTGAACTCGGATTGGCATGTTGGCTTATGGTGGTTGGCCCTGCGCAGTTTGTGGGTCCAATTGCACTCATCACTTAGCTTTCACGGTGAAGTCAAAGCCAGATGGTACCATGTACCTACGCGTTTTCTAGAGCAGCTGCACTTTTATCGATTTGATACCTTTTGACCAAACATGGGTTTGAGTCGGTTAATGGAGATATAATGTGTGGTTTAAGAATAGTCTTAACGCCGCAGTGCCCTTAAACCCCAGCACTTACACACACACAGAACTCAGATCCTTAGGATACGTGCTAAATTTATGGACATCATTAAAAAACCTTTAACAAGATGGATCAGTATGCTAGCAACCACGGAGGGTTCAGGTAGACTTTCGGTCTGTTAGGCAGATCCCTAAACGTCACAAAGATATCATGTTTGACTAATGCATTTTAACACACGCCCCGCTGTGGCTCTTGGCGTGGCTCACTCCTACTGGAGGCCTACTTAGTCCCCATCTGCCCACCTCATTTCATAGAAGAGCTGAACCCCAATTTCGGGCGGCGTCTGAAATATGTTGTCGAGACAAAGCGCAATTATACGAAACATGTTTAGGTTATGTCAATGTTGAGGTCATCAGATGTTAGGAGGCAATGTTGAGGTCATCAGATTTTAGGAGGCAATGTTGAGGCATCAGATGTTGAGGTGAGGTCAATGTTGAGGTCATCAGATGTCAAAGAGAACTCAATAGAACTATAATAGGGTATTGCAGATTTCGCTGCATATATATTCTTACCGAGCGGCTTTAAGGCGGACATTTAGGTATCGTTGGAGTCCTCTGATTGTGGCGAATCAAATGATATCATATCCATGCTTGGTGGAATCGTGAAAATGGTCTGACCTCAAGTCAGATAAATTAATTGGGAAAAGAATCGCAGCTTGCTCAGGTAACTTCAGACAACATCTGGGAGGTCTGATGTGAAAATATTCAGCCTGATGATCGGGAACGTACTAAGAATACATAGTGCGAGGACTTCCTCTTGGTCTGGCCTGTTTTTATTTAAACAAGTTCTTGTTTTCCTTAAAGACTTTGACAAAAATCTATTTCAGATAAAAACACAAAATACAGAATATTTTGCCGACCACAGGGATGGACAGTCAGACAGATTGAGCATGGTTTAGCAGATCGGTATATTCATTTAACAGGATACGTAAATTACTTTTAGCTTTGCGACACGATGCATTTGTCTCCATGCTCAGACTGAGTCGTAAGATCCCTATCGATGACTAATATCGACACGGTGACATCATTACTTTTATTTACTTTGAAAATCATTGTTCCCAGGCCATACTGCCCAACTTCATGCATTGTGCTGCTGGTGTTTGTGGCGTTACTGGAAGCTGCCTGAGTCCTAACTATCAATCGTGGTGCGCAATAGCCGTCGCGATGGCTCAGCCGTGTCGGAAGTCGCCGCAGAGGAATGGTCGGTGCCGGGGGCGGCCACCCCACCCCGTCTGACTGCGCCCGACGCTAACTCCGGCCAGCAGTGAGCGGTCAGACCAGTGCTCAGTGGAGGCGTGTGCAATGGTGCGAAGAGATACGGTATCGATTGCGTCCTGCCAGAGCGGGGAAGGGCGTCGCCGAGGGGGCACACGGACGTCATCGCGACGGGGCGTGGTCTGCTGCGCGGCCTGACGCCAACGAGACGAACCCACTGAACGATTGCTGAGTCGGGACGAAAGTTGGCTCTCCGGAAATGCTGCAGATGCCTCAACGTCCTGTGCAAGTGCAGAGCTATAGCTACGTTCACCATCCCCACCTTCAGCCTCATAAACTATGTGCCGTGTAGAAGCTTGGGTTGAAGTTGTTCCATCATCTGTTGTCACCAGCAGTGTTCGCGCCGAGCTGCCGAGCGTTATTGCTCTGGGCTGCAGCCTGGCGGCATCATCAAGCGTGCCAAACACATCATGATCATTGGGGCGATATGTGCCCGAACAGCAGCGTTATGTGCGTCGGCACGAATTTTTATGACGTTAAAAGGGGTGGTTTGGAGACGGGCGCAGACTGTTGAGTTGCTGATAACGCAGTACTGGGCACGACGCGTGACTGCAATACGCTGCACTGTCAACATCGCAAACGACGACGGCCCGGAAGCAGAAATGAGACGGCAGATTCTTGCATAGATAGTGTCTTCCTCCGTCCTAGCACAGTTGAAAAATATCGAGGGAAGTACTCAGTAATCCTTGCAGTTTGCGAGGATATAAATGCTGATAGGAGACGAGAGAGATTAGAAAAATACTGGGAGTCATTATAAATGATATACACGGAAGGAGAAATTTTAGGGAGCGATATCACAAAGCTCGACAGAGCTTGACACTTCTAGTTGGTTGTCGGTCCGTAGGGGAGCAAATTGTATGAGACCAGTTTGTCACAAATGCTGCTTTAAGGAGAACAGAGCACGTTTTTGCGTTAAAAAGCCAAACTTTTCCTCTAACTTTCCGCGCGCGCAGCCGGCGTGGCGACTGGTTTTGTTTGAAGTGGCTGTCGCTGCGATTGATTGCAGAACGGCTGCCTGGAACGGGCGCTGCCGGGACTGTGGAGTAGGCGTGACAATTTAGCGGCGCAGTTGCGAGCCGGGGCGGTCCCCCGGGGCGATCGGGCGGGCCGTAAACCTGTCTGGAGGGGTAGGCTGAGGCCGGCGCTGATGCTGCGATAACAGCCCGGCAGCCGAGAATGTCGCCGCGATTGTCCGCCGCCGCGACCGGCCTACGGCGGGGCCGCACATGCGGGCCAGGCCGCCGACTGCTCCTAAAACCGAACAATTGTACGCGTGTGCCCGGTTTGGGCGCCCTACAAAACGGGAACTGGACCAGGACTATCAAAGAGTGTACTTATCAGCTGTGTCTGCTGCGCGTATTGTTCGAAAAAATATTTTAAGAGATTATAAAAAGGTGAAGGGTTTTATCACAGCCATTTTAGTCGTCCCAATACACGGTTTAAGAATTCGTCTTATCTTCTGCACTGAAGGTTCAAAACGCTTGCAAAATTGGTCAAAAGGCGAGACAAGTGAAAGGAAAATTATTAAAAGAAGGCAGATCAAGGAGTACCACACTGAGTCTTTTTTATGGATTCCGGGCAACAACTCTAATTAAGGAGAGAATCATCCGCTGTGAATGTCCAGTGCTGAAACATTGTCATGTCTCCAAAAATTTTAGAAAACAGAGGCCGTGAATATTTTAGTATTTTACAAAGCATGTTATTCTACAAAACAGAGAACGTACCGGACCGTAAACAGTTGACTCAGCGTTAACAGACTGTGCTGTATGCGCCACCCACTTTGTCGGGACAGCTGCATCTTTCTCTCTTACTTTGAGCGGTTGGAAATAAAAGAAGCGTCGGTAGACATTCGTAACAAGCTATTCCAGGTGCCACGTATTGAATAAAGTTTTTTTCGCGACACCTTCAACCTCCTCTTATCCTATCCAAGCACGTTTCAATCGTTCTTGTGGCGCGACCAGCCTCCTGCATGCTCCTCCCAACTCCTCTCACGCCTCATCCAATCTCCTTCCAAGCTAAAGGGACTTCTGGAGGAGTTTGATAAAGGTCAGTATGAGCTCAGTGCTGGTGTGTGAATTTCACCTGATGAATCAAAACGAGGTGGTTTGCAATAAGTACAAAAGTGCTGTGACTGGCTTGTCATCGCGGTTTCATTTCTTGCGCGTCCTTTCAACTGAAATGCATACAATTCCCATGGGGTGTTTGAATATGCTCGCCTTGCTTACTGAAGTCCACCATAATTACGCGTAGGCTCATTATCCATGCTAATTTTGCGTCGCTGACACTAAGTATATCCTCTCGATCATTCCTGTTTGCGTGGATCCTCACAACTCCTCAGCCTGTTTTAATATCCTCTATCTATTTTTGGAGCAGCTACGGAAGTAGCCCCACCTAGAGACGTCATTATAGTGTCTCTACCAGAATGAAAAGGAAATGAATTTGTATGCAGCTGTCATTGAAATAAAAAAACTGTTGTCACTAGGGCACTAGCAAACTCTGATTAGGGTGAAATATCAATGAATTCCTGTCAAAACCTTGCCCCTCGGCTCAAAGGGGGATCACCGTATTTTTGTTTCATTCCGATGTTATTTTAGAACATAAACAACCTGGCGAGGTGCTAATTTAGGATTGGGAAAAATAGAAAAAAACTTATTTTGTCTAATTCAATATTAGTGCAGGCGAATTGCACACTTCACTGCAATTTAGTCATGAGTACAATTAATTATCAGTTTTTTCTCAGCACCATACGGGTTAATTCACAGTGTTCGGTGTGGGGTGTTCCGGCGCGGTACCTGCCAGACATTGCCCCGTGTAATGGGGGACTACATCAGACATCTGCGGCGCACTCGCCATCCGCACGGCCGTCAACTGAGCCGACAGTCATCGGATCAAGTCTGAAGAGAACCGCCGCCCGGGACGGAGTCTGGCGTCCCCGTGCCGCGCTTCAGTTGGCTGCTGCATCACTTGCGACTCGGAGACTAGGGGACCGGCAGTGGATTTTGAGATTGGGCACTGGATCCCATATAATGTAGTCTAGCAGTGAGCACACGTGCCTCCACCCTCCCGGGGTCAACGTCTGTCGAGGTCTACTCATTTTCAGCGATGTAGCAAGGCCTTCAGCAATAGCACGAGAACCAGTGGAACTGGAAATATCGGGCAGCTGGTGTGGCCAAGTTATTGTTGAGAGGTGAAGCACTGGCCAGACCTCTCTTCAGGCAGGGAGGACTATGGATTGTCTGAACAGTAAGTATTAGGCTAGTGGCGCAAGGACCAGGGATTGTGCCTCTCCTCATATTTCAGACCTATAGCCAGTAAACCCATGGTATTGCATTTGTAAAGTACATACGTGCTACACTGTACACTTTTAACACATGCCTTGCTGGGGAAATTCGCCCCCCCTCCCCTCCTGGTTTTCCCCAGATGATGCAAAAGCGAAGAGACGCAGAACAACGCAACTTACAGAATCTTATCCCTAATCAATTTACGCATCTGATACATTGTTTAGGTCAGGTTATGTTAGGTCAAGGAGCTATTCAAAGTCAAACGAACTGACCTGAAATCCGAACTGGGAACAACTTGGACATAATTTATAAAAAAGATTAAAAAATTAAAATCACGAGTTTGAAGCAACGCATGAAGAACATCTGCCAAGTGATCAGTTTCAGACTTTCACAATATACCTAATGAGGTTATTAGGGCGTACGAAGCTGCTATCTAGAAATTTTCATGTTGTTGACCCAAGGTGGGGTCCGTTTTTTGGTCACCCCAGTATAAGTGTCCTGTGGAAAATGAAAAGGTCTCGTTTTCAGCAAATACTGGATAGATGTACTAAAATACCCTTAAGCCAAAGATGTACTAAAACCCTATCTTACCACGATCTTGAATGTGCAGTTGATGTTTTTTTTTACATCTGATCTATCAAAGGTCATGCGAGGTCACATGCGTATACAGTGATTATTTTGCCAATAACTTTGCACTGACTTAAAATAAAGCCTCCATTTTACTTGTATTGTGCTTATATTGTCACTGGGAGTCGATTGATATACAACATGACCACACCAGGTCAGCATGTGACTCTGACCTAACTCGGTATCAGGTCACTTTTACCTTTTGACCTAGAATGGCTATATCATACATATTTCGATTTGCCGCGATGATAGGAATTCAATACCACCTGAAGTTTTGCTCTAGCTCCTCTGAATACAAATATAGATGGGAAAAATGAGCACTGCCCTGTTGTAAGCCTATGGAACCTTCCTTGACCTCTGCTGACCTCAGTATTGACCTGACAGGAAAATAGTCCGTATAATTTATATTTGTTTCATATTGAGCTTTTGAACACCGTCCGTAATTTTTATTTAGCTTTTCTGGAAAATGATATACGGATCGACGACAAAAAAACGCCCCCCTCCCGGTGGGGCGCGCTATGCCAGGGACCCTTGCATAACGCGCAGGGGTCCCTGGGTGTTAAATGAAGTGTTTTTATAGTTTTTTATGAGTTTTTTTGGTAACCGGAAATAAGTTTGGACAATTGAAACGTATTGGGGAAGCTACACTGCCCAAAACGAAATAAAACGA
Source organism: Lepas anatifera (assembly GCA_034440635.1). NCBI lineage: Eukaryota > Metazoa > Arthropoda > Thecostraca > Lepadidae > Lepas > Lepas anatifera. Next base: position 535,440 of record JAOTON010001136.1, on the reverse strand, counting down.
AAGAGAGAAAAAACGAGAAAATGTGCTTGAAAAAAGGAAACACTCTTAAAAAAGCATCGAAAGAAGTAGTTGGAAGATGTTAGAACAACAAAAATGAGAAGGGTTATTATATGTTTAAGCTTTATTTTGCACAACTGAATTATTTAAACAATTTTGAAATTGATTTTGTACACCAGGACGACTAATAGTGGTATTTGGTGAGCATATATACGGGAGCTTTCTAAAGGTAAGGGCAGCATGGGCAGACCATACTTTCAGATGGAATCTTTCGCGGGTTGATATTGGGATGTGATCACCTCGCAGGTACCTGAATTTCTGGATCCTGGATGCTATGGGCGGGTCCAGGGGGAGCAGAGGGAGCAGTTGTCCCCTTGGCGCCCCCTGAAAGGTCACTTCCCACTCCTCCCCCAGATGCAACTATCGGCACCACGGTTATAATATTGACACCTTTGCTAAGCCTCGTCGTTCAAAACGGACGCCCATTGGTCCGAATGGTGCCCCGTGACTGGATGACCCCCCCCCAACTGAGATGGGAAATCTTAGATCCGCCCATGCTCTGGTTGGCGCAGTTCGGCGGGACACCAGGTTAGTTCAGGGGAAGGTGGGATGAAAGTGCGGCGCCTGCCCCCGTTGTATTCTTCCTGAATCCGTCCATGGCTCATGCACGGTCGTATCCTACTGCCACGCTGCTTTTGCTATTGATATAGCTATATCTCCCAATAAACATCTTAGTTTGGCTTTTATGTTTGTCAATTAGGCACAGAAAGAGACAGGAGGAGAACGTAAATGGTAGATAAACGAAACACGTAAATACGAAAAAAAACTAAAGAAAAAAACAATAAAAACGTAAAACCTTAGAAAGGGAACAAATGAAAACGAAAAACTAGCAATGTAGTCTGACCCTTAGAGCTTACCTAACCTAGCCGTTTTTCATCCCCACAATCTTCTTGATGTATAGCATGTTCAATGGTCTGATTTTGGTCTGATTCTGGAGACATGGTTAGATATGGTTTTAGGTCTGATTTGAACTGCTTGTTAGATTAAATGTTTTCCCTTATATTTTGAATTGTATATACAATCTATTACTGGAAAATCATCTTTATGCTGTAAATAATTTTCAGAAAAAACCCAGAGTAGAAAGTTTAAAGTGGCACCCAAAATTTAAATTGCAACAGCCGAATATTTTTTGTTTCGCAAAAGCTCAGTTCTGTTTTGTATCAAGCTCATCCTTGCCAATACTTAAAGGTCAATTCTGAAAGGGAAAGCCAGTTGTGGTGATTATTCTTTGGCATGCATGCAAACTCTGTATATGATTAACTGAACACCCGGTGCCGGAGGGAGTGATATGGTAGATAAGCGCTGTTCGCAGTGCACTCGGAGGCATCTTAAGGGGAATTCAGCCGCCATAAAACGGATGACGTCACCTCCGCCTCCTCAAGGAGCCTGGTCAGGCACTGAGTGGGCGTGCGGCCGCTGCAGTCTCCGATGAAGTGGGCCCCGGTGACGTCACCAGCTGGAGAGGCAGGGTCCTGGACTGAGCTGCTGTTGTATTTTGGGGCCTTGGTCCGTTCCAACTGCCGCTGCAGTCTCCTATGGAGTGGGCCCCGGTGACGTCACCAGCCGGAGAGCCAGGGTCCGGAACTGAGCTACTGTTGTATTTTAGGGCCTTGCTCCGTTCCAACTGCCGCTGCAGTCTCCTATGGAGTGGGCCCCGGTGACGTCACCAGCCGGAGAGCCAGGGTCCGGAACTGAGCTACTGTTGTATTTTAGGGCCTTGCTCCGTTCCAACTACCGCTGCAGTTTCCTATGGAGTGGGCCCCGGTGACGTCACCAGCCGGAGAGCCAGGGTCCGGCGGAGAGACCAGCTGCCGCCGCGGTCGCCGGCGCGTACGTGAGGAGACTGCAGACTCGCGGCTCAGCGTCGGTCCCGGGCCGGACCAAGCTGTCCAACAGCCATAGCACGCGACGCATGTGACTGATCCCGCCGACACATTCACCCGACTCTTCTGGACCGTTTCCTACGAGCCGCAGAAAAACAGCCGTTGGGCAGAAAGCCCCAGCACGGCTGAGGGATGGCACCGATGCGAAGATAACCTAGGCTATGCAGTATAGTTCGCAAATCAACGACTTTGGATGCGTAACCATTCTTTTGAGTCCTAGCTTAAAGAAGACTTAAGTTGATCATGGCCGCAAAATCTGAATGAATCTGCCGGCTCAGTCACTGCACATTCCAGCATGTGCAGAACAAAGAGCAGCAGGTGGCGTTTGTGCCCGGTGACCTGCTCCCGGCTCTCGTTCAGCACCCTTTGTCCGGTCGTGGAGGAACCGGGGTGGGGGGCTCCGGCGACCGGCTGATTTAAACAAGTTATTGCTCGGCAGCTACCTACCTAGATTTCGGATAATTATGCATTTGTCTCAGCGCGGAGACTTTTGGGTTTACCAGCTTCGCACTCAGCTCTTGGTTGGGTGTAATGATCTGGACTGCATCCGAGACGCGCTTAGCGCCTCAGGATTTGCATTCAATGACGGCTTGAAGTGGTTTTGATAGGCTGGAACTGATCTGCCACCTGACGTTCAGTTCAAAACCAGCGTATGCAAACACAGAGGGTGTGCACGTTTTGATGCAGAATGCAGGCTCATTGGTTAGCATGTTACCGGTCGTAAACTACGGGGGAAAACACGCTAGCTGCGCCTTCTATGAACAGTTCTTTGTTAGTCTGAACCACACCGAAGCGTCCAAGCTATGGCAACTAATAAACATTCCAGTTGCGTTTGTTGTACCTTGGAACGCAGACGTGGAATCGAACGGGCTGGTCCGCCATTGTCGTTGGCTTTGTCTCTTTTTGTGCTTCAGCTGGGCCAGATGGCACTGATCATGCATGAATGCACGCTGACTGTAAATGTCGTTGAGAAGACCTCACAACGTCGTATCTGATTTAATCATCGAGGCTCCGACTCAAGGGTAGCGAGAACGACAATACCCGCAGGCTCGATGACATTTAGTTATCCCTGCGCGATCTCAATATGTCTTCTCTCTGAGTCTAGGTAATACTGACACTCAGAACAAGTGAATATCACAAGAACCCGCCGCTCTCACGAGTGAGTTACGTTGGCCGCGCAGTGATGGGATAGCACCCTGCAGGTGGCGCTGCGGCAGTGCAAGCTCCCGCGGCAGGGGCTGGTCGGGCGCCGGCGGGGAGGGCGGCGGGCGACAGCCGCCGGCGGCGGAGAGCGGACCGGCTAATGTGGCGCATACTTCACTGTTGCGACACGGACTCCCAGCGGCGGCGCCGGCCAGGTACCGGCGCTGTGGGGAAACCTCTCCAGGTGGGGCTGGCAGCGACGGCAGACGACCACACCACCCTCAGCAGCAGCGAAAGCAGCAACCATGAACCAGCTGGTGTGCCTGTGGGGGAGTGAAACGTGGTCACTTACGAGAAAACGGGAAATGTTAAGTTGAACTATTAATATGTTGTGATGTCCTTGCCTGTGATAAGAATGATTTATCAAGGATTTATACACTTTATCCAATAATTGGCGTACTAGCAATTATCTTTGAATTTTCAGGAAGTATTTTTCCAGTTTTATTATGACAGTAAAGGCTTTAGGATTTCTGTAGGTGGTAGGCGGAGGAGGGACGGAATAGCCTCTGAAGGTGGCCCTTCCCACTTAGATTTTTGCCTTTTGTCCCTTTCGAGGGGTACTCTCCACCATACTTTTATCGTTGAATTGTTCAGAAGTTTTGCCGGGAAGTAACTGTGCAAATCTGGGCAGAAGGCGGCGCTGTCTGGAGATAGGCGGCTAACCCATCGAATGGACTTGTGCGACTGGCTGCGGACGGGCGGCAAACAATAAGAGAGGCCCGGAGCCTAGGGGCTTGTTCCAGCGCCTCCTTAGAAAAAAAGATGAGAGTAGCTTGGAGTAAGTCGGAGCAGGCGCAAAAACCGGTGTCCGCTGGACCGATTTCGGATGAGATTGGATGAGATATCAGCTGATTGCGCCTGATCAGCGCCAAAATGGCGGGCGTGGCGCAGCTAAGAAACTAATTGAATTTGATTAAGGCCTCTGATACTCATTTAATGTATTTTAGTGAAAGTGGAATACAGAAAAACAACGTAATCAAAACCTTTAGCTGCCCACAAACGTCGTTTCTCACTGTAAAGCAACTTATTTTAGTTTCCCAATTGAAATTCGTGCGCCACAGTTGAGCTCCTCCAACCTCCTCTGAAAAACCACCTTTCGTTTGAGAGGAGGTTGGATTAGATTTGAGATGAGCTTTGGCGAGCTTGGAGGAAGTTTAAGGAGGCGCTGGACCGGGCGAGAGGAAGTTGGAGAAGCTTTGAGGAGGTTGGAGCAGGTTTGAGGAGGCGCTGGAACAGGCCCTAGGTGTCCTTCTGTTAGGGTCACCTGCGGTCGCTTTAAAGCGCATTTACTATATTTTTTTCTAGCTGTGTTCTGGGCACCAAGGAAGATATTGTGGGCATTACTTCACCGAACCACTGGATGCCTGGAATAGCTAGCACATGTCTGAAAGAGCTGAAGGTTCAATGCTCGAAATTTGGTGGGCAGGAGGAAAGCATGTGCTGACGTGTTATTCAAGTGTTCGGAAACCTAGTCGCAATGGCACGGCTATGGTTGGTGTAGATGTCACGCCTAATTCCTGTACCTCACCCAAGAAGGAGAGGTTTGCGGGGTGTAATGTATTTCTAATGATCCTGCTCTGGGTTGCGTAATCTAATGTGAATGTTTATTGCATCAGCGCTCCCATCCGTGGGGCGCCCTCCCTCTGATACGATGTGAGCAGTGGGTGACGGGTGAGCAGTCACGACCCGCGCCAGGGAGTGGGGACGGGGTGAGCAGTAATGGCCCACGCCAGGGAGTGGGGACGAGGGGAGCAGTGGCTTTCCCTTCTGCGGGACTGGTAACTAGCCTGCGTCCTTCCGAAGCGTGCCCACCGTGACTTGCTTCGTAATTCCATGCCAGGCATGATGCCGGGAGGGTTGAACACCAGATGCCCTGTCAGCATTGAATTTGTTTTTAGAAATTGCGATGTAATTTTAACATTCATGAAAAATACGTACTGTTACATCAGTGTATAATTTATAACAGGTAACTATTTGTCTTGACTACTACCTCATCCTCTCTTGATTTCAGCGCTTATGATTAAATATACTATACCCTGCATTCAACCACCAAACCCTGGGTGCAATGGAAAGATCTTGAAGATCAGTTCGCATCAGTTCTCTCGAGCGTTTTGAATTTTTTGGAAATATGCAATTTGATACGAAATCACCCTTCCATTTCAGGTAAGTCGATGACCGCAATTCGTGTGGACCGAATGAATCATCCATAGCACAGTGATTCATTGGTTGGCTGTCAGCATGTCATGTAACTTCGGGCGCGATCATTGTCGAAAATCATAAAGGATATTCAAACAACAACATATTTTCAAATCATGCGTAACCGAAGCAAGAAAAACTGCGTAGAAATGTATCCTGTTGTACAATTATTTTTTCCTGGGCAGAACTATCTTCCAGTGCTTCGTCACGTGCAGCGTTCGCCGCTCCAATGTCCTCGCGTGCAGTGTTACGAAACAAAGCCGGCCAATGGTTAATTGTGCGGCTCGGATAACCGCCAGATAAGGCTCAGGTGCGCTGAGGCGGGGTCTGTGATGAAGTGTACTGCCGACCAGACACCCGCCGCCATATTTCGGTCAGCGCGGGCTGCGATGGCGAGTTCGATCCTTTTGGTGTTCCGCGCGCGTGCCCGGCTGGTAATGAGCTCGATCTCGCGGGTGCTCTTCACGCGTGACCAACTGCTGCGGGTGCTATCTCGTGGGTGGTTGGCGCGTCTGTCTGGCTGACGGTGGGTCCAATCGTGCCGTTGGTCCGCGCGCGGCGTTGTTGGCCACCGCTCCGGCGAGCGCGTGAACTGAAGAAGCCGTGCGCAGCGGTGGTGATCGGGTGCAGAAGACTCCACTCTGCACGCTGTTGCAGTGATGTGTGATGCCACCTGCACAGCAGCAGGACTTGGACAGGGGGTGGAAGCACGCCCCGCCATTGTTGAAGCGGTCGAGTGTGGCACCTGCAGAGGAGTCGTGGAGCCGACGTCGAGTGGAACTCGACAGCAGATCAGTGGTACCAAAAATACAACCGGCTACTCTCTGGGTAGCTCCCGACCAGAGTTTGAACGACACGTACCCAGTTGTGGATCATCTACCCTTTATTATGCACCTACAATTTGCCATTTTTATATATTTTTTTGCTAAGATCCGTTGAACCGGAACCCTCCCATGGGTCTCACGTTTCATACCACGGCGATTTTATCCGCAGCCCATGCTGACTGGTGCTTTAGTAACACCAACATTTTTTCCAATCTTTAATGAGCTCGATAGCTGCTCGTCAGCTGCCCGGATCTGCAATCACGCCTACCGGTTTGCAGACTGCAACAGTGAAAAGGAAGGAAACTTAAATCCTCAGCAGGGGTCGAAAAAAGTTGCCATTTTGCCATTCTAAATGGTGACAGCTGGAGTTCCACCGGGTGACAAAAGTCACAAGTCAATTCACAAAAGTGGCACCTCTAATTCTCATACACTGCAAAATCTGGATTGACCTGGTTGGCACGGTTCCTATTTGGTTGGCCTATTATAACCGTCTGCGCCATAAGCTTTGTTCGACTAACCATATTTAGTAAATGCGGTGAATAATTCGAACCATATTCGATCCTAGGCTCGAAAAAGTTCGGGCCCTCGCCTATCTCTCAGCATGGGCTGGTGACACGAATGGTGATAAAGTGCCATTGTCACCATTGCCCCCAGGCTATGTCACCAGCCGTATTCACTTCTCATTCCGTGGTCGAACACATCACTGCTATAATCAGCTGAGCGGCTCGGCCTTCACCGAACTGCGCCAGCCGCCGCATTAGGCGCGCTGTAGATACATTAGGCGTGCTGTAGATATTTATTTATAAATTAGGTAGGCGCTGGAAAAATAAATAGAGCGGAAAGGCAAGGAAGAGGAAGGAAATATCGGTTGCTATCTTTCTTCCGCATGTGGTGGCAAGGTGGTGAGAGTATAGGTGTTGATCAGTCAGGTATGTTGGTACTAAGTATGATATAGAAATACTGCTTAAACCTAATATATGTAAGTTCTGCAGTGAAGGTAGACACTGCCGCTGTGCTTACTGGTATGCCGAGTCGGGGACTCAAGTGGGCACTTGTAACTGGGTACCTAGATACCTATCTCTCTAAGCCCGTGCGTGGAAATCCTTGGGGGTCGGACCCCTCATTGGCGGAACTAGGAGCAACTTTTGGAGGAACGAAATCAATGTTTGGAAGGGGCTCCATCAAGAAATCCCGAAAATAAAGTATTTTAAAAGGGCCTAAATTTGGATTTTTGGTAGGCAAAAGACACTATTTTGGGCTTTGTTGGGGGTAACAGCCCCTTTGGCCCCCTTGGATCAACCCTCGGACCCCCTGAATTTGGGTCTCCCGCAGACTTTATATAGGGCTTGTAGTGCTGTGCCAGTATCAACTCACAGAGACCTCCAGGCCTGCCTCATGCAGTGCCTACTTGAAGCAAAAATATTTTTTGTTTCATCTTTGGAGTGTGTTGGGCATCAATATCTAGATTTAATAACTGAAAAACATCCCACTTCTAGTCCGCAAAAAGTTGTGGAATGGCACAATGACAAGAGTAAGAACTTGTAGTTTGAGTTGTTTAGGAGGTAGCTTTTGGGGGTGGCTATGACTAGTAGGGATGGGGGTCAAGACCAGTGTGGGGCAGTCTGTGGGGGAAGAACAGTAGGTAAGCAGATTGTGTCAGGTTTCAACATCTTATCAGGGTGGTTGTTGGGCATAGTGAGCAGTTTTAGTACCTGCTTAGCTCATGCATATATGATAAATCATGTGAAGCATTGATGTTCATATATGGATTCAGACCTACCATCTTGAGAGTTTTTTTCTGTCTGTGAGGCACCACTAGTACACTGGATGGTGAGCGCCACCACGAACTCATGCAAGTGTCACAAATATAAAATCATTTAAATGTGACAATAATGATTTTTGAGGTATTTCCATGGTGAGGGTATGTATGTACATGGAAATATTTGTGCCATGAGTGTAAAATTTCAGCAGTCTGCCAATTTTTTTCAGATTGGGGTCAGCAAAAGAAACTGCAGGGCACAAACATACTTGGGGGCAGAACTTGTGGTGCTGGGGCAAGCAGGGATAAACCACCAGATGTATATTTTAACATGGTGGATAGGTGAAGTATGTTGGTGGTTGTGGGCATTTGGGGACAGCATATGTGATTTATTGTGGCTTTTCATTTGCAGGTAAACAGCAAATGTGTATTACTCCATATAGGAAAAGAAGGACTGAAAGCCTCTGCTATAAACTGAAAGCCACTGAATAAACTGAAGCCACTGCTTCAGTTTAAAAAAAAACATTTGCCTCCCCAATGTCCCTTGGCTTGATAATGCTAGTGAATAAAAAGTGATAGAAGTCTGGTTTGAAGAAGCGTTTTGGGATATTAAGCAATGATTAGCATGATGTGCTTTTCTCTAGCAATGATTCAAAATGCTTCATAAATGTGAATAAACTATTGAATGAAATGTTTAAAGCCAACATAATGGTATCTGTTGCAAGTTTTGCTCTGTTCAATGATCAACAACCTGCAAAATGTATCTTGATATGAGTATTTATATTATTTTAAGCATCTTGAAAGAGAAAATTGATCTTGGCTGCCCAACTGTAGGAACCTAAAATGTTTGACAAATCAAAGAACTGCCATAACAAGATTTTTTTCTAGACAATCCATGTTCTTTCTGCCTGTGTCATACACAGACAGGATTGCTTGGAACTGTAGTGCATTCATCAGATTATAAGTTAAAACAGAGTCAGTGTAACTGGCTGATAAATGACAAAAAATATTTTCATTCAGCATACCTTTACAATCATGCAACAAATCCTCTTAATGTTTCTCCTGCCTTATCTGTGAAACATTGTAGGTGTTATTAGTTTTTGCTGAAGCAGCAGGTGTATAGGTTTGGAATGGGCTTAAAGCATTTGGGACTGTGGGAGAGGGGACTGGGGAAGTCACTTAAACTTTATCAAATACAGGCAAATTTTATGACAGCTTTAAGAAAGCTGTCTAGATAGAAATATGAAGGGAATATTCATGATTGGATGGAAAGTAAGCTCACCCACTTATCTGGCTCAATTGAGGTGTATTGTGCAGGATGCAAAACTGTATACATGATTTTGCATATTTTTTGCACTCTTAAACTCTTGCACATTTTGGGAATGGTCAGGTACAATGTTATCCCTCAATATGCTATCGCACAATCTTTCACATGTAGAACTATTATATTTGCGAAAAATTATGTTTGGCCTGCTGCCTATTGTGCTGGTCTTCATTTGGCACTCTTTGTACGCTGAGATGTTTTGGGACTTCTTGCTCTATTTTTATGCCACTGCTATTTTAAAACTGACTTTAAAAGCTCTTAAAGTATGGAGTAAGTTTTGAGAAAGAGGATACAAAATGCTGTCAATTCAGTTACATAATCCCTTTCCTTTACGATGCCGACAACTAGAGAACATGGTTGCTTGGGGCCTGCTTTGGTTTGATACAGGTGGGGCTGGGGCAATGGCGTAGCCTAGGGGGTCCGTGGACTCCTCTTGGGCTTACTGTTCACTGTAAAGCAGGAATATGGCTGTTGGTGCTCCCCCTCTCCAGCTTGGTCTCGGTGACCCCGATAATCAGTCTTGGAAGGCCCCAGAGAATCGCTCTCGGGGACCTCTGAGCATCTGTCTTTTGGGTTCCCGAACATTCTTGGGGCTCCGAGCATCCTTCTCGGGGCCCCCGATCTTTGGCCCTCGGGAATCAGTCTCGGGAGCCCCTAAACATTGGTCTCGAACATCACTCCCGGGGGCCAGGGACATTGGTCTTGGGAGACCCGAATATCGGTCTTGGGAGTTCCCGAATATCACCCTTGGGGGCCCCGAGACCACTGCTCGGGACCAAGATCGGAGGGTCTCGGAAAAAGTGCTCGGGTAGATGTGCCTGTGTTGAGAATATGATGCTCACTGAGGTGGATTTCCTGGGATTGATAAAGGTATACATTTTAGGGGCATCGAACATCTGTCTGAGGCCCACGAGCATTGATCTTGACTCGGAGACCGTGATCATCGGTCTCCTGGACACCCCCACACTCAACATCATTCTTGGAGGCTCCCGAGCATCACTGGGTCCCTCTGAGCCTGGTCTTGGAATCCCTCGACAATCCGTCTCGGGGTCCCCGGATATCGGTTCCGAGCATCGCTCTGGGGGGAGGGAGGGGCGAGACCAGGTTTTGGGGGTCCCGGAGCGATTCTCGGGGCAGCGAGGCAGATGTTCGGGGCCCCCAAAGCGATGCTCGTGGAGTCCGAGACCGATGTTCGGGGGCCTCCGAGACTGATTCCCGGGGTCCCAGGAGGTCAAGTTTGGGAGCCCCGAGACCAATGCCTACGCTTTCAGGAACAAGGTCAGCTCAAAGCAAGTGAAGTGCTCGTTGAGTGAGCAAGGTCAGTTCGAGCATCGCGCTCAGAAGCCACTGTTAATCGGTCCCATGGACCCCTGAACACCGATCCCGAGCAATGCTCTCGTTGTGTCTCCCGAAACTGCTGCGCGAGAGCAAGCTGGGGGGGGATCTGAGAGATGTTTATGAACATCAAGTGTGCGAATTTGTTTGTTTTATAATGTCGTGACTGTATGACCTTTAAAATATCACAATCATATTAATGCGTGATAATATCTTTCTTCACGGCAAATATTCAGCGGTAACACTTAACTGCTACCCTCTCGCTGCGAGATTCTTTATCTATAATTTTCTAAGAATAATCACTGAAGTGACATTGGAATATTTCGCTGCTCAGCAGGCACAAGTGCGTGTGGTGAGTGGTGAGAGCCGCCAACTGCGAACTCTGAAGATGATTCTCCACCAGCAAGTCTTTCCTCATCTGATCCCGTCCGTCCAGAGCGGTGAGCTTTTCTCCTTCCTTCCTTCCATGACATGTTCATAAGATATCCAGATATCACAATTATTTTTAAATATTAATAAAGTGCACCTTTTCCAATCCTTAAAAAGGAAAATCCTGGGTGAAGTTCACTGTGCTTATTGGAAGAAATATTTACTCATTAGGAGCTGGGTATGGAGGGAGGCATTGAGCTATAAAGGGTCCATTCTGAAGGTTAGGCTCCAAGCCAAATCCTGGTCGCGCCACCTGCCTCCGCCATGAGGGGTCCGTCGGAGTTGGCTGCGGGCATGCTGGGATCGTGCGAGCCACAGCGCGCAGCTCCCTATCAATGGTGTCGACAGTGGCCGCGGGGAGCCATGCTGCAGCTGCGAACTCTGTCACTTCGCGGTTGTAGCCATTAGCCACTGTCCGCAGCTTTAGCTTCCGCTTACCATAGGATCTTTCGGTCAGCTGTGTAGCTGCGTTACCCCTGGCTTGACTTTCGTGCATGAACGATAAAATGCAAAATTTATCCTATGTGTGGTCCTGATTTCCAGGGGCGTATCCAAAGGGGGAGCGATCGGCCCCACCCCCTTGGGCTGACCTTAAGCACTGGAAAGAAACGCCTCCCGCCGCAGCCGCTGGGCCACCACAGGGTGAGCTCTGCGGCTTTAGCTAGGCCCCGCAGGCTTCGAAATCAGGGAAAATAAAAGTTGATTTACGCCGAGAAACCACAGCGTAAAATTTGGAAGCTCCGGCCATATGGGTAAATTTACCACTCCAGAATACATACGCAAAGATGCGTACAGAACAGAGCGGTGGCATCGTCATCAAAACACGCAGGGCGAACCAGTCGAAGCCCTCTACGTTTCCCCTAGGTTTTTGGGTATAAAATGTGCAAAAATTCGTAACGTAAGATGGGACTACTTTGAAATCGTGGAAAACTTCCAACAATGTTAAGGATTGATAAAAATATTCTTTGATTCGAAAATTGTTCAGTGGAAAGTGCTGCAGAATTATCAAGGAAAAATAAAAAATCTATAAGGGAAGCGTATTTAGTTAGTATTTACGAAAATGCACAAAAATTCCATGGATTTCTAACACTGCATAAATGTTCTAGTATGGTGCACGGCGGAAAATTGATAATTGTCTGATGGGCGCTATATGGCCTTGCCAGGCTGGTGCGCCCCTTAAGCCCAAATAACTAACTAACTAACGATAATTGTCTGAAAGCCAACTGCGTAAGAATCCTCACCCAAGTATGATGTTGCCCCTGTTCCAAATGTCACCCGAATTCAGGCCTAGGGGCCCATTTTACTGTATTTCGGGGCCTCTGAAATCGATCTCAGGGCTCCGAATGGTTGTCGTTTTGGATATCCGAGGGTTGCTGTTGCAACCCCCCCCCTAATGCTGGTTTCCGGGTCTCCAGCTTTTGGCCTCTGCGGCTCCCCGAGTGGTTCCTTTTTTTACTTTTCGGCTCCTGGCCTTTGCCAACATCAGAAGCTACTGCCCAATTCCCCGCATATGCGGAAAAATTCCGGGAATTGATGACTGTTTCTCTATGTCCCACCGTGCCGCACAAGGCGGTTGGCAGTCATTGCAAGGACAAGGCTACGGTTAAGCGTGAGAGCCAACCCTGCGCCCAGCGAGTCCCGGTATTTGAACGCGAGACCCTTATCTCAGAAGGCAGGCCACTGAGTCTGCGACCAGGGCCCTCACAATTATCCCAAGCCCACTGCTGCCTGAAGTCGGGCCCCTATTCTCAGCAGTTGCAGATAATTTCCCTGTTTTCCACTAGGGCTCCCTGTGGTAGAAGCCGGGCCCCCAGCGGTTGAGCTGGGCCTCCTGTGGCTATCCGGGCAGCCTGACATGCTTCCGGGCGCCCTTTAGTCCAATTGGAACATCTGAGTGAGCGACCGGGCTCCTCCGAATTACCCCCAGCCCACTGCTGCCAAAGCCGGGCCCTATTCTCCCGCAGATGCATATAATTCCCCTGTTATCTACCCGGGCCCTCAGTGGGTCCAGCCGGGCCCTTTGTGGTTCACCCGGACCTCCTGTTACTATCCGACCCCCTGAAGTGCTTCTGGACCCCTGTGGTCCACTTGCGACCTATGTGTTTGCGACCAGGTCCCTCACGATAATCTCAGACATGTTGTGGCCGAAGCCAGTCCCCTACTTCTAACATTCATGCCCTCCTCCCCCATGGTCTACCTAGGCCTGACTACAGTCGGCCTCTGCCTTGCTTGCGGTTACCCCTTTGGTATCGGCCCTCTGTGGCTGCAACCTCCGTCTTTGCTTGGAGCAAAAGGTAACTATTCAAACAGGCCACAGAATATTTGATGCGATTCGGGATGGTTCTGATCACTGATCATAGCGGACATTTGGTCAATATCGTATTTGTGGAGATCCAACCCAATGTTGAGCGGACCTCAGCGTATTTAGCGCCGGTGCATAGCTTTGTGACCCACCAGAGTTCATAAAGTTGTCTGTCTCCCAAAACGGAAGTAATGTTTTTTTGCTCTTCGAAATATTGTATATATATATATATATATATATATATATATATATATAAGTTTATATATATACACACGTTTTTAATGAAAATATATTCCTTGCATGGTCCAGCCCCCAAAGCTATTCCTGACCCCCTGTCAAGGCCCCCTTTGGTAATTCCTGGATCCGTCCCTGCTGATTGCTCACATACACTTCCTTCGGCTTCAAACGTTAGATAAATATATCAGAACTTTCAGCTCTGGTTTATATTGGGAGCATAATACACAAAAACAATGAAAAACGGTGTAACAACTCAAAGAAATAAGGGTTTTGGTAGCATTTTTAGTTTGGTGACACATTCGTGATGTGGAATTTCAAATGGTGACACGCCAGCAACTTTTTTGACCCCTGATCCTCAGTAGGATCTCGCTCAAGAGACTAACACTTTTGACGCCTTGAGAACCATTTAGGACTTATCTTAAAACTATCATGTGGTTGGCAGGTTTTTACTTGCAAGAAAGCACTTACCAGTCAATGTCTAAGTGCTGTGATTCGCAGCTCCTTGCACGGAGAACATTCCACACTGTCACCTATCTCCATCTCTTGTAACTGATGCATCGGGAAATATGGATTTAATGCAACCATTAGAATGATGTGGCTCGCATATATAAATTTAGCATAAGGTGTTGTTAGGCATACAAAAAGGTTCGTGACCTAATTTCGTTCTCTCAAAGCTCATTCATGGAGTGCGGGGAAATAGGTATTCATGGACTTGAAAGAAGCTCCTCCCATATATATATATATATATATATATATATATATATATATATATATATATATCTCCATTTTACCGAGGAAAGGAACAGAAGTGGATTCAAATTCGGCCCTGGAAAGTATTATTCCCTCCAAAAAGGTGCCCTTGGTACCAATGAACTCGATGAGCTCTCTATCGTGCTCTCCGGATTGACGTAAACATGCAGGCAATGAATTAAAACGTTCTTCAACACCTAAGTCTGCACCGTAGTCTGAAAGATTTATCCCTTGCCTCATATCTGAGACATACTTGTAGATATGCTAGCACATTAAGCCTTTTCGGCGCAAACGTCGTCTAAGAAGGATGAAGAGATAATCTCATTACCTCATATCACCATTGGGGCCTAAGATTGCCCAGTGATGATGATTATGATGACAGTTAGGCACGGGATCCCAAACTTCCTACAAATTTCAGTACTCAATTACAAGAAGGATACTTGTGAGACAATCTGTGGAATTAGTATTAGGAAACGACGTTACAGGGGACACCAGGGCAACTTCAGGGGCGCTGATCCTTGACTGGAAGGGCTTCTGTCTCCCCCCCTTTACTCACCCCTTTCAGCCGGCTATTCTGCATAGAAAATCAAAACATTGATAACATGCGCTTGTAAAACCGTCCTCGGAGATAATAGCGTTACGCTTTCCTACTGGCTCAATTTCGCATTATTGCCCACGTGAAAGCTACGAATGTCAACCTCACGCAGCTGTTGAACGTGCCGGCGCCTTCGCTTCACCTGCGATCGCCGCTGTCCGGCGTGACGTGTGCCGTTGTCGAACGTGACGTGTGCCGTTGTCGAACGTGACATGTGCAGGTGTCGAACTAGGTGGCTGCCGAGCGAGCATGTGAGGTGCAGACAGGCGTCAGCACGTCGCCTCTGATGTCCTGCTCACGCGGCGTTGACGAAGCATGGCTAGGCCTCTGGAGAGGTCTCGTGTGAATGGAAGGTGCGATGGGAAGGCGATGAAGCTGTTCATCGCTGTCTTACTGAGATGATGAATCAGTGGAATAAAACAATGCTTTCCGGTACTGCGCGAAGGTACTCCAATGTTGTATTGAATAATGTTCATACTACAGCATGGTTTGCATATTTATCCACAATGTTTCGCACCATATCTATTTTGCGTATTATTAGGGATCAGTGTGCATGTAGGTATGTGTGTGAGCTGCTTGCCATATATCTCAAACTCTTGGGCCTCTCGAGGAATTCTAGAGAGGAGGGATCCGAGTCATAACCACTCTTCTGGCTGAAAGAGTCCCAGGATATTACGGATCCCTGAATACCAGAAGCCTTAAAATGTTCTGCCAGAACCAACAAAGGGAATCATGACATAGGGCTCACCTGAGACCCAGAGCCGGTAGCTCTGGTAACGAAAGGTTCCGAAAATCACCTCCCGGACTTAATTTTTTTTTTTTTTTTATTTTTTTTTTTTTTTTTTTTTTTTTTTTAACCCCCCCTTTTTTTTTTTTTTATTTTTTTTTTTTTTTTTTTTTAAATTTTTTTTTTTTTTTTTTTTTTTTTAAACAAAATGCAAGCACATTCCCTTTAACGTCACATATTGAAAAGTGGGCTTTTATCCCCAAAAGGCCCGCCTTAAAATGTTTCTTTTGAATGATCTGTTGCCCAAAAATCCGAGAATTTGAGGGAAATCTCGATATTGCATAACCTTGCACCTTGAACTATAGGTATTCCACGGATATATAAACATGAAATATGTATAAAAAGTGTTGACACCTGATTTTGTGAGTTCTTGTGTGTAGTACCTAGCCACCACAGGTTTTGTACTGCTTTGAGCTCTGAATAAAGTATCGCATAATTTTCAGGCTGATTACCACAATTTCACCACCAATTCTGAAAGGGATAAGAGCCTTGCACGCGAAGGAAATGTGATGCCTTTGTAATGGAATTTGAACGGAGAGATAACAGATCACAGCAACTATGTAGCTATGTAGCTCGTAGCTATGTGATGGAGGATGCCGGGAAGCCACTTGATCGATATTTCATTTGTCCCAGAAGTAACCGTTCCTGGATACAAAAGGCCAAACATTCGCCCCCTGTCGACCCTATCCTCCCCGCATGTTGACGTCAGATGATATGACCATTGGCAATTATGGCAAAATCACGTAATGCTCACGGTCCGCGGAACGGACGAAACAAACGTATCTCTACCCCCTTAAAGCCTCTGTGCTAGGCGTGACCTTGGTACTTGCAGTTGTAAATGTTTATAAGGTTCTTCAATGAATACTTTTAAAAGCGAAATATGTTTCAGTATGTCAAGAAAAATAACAAAAATTAAAAGTGCTACTTTGGGTTGTAGTAAGAGCCTGTTTTTAGCCTAAAACGCCTCATTTGTATTGGTATTCATTTGCCGTACCAAAGAATGAGATTAAAAGCAGCATAATGACTCATGATCTTAGATCATGATCATGGCATCTAGATCAGATACCAGATCATGGTTAAGCAGTGATGTGAATACTTCTGACTTCTAGCAAAGGAAAATTAAATAACGCAATATATTGGACTTGGCAGTCATTTGTTTCATCAGAAATGAAGCCACAATCAGTATTTGCAACAACATTGTCCAAAAACCACTTCAATCTGGAATTACACCAAGGAGCAACATTCCCTTTAAGTGATCCAAACCTGGTCAGTGCCCTCTTATGGACATATTATAATTGATGCCCATCTGGCTTTTACCTTTCGTATTAAATACGTAGAATAAAGATCTAATACTCGGTAGGGCAGAATCACACAGAACTCCCCATGACTCTGGAGCTACTTTAGACCGGCAGAGGCAGCGTGCGTGGCTGTTCGGACCTCACCAGCGGTGTTTACAGCGGGAGCCTGGGTCGGGACTGACCTTAAATCACGCCGCCGTCCCACCGCCTCCCTCTGCCCACCCCCCAGTCAATTGAAACGGAAATGTCTCAGCCGGCGAAATGGGCCAGAAACAGATATACGAGTCGCGGCGATGCGGGACCAGATAGCAGCCTGAAAAATGGCGCTGTTGTACTTAGAAGTCGGCACCCCTTCTGAATGCGAGAGAGCCAATCGGTGTGTATCCGGATGAACGGCTTTCGAGAGCGGTGGCAGCTCGTTCTGAAGGGCTACAAAAGCCCAGGCGTGCCCCTGAATAAAGCGATAAAATTACCAATCCCTGTTTGTGTCGGCCAGCGTTTGAAACGATGCAAATTGGGCTCATCGCACCGATTTATTCGGGTTGACAGCCATGCATTGTTCTGTTTGGACCTATCGCCTTAAACGTACGCTGGAACCGGGTAATGCAGTGTTTTTTTCTGCGCCCGGCTACTGTTCAAATGATGGTTGTTGATATGACATTGTCAAGCAATTTTTCCGGGAAATTTCCATGAAGTCCTGTATTAGCGGAAGCACTAAAAACGTGATGAAAAAATATGTGACAGCCACTCAAGGCACTGTTCCCTAACTAGGCACCGAGCCATTATTCGAATCCACATTCCAATTGGGCTTACCAAGCAACATGCTTACCGTTGGTGTGGCTTCATTCTACCTGTGAGTGTGTTGGAGCTCCCCAGTTGCAATGTGCGGATATATGATGGTTGGCTTTCGTTGTAGAGCTCTCTTGTCTGCGAGTGTTTTAATCGCGACAGTTTGAAACTCCCGTCGGCTCGTTGGCTTGTACTCTGCGGCTCCGAGCCGCGGGCGCGGTTTCAAACTCGAACGAAAGGCAGGTGTTCCGTCCTTACCCTGCAAGCTATCATCTCCCGCCGCCGATGTAAAATGTGGCCGTAGAATTCGGTACACCGTCAAGTCCCAAAGTAGCAGGTTTTAAAAAGAAAAGAAGAAGAAAAAACGGACGAAAAATTATACCCTCAGAAAAAGCTCGCCGGTGCTCGTTCGGTGCGCAACCGCCCACTGATTGTAATGCATTTTTGTGACACTCTTCGAATTCTTCAATTAACCGTTTGTCCTTCGTTTTGTCTCGTTGTGGCACTGTTCTGGTTCTGTGTTTAGATTATTCAATTTATTTGTGGATGTAGTTTTGTTGACATCACCCCTAAATCCATCTGCATGACTGTTCCGTCAGTTGCAGATTGAGCACCATGTAAGCTATCGTCTTGACTGGCGTGTAACGGTATTATGATATTGCTAGCTGGCGTGCTTATGTTTTCAGGATTTTGGGTCCATAATCAGATTATCTGTACTTCTACATCGCGTTGGTTCTGCATCCGTATCCGCCAAAGAGCTCGGATCCCTTAGTAACGCCAAGGCAGCCACTGATGCGGGAGCAATATTTCAAAACCGTAGTAAAAGCACAATAACATTTAAAAGGATAAGCAACGGTGAAGCTGACTTAACGGTTTCCTGTTTATCAACCCTTGTTGGTTACGTCCTGGAAAGTGCGGTGCCTTCGGCCATATCGTGACGGGGCAGGGGTGGGGGGAGGTAGTGACTTGGAGGTGGTTTGGCTATTCAGGGGGAGGGGGATATTCGGGGTACGGAGACCAGCAATGTGTCTCCCATAATCCACCTACAGTTCAGTAGAGCCCAGGAACGCACATTCACACCAAAGATCTACTTGGTTGCTTATTGCAGTCCGTGAGGGAAACGTATATTGTGTTGGGGCCCGGCGATAATTCAACAACCCTCAGCCATATCCGACAGTATCTGGTTTACCCGCCTTACCAGGCAGAATTGTGGCCTCCGCAAAGGGTCCTGCATGGGTCATAGATGCAATGCGCAAAACAGTTCAAGCATTCCCAGTCAGATCAGGTTGAACCGTTTTCTTCAATGCATAACAGATGAGTTTGTATGACTTTTGACTTTCAGTGTCCCCTTTGTAATATAGGGACTGGGAGGCACCTTTGTTTGGCAGTTTTCCATCACACGCGGGCCTGCTTTAGCATGGCTCTCCACGCAAAACTTTTTGACCATACCAAGCTCATTATTTGCCCTCGTTCTTTCTTTTTAACGTCATTGTATCCATCGGACGATACACTCGTTCATATATCACCTGGAACCACTGGTCTGAAAGTCATAAAAGCCCTTCCTGAGATTTATGATTCAGTGAGACCACCCAGCTTCCGTGGTCACTGCCTGGACGTTGGATCCAGGGTCCGTTTACGTCGTCAGACGGTCGAGGGATGTGAGTGGACGGCGGATGCCAACTGTGTCCACATTTTTAGCATCTAAAGTAGTCATGTTCATGGGAGGTTCTGTGGCCTCTGGATTGATTTAGGATGCAGCTCTGCGGCGTTATAAATAGATTATTAGAAGAGCGTTGGGTGATATAAGTGATAACATACGGGGGATTGGTAACACCACGTCTTAACATCTAAATTATATAAAAATGCGCTGTTCTGCGTGATTTTGTGATTCCCTGGGAGATTGCAGCATATTGTCCAATGAGTAGACCTGCGTTTCTTTCCGCATGCCCAAGAGATATTAGCCGCAAACAGTAAAGTGTATATTTTTAAACGACCATGAAATGTACGCTTGAAAATCTTCTGAACTTTACTGGAGCTCTAGTTGTTCTACGGTCTATCACAAATAATGGCATCATTAACTACGGCCTCTCCTCAGACCGGCCAGAACTCACAAGTGATGACGCCATGAACCGCGGCCTCTCCTCAAGACTGGTCAGAATGCCAGCTGTTATGGGAGAAATGGAAGTTAATCTGACTGAGCCTGCAAAATTATGCGCTATCAGCGGCGGTAGCGTTTGGGGCTCCGGACATGTGGTGGGCAGAGCTGGGACCGTTCTTGGAAGACGCCGAGGCGGCTTCCAGCCAAAATTCCACTGCCAGTGATCAGATGATAAAGCGTTCACTCCACGAAAGTTGTCTGGGACTTTCATGTATTCTTATAGTCTTTCGGGTGTTTGTTGTTGAAATCATCGTTGAACTGGTTAGCGTTTCTAGATTTCATGCAAGGGCAATTAAACGCATCTTTTATATATCGATGCTATTCAGACATTTTCATGGCAAAGTCTGCCCATTCACCCTCTCACAGACACCGTCTGGCGTGTGTTGCAGTCGGCACGCTGTCAATGCCTAGTTGGGAGGCTGAGTGGAGCGACAGCCAGGGGCGGGTGCTGCGACGGCCGTCGTCTGCGTCAGGGGCGGGGGCGGCCTGTCGACAGGTGAAAGCGGCGCGCCCGGCTGCACTTGTCGTCTTTTCCCTGCGCGCCGCGACACAATCGGTGGCTGGTCTCAGCGTTGTACTGAGCCGAGGAGCCGCGACACAATCGGTGTGGCGGGTCTCAGCGTTGCACGGAGCAGAGGAGCCGCGACACAATCGGTGGCTGGTCTCAGCGTTGCACATAGTCTAGGGGCCGCGACACAATCGGTGTGGCGGGTCTCAGCGTTGCACATAGTCTAGGAGCCGCGACACAATCGGTGTGGCGGGTCTCAGCGTTGCACGGAGCAGAGGAGCCGCGACACAATCGGTGGCGGGTCTCAGCGTTGCACATAGTCTAGGAGCCGCGACACAATCGGTGTGGCGGGTCTCAGCGTTGCACGGAGCAGAGGAGCCGCGACACAATCGGCGGCGGGTCTCAGCGTTGCACGGAGCAGAGGAGCCGCGACACAATCGGTGGCTGGTCTCAGCGTTGCACATAGTCTAGGAGCCGCGACACAATCGGTGTGGCGGGTCTCAGCGTTGCACGGAGCAGAGGAGCCGCGACACAATCGGTGGCGGGTCTCAGCGTTGCACGGAGCCGAGGAGCCGCGACACAATCGGCGGCGGGTCTCAGCGTTGCACGGAGCAGAGGAGCCGCGACACAATCGGTGGCTGGTCTCAGCGTTGCACATAGTCTAGGAGCCGCGACACAATCGGTGTGGCGGGTCTCAGCGTTGCACATAGTCTAGGAGCCGCGACACAATCGGTGTGGCGGGTCTCAGCGTTGCACGGAGCAGAGGAGCCGCGACACAATCGGTGGCTGGTCTCAGCGTTGCACATAGTCTAGGAGCCGCGACACAATCGGTGTGGCGGGTCTCAGCGTTGCACGGAGCAGAGGAGCCGCGACACAATCGGCGGCGGGTCTCAGCGTTGCACGGAGCAGAGGAGCCGCGACACAATCGGTGGCTGGTCTCAGCGTTGCACATAGTCTAGGAGCCGCGACACAATCGGTGTGGCGGGTCTCAGCGTTGCACGGAGCTGAGGAGCCGCGACACAATCGGTGCCGGAGCCGAGGAGCCGCGACACAATCGGTGGTGGGTCTCAGCGTTGCACATAGTCCAGGAGCCGCGGCCAACGCGGGCGAGAGCGCGACCGATCGGCGGCGCGCCACTTGCTACTGAAGCACGGCCAGCTGTTTTTCTGCCGACACGGAGGTCACGCACCCGTTCTAAAGAGAAGGGGTGACAGCATGGCTCGGGCCTCGTCTAAACTGGTTGCGGCTGATAAAGAGCTGGCTTTTTCAGCTGTTGCTAATTGAGTCTGCGCTGGGCACCAGCAAAAAGAAGTGTTGGACAAGCACTATCTGGTGATTTAACCCTCGCCCACCGGGGGCCATCGATGGCCCCCCTAAGGTTTTTCTGGGATAGCAGAAAAACGACGAGGCGCAGCACCGCGGTTGAGGGCTCTACCTCTCACTGCATCATTTTCCCATCATCCCTGAAATTTTTAACCCCGGGTCACCCAAGGTCAGATCACCAGACGAGGTCAACCAAGGTCACCTCACTTCACCTTTAGAGCTCTGTAAGAGCTACATTTCAAAGTCGATCGATTTGAAACTTCCTACACTTCATGACCCCTCCAGGGTCTACAAGGTGTATATCCGGGATTTTTCGATTTCGTGCCCTGAGGTCAGGTCACGAGGCGACCTCTCCCATTGGAAAAGCATGGGGAAAAGCTATTTCATGATATAAAAGCCACATCAATGATTGCAAATACTCAGACTGCTCAGAACAGCGTTTTTGGACACCCTTTCACGGATCCCAGGGGTCATATTTGCCCTTTGACTTTTCCAAGGTCATCCAAGGTCACCATAGGTCAAAAACAGTATTTTGACAATAACTTTTGACCTAATTGAGCTAGAGCAGTGAAACAAACACCATCATGTTTGTCTTGTCACTGGCTTTCATTTGATATACGGCAAGGTCACTTTTTGACCTTTCGTGACCTCAGGTCATATTAGGTCACGAGGTGACCTCTGGCGGTCAAACCACTGGCGGGAGGTCTTTACGTTCCACATAGCGGAAAAAGTACTGGCAATTTGCTATCAAATGTACTTTACCAGGCCTCAATAGCTCTAATGACATAAGAGTTATGCCCAGTTTGCTTAATCATTGCATATTTGAGTGAAAATAGCCGATCTTGACCTAATTTGACCTCTGGAGGTCAAACCATTGACCTGAGCACTAAAACATGCTAAGTAATTTCTTACTGAATTCATGCGAGCTTTCTATTGCACTTTGCAGATTTGCGCTAACGCCCATATTTTCGGAGTTAGAGGGGGGCCATCGATGGCCCCCGGTGGGGCGAAGGTGGCGCCGGACCCCCGGTGGGGCGCGGGTTAAAGTGCACTGGTAATTTTTCATTTAAGCACCGCTGCATTGAGGGCAGTTTCTAAGAAGCTTATATACTTGGCTGATGATAATATAGTTTCCCAAGACTTATCGGACGGAGGGGTGACTTACCTCTTTCTCAGTACTGCAGTATTTTCTCTGGAGTTTGGGAGGTGAGCTGACGGGCGGCTGCGGCGGTGTCTGGCTTCCTTTGTGGACGCGCTGCCGCTCCGGAGGCTGAGGGCGGGTCTGACCGGCAGGCGGCCCGCCGACGCCCACCCAAACACACCATTAGACCAGCTAATGTCCGTCATCGGCCTCTGGCTAAACACAGCCACTGCGATTGAAGGAATGACCTCAATCAAATTCCCACATCGCATCTTTCGACGGGCGTCGGTGCGGCGGTGCGTTGCCGTGTGCTGCGGCGGTGCGGACGCTATCTCGGGGTTAATTAGGCGCTGGCTCTGTACCTGAGAGGCGGCACCGACGCCGCCGATCGACCCGAACGCACCTCGGTGCCGCCACAAAAACTGAGCCGTGTTTGTGTTATTGCCCGTTCCCGGCCCGACTGGCTAAGAGAAGGCTAAGTGAGGGCTGCAGAGATGACAAAGCCCCGCGCATTACTTTTTCACACAGATAAGTGCTAGCACTGGTCCTATTCCTGGTTTTATTCATAGCGTGCATGCCACTTGGAGATCAGGATCGAGTTTTGCCGATGAATGCTGATTTTGCGACCTCCTGAAATACAAGTGAGGGACGTGAGATGGCGGGGAGGCAGCTGAGAGGGACGTTGGATGGACAGCTGGAGAGAGAGCTGACAGCTGCACGTCGCGCCGCAGGTACCAGCCGCTCCCCGCACAAGGCCGCTCCAGCCCCGGCTCTGTACGGGCACCCGCCGGAGCCGTCCGCGGGTGGTATCAATGTCAATGTGTACTGGAAGCCTGCAGCAGGTTCTTCATATTTGATAAATCATATTTGATTTCGTCTAAATTTCAATCGAGTGAGAACCCAACGTTAAACACTGCAATGAACAAATTATTTTTTTCTTGAAAATTTGGTTTAGGATGATGAGGAATGCTAGAGCTACTGATCTTTCGACCATAACGATGGGCTGCGGGGGACGGAAATATATTGCAGTTCGAAACTGTTATATATTTTGGCATCCTTTGGGAAAGAACAAGTGTTCGATGCCTCACTTTCCCGGACGCAGGAGAACGCATTGCGAAGCATCGTCAGGCTTCTCAATGAATTCTCTTTACTGAAGCTCTGGTGGGACTGCATCGAATTCCCATTCCATTTATTTCAATGCGGAACAGTTTCGTAACGGTGCGGCCATTGGAGGACGGAGCGCCGGGCCGTATAATGCGTTTCGTCGTCGGTAGATTTGTGTGACGAGCAGCAGTGCCGATCACTCAGGGCCTGCGCCGAGGACGACACAACGGCGTGAAACACTCCCATGAGAGCCTCTCCCGGGTTCTCACGCCAGCGTCGTTACCGTCCTCACTGCCGCTAATGGCGACCAAGTGCCGCCGCCAGTGCCATGGCGCCACCGCCCGTCTAGAGGAGAAAAACACTGGTCAGAGAGCTGCCCCTGTACAAGCTCACGTATAGTCTCCGGAGCACGATAAACTGTTCTAGTGTGTGCGAGTCTTCCCTCCTCTGAAGGCCTCGGTTCGACACGGTTAGTTGGGTCGCTGCCGTTGGTTGAGACTACTGGAGACCACCCCCGGTCGGGCGGCAATTATTGATTAATAAAGGTCGAGCGGCCGAGAGAGGCTGCCTGGCCTCATTATGGAGAGGATTGGACACCGTCGGAGACGATGATCGACGCGCCCCATCGATGCCACACATCGCTGCGACATCTCAGTGGGGTGAGACGAACGAGAGGGGGAGGGCTGTAGAAGATAGAGAAAGAGAGAGAGAGAGAGGAAAAGAGAGAGAGAGAAAGGAGAGAGAGAGAGAGAGGAGAGACATTAAAAAATATTCCCGAGGAGTATATATATATATATATATATATATATATATATATATATATATATATATTTGTGACATAAATGTGTCAAATGTAAAAAAGAAAGGGGGCTAAAAGTCACCGAGAAAGAAGCATAAGCTTCCATCACAAAAATTCTGAACAGTCATTGCCAAAATATTCCTTCATTTGCGCTTAAGCGATCCAAAGACAGGCAAGAATTAGACATGATATTGGATATATATATATATATATATATATATATTTGTGACATAAATGTGTCAAATGTAAAAAGAAAGGGGGCTAAAAGTCACCGAGAAAGAAGCATAAGCTTCCATCACAAAAATTCTGAACAGTCATTGCCAAAATATTCCTTCATTTGCGCTTAAGCGATCCAAAGACAGGCAAGAATTAGACATGATATTGATATATATATATATATATATATATATATATATATATATATATATATATATATATATATATATATATATATATATATATATATATATATATATATATATAAAATAAAAAAACAAAGCAAAACTAAGGTTTACAAAATCACAAAAACAGGGATATAATAAATACCACCACAACGATTCCTGGGAAAGCATTGCCAAATATGTTTTCATATGCGCTAAAATCAACGCAAAGTCAGGCAATGTTCCGCAGTTCACAGAAAATTCCGCTGATATTACTGCCAATGGTCAGGTAAAATAGAAAATATAGAGAAAATTACTCATGAAATCCCATCATTTTCCGATAAATTACGCATTTTATTTCTTAGTCCTGCAAACCGCTACGTGCGAGCTATTCCGAATAAGAAGATGTTAAACGGTGTAAAACGTAAGATACAAGCCTTAGGATTAGGATGGCCAAGTTTATTTGCTCTATGCAAGATTTTCTACGTAAAATTATGAAATGTTGAATTTCAGAACACTACTGGTGGCAGATGTTTGGAAGATAGTGCGAGTTATGAATGCGGCTTCTTTTGAGCCGGGCTGTTTCTCTTGGCATCCAAAACACTTTCAAGCTTCATTCTGTTCGGATATTTTAGGCACAGGTCAATAATAAAGTCAGCAGAGGTGAGCGTTTATCAAATTTCTAGAGCTGCAGCTAAAAAGCTAGCCTCACGTGGTGAATAATGCAAGCTGCAGAGCAACAGAGTGGCAGCATGGCAACTGTATGGTAACTGGGAGTCTAATTATGTATGATAGGACCTTGCTGGATCAGATCGTTTCCTTGAGGACCTTGAGCCTAGATAACGCAACCCAAAAATGTCACGTGCCAAGGGCGGATTCGCTGGGGTGCGATTGGGCGTAGCCTCCCCTTCCCCTTCTCTGGAGAAGAGATGGCGCCCCTGGGCCCAAGGGTACAGCAGCAGCAACGCATGCCTCAAACCCGAAGGAAAATTAAATTTTTCGAGAACGGCATCCATTTTCTGATGAAATTCGCAAACATCCCTAACTTTTTGGAATAAGAGGAATTTATGGCGCATCACACCCACGCTGTATGTAGAATAGCACGTCGAAACGGGGATTTAAGTTTCGAAAGTATGTCAGCACCGCTTTGAATAATGGTCGATTTGAATAATGTCCCCTCTTCGACTCCAAGCGCCCCTCGATGACAGCCGCCCGTCTCTCTAGCGATTCCTGGATCCGCCCCTGTCAGTTGGTATAACGTTCGTCTTTATTGGTCAATAAAAACGTTGATTCTCTCGATTTTGTTTCAAACCTAATGGACCGAGATTTATCAAAGATTTCTGAATTGGCTAGACTTGAATGAGTGAGATAGAATTTGAGTTTATGCGTCATCATATATGGTTACCTGTTTATAATATGTTTATATGTTTACAAAACCGTTTACCTACCTGATTCTCATGAAGGGCTGTGCCCGATATCGTTTATAAACTATGTCGCTTGTCGCTTACCTATCTGATTCTTATGAAGGGCTGTGCCCGAATATATAATCCCAGTGTATTATATATATTTCGCATCCAGGATTCGATGAGGCAGGACTTTAAACATCCCGTCAACTTATAATCATGCTTCTCACCTCGGCACTCCAAAATTTTAACAGATATGGTTTAAAGTTGGTGCAAAAGTGAGTATGAGAGGGTGGTTTTAGTCGGATACCACCCTCCCCCGAGGCGGTGGAAATTGTGCAAGGACACCCGACATAGTCTATTTAACTTTTGGCAGTCACGAAAATTGCGCTTTCTGGAGAATATTCGGCCGGATCAGCATACATATAAAGTCCTACCAGGCGTACAGATTCTAAGGTCAACTAATTTTTATTGTGGGGACCATTTTAGATATTTTATTGATCCTACAAAAGAGCAAGCTATTTTTGTTTTGTTTTAGATCAAACAGCTAAAGACGCCGGGTATAGTGATGCAATTCAGCAATAAAAATTGATGTTGGGACTACATTTCTCGCCACTCTTCTCAGTCATAAGCATCGCTCTTTATTCCAAATTCTACATTTACATCTTCTAGTCGAAACGGTGGCCACTTTTTCACCGTGCTTATACAGGGTACACCCCTTCCCCCTCCAAAACTAAATATAAAAATAATCGGGCCCGAACTTTCTGTGGCCTTCACATCAAGGCTTTACGCTCCCAAAATGGAATAATCACGGACTATGGAATACATCTTCATTCCATGTCATATATTTCATATACCCTACATTATTCTAATTCATTTTCACGCAGGTGCGAAACTTCCCAATAAACTGACTGAAAAATGGCTCTGATCCTTTCTATGGTGATTTTTCTTGCCACAGGAGAGTTTCTATACTCGTTGTGTACACGCAGTCCTTCAGGCAGCCCGAATTGAAGATATTTAAGGGTTTTTCATGGGGTGTGAAAAAGAGGCTGTTTCAACCGCCCCCTCCCAAATTCTTCGGATATCCTGGCATTTACCCCTTCAAGTTATTTACAAGCTCGACTGTGCACTTCCTGGGGCGTCTCAAATGACTTTGATGCGTTTGGTTATCTGAATTGAGCTTCTCTTCGGTCTCATGTTTATAAAGAAATTCCCACTGGTTCCGGATTTTATTTCAGGAGGGTGTATTTCTTGTAATGGAAGTGCCCTGATTTTTTTCAAACATCTTCAGTGACTGATCGGGTATATTCTTTCTGCAGATTCCATTGGGGAACCGACTATGTTTACAAGTGTTGAATGCACGCTCTCATAAAACATGGAGGGATCAACGTAATACTTGCGGATGTATCAGAACAGTTGTCTGCCCTGGCTCGACTTTTGAGCCACCTTCTGCTTGTATTGACAGAATATTTAAAGTAACGATAAACTTTGCCAGTTTATGAACTCGGGAATTTCCCCTTGCATGTCCCCATGTCCCAGTCGGGAATGCGGTGGTCACAACAGCAATATGTTTGATGTATGTACTATTTACCAGAAATATAGCTACTGTGCCGCGTAGACTTTGTTACTGATCTTTTGGAAGGATTAATGACTATTGAATGCGTAATCGCAACCCTGATCCTTTTGCTTGGAAACATATCGTAGAAGTGAAGAAGGAACGTCAGAATTTGTGGCTGTCCATGCAAGCTACATTCTCACTCTCATCAGAAACTTAGGAACAAATTTAGGCACGAAAAGTAGACTCACTTTCATGCTGCATGCTGACATGCATATGTCGATTCAAACGTATAACCTAATTCGGCAAGGACTGTGTTTGGATCGCACAAGCATCTGCGTAACATTTCAATATCAGAGCATAACTAGTTTCAAACCATGCAGTGCAGGGGCGGATCTAGCCGGTCGGTTTGGGAGGGGCAAACCAAAGTCAAAAGTCGAAAAAACGTCACGCATTAAAAGCTGCGCTACAATACCACTAGCCGGAAGACTTTTGGTTATTTGAGGCGAAAAGCAAAAAAACGTCACGGGATGACAAATATGGCTCGAGATACTTGTTCCAGTCCGAGGGCTAATATTTACACTGAACTTAACTGGTGCTGTTTGAAGTTGAGAGTTGAAGCACCAAAATCTTGCATATAAACTAAAAAGGAGGTCGATCACTTTGGGGGGCAAAAACATAGTTTTGTCCCGAGCTTTTCCGTTTGGGGAGGAAAATGCCTTTTGGATCCGCCACTGATGCAGTGTAAGCATCTATGGCTCTGTTTCAACCTTAAAGACGAACAAAAGCATTTCCGGCCTCGCCCTTGCAGTGCAGTCACGTTTTCAGACGGGTGCGGATGCTCCCGGCTGCCGATGTCTGCAGTTGATCGCCGACTGTTTTTCACATCAATCGCAAGGGCGCGTTGAATGCCTTTAAAGTTTGACAAAGTAGTGAACAGAAACCTCGCAAAGATATGGCTGATCGCATGAACTGACAAGCCGTATGTTGCCTGCTTTTTTGGTTATGTTGTACTTTAAGCCCCATGCAGCGGAAATTCGACGCGCCCTTGGTGGAACAAGTGTCTCATTCTGCCGCGCAGCGTCACCTGCCCTCCCCGCGCACTGCCCTTGTGTTCCGAGAACAAACGAAGAGTCGTTAGGCTGGGCACCGCGCGCCGTGCATTCTGCGAAGGTTATGGGAAAACTTGGCGGATTTTTACCACGCTCGTGCTTAGCGCAAGCGTAATAAAGGCGCTCCAGTAAGGCCGAATCACGCCTGTGTAAGGTCACGTGACCGGTTCTACTCGGAATTCACCGCACAGCGTGATGACGTATAATTCCCTGGTGCAGGAGGCGAAAGAGGTCTCAATGGGGACACCTGGATTTATAGAATATTCAACTGGTAACAACATTCTATTAATCGATTATAGAGGCGTGCTGCGGTCAAGTTACACCTGAAAGTGATTCTGCTACCACCACTGTACAGAGCGCGCTGCGCCTGAACCAATGACGCAGCAGGTACACTGGGTTGGACAGTGGAGACCGCGCTGGTTGCAGGCAGCGGGCAGCGGCAGTGCACTGGTTCGGGCCGCTACTGCGCTTTTTCAGCGCCATCGGCGGCCACTTTTTGCTGGTCTGCGGTGCTCCATTGTTGTCAGCAGCTGCCCGCGGCCAGGCCGCCGCAGATCGAGTGTGCCGGATTCTGTCATTAGGGAACTGGGTAGTGGAGGTCAAGGGTCACGGCAGCCAGAGGATCCGGAGCCCATGAGACACGCTTTTTTGTGGTGACGCCATTCATGTTTTTGGAGTGTTCGCTGTTGGTTCATAAAACTGTGGTGATGGCGATTATTAAGGTTATTTTTATTTACTAAATCGCTATGCCACTAATCGTGTCTGTACTCCACAGGATGGAGTTGTTGGTTGTTGTTAGCATGACCTTTTTCTCGTCATTCTTTTCTCGGTTATTCATGTTTGTCAGCAACATGACCCGATTGCAGCTGAAGTCGTGGCAGTAAATTCAGACATGGTGAAGCTCTACATTGACGTGATTTTGAAACAGCGCTAAATGAAACTACAATAAGTAGCATCTCTTGGGCCCATTTGAGAGATTTTTATATAAATCTACCGAACTCATGACGGAAATATGATTAAAGGCTTATATTAAAGTTGTGTTTGGACTTCCTGTCAAAAATCGTCTGGAAATCTTAATCACATCTAATATTTTCAAAACATTCTCCCTCAGAATTTTCTGAACAAACAGTATTGCAACAGTAGTGCCCCGATAATTATTATCATATCCACGGTAGCATGTCTTTATTTCATGCCAAACATAAACGTCTATGATTTATTATACTCCAGAATTTTGGAAGGGGGCAGCAGAGGCCGTTATCGACCCTAAAGTAAATCAAAGCCTACCCTTCTTATTTGATCTCCAACCAATTACTTACTTTAAAAGCTGAGTATTTTGCTCATTTTCGCCCCCTCTGTGGTCTCTGTGAAGACGGTATCATTATCATCGGTCCTTCCTCAGACTCATCACTATAAATTATTATCCTGTCTGCGAAATTCCAAATTCCAGATTAGGTAAATATGTTCCACCTTAAAAAGAAGTGTTCCTCCTCCTAATTGGCAGGTCGGTCTCCGTTACTGAACTCTTCTCCCCAGGTTAGGCCTTCAGTAATTAACAGGTGAGGTAGTCATCAATCAAAGGTATTGCCAAAATATTTCATCGTTCTCATTGACCTACTCTTGTTCTTTTCAACATTAATTAGTCAGTAGCGGATGCAAGGTGGGCTAGCGGTCTGAAACCCCTCCCCTGTCCTGAAATGTCAGAGTGTCTATAATAACTGTATAGGTGGAGACTAATCAGAGGAAATGGCTGGGGAGGCTCGAGCCCCCCCTTCCCAAGACATGGATCCGCCATTGAATTAAGCTGATCTGCTGCATATGACTTCAGTTTCAGTTAACTTTAGCTTTGTGGGAAATGTATCGAAGCATCTACTAGGCATATTCAACCTGGGAAAGTTCTAAGATTGTATTTTCTGTGGACCGTACATCCCCGTCCGTTGTTTTCATGGAGGATCCCGGAGGCAGCAGGAGTTGGAATCTAACCAGGGCGTGGGCTCCGCCATTGCTGCACCCCATGTTGCCGGCAGCGGGTGATTTATCGTTTCTCCGACTGTGCATAATACCCGGTCCAAGGCGTCGGTACATTCTGAGGCCTTTACTGTTTCAGAACCCTTCCTGTGCTCGTCAAGACCCATTTATATGTAAATGCTGCAGCTCAGATTGGTCTAAATCTCAAATTCTGGGGAGATGAGATTTAGCCGGATTGCCGTGAACTGAACTGTGAGCAGAAAACAAAACAAGACACACAGCTAGTTGGCATTTCTACATAGAAGTGTTCTGCAACTAACTGAGTGTCTCAAAAAGTAATGAACTGTGCCCATGCCTCGAAAGAACTTGCTTCGTCACTTATCACACAAGTATCTTGAGAGAGAGAGAGAGAGAGGGGGAGGAAGGAGAGGGAGAGAGAGAGATGAGCCCCGAGGCTGGCGCCGTCCGTGGGCGGTAGCGTTCTGCAGTCACCGGCGGCCCTGGTCACTAGCTGCGTACTGCAGGGAGTGCAGCGGCTGCCTCACTGCAGGTCATGACTAGTGCAATAGGACTGCATTCACGCAGCGACTGCAACGCGCGCATTGTGACTGTCTGCTCCGCGCGCTGGCGCCGGGGGTCAGGAGGTTGCAGTCAGGACACGAATTGACAATTCAACTTTGCGAGTTCTTGAAGGGGCTGGAGCGTTGTAAACTGTGTTGTTGTTTCTAAACGAAATACTTTCGTTTCTCATTAGTTCGGAGAAGAGCAGTTTGACATGAGAACTGTGATCTTAATTTTAAAATTGAAGATAATAATGTTGACTCCTTATGTATTTTTTACGAACGCCTTTTGGCAAATGCTTTATCATCTTGAAAAAATCTAGAAGGATGAAATGCTAAGACAGAAACCAAAAACGTTTTGTCTCTTTGTAATGACAATAACTTATCTAATTTACATTAACTTGTTTAATTTTTAGATAGTTTTGACAGATAGTTTTGGGAGGCTACAAATTACACTCTTCTCTATACATGTTTCTTTTTTTACTTTTCCTTGGTTGAAGACGGCGACGGAAAATTGTGAGCTGCTTTAACAATAGGATGAACACTCAACAGAAGCTGTGCTGCATCATGTAGATATTCCCACCTTACATATTTCAGCATTATGCCCTTGTTGGTATTACCATTGGCATTTGAACTGGAAAAGGCTCTCACGGTTGTTTGTAGTCGACTAGTAAAGTGTTATATGGCATTTCCATGTTGCGGGATGCATCGCTGCCATACATCTCCTGCACCGAGGCTGCATTGGTCGGCCACATGTCAGTCGGAGAAGTGGACTTCTGTGTGAGACTGACAGCGTGGAGGCATGCGCGCTCAACGGGATGCTTCAGTGACCAGTTGATATGGCTCCCAGCCCTCCCGTCTGGCAAGTCAGTGGGCCGTTACCTCGCCTTTCGTAATGCACATAAATTAATCCGTCAAGGTATTAACTGTTTCTCGATGTGATGGCTGCATCTACTTTTTCACTTCTTTCCAGCGGAGCGGCAACAATTGCACTGAAAATATTGAAAAAGCGAACTGAATCTATCTTCTAGGCATGCAGTTTTTAAAAGATATGTCCCATTTGAAGCGTAAAGTGAAGGCAATACACAAGAAATAGGCTAATTATGTGCAGCTGTTTTATTATTTGAGTATTTCCTGGCATGGACTGCATCAAGGGCCGTGTTCTTATCTGCACCAGAGCGAGCGCTAGACGAGAACCTTGCGAATGCTACACTTCGAATCGTTTTTAACAAGACACAGAGCTCTGTCTTGTTAAAAACGGTTCCAATAGGACTTTGTAAATTTATTTTCCCTCACAAAATGGATCCATGCCGCCATATGTGGGCATAGCTCACATTCTTGGAACCACTCCTGTTAGACAATGCTAAACTTTTGACGTTGAAACAAAAACCTACGGTTACGAAACGAGAAAATAATGGCACTGCATGTTGGATATTATGATTAGATTTTTGTGCAAATCATGAACTATCTTAAAGTTGAACTGATAGTGTCTTTTTGCGCTTTAAGCCCCAGAGTTCGTTGCCGTTTTTCCTTGCTACAGGTTCAAATTTAACGGCCAGCAAAATCCGTGTATACAGGATTCGTGATGAGTACTTGTATGGGTGATTCCCATCAGCAATATCCCCTATAATGCCAGTGATTCTTATCAAAATGCATACATCGCCAGACCGGGCTTTGCTGGTGGTTTCCTCTTCAAACCCGCCTGTATTTGTAGTCGATAGGCTTTTTATGTAGGTGTAAGTGTGCGGATCAAAAGTGGCTGCAGCGACGCCGCGTGTCAGCCGGCAATTAGCAGCGTGGTGGAGCCGAAGGGCGGCGGCGTCCACTTTATGGCGTTTACCTCCGTTTGTCTGCTGATTGATGGCGATTCGGACAGGTCCGGTCTGGCCCTGTTGCCTGTGGGCCGGCCCGGCTGGCCTGACGACTGGACTGGGCCGCGTCTCCGGAAGCTCTGTCCCGTTTGAATGCCATCCTCCGGCTGCTCGCAAGCTTCTTTGGACTGTGTGACGAGATAGAGTTAATTAATGTCAATGAAAGTAAGCCATATTATAGATTGCCATAGTCTCCACCAATCCTCAAACTGGCGTTTTTTCTAACCCTCTTAGTTTTTTATGTATCAAGAGGGTCTACCATCCCCCCCAGTGCGCGTTAGAACCGGACCCCTCTCCAGTGTGGGCGTTAACACTCTCCGATACCAGTGGCAGCCGTCCTGCCATTTTAGATCGCAACGGCCTGAACGGCTCACAACCGCACGGTCACGCACGAGTGACTGACAGGAAATATGAATAACTTTGCGTTCAAAAAAAACGTGGAAACGCCTTCGAATGATAGTTATCCTGGTCTAAAACATTACGCTAAATTTCAACTACCGATCCCCATTGGAAGCTAATGGATTGCAAAACTCGTTTATCTATAATTCGTAATGAGTAGGTACTTGAATTGGTGATTCGTATTAATACCATCTCTTAAAATTCTAGACTTTTCGATAATTGTGGTTTGGCTAGCCTTGGTAGTTTTTTTTTAACTTGTTTAAAGAGAAGGTTTACTTGGTCATGGAGTAAAACAGAGTGTTTTCACTGCCAAGCTTCTTAAAATATTAATCAAATTTGAAATGTGTTGTTCAAGGAGACAAAAATGCAAAGTAAAAAAGTGTATAATTATCTTTATATCCATTCACACCATATTCGACAAACCCGGGAGGAGATCATGAGCACTTGTCAGCTTAAAACTTCAGCAACACGTTAATGCAGTCTGGTGGCAGAAGTGGTTATCTGAAGAGGCAAGTGCCACCAGAGCTAAGAAAAACCCCAATCCAGCCAGCAATTGGGGAAAAAAAACTGGGGTAACGAAAATATTTAATATTTGTGAAACTGTTACTGGTACTCAATGAAGTGTCAATGATCCCTTCAATATGACAATGTATCACAATATGATGCCTAATCTACTCAGTCTGTGCTCTGGGATACTCATTATTTTCTCCCTTGTACGACTTCAAAAGTCCCTTTTCTTTGGAGAAACACCCTGGTCTTGGGATGAAAACTGACCTTTGATAGAGAAAATAGTTATCCTGGTCGTAAAAATAAAAGTGTAGTACTGGCATGACGCAGGAACAGAGGGGTGCGGGGTGGGAGCAGGGCCACTGCCCCCCCGACTTTCGGACTTAGGTCAGTGCCTCCCCAACTTGAGCTAATTCCGTACCCTTTCCGTTAACAATTCAAGTGATAGGCTGAATCATATTTGATCCCACCAGCAGCGACAACTTTACCCCCCAACTTGGAAACAGTCCCTGCGCCTATGGGGTACGGGTGAGCTAGCCCTGACATCTTCAATTAGTTAACTTGGTTTGCTTGTTTTGTCAACTGGCCGTTGAGCACCTCAGAACCATCTAGTACTGGGTCCACTTCCCTTCCCTAGTCACTTAGCCTGGGTGATAGCAGATACGCCGAGAGACCGCCTCTGTGCCAGGTGCTGGGTCCACCTCCCTTCCCTAGTCGCTTAGCCGGGGTGATAGCAGATACGTTGAGAGACTCCCTCTGTGCCTGGTGCTGGGTCCACCTCCCTTCCCTTGTCGCCCAGCCAGGGTAGGATACGCCGAGAGACCGCCTCTGTGCAGGTGCTGGGTCCACCTCCTTCCCTAGTCGCTTAGCTAGGGTTAGAGCGGGTTCGCCGAGAGCCACCCTCTGTGCCAGGTTCTGAGTCCACTTCCCTTCCCTAGTCGCTTAGCGTGGGTGAGAGCGGATACGCCGAGAGACCGCCTCTTTGCCTGGTGCCTTCTGCCCATCCACTTCATCCGCTCGCACGCCGGCGCACGCTACCGACCAAAAAGGTGGGAAAGTTCTCAGTGGGTCTGCTACCGGAGCGGCACGAACCCCCTGGGGCAAGCGTGGCGCAGCGCGACTGTCGCCGGTACAGCGCCGTAGCTGCAGAGAGCGTCACGGCCTGGATATTTCAGATCCAGAGCGGGCCGTGACGCAGATTACCCAACCAATCCGGATTATTTTGTTGGAGAATCTATATTCGGATACAATGCGTTAACAGCCACTAGTCGGCCAAACAAGAGAATTGAAATCCATAATCTATCAGAAATGATTCAAACTATTCTGGCTTATCCGTTCCAAACCACCATCGGCTCAGGGATCAGTTGGGGCATCCGTTAGTTGACGAACTCTGGGTAGTTGGTGCAGCTTCGCGTGCCTAACAGAGAAAGGGGCGCGGCAATAGACAATTCGGCGCCAATGCGCTGGGTCAGAGCGTCTTATAGCGTCCCCGAGAAGTTTGTTCTACTTAGATTAAATTAATGTTTCTCAGTGTAGCAATATGCCCTCCAGGAATGATAGTGGAATATATAGCATGAGCTGCTGTTGTTTTACATAAGCATTTTCTAAGCGGGTTTTCCCCCGTTTGCCCTCGGTGAACTAACAACAAAGGCATCGTCAGACAATAGTCTACTTATGAATGCGAAGCATTTTGTTGTGTGTGTTTTTTAAGGACCGAACTGCTTTGCAAAATTCCGATAAGTCCTGAAGTCATATGTATGTTATCAAAGTAAAACTATGGTCCTATGTGAGGTTGACAAATTGTAGGTGTTGTAAGTATTTACAAAGACTATACACACACACACACACACACACAAACACACACACACACACACACACACACACACACACACACACACACACACACACACACACACACACACACACACACACACACACACACACACACACACACACACACACACACACACACACACACACACACACACACACACACACACACACACACACACACACACACACACACACACACACACACACACACACACACACACACACACACACACACACACACACACACACACACACACACACACACACACACACACACACACACACACACACACACACACACACACACACACACACACACACACACACACACACACACACACACACACACACACACACACACACACACACACACACACACACACACACACACACACACACACACACACACACACACACACACACACACACACACACACACACACACACACACACACACACACACACACACACACACACACACATACATACATACATACATACATACATACATACATACATACATACATACATACATATATATATATATATATATATATATATATATATATATATATATATATATATATATGCTGAATTTTGAAACGGTTCCAACAAAGTAATGTTGAATGGATGAAAAAGGAACACAAAGATGGAATGCATCATTGCAAGAAGGATACGCAAATGTGAGCTGATAGTGATGGATTCCACTGTGGTTTTCCTTTCAGCACCGTTAACAACTCTACCTGATTAGCACTTTTTGTATATTCAGATGCGGCAGCCTCGACTCTAATTAAGCCACAGACGGTGGGACGCTCTTGCTGTTTTCAGTGACTTTAACTGGAGCTCGGAAGGAAGTTTACACTCTGTCTGGAGCGCCACGTGATCGAAAGCTGTTGACTTGCGTGTACGAGATTGCCGGTGTCTGTTGCATAGAAGGCAGCTGGTCTCCCTCAGCCAAACAGAAGTAGCCTGGGGCTGCTAACGCCACGCTCTCTTCCTTCTCTCTCTCTCTCTCTCTCTCTCTCTCTCTCTCTCTCTCTCTCTCTCTCTCTCTCTCTCTCTCTCTCTCTCTCTCTCTCTCTCTCTCTCTCTCTCTCTCTCTCTCTCTCTCTCTCTCTCTCTCTCTCTCTCTCTCGAGGGGCCCAAGTGGTTCTTTAGGGATTTTAGAAGTACTCTGCTGGTGAAAGTGCTCGGTATCGTCCCCGACAAGACATGTTTGTAACGTTTGGGTAATATTTTCAAGGCGTTAGTGATTTATCGATGATTTATGGTAGGTAAGCTTTCTGGGATTTACCTGTACATATACTTTAGATATAGTAGTTCTAGTAGTTACAAGATGACAAATCAGGTTGTTTGAATTTTTACAAAATACATATTTTCGTCCCCAAAGACATATCTGACTCTTTGAGCATGTATGGTTCAAGCAAACACCACCCCTTTCAATCAGCAGAGGGTGAGGTCACCAGGAAGCGGCTTCACAGCTCTAAAAAAACACCGCCAACTCCTTCCACTGCTTCTGCGCCTCCATATATATGCACATTCCCGGAATTGGTGTGGAACGCCCCATGGGAGCTCCTCTCCCATTAACGGCTGTGGTCTAAAAAGCCCACTGGAAGGGAAAGGACAGTGCGCCCATTACTGCGGTACTCATCCGGCGTCGTTCAGGGCCGTTCGGATACATCTTTGTCCCAACAGTATACTTTCATGGGGTGATTTTTTCTCTTTTGCCTCATTTTAAGCATACAAGAAACCGTCTCTGTAAAGTGCACTTGTTTATGAGAATTACAGCACAACGGGTATTTAGCATTTTAAAATTCAAAAGATCATATAATATAAATTGATAAATTTGTATAGGAATGATGAATATAAATACCTTGTTATTTTATGTAGAAGTTTGTTAATAATCCTGGAACTATCCAGTTTTCATATTATATCGTAGATTAGTGTTTCAAGTTTTATGTACCTTAATTCCAAACACCAAAAACACAATGCCCAAGATAAAACAATGCATGCAAATCATATTATATAATTATTATGCAAATACTATTCGGAAGCCCAAATACTTCACCAAACTTTTATTACCACTGGAAAGTCAAAAAAAGAAAGTAAGTCGTAAACTACTGGTTTAGTCTTGACGCACTGCTGGGCACAATCCGTGGGTTACTCAGGCCGTGGTCCAAGTTGATA
Organism: Lepas anatifera; assembly: GCA_034440635.1. Taxonomy (NCBI): domain Eukaryota; kingdom Metazoa; phylum Arthropoda; class Thecostraca; family Lepadidae; genus Lepas; species Lepas anatifera. Next base: position 496,867 of record JAOTON010001136.1, on the reverse strand, counting down.
AAATGCCAGAGTGACTATTGTGTGAACGACATCTAGGCTTTAAGAAATTCAATGGTTGTCTACCCTTGGTTGTCTCCTTGTAGCAAATAACAGTTCCCCACTCAAACATGGGGAGGCAAATGATCATTTTTGTCAACGTACTTCTTTACATAAGGGCACTGTCACAATCTCTCCCTTTTTATTAAACTTTTTTTAATAGCCAAGCTTTTTAATGCGTTCTCAATAGTGGGTGAAGGGACACTTAAGCGCGCTGGGTGAGTATGTCAGAACATGGTGGCTGTTGAATAACTATCAACCCCATTGAAAATATAATTATTAAAGCAACGGCAGTTTTCCACCGCCTACAAATTGCAATTATATATACTGCACATTGGCCATAGGTACCAAGTTGATTACAAGCCGTTTTTGAGTGTTCGTTGCTCACTTGGCATGATACTGAGATGAATCCTCAATAAACCAATTGTCCGCCGATTCTCTGACCTGGAATACAGTAGTCGACGTCATTCAGAATATTCCCATCTTGCGGAGGATTCCCAGCGTCGTTGCCGGCTCAGTGGTGCGTATATCCAGGTACAGATGGGACTCTCGGCGGGCAGCTGTTGTCTCCAGCATCCGTCCATTGTGCGGCCGCAGTCTGTCCTCCAGGTTCTCAGTTCCTCTGGGAACCCGCCGCTCCAGCTGTCGGATTCGGATGCCGGCCGCGCGTGCAGCCGGGGTCACGCGCCTGACCCCACTCAAACATGCCGCCCGCAACCGACGGCCCAGGAAGCTCATCCGTTCGTAGAGATGCGGGCGTAGGGTGTACGTGACAAATAGTGTAAGGGGTGAGGCGCCTTGTCTATCTGGATGAGCGCAACAGTGTGGTTGTTGAAATTATCATATTCGGGTTGAAATCTGTATGATTGCGCTAGGCCAACCTCTGATGTTACCCAGGTAGGTAATAGCATTTCCCTTCACAGAACAGATTAAAACAGATTTTGAAATGTGAAACATGTCCTGGTCGGGGACTGAAGTCAGACTTATATTTGCACACTGTTTTATCTGTATTTCGAATTTAAGGGCACTTGACGTTTTAGACGTTTAATATGGGTTGGGGGGGGGGCAGATATAGACTAGGAAGTATTCGTGAAGCCCCCATTATTGAACCCCTCCTGTTCAAGCGTCACTCTCCGGTGAGGCGTCCTTGCCAAGAACACAATTGGCTAGCACTAAATGCTTTCACGAAATGGAACAGCGTAAATATCCTGCTGAGAACAATTGTCCATCGTGTACCACCCTTAAAATTAGGCAATCAGAATATTGCCGATGCAGCGCCGTAGAAGCTCGAATGTATTAGTGTAAGGTGAAGACACCACCTGCTCTTTGTTACATTTTATTTTTAATGGACAATAGTTTTTAATGTCTTGAATAAATCTCACCTACTTGATGATTAACCATTACATGGATGAGCCTCTTGCCTCCGTTTTCTATTGTCCAGTAATAGAATATGATTTATTTCCTTATTTTTTCGGTAGCGCACTCTGATTTAGATTCGGCTGCCTTGTTTGGAAGTTCCCGGAGCATATTTCCAATGGTATCGGCTGTTTCGCCGTTGTTTGCGGTGTTTACATCTCCGGCGGATTTGTGGGGAGGCGGCGGCAGCGCGGACCGCGCCATTTACACTGGGGACACATTAGATAAACCTCGCAATCTCGCTGATTTATACGCCAATCTGGCCCGGCATAAAGCCAGATTTTATGAAGGCGCACGGATGAGGGCCTCTTTCAGCTGCCGGTTATTATGAGCGCAGATTCGCGATGTCGCGGTGGTGAGTCATCTCGCGTCGTCAGCCCTGCCCTACCGCCCTCGTCAGAGGCCCGCTGTCGCCGGTCGTCGTCGCTCATCGTCTGCATAGCTGGCGACGGCAGCGGCGGCGAACACAAAGATCCGAGGAGGAACGTAACTGCTAGAGGCTTATGTACTGTCGGTGTCATACTTGTCTGTTTGATTGTCGAAAGTGAACCCCTTGTCAGATAAGACGGCGAGCTGCGATGAGAGAAATGTATCATCCTCGATTAGTTGAAGTAATTGATTTACAATGTGTCGACACAGATTGTAGGGGCTGTTCAGTATTGCGATGATTCATACCCAGTTGACCATGTGCGATGACAGATTTCTGTCAGGATCAGGCTGAATCATCTGGGCGGGGCGTGTCTCAATGGGTGGCAGGGCTGCATTGCAACCTTTGTCATGATTTCAGGCTACGTTTGGATGCGTTTGAGTTGACGCTGCCGTTGGTTTTCAACGGCGAACGGCTTTGGTTTTCCTGCCATTGCATGATGTCAGGACATTGATGATCGGCAATGCATTTTTGTGATCCAGTAACAAGCTGGAGGTTGCTCTTTTTGTCAGTGTAGGTGCCTTTGTTACTAGTGAATCGCGATCGACGCCCTATTTGTTGATCTGCGACCTACATATTGATTGTTATTCATTGGCGACGGGGTTATTGTTAATTCCTTGCAGATTGAAATGTCAGAACTACTTTGGTCAGAAATGTAGCATTTTGGCGGGGATACTGTTTTTTCAGGCAGCCGTAATGCTCATTTTGTATCCCACGGTAGCTTATAAACGGTAGCTCCCAAATGATGTTTTTCCTTAGTGCCCCGTGATTCCAAATTGAGCAATGCTATGATATTGCAGTCACTGGGTGCAAACTTGATGGTTTGGTGGATTAGCAGTACACTGCATGTCGCAGGCAAAAATGTTACCGCAGCAATCGAAGCTGTACATACTAGCAGCTGCTAGTATACAGTTAGTTGTCCACGTAAGGATTGATCTTAATAGAGCAATACATAGAGTACTAAAGCAGTTAGAACAAACAACAAAGCATGCAATGACCAAAGTGATTTGGACCCAGTCTCAGTCTCATCCATGTGCGTGTCCTGAATATCAATCCCAGTCTTATCCATTCGCACTCTGAATATCAGTCCCAGTCTCATCCATTCGCACTCTGAATATCAGTCCCAGCCTCATCCATGCCTGTGTCCTGAACATCAATCCTAGGCCAAAAACCACAGTACATATCCGAATCCAAAACTATCCCAATTATCCGGCTAATTCTCCCCAATTCACGAGTAGTTAGGATATATGTTCAGATATTCAATCCCTAACAAACTCTTACAAATAATGACGGGCCAGCTGTGTAGTTCTTTGCACTATTGTTGTTAGATCAGTTGAATATATGAAAAGCGAATATCACTGAATTCAGTTTTAGGGTTTTTAGCTATCATAAAAGACCGCTGGATTCAAAACCATTTAATGGACCGAATTACCACTGCCGTTTTCTGCACTATCAGTGGAGCGATTCCCTCTCATATTCCGTGCTTTCATGGCGAATACTTAACGGTAGCCTGTTTATGATTGAACAAACAGCCCCAAAATCAATTATTTTATGTGGCCTTAACAGCAAAGAAGGCATGTATTCGCTTTTCCACGCCGAAAACAGTCACGCCAGATTTTTTCATTGTCGTTCTTTCCCAAAGCTGAGGCACATGTCTACCCCATGCTTCCCGTGTTCTCATGTTATCTTGCTGTTCCCATAAGAAAAGAACCATGGCTCTCGTGGTTATCTAGTATGTGAGTATCTTATGGTTCTCAATTGGCTTTGCTAATGCTCCTCCTTGATGGTCTTTTCAGGTAAGTGCCGTGGATGCCGCAGTGCACCATTTCCAGACAGCCGGCCTCGGTATGTCAGCTCCAGTACATCGTCCAGGATCTGTCTTCCAGCACCCATCTGCAGCCCGGCCCGGCGCCGCACGTCTCCGTAAGTGAATTGTGAGCGGCCGCGTCCCAACATCGACGTCGACGATCTGTCGCCGGGCGCGTCGGCGCCGACGTGACCGCCGGACCGGCGCCGTCGGCAGCGACTCTGCCACGCCCACGCCAGCTCAGGCAGGGCGGGAGAGCGCAGCATGGAGAGTGGGAGAAACTGTAGAGGTGGGGAGAGGTTAGGGGAGAGAACGGGCAAAAGACAAAGTACAGGGAGGAAGCGAACATAGTAAAGCGACCAGGAACGGTAAAATATGTTTAAACGTTACAGTCTAAGAGTGATTGAGACCGTCCTGGCTGTATTTTTTTACACCTGCTTCCTCCGTGAGGTTTTGCACGGTGTGGCGGCGGTGACTCCGCTTTGTCCTGTTCTTGACATGCTGGTGTCTGCGTTCCCATTTTCGCCGCTGTCTCGGCTCTGGCGGCGCGTGTCTGTCGCCTAAATATTTATGCCGCCCCACCGTCGCATTTCAGCAAACACAGCGGTGCACAGTTTACGCGTGTCGCCGTGTTTTGCCCCTGATCGCGACGGCGAATGCCCAGAGGTGTGTAATAGAAGCTGCATAGATACATACATATGTTGAGTCTGTTGCATAAGCATCGTTCCTGTCCTCGCGTATTGAACCGTCTAGTCTGTATAGTAGGTTTGAAAGCTCCGCGCCTAATCATCAAAATAATCATAATCACCGGGGGTGTTATTTTTCCCCAATGATGAGGATTAATGATGGGACTCCAAAAATACTATATTCTCGATTGTTCAACACTATATGATTGTAACGATACGTATACAACAGACCGTATAATATACATACATACCACTGACTGGGAAGGCGTAAACACATTTAGGTATGTCAGGAATTGTGGTCGCAAGCCTAATTTTCTACCACATTTTTATGTGCCTGTAAATGGTGCGAAAGTGCGGTGGGAAGTCCAGTGGGCTGCCAGCGCGCCGGTTATTACTGTTGACGGCCGCCGGAGGCGCCGCTCACGTCTGCTGCCAGTGGGCGCCGTCAAGTGTCAACAGCACTTATTACCCCAGGCGCACGTCACCCGGTGGTTGCTAGTTCTGTGAACGCTGCATCGAGACCTCGTCCCAAAGGCCGCCGACTGTCGACAGTGGGTGGTTTGTGCCTCCCGGCTGGGTATCGAATCTGATTAGATGCACGAGTTATTCTGAAAATCTGCATTATAGTAGGGATGAATCCATCATGACACTGAATTCCAAAATATATTCCATGTAAATATCGAAAAAAATTCGGTATGATTTCGCTGTTCCATGCGACGTCATGCGGCGCAAATGGTTTCAATTTTTGGCTAGCTAATTGTTTGAAATAAATATCTTGAAGATATATTTATTTTCAGCTTAGCCACGCGTGGTTCAAAATGGCACCACCATTTGAAAGTTACGCCATAAAATTTATTGATTGTAATGCTAGCCTAATACATAAATATCCATTTAATCTCTTTTGAATCCTTGTAGCCGTTTTGAACTGGCTGTTGACGTCATTTTCGAAAGAAGGTGGCGCGGCTAAAGATTACAAGAAAATCTTACCATATTTGTCGACATACCCAAATCCAAATTGGCTAGCTATCTCGAATTGAGACGGCTTTATTGAGCTACCGTGCAGCATGGCGCGTTATTACATGAAAAGCCAGCATACCGTGGAAGGCTACCGTGCGGCCTCCAGTTCTATCCTATCAGGCGCCAGCAAATGTGACTGGACTGGCGGCAGAACACTGGAATTCCAAATATAGCACACCATCGCCGCCTTTTACGTTAACGAGGGGTATATGCCCCCTTCAGGTTTTTCGAGAATATCTCGAAACGGCTGATAGAAATTGAAACTAATTTTCCTAAACTAGTACAGGCAGGTTTGAAATTTTAGAATATATATTTACCAGGGGCGGAGCTTGGCTGGGTTTTGGGGAGGTTCTATCCAAACAAGTATTATCGTATGCATGGGTTTTTAAAGGAAGCCGTCTCTGATGATACCAGTTATATGGTTTTATTATATCATTTTTATGTGGATGATAGTGCATTTACAATGTACTATTTGTATTCATCAGGGCGTTACAGCATTCAAATGGGAATGTTATCAAGAAGGACTAAACGTTAGTAAGTAAAGATCTACAGCCGTGCAGGGAATAAATTGGGTATGAAATTCAAAATAGTTATAACAATTCTAGATTACCAGAGGCGTGTCCAGTCACTAACATTTTCAAAATGTATATTAGCAGTATCACGCCGCGACTATATCGTTGTATATTGAAATGTGTTTCAATCACCCCACGACGAGTGATCCGCCTTGTACCTTCAGAGCGCAGGAGGTAAAATTATCAGAAATTAAATTTCAACTAGTCGAGGACTAATATACCATCATACCATTCGCATATTTTGTATGTATTTTACCCCACTGTTTACCTCGCATCGCCGCATGAGTTTTTCACTTTTTTCTCATTTATTTATGTGTCAAAGATGCCAAGCAGTATATGACGGCTTAATCCGCGTAACAAAACTTTTAGGTTGTATATATTTCCTCATAGTCCTGGTCCTGGAACTGCCTTGATTTCGAATTTTGCGTAACCAGTATAGAAAATTTTGGGTCAATTATTTGTAAATCGAACTAGTTTTTGAAAATCGTACAAAGAGACAAGGGTTATGGAAAATCTAAAAATACACAAAAATTGTATATTTGCACGACCTCCCTAAAAATAAAAATTTAAATTTTCTTTTTCAAAATAAAGTTCAGCAGCAGAGGAATCTATGGCACTTAATTTTCAAAATCGGCCGGTTAGATTACGAGATCTTAGGGGGCGATATTGCCCCTGCCGGAAATAGGGTAGCCGGAGCGACGGAAAGGTTAAAGTCAATGATAGAAGTGATAGCTCTTTGTAATTTTTATATCGCGGCAGGCTGCGCGTTGCCATTTTTCTCTCGCGCTAGGTGCTGTTAACCAGCACAGTTGTCACGAGTCTGTGATCAACTGAATGATTGCAATATTGCTATCCCCACTTGTATCAGCTGCAAGACTTGAACTGAAAAATTATTTTGAAGGTACCCGACGACTAAGTTTTGCGTTATTGATGATCTTAGCTGTGGCTGGTTTCGTTTTTAATGATATCCTCCTGCTGAAGAGGTAAAGTGGGTCTAGGGAGAAAGGTAAGATTCTTGACTCGATGACTGCTGTTGCGTTGGTGGTGAATTTGCCTGATGTCCCATGCATCTATCAGTCCTGCTGGTCTGCGGTCAGTGAGACTGGGGTATCCACGGGCTTCTGCGTCGCCTTATATTATCAGTGGCGCTGCTGTCTTTCCGTGGCCTCCTGCACCGTCCTACTGCGAGTGGCACTAAGAGTTGTCCGCGCGCGGCAGAATCTCTCCCACACCGTCCTATTATCACTGGTGCTGTGTTCTGTCCGCCCGCGGCCCTCCTGCACTGTCCTATTGTCAGTGTTGCAGTAGTCTGTCCGCCCGCGGCCCTCCTGCACCGTCCTATTGTCAGTGTTGCTGTGGTCTGTCCGCCCGCGGCCCTCCTGCACCGTCCTATTGTCAGTGTTGCTGTAGTCTGTCCGCCCGCGGCCCTCCTGCACCGTCCTATTGTCAGTGTTGCTGTGGTCTGTCCGCCCGCGGCCCTCCTGCACCGTCCTATTGTCAGTGTTGCTGTGGTCTGTCCGCCCGCGGCCCTCCTACACCGTCCTATTGTCAGTGGTGCTGTGGTCTGTCCGCCCGCGGCCCTCCTGCACCGTCCTATTGTCAGTGGTGCTGTGGTCTGTCCGCCCGCGGCCCTCCTACACCGTCCTATTGTTAGTGGTGCTGTAGTCTGTCCGCCCGCGGCCCTCCTGCGCCGTCCGTCCGGCCAGTCTCGTCCCCGACGCTGCGCCGGCTGAAGCACCCATTCAGATGTCACAGCCTGGCAGTCACCGCTGACGGAAGGTGGCTACCTTTGATCCATCATATAACTTGAGCAATTATTTCAATAAAAACATTTTTTTAATAAAAATATACTATTTTGACATTATCACTGTTGAGTTTAAAGGTTCTTACCAAACATTTTGATGTATAATTTAACCTTTTTGTCATAATTATAATTGGATAAAATAGCTCTAGAATAAATTACTGTGCCGGCAAATGGTAAAATTTCGGAGGCAGTAAGTCCTGATCCGTTGCACCTAACGGAGCTAAGATTGTCGCAGGCGTATTCTGGATAAAATAGACAAAGTTTAGAGTGGGAAATGTGGAACTACTCTAATAGGAACAATGCCAAAAACTTAATTTTCGAGCAAGTTAGAACATAGCGGGCAATCAGATACCACAACCAAATAAGAGTGATCGCTGAATAACTGGAATTTTGCTAGATTCATCCTTTAATGCATATTTGTGTCAGAGAGGGAGTTTCCAAACCTTTAGTCCTAGCCATCCTGAAACTCATCGCTTTATCAAATATTGCAACGATGAGTCAATGGTCCGCGTGTTCTAGAACACGATTTCATGGCGACAAGTCAACGCCGAATTGCCTTTGTCATGAATTAGTCACGAAAGGTAAGAACTGTCCCGGAAAAATCATCAAGGCTGTGGCTGGATTAGCAACGACATGATTATTGTATCAGTGCCTTCAGCTGGCTCTTATTATTGAGGAAACCACGCCATAACTGTTGGTGCGTCCCTTTGTATGCTGTCATAACGGTGGGCCACCATCCTTGATTGATGTTCGAGTACCAGTTGACTCGGTGCCGGTCATGACATCGGGCACTGCAGCCTTTGCAGGTGGGATGTTCTAGTATAGGCTTCGTTACCTTTCCGAAATACTCGACAAATATTGTATACGGAAGGAGTTGGGCGGGAGGTTGAAATTTAGGTGGATGGGCTTGACACTGTTTTGATGGCGCGAACTTCCGAACACTCAAGACTGTCACGACCCTTTGTTGCCTGACCGGCTGTTTAAATGGTTCCTTGTGTACTGTTTGTGTTTTTATATGTTGCTATTGTCCGGCTGTGCGACTTCTTTACAGGATGTTTTGACACAGATTGTCTTATGTCGTTGAGAATGTCCGGGGCACAGGTTTTGAGTTGTTGGCAGTGGGGTGAGAGACAGAATTTCCAATACCTACTTCTGTGGGTAGGATAATTGTTTGCTGAGTGGGCGCCCAGAACTCACGAGGTCTCAGCTCACATCTGGATACGACTTCACATGCGTGTATGAACGACCTTGGAGCCCTTATATGACCCTTAAAACCGACCCAGCCCGATCTGACCCTCATTCTGCTTCTCTCCAGAAGTATTTACCACAATCGTCTCGGATTTGTGTAATTTGGTTAGGTTATTCGAAAATGTAGTGATACATCCATCTTCTAAATTTCTTGGCCACTGACCGCCGCTTCAACCGCTTATCTTGCTGATCGCTCTCTGAAACGGATGTCGCGGCATCGAAGCGTTTAGTCTGATTTGAATACGCTGTTGCTTCAGGCGTGTCTTTGGCAGTGAATTAGCCTGCCACTGCCTTTATCAACCAGACAGCAGGAAGGAGCTGGATGGTATCACTATGCAGCAGCTGCCAACCCACAACAATGCCAGTCAGCTGTCCAACATGATGTCGTATGCATTGTACAGGAGCTAGGTGATCTTAACTGCAGCTGTGCAAGAACTGAGTAATGTTTGCTAAATGGGCTGACGTTTTAAAGTTTCAACCATCATACAAATCAATCGCTTGGGTAAATAATTACCTTCTGTCACGCCCTCGCTTCGCCGGCGGAAGCAAACAGACGTGCCTACCTCACGTGGAGCCTTGCTGGTGCTTCGAGCTGTGTCATGGGAGGGTGAGCGCTGCGTGTGGACAGCGGCTGCGTCCAGCCTGGGGTGTTGTTCCTGCCGTCGTCGTCGACGTCATCAATCGCGGCCAGTTACGGCGGCAGGCGGCGCGGCGTGCGCCGCTGGCGACGATTGTGGCGCGCGCCGCACACCGCTATTGTCGCCGCCGCGTCAGACGCTTCGACAGGTTCCCAGCCAACCGGGCTGGACGCAGGGGCAGGTGCGATTGCAGAATTTTCTCCTCTTCCGGTATGATCATCTTCATCAACTCCAAACGTCAATGAGTTAGTTAAAGCTCCAACTCTTACTCTAGGAAACAAACAACTGACTAAAGCCATTATGACGTTGACCGGAAGGTTGCGGTCTTCAGTCTTCCACTTGAACCGCACTCGGAAGTCTGAGACCGCCCCTGCACCAGCGCGGACGCCATGTGTTGGTAATAGCTGCAGTGTGTTGAGGGCCGGCCTGAGGTGGAGGAGGTAGGCAGGGTGGTCGAGTCGGTGCAGGCGGCAGTGTTGGCTGGCAGGTGCGCGGGCCGGCAGCGCGCTGCTGCTGCTGTGACGGGTGAGAGCGAGCTGTGCTTCTGAACTGGGCGTGGTGCAGAAGTGATTTCGCGCGTAAGAGTGGTGGATAGCCTGCTGTTCGATTGGAGTTACACAAATGTGTTGGTGAATTCGAAATTCTATGGCTGCTGTGAAAAGAAACATGTAACATCGGTGCGTCTCTCAAATCAGGCATGAAGAGTACAAAATTAAGTGAGACGCTGAGGCGTTTCATTCATTGCCGAGTCATGTTCTATCGCTACTACGCATTATCTGTGCTGCCTTACCACACATATACTATTACAAGCATCTCGGCACCTCAATACACCATTCCATAGGTCACGCATCTCTCCCTGGAGAGCGTGACTCGATCCTGACATAGGTCAAAACTCCCGCAGTTCAGTTACGCTTCAATTCATAACAGCCAGCCTGGCCCAGTAAGCAGCAAGTCATGCGCGGTCGGCGGCTGCCGGGCGGAGGCCGCCGCCCCCTGCGTCGTCGGTCAGGTATCAAGCTCAGCGCCGGCACCGGAGGTAGCTCCGGAGAGGCTGCAGGGTGGCCGATCCTTCTTGACGCGGCGTCGACATAATGGGAGCGGTGGGCGGGCCGAGCGCCGTGACGGCGGGAGGCGGCAGCGCCGCTGACCCAGCGCCGCCGAGCCGCTCACGTATGCGCCGTGATGATGCTCTGTTAGATACGGAGCGCCGGCGACAATGCTGGCGGCGTCGGTGGCCCTGCGGGAGGCTGCTCCGCCGCACGCTCGCGTCTCCGCGACTTCCACATTCGCGCGCTGAACTCGCGCCGGCCCGGTTCTTGGCGATGTGACGGCGATGCTGCAGTGCTGGCAGCGAAGTGAACTGTTTGAAGGTGCTGGATTTCCACGAGGGAGGTGGTGCAGTGCACGTGCTGGGTGATCTGAGGAGGTGGTGGCGGTAGGCGTGTTATCAAATGAAATGATGCGATTCGGGTGAGAACAGCCTGCTCAGTGGGTTGTGGGCTGAATACCTGGGTTTTGCACAGGTTTTTCCAGTTTTCTTCCTCCATTCATTAGAAGCTGGTGTACAATGCGAGCTGGTTCGAGCCTCCGCACGTCCGGCGCCGGGGCCGCTGGCGAGAAACAAGTTCATGTCTCTGCCGGCCCCATACGTCACCGGCCCGTCTCGGCGGGGTGGTGACGTCACCTGTGGCGTCACGGCCGGCTGCTGACGCGACTGACGCGGATCAGCCGCGGCGTCCTGCTCGGTGGGAGCTGACCAGGCGTGACCGCTGAGCGGTGATGGGATACACGGCCGTGAGGCGCAGTACCTCTCTGATCCTGTCTCGGAGACGTCCCCGAGGTCGGCCGCGCGGCTCTGAATGCTGCCACGCTGCCGCGCGGATCAAGGTATGGCAGGGTAGCTGGCCGCCGGGCTGGTGACAAATGGTCCAGCAGTTAGTCGGCGCTCTCACACTGCGATAGTTCCGTCCTGCGACGCTCTCACGAAGAGACGATGTTGTCGTCGGACGCTCCAACAGGCCGGGAAATGTCCAGCGGCCCGTTCCCATTTCGATGGCTCTTTTTCAAGCGTGTGCGGCGTGCCTGCTTTTCCGGCCGCGCGTTCGTTTATCGTCGGGACGATGTGAACTAGATTTTACTGCCGGAACCGCGGGGAGGGCCAACAGTCGTTTGTCTTTAATCTGCGTCGTGTTCCTCGTTTGCACGGAGAGTTATGCCGGCATACGTTTTTCTAGCGTCCAACTTTCAGCAGGGTAATCTTGCCGCAGACGTCAGCGTGATGAATTGCCAAGAGAGGGGCGGGCAGAGGCCGGGGCGCGGCTGTGGGTCTATCTCCCACTCATCTGCAGCACGTGCATGCCAGAACAGCGGTCTGAGCTGCGCCAACACGCGGACACAACACTTGATAATGTTCAGGTACAACTGGAAAATTCAGCACGGATGTATTCATTAAGTAATCCCCTTGGGGACCCAAGCTGTCAAATTGATTACCCTAGAGGCCTGCAAAGCGACGCGCGTCTCATTTGAATCGGCTCAGAATCATTCGCGAATAACTGGGGGGGCGGCTCTGATCGAATGGGCTAAGCTGGCACAGTTCTGAACGTTGTTAAGTTGTTCTCTGTGACTAGGAGATGTCTATACCAATGATGTCCGGCTCGTGACATCTGCGCTGCCAGATGTTTGCCTCTCCTTTCGTGTAAGGTCAGTGACCGCGTGGTGTGCGACCTCAAAAGCAGACATTTTGGCGCTTCCCTGTGAGACGTCGCAGGCAATGAAGGCAGCCCATCCAACCGAGACGCGTTGGACTTCGTCAGCGTCAGCGTGGGGTGTGCATGGAGTGACGGTGGGCGGCTATTTCCAGTGCCGCCCCGCACTGTCTGACAAATGGCTGTGTGTTGATAGATGACGGCCGCCCCCGCCCCCGCCCGGCCCGTTCCGGCCCGTCCCGTCAGCGATGCCTGCGCCGGTACGGGGCGGTCGGAACCGATCCTTGGTAACATAGTCATCGCCTCTAGACAAAACTGGGCGGCGCCACCCGATGGTGACATCCGCGCTCTGACTGGTTCAAAACAGTGTTTCCCCAGTCATCAAACCTTGCACGACATGCAAGCACGGCCTCGGCCTAGGTATCGGTTACGCAGCCGAAAGGGACCGCCCATAAATTACGGAACGCAAAGCGGGGTGGGAGAATCGGTCACATTTTTATCAAATTTTACCCATTTTTTGTAATAAACTTCTACCTACAGGGGTCAAAATTAAAAAAAGCGATAGGTAAGTACACTAATTACCCAGGCATCCTAGGTAATTTGTGTACGGGCCCCCATGTGATGACAATGACGAGGAACTGGCCTGCACTGGCGACTATGCTTTGTGGTACGAAGTTGGCCTTCCATCTAATACATGACCCATCGTACCTATAAGAGTGTTCACAACGCGTTCCGAATTATATGTTGCTTACCTTTTGGTGTTGCAGCACTCAAGCGGAAAATATCCGTTCAGGACTATAACTAGTGATTATTATTTTTGGCTGTGCCTCTACAAATTGAGCATAAGTTTCATTTACAGAATATTTGTATTACCTTTGTGACGTTCGGCGCTCCACTTCATACAATTAACCCGGCCGGTCCGGCCCACCTCCCACGGGGCCACGATGGCCCCCTCAACTCCGAAAATATGGGCGTTAGCGCAAATCTGCAAAATGCAATAGAAAGCTCCGTGAATTCAGTAGGAAATTACTTCGCATGTTTTAGTGCTCAGGTCAATGGTTTGACCTCCAGAGGTCAAATTAGGTCAAGATCGGCTATTTTCACTCAAATATGCAATGATTAAGCAAACTGGCATAACCTTATGTCATTAGAGCTATTGAGGCCTGGTAAAGTACATTTGATAGCAAATTGCCAGTACTTTTCCGCTATGTGGAACGTAAAGACCTCCCGCCAGTGGTTTGACCGCCAGAGGTCACCCGTGACCTAATATGACCCGAGGTCACGAAAGGTCAAAAGTGACCTGCCGTATATCAAATGAAAGCCAGTGACCAGACAAACACGATGGTGTTTGTTTCACCGCTCTAGCTCAATTAGGTCAAAAGTTATTGTCAAAATACTGTTTTTGACCTCTGGTGACCTTGGATGACATTGGAAAAGTCAAAGGCAAAATGACCCCTGGGATCCGTGAAAGGGTGTCCAAAAACGTTGTTCTGAGCAGTCTGAGTATTTGCAATCATTTTTGTGGCTTTTATATCATGAAATAGCTTTTCCCCATGCTTTCCAATGGGAAGGTCGCCTGGTGACCTGACCTCAGGGCACGAAATCGAAAAATCCCGGATATACACCTTGTAGACCCTGGAGGACAGAAGTGTAGGAAGTTTCAAATCGATCAACTTTGAAATGTAGCTCTTACAGAGCCCAAAGGTGAAGTGAGGTACCTTGGTTGACCTCGTCTGGTGACCTGACCTGGGTGACCTGGGGTAAAAATTTCAGGGATGATGGAAAATGATGCAGTGAGAGGTAGAGCCCTCAACCGCGGTGCTGCGCCTCGTCGTTTTCTGCTATCCCGGAAAAACCTAGGGGCCATCGATGGCCCCCCGGTGGGGCGAGGGTTAAATGAATCCGCTTGCTGCCTGTGAAACATCGCCGGAAATGGTGTTGTTCTTTAGTGCTGCGTTGATGGCACTGGTGCACTTAACTCCGGTCAGTGAGCACTGATGGCACTGGTGCGCCGGACTGCAGTGAGAACTGATGGCACTGGTGCACTAAACCCGGTCAGTGCGACGGACACAGTGAAATGGCACTGGGCATAAACGCTGTTTGAGCACTGGTGCACTAAACCCCGGTCAGTGCGCCGGACATCAGTGAGTGAGCACTGACGGCACTGGTACGCCGGTCAGTGCGCCGGACACCAGTGAGCACTGACGGCACTGGTACGCCGGTCAGTGCGCCGGACATCAGTGAGTGAGCACTGACGGCACTGGTACGCCGGTCAGTGCGCCGGACATCAGTGAGTGAGCACTGACGGCACTGGTACGCCGGTCAGTGCGCCAGACATCAGTGAGTGAGCACTGACGGCACTGGTACGCCGGTCAGTGCGCCGGACACCAGTGAGCACTGACGACGGGTGACCTCAGCATGGTGCAGGTATCGCGCAGCGCCAGCGCGCACGTGCCGCGCCCCTGATGGGCACCAAGTCCTTCCACTGTCGCACCCGATCGCTGACCCTCATCAGGTAAGTGCTCAGAGGAGAGGGGACACGGAATCTCACTTAAGAAATCACTTCCAGTCACTCCGTTTCGTCAGCTTTGTAACGTGGGATGGTTAGGCTTGAAGATTCTTGAACAAATCATTGTGTTTGCTTTTATCTGGACATAGAAGACTTAATGAAAAGTCGTTTTGGGAATCTTCTCAGTGTAAATTCAGCTCGGTTTTCGAATGAGGAACAGAAAATGGGTCAAAGTGAAGCTATTTAGGAATATTTTGGTAGGTTGATTGCAGGCAATTTTTTTGTAATTAGTTGATAACTTTTCCTCGTCCCGTAATGCCTTCCAGTTTACCCCCAATTTACCCAATAGGACAATAATTGCAATCTCTCCCCGAGCGGCAGAGTTGCAGCTATATGTTGTGGACGGTTGTAGTCACTAGGATATGTTCCGTTCTTACCAAAGATACACATATTAGATGGCTTATTCTTGCAAAATTGTTCAAATATTTACTGGAAAAAGAGCAGCATATATTTGTATTCAGTGCTTCATGGGTAGAGATCCTGGGGGATCGAACATCCCATATATTTTGAGTCTCCCATAGGCTTTGTAGAGGGCTTGTATTGCCGTACCAGCGTTAACCCACCCAGGGCCCTCTGGATTGAGAAGAGACCTCCAACCCTGCTGTGCTTATTTTACTATGAGGTATTCCTTTCTGTCCTAACGCATGCTCCACTGCCTGATGTATCCACATCTAGCCAAGGGCGGAACGGGTAACACTAACGTCGGAGCTCAGCTGAAATGAAAAGAAAATTGGATATTATATTAAAAAATCTAGGTTCAGAATAAGTGTGAAGCGCGGGAATTATACTGCGTTCTCTTAGGTGAGATGAATTCGTGTGTAGCGCTCCCTGTATGAACTGGTATCATTGTCTATTCCTCCGGCCTGTTTTACTAGGATCACTTGGACGTTTTACACGGATAACGTGGCCGTTTTACAGGGATTACCAGAATATTTTACCCTGGTCACTTGGTCGTTGTACACTGATCACCTGTCTATTTTACACGTATCGCCTTGGCCGTTTTACACGGATCACTCAGATGTAAATGAATTGTGTAGTGTATGTATGTTAATTTATGTTATGTTATGTTATGTTATGTTATCTATGTTATGTGAATGAATTCTGTAGTCTCCTATTTATTCGCTTTCTGTGAATTTTGAGGTTTGTGTTCGAATTTTCCAGTTCACATGTCCACATCTATGTCTTTCGACATTTCTCTTCTGCTCTTGTGAGCAGTGGCCCGGCCAGGTTTTCTCCCAAGGTGGTCTCAACAGGTACGGGAGAATTTGGCGGCCTCTCAACGAGGCTCATTTTCTTTAGAAATATTGCGAATATTTTTTCCATTCCTGAGGATGCTATTCCCCTAATCAACATTTCCATAGATTTGCGAAAAAAACTGACTTTCCGATTCAAGAGTGCGGGACATCATAGGACAGGTGATGACGGGAAGGAAGGCTCGAGATAGAGGTGTGAGGCATCATGGGACAGGGTGACAGGAAGGAAGGCTGATATAGAGGTGCGAGGATCATGGGACAGGGGTGATAGGAAGGGAAGCTGGATATAAACATGCACCCATTACAGGTAGAACAACCAGCAGGTAGAGAGACGACTCACGACGCGGCGACGTGTAGGATGGCTAGCAAAATGAGGGTGGCTAACGGGGAAACAGGGGCATCCAGGATTTGGTATAATGGGTGGACGTTTGGGCAGGCGCACCATTTGAGAGACAGATGCAGCGATGTCGCTAGGCGCTGTCTGTCGGGAAGTAGGAAGTGACGCTCCAGTGGACGCCGGAAATGTTCAAAGGGGCCAAGATGCGCAATGGGGAGGAGAGGGGTCTTCCCGCTCCTCTGGATCCTCCTTCGAGGTGAAACATCAGCTGAAAACAGGGGTAATTGTACCAGAAGGGTGTGCGCTGTCACATTACATCCGTTGGCTTGGAGCAGACTGCCGTGAAGGGGGGCAGCCTGGACTTCCGTTGGGAGGGGGGTGGGGTAGACTCCATTGACCCTTCCTCTTTTTACGCGCCAGTGCTTGTGAGTAGATGGTATTGACGGGGTAAACAACGTCTAATGAGTCGGAACCCTTTGATGTAACTATAACGGTTTTTGTGATAACATGTGAGCTCGCTTAACTCGTTGCCAACTAAGAAGACCCGTTCGTCCATATTGCTTGTGTTGGACTGTAACCCTTCCCTGGATGGAGATGCAGGATTCTGAAGATAAGCAAAACTCAACAGTATTCTCAGACAAATATGTTTACTGCATGTCGAACCAACAGCAGAGGCTTCAAACACATGTCCAAAAGCAGTCCATGACATAATCCAAACTTACCGTGTTCTCTGATGGTGAGCCGTGACCTTTCACCCCTCATTCCCGAACCGACAAACAGACGGCCGGGCGTCTATCGTCGATGCCTTTTCACCTTTCCGGCCTGTTTGAGCCCACACACGGTCTATGTAAACAGGCCACCGGAGCGGCAGCGTCGGAGCCGACGCGCCGGGGCAGCGTCGGTAGCGACGCGCGCCGCCGCCGACGACGGCGGGCCAGCAGAGTCGTCGGCGCCGCCCTCCGGAGATGAGCCGTGCGTTGTAGGGCTGTGTGCCTGAGCAGCTGAGTGACGGGTGCCTCGGTGGGGTGCGATCGCCGCAGAGTGACCCCATGCGCGCAGGAAATGGATTCGACGCTGGTGCGGTGTCGTCGCGCGCTGGCCGGCGCTGCCTGTGGCCGTGCTGTGCTCTCCGCTTCTCACAGCTTCGTGTACCAGGAGTTCAGCCACCACAGTAGCGGCGGCGGCAGCAGGTAGGTGGCTGCTCCGTTTTTCTTGCTGCCACACGGCGTCTGAGCGGCAGTCGCCGCTGACCCGCGGTGAACCGCATCGACCTCTGGTCGCGCCGGGGCCGCTGGAGGGCACTCCACGCCACCGAACGGCGCCCAGCAGAGGCTGCAGCGGTGAGGCTGCAGCTGCGCGGTGTCAGGCTTGTCGTCTCGAGTGCTTTCCAGCCGGATGCTTATCGTGACGCCCCTCTGAATCAGTGTCACAACACGCCGACAATAACGTCCAAGTACGCGTGTTCCGCACGGGTACGTCTCCCGTCACCTCAGCACGAACTGAGTGTCCGGGCATGGCTCTGGATGGTCCTGTATACCTCCTGAACATGCGGGCGGCTGAGGACAGGGTCACGTCTTGCCAGTCACCGTCTGTGCTGTTGGCCCCACGGACAGATCATGACACGAGTGGCGAGCTGTGCAGCTGCTCGGGAAGAAATGGCCACCGGCGGCTGCCGTGACGCTGCAGTTGCGCGTTTCGCCTGCTGGCGTGACCTCTGGCGGCTTGCTGGCGGCTGTCGTGACAAAGGTTAGCGGCTGGCTGCCAGCCTGGTCTGTTCCGACGGTTGTCGGTGGGGCTTCCATTGCGCCTCAGCCGCCGGGCCAGCCAACTGCTCTGACAGACGAGAGCTGCTCAGTGCCAACTGGGTAGGAAAGGGCTGGGGCCATTTCGAGAGACTGGGCCGAGTATCTCTTCCCTCTCAAACTGGCTCTATGAAGCGCTAGTTCTTAATTTGTCTTGCATGGAACTCAAAGCACATTATATTTGCAGGACAGGACACAATTTTGAAAAGAAAATAATTTGAAAGTTATACTTTTACTTTTGCTTTAAGTTTCGTTTGTATGGGTCATTATTATTGACATAACTATCTTGACTTGATATAATTCCATTGAAAGAGCTTCAAGTTGATTTCGGAAAAGGATGATTGAAATAAGCGCATAAGTATAGAAGCACGATAATAATATTTGGGCGTGTCTTTTCCCGTAAGGCTTATTCCCAATATATTGGAAAGTAAATCAAGACACGCTGAAGAAAATACCATCCAGTGCAATAAGAGAACATCGGGCCGATCAAGACTGTTCCGCCGTTAGCTGCAGTCATCTCGCACAATGCCTGAACTCCTCGCATCAGCAGTTTGGCGCCGCCTTGACGTTGCCACCCCCGCCACTGGGGTCTGAGGGTCGCAGAGCAGCGCCAACGCAGCGGCTGCACGTTACTCGGATGCCACCTCGTTGGCTATTGTGCCGAGTATTCTTGGCTGGCTCGCTGGCCTGCTGTTTTTGCTCGTCAGGCTGTGCTAACGTCATTGTCGACAGCTAACGACGAAACCCGCCCCACTCGTGCGAATTCCATGCCCAGGGCTGTTGGATATGGCAACGAAAACAAATATTTGGCGTGAACAAATGTGCAAGATGTGCTTTGGATTCATTAAGCTTCTCGTTTTACTTCGGCTACATGGGTGGAAATTACTGCACGCTGAATCAACACTTGGCAATGCATAGTTTTGTGTAATTATCTTTATGAATTTATCAATGCGTACATGCGTGCTTTGCCCTCTGGAATTCAAATTTTCCCTTCTTAAATTATTGAAAAATTACCATCTTCACCAATATGATCATTTTCAATATATGACTTTACACAAGCTTTTCATTCAATTCGTTTTGGTTAGTGACGTTTCGAAATGTAAGGCTTTTGGCCAACGCAAAGGGTTTGAAACTGGTGAATGAAGAAATGTATATGATTTGTTCTATTTTTCTCCTGGTATTTAAAACTCTCAACTTACAATATCGTGATGTAAACATGACCTTAAAACTGACCGGCTAAAATGCACTCTTTACCGTTTGGAGTTTTGGATTTGGGAGAGTAACTACCTAATGGCTTTCATATGGAGAACAAACTTTCAGTTTCGTGGAAAAATAGGGCCACAACATTGATAATCAGGCTTGCCGTGAGTGAAACGCCTAGACGTATTCACAGGCCAAAATAGCGGTCGAAAACCTTTCCTAAAGAGGCTGAAATAGTTTACATCCAATCATTCGGATATGATTTGATTGGTTTTATTCTAGTGTTGGTGCTATTGCCTATTTTTGCAGCACATTCGGGTTTGCTTTAATGGGAATTGTCTGAGGAGAGTGGCATACTGCAGGCAGGTGCACACAGCATATAAGTCCCTCGTGGGGACCCTGATTCCAGCCCCGTTAAGAAAAGTTGTAGATCATTACGGTATTCTATGCAGTCCCCGCTGGAGGCAGTAACAGATCCAGAGGAGGGAGTGAAGTTCATGGTCGAGTTCTGACAGGTTTGCAGGGGCGCTGTCTGTTGATATTGGACTCCATGCATTGCCAAAAATACCCCTATAAAACGGTCAAACTGCACGGTGATGTCGTCTGAAATGACTTTGAAGGGCTGCCGAAGCAGAAGCACCCTCTGGCGTTCCTCCACTGTCCGCCACAGATTCGTGTTCGACTGCGTGGCTGCCCTCCACTGTATGCCACATAATCGAGTTCGACTGCGTGGCTGCCCTCCACTGTATGCCACAGATTCGCGTTCGACTGCGTGGCTACCCTCCCTCCAGACATTGGCGCCCCTCTGGAGAAATGAGGGCCGTTGTTTATCGATTTGATATACAAAAAAAACTGAAAAAGGATGGCCGCCTTCCAGGTGTTATTTTGCAGTCCCTGAGACTGTTCGTTGATTGATTATTTGAGCCTAAGGGTGCGCCACCTCTGTGATCATTTCATGCCCGCTCCAGGAGTCCTGGCTCACCCCTAGCCTTAATTCTAGGCCTGCCACTGGCTGGAACAATATCAACAACTTCTGTGAAGCGATAAGTCCACCGGACTGATTTGTGTTGAAAATGTTCGCGATAACGGTGAATATGTGGTGATGATATCGGCTAAAAAGATGGCTGTGCTCCCATTCCTTTTGCTTCTATCTTTTCGCCCCAAATAACTGTTTCTTTAAGCAGGCGTGATTTAGTCTTCCACCATAATGACTGGATTATACGGCGGCTAGACCCGGCCGATAATTGGATAAATATTTTTAGGGCATTTTTTAGACAAAGGACTCACTCAAGTTTTCCTTCCTCGTTTTGCAGCTACAGCTATTTTCACTCACAGTGTCATTCTGTAAACTGATTGAAGCCTGTTTGGGCAGCTTGAGAATTTCAGGCTCCTCCGTGCTATTTTAGGCAGTTGAGCTGCCCTTCATACGATATGTATCGCTATCCAAATCTTAATGGCATGGTAAGCATGGAGGCGTCAGCGGTTAATTTTCTGAATAATTCATATGCGATCCAATGTTTTCATTCAACCTTGCGTGGCTTTGTGCCACCGTATTCGCTAGCCACGCTGTGTACACCAGGCTGCATTCAGAATTTGGGACGAGGGGTAGAAGGCAGTCAGACGGCACTTCTGAAGGAGGTTCGGGCTGCACTGGCTCGAGTGGCCACCGTGCCGTATGGTGGAAAATATGGGCCAATTTTATATTTCTGCGAAAAACGCTGTCGCTAATTTCACAGTATTTGGTGAATTCGCCAGAAGGACTAAAGATATCCTGCCACATAGAAATGTTCCCTTGTCTTTTAGCTCGAAATATGTCCAGGTAGTCAGTATTTAGAACCAAGCAGAACTCTTCCCAGAGCTCATGTTTCTTTTCTTGCATTGTCATGATTACAAATCTCAAGTGGGAGATGAGGCTCAAAGGGAATATGTTTTGCTTGTCTACTCTGTAATCGACAGGCTGTTTGTATTAGGAGTACGATGTTTGGTTAAAGAGAGCGTATCAATATTATTATCTTACTTGTGCGGCATTGCCACTGCGACATTTCGACTGTATTGGCTCGCCGGCCGTAGATGCTCTGAACTATACGTGGAAACTGTTTTCCAGTATCCACCATACTGTTTTGACCGGCGCACCAGCGGCACAGGGGAGTGCAGGGTGTTGTCAGGCGGGCGTTGCAACATGGAAAGTGCATCGGACGGCTCACCGGTGTGGGAAATTGGTCCTGACAGTGCGCCACCGCCCGGGATAAATTACACACGCTGCGACACGGGATAATACTGGCAGATTTATATCTGCAGCCAAAGCCAGGGTACGTGCCTTATGATACAATGTGGTTGACACGCGCGAGATGACCGATTATAGCTTACTGCGCCAGTCGCTGTAAATTGATCCTCAGTTGAGGAAAAATGCGTGCATGCTCAGAATTACCACACTCTGCGGTCTATAATAATGCTTGCAAGTGTTATAACAAGTTATGGTTGTGAACGGACTAATTTGCATGAAATGGTCATTGCAGCAGACAAAAGGGAAAAATCAATGCACTATTTCCAACGTACCTAAACAAAAGAAAGTATAAAAACGGAACTATCATCCAGATATTGATGCCCAAGGAGTTAAGAGGTTGTATGCAATATATTAACGTAGACACCGGGAACATAATCAACTGGTCAACCCTCACTTACTTTTGGTATACTTATGGTGGACTATAAGGACTGGTGATTTTGCCGATGAAAATATTTGTTTTAAATCATACTGCGCATCAGACGCAAAATTGTTAATCGGCTGGTAATCAAAACCTGTGAGAAATCCATAATACAATTCGAAGGAAGCTCTAACTTTTAGGTAAGCGATGGAGTGCACTGCATGTTAGCGTAACATTTAAAATGTAGGAAAATTTGTCTGATTGTTCCTGGTGCCGTTAGCTATTGGTGAAGTCCCGCTACATACAGGCACGGTACGGGTGATAATTTTGGGAACCCAGTACACATGAGACAGTATCTGTGCCTCTACTGCTCATGTGGTTCAAGGTGGGGTCAACTTTGAGACCTTCCCCTCCACCCACTCCAGATAGTGTCGTTGGTGCAGATTTCTAGGGAAGGTTCTGGTCCAGCGAAGGTGGTAGTTAGTCTATTGTTCCCGTGTGCATCAGGGAGAGAGGGCAGCGCAGCCCTTCAGCTTCGCTGCATAGCACCTAGACCACATGATAGCACGGGAGAAAGCGCTATCATTCTGAGGTTGGCCTTCCATGTCATTCTTTGCATTAGTTAGCTAAAAGAAGGAGGTCAACGGCCCTCTCATTTTGCCAGAACGGGGTTGGGATTGACCTCCCCAGCCCTCCCCCATCCGATGATGTATCCCCTGGATCCAAGTGATGTGCTTACTGGGACCCGCCTAAGCACTGCGTGCACTAGTTGCATATGATTGACATGGTTTGGTACCATCAAGTGCTTGATTTTGCATAAGATACCTCAGTGCCTTAGGTTTCCTTGCTGCACCGACAATCCTGACTCGTGCCAGAGTCTTGACTGTTCTATGTTTATGAGTGCATCCTACTCTGGGAATAATCGTGCGGCGTCTGTACCCTTTTGTGTCGCACAAAAACATTGGTGAGGAGGGTAGACGACTTTGATAGCTGCCCTAGTAGGGGTGATCCGCCCGATAGGGCTCTCCTGACTCGGACAAAAACAGTGACAGGGTACCGTCGGTCCACAAGCGAGCGCTTCTTATGAAACAGCAGCTTGTGAATTTGCGGCATTTATCCTCGTTTGCATCGACCGTTCACGACTCTTGTGATAAATGAGTTGACGGGTCGTTAGTGAAATTAGGAGCGCCTCCTAACGAATCTGCGTGGTCCGTGCGGTTGGAGGTTAGCCCCGCTCTTGCCAGCGGTCGCCCCCGCCGGCGTGTTGTTGGAACACTGCTCCTGCGACCGCAGCGCCCTTGCCGGTGACGTGTGCGCCTGTCACTCCGACAATGGCCTTGCATACGTTCCCATTATCCGACCCAGTATCTCACGTAAGAGGAAAATAGTATCACATGCAGGGCACGTCTCGTTTTGTGACGCTAACTTGTCCTGCTGTGGGCTCAGGCTCTTACAACGAAATTTATATTTCAAATATTTTGTCCTATACACATAAGAAATGAATACAGGTAGCCCTCAAGCATTCTGTACAATGTGCAATAGCTTGATGTTGAAATGGTTCTTTTTCCCATCGTACTAACCCTGCTTCTTTTCACCATCCAGGAAGTATGTGTATCTGTATAGTTATAAGCACATGAATCTCGGTCATGCTCTCTTCTCTCTAAGATCACAAAAATAATTTATCAGTCTTCATGAAGCAGTAGTTACTTTCCAGGAAGGTACAACAGTAGCGCCACCTATTTATAGAGGGCAGCTGTAGTGCGAGACTGTCGGACCTGGCATGGTTGATCGACTGCTCGCTGGCAATGTCAATAACAGAAGTCACTGTCGGATCCAGGGAGGGGAGGGGTGAGGGGAAACCGGGCAATTGCCATCCCCCAAACTCCCTGATTTTGCTGATTTTCTTTAAAAAAACATGTTTTTGTTTACGATGTTGGCCCTATTACCCCCAAACCGTCGATATGGATCCGACCCTGGCAGAAGCATAGATCTGTTTCCGAAAATAGCTGAATGCAGTACAGTTTTTATAAAGGTGAGCTGCCTGGAGCAGTAGATGCGTTATTAACACGTTTCCTTCACTGCAAATAGGCACATCAGCTACGATTTTCTTGGTAGTGCCCTCTGTATAAGGTAGGTTGATACTTTTATAAGGAATACACCCACAGACCCAGATATAATTGTGATTAACGGCCAAAACTGCTTATATCGGATGACCTTATAGCGCTTGAAGTACTTCCTTCCGAAGCAATTTTAACTTCAAATACATCCTTGGATTAAAAAACAGTCGTATAGTAATTAAATCAATACGTTATACTCATGTCAAGTATTAATACCTCGTTTCCGAAAAGTGACTAAGTGATCTGTGTCCAGTGTTTGGCGCGTAAGGGGTTCGAAACAGTGACAGATCTCGGACTTAGATCGGGACGATGGTGTGTGCAAACTTTCAGGGGTTGTAAAACCTTGGGGTGCTACATGAGGCGCAAATCCTGCATTCTCAGAGGTCATCTCATGGTTTTTAGGGGCGGATATTAAAAAATACCGATAGTTAGCGGATAAAATTTGGTCAACGGTGCACCTCTGTCAGGATAGGAAAGATGTAGTCGAACGGAGGTCTAAATCTGACAGTGAACGGACGGCAGACAATGGAGGACGCCGAAAACGGGGCCGCTCTGTCAGTTTACTGCTAAAATATTCTATTGGATTTGTAATGATCTGAGGGCGGCAAAGTTGATTTAGTTTGCTCCAGCTGGCATTTTGAATAGAAGTATGCCCAAAAGTGACCCTAACTCATGTTGTTTTTGCGCCAGGTTCCATATATTGTCCTGCTAAAATAGATGAATTCAAATAAAAATTGTTGTGACCTCTGAAGGATACAACACAAGTAAGTGCATTGCTAAAATCGTTAGGTAAAAAAAATCAAAGAAGAGAGTGGTACCCTATATGAAGAGTTGTTGATGACTCATTTTTATGAGCACAACTCTGACTCACGGCCCAGTGACTGCCTCTAACTCTGACTAACTCAGCTGGTGCAGCAATCGAGCCGACTCTGACTCAGCCAAATCCAGAACTGAGCCAACTTAACTCTGATTCAAGCAAAAACGTAGCCTACTTAGAGTCGCCTCTGACTCTGAAATGCAGTACTGAACTGGTCTGGCAATGACTCTCAATACATGAGGAGGTTCGGTCCATCCAGGTCCTGAACCAATGTCATCTGTTCTGACTTCTGCTTGGAAGGGGTTCGGGGGCACTGAGCCACCCGGGAAGCCAACAAATAGTCTCATCAGGCTGCAGCACCCAAAGGCGATAGGCTTAACTCTTTGACATTTCCTGGGCATCTAATGCAGTGCAGGCTGCTGGGGAGATTTCAAGGAAAATAAGCGTTTTTCTTTGTTGAGCATGGTATCTTCTCAAGCTTCGATGAATTTGTTCTCGAAATGTATCATCTGATTGTGTTCGATCTATAACTTTGGCCCAGTGCAGGAATTTCATCAATCAGCCCCAGTCCAGTCGATAGCATCTGAGCGTGCAATGTAATTGTTGAATGGGCATTTCAGCGCTGGCGGGCCCAGCTCGTTTCCGGCGGCACGTGGTAGACAGCTGACGAAATGCCCGCACGCCCTGCCAATTGGCTGACGAGCACCGCCCGCTCAAATCCAATTTGGCTGGGGTGCTGTTTCAGGCTGGCTTCCTCCAAGGTAAAATATATACCGCCCGTTGAGGCTTTTCAAATGACTGTTGGACGCGCGAAGTGATCCACTGCAAACCTTTGTTTGTCTGGGAACAGTAGCACATTCATTAGATGTCTGTTGTGGGATGTGTCGCCTATGCATTCCTCCCAGTCAAGTGAAAATAGCTGTGATCATATTGAGAGATCAGTTTTGAGACCAGAATTAATGCCACCGTATTTGCGAAAAAAAAATCCCGGAGACCCCAATCATCCAGCCTCCGTGGCAAGGGACGACTACAACACGTTCAAAGAATCTACATTTGTACATTTTGTTCTTGTCTTTTTTACCTCTTTTAATGAAGAGTTGTAGAGTACTGTATGAATGGGCTATCACTCGGGGACATCAGCCGTATGCTAATCCGGCCCTTGTCAGTACCAGCACCAGCAAAGTGGAAAAATGGGTATTAAAGCAGTTTATCTGATGGCAGAAATTCTGCGACTCAACCAGGCAGCTCAAGGATGGCGTTGGAATAAAAGGCTGACTGGGCCTCCAGTGGGAAAAAAGTTTTATTCAGCCCTTCTTAGGCGCTCGGATTATAAGTGGCATCTGAACGTCAACTGAAGTGAAAACATTGGTGAAACAGAAAACTCACGATTCTGTCACGTTTTACAGCTTATCTACCAGTAAAAAAGACAGATAAGGTAACATAATAACATTCTACTGTTTTGAGCTGCGACAAATCCATTGGGCAAAACAGATTTTTACAGTTTAAGCCACCCATATATTGTTAAACAATGATATTACGTAGCATACAAATATTTTGGCCTTTGCCCAATTTAAACCACCCGCAGATTGTTCCAAAAATGATTTTACGAAGCATACGCGGATCCAGGATTGCCGACCGGGGGGCACCTTCCGGGGGGTGGCGTCATCCGGACCAGGGGGCGGCACTTTTGAGCGGTAAAACCTACAAGGTGGGTGCCAAATCCTATCGGTGGGTGCCGATTTTCACATCCTGGGGGGAGGGGTGGGAAGCGACATTTCAGGGGGGCGCCGTGACCATTTCAGGGGGCGCCGAGGGTCGATCGGGGGGGCACGTGCCCCCCTTTGCCCCCCTGGATCCGCCTATGTTACGAAGCATACAGATACCTTTGCCTCGAGAAGCTACAAATGTGGGTCCTACAAAAGTATCGCTGCAAAGGAAGCCCACGGAGGTGATCCTGAGTCTTCTTCATGTTGGAAGTGGATTCGGTATCCGATGTCAGCAATTCGTCCATTAAAACTCTCCGGTATGGGGACGGATATCCACCTCCGAAGGCTTCTCACTGACTGCCAAAAACGGCGGCCCGCAGTGCCGTCCTACATGGTATTTGATGACCTGGTGTCAGGTCAGGACTATGGGCTCTCCATTCGAAATGTGTTGGGAAATTGGCCGAAGCTGGATAACTTCCCGGAGAATTGTGATGGACAGTTTATTTAGACGTTATTGTGTTTGGTTTTACACTGCAGTTCAAATGTTATGTATTATTCTATAGCTATGTATGTTATGGATCTCTTTAGTACCTCTCTGAGGTCAACCCGCCATTAGGTCAGGTCAACTTTAGCATTTGACCTTGACCGGTTATATGAGAAATTATTCTCTTAGACTTAACGGGAGCATTACAATATCACTAGAATAGTTCATAATGTTAGATAAATATATTATTTACACAATTATATTCCTAGTATGCTCTATGAGAACATGCTTTGACCTCTAGGGACCTCAAAACCAACCTGACTACAATGTTCTTTCCGCTTTTTTTGGTTCCTATATATTGTGAGATCTGAGTGGAGACTACCCGTACCCCGGGACAAGCGTGTGATAGGTTAGCTTGTGAGAGCATACGTGAATCTGAAGAAGTACAGCCCAAAAATTGACGGTTATTAAGGTGGCGGAATCTCCAGGGGAATCACTAGGTGGCTCTTCGAACTGCTATGTAGGCCTGCGGTTCTCAATTTTTATGTGGTCCTTTATATAATCATATGGGTTGGAAATTCTGCGTTTTAGTTTGAAAAGAGGAGAGACATGGTAAATCTATTGCGGACGATCCTGCCAAAGTCGTCCATTCCCTTTCTTCTCGCCATTACCAGTATAAGGCAGATTGTACTTTCCGGACCAACTGGTAATAGTTTGGTGCCATCTCTAGCATCAGTATCTGAACCTTCCATCCAGTAGCGCACTCTATTCTTTCTTTGGATGTTTACGAAAGAATAGCGTATACCAGATGGCGCGCATGTTCCAGGTGGCGCGTTTGTCTCCTCCTGCCGGCTGTCCAGTCATGGAAGTATTAGTTCGCTAGTGTTCTATAGGTGGCAGTGCGTATGCGTGGAGGTCGGCTTGCTGCAGCCGGTGCGGGTTACCCATGGGTAGAAATATGTAAACGTCTTGGCACGAATTATTCGTTTTATTCTTTTATTCATTCCGTTTTCTTTTCTTTAATATTTTATTCAAATTATTCTTGTTCTACAATTGCATGGCTGAGAGTGGAAGTTTCAGCAAGTAATAGTCCTTGAGCCAGACAAAATACCGATGTCAAAAAACGGTCCAATTCCAATGGATATCTTAAACACGAAAATCTCCCCAATTGTGTGTCTGAAAATCGCCTGGGATGGATAGCTTATTGGCAGATATCACCCTTCAAACACGAGGATGCACGCGCTGGAATCTTTTCAACCCTTCAGTAAAATTCGGCAATATCTCCCTTGAATGTGGATCTAGGACCACGAAATTTTCGAGCACTTATTGTACATAACTAAAGCGTTCGGCGACTGGAAAATGCCAGATGGTGAGCCGACAGCTTGGTACCCACCACGCAGGGTTTCCAAACATGGCTGACTGTTCAGCAGACTGCTGCAATAATTTATTACTGTAATTACCACCAGAGTGGGATCCAGGCCTACGGCGTGGGGGACAACGGGGCTCAACATAATGAAAAACGTTTTTTAGACTGTGCAAACTGAAACGTTTTTTGAAACTGTGCAAAAATCATGGGGTTTGGGGGATAAAATTACCCAGTTTGCCTCCCCCTGGATCAGTCAGTGATTACCGGAAAGTGGGGATGGTGGGGATAGGGGGCGATTTTGCCCCATATTCGGGGTGGCCCGCCAGATAACCAGGGCGACTCCCCTGCCGTACATATTCTTATGATTCCTGTATCCTCCTTCACTTTAAAATTATTATCTCCATTTTCTACATAATGCATTTCAAATGAGGTTCGATCGGTGGGAGCATTGCTCAGTGCCCTTTTCATTCCCTCACCGAAACAAAGACAGTCATGGTTGCCAGGTGTTTGAATTCTTCACTATGATGTTGAATTGTCTGGCTTATGGAGCATCGTAAATATTTGAATGTACCTGCGTGGGCTTAAGAACCCTCCTAAGTTGTCGTCTTCCTGGTTCAGCCAAGACCGTATCAGGTACAGGGGCGCTGAGATATTCGGAGATGGCAGCGGAGATAGTGGGCGTTGATCAGCCTGGCTAGCCGGTGCGGCGTGCACGGCCTCAGTTGTACCCTAAATCACACTCAGCCAAGGCCAGCCGTTTGGTGCGCCGCCGCCGCGGGCCGCTGTTGTGCAAAGGCGGCGGCTGGTCGGCGCAGCGCGGCCCGGCGGGGCAGATGGCCGCGGGCGCTTTCCGCCTGATTTCGCCATCTTTGCTGAGCGCTCAGCGGCCGTGCAGTGTGGCCCGCAGGCGGGGGCCGCCGGATGTTGTGCCTCCACCTCCCCGCAGCAGCAGCGCCGCTATTAGGGCTCAGTTTTGTGTTACCGCTTATACTGCCGGTAATTGCTGGCCCGCCGGGCGGGCTAATTGCAGCTGCCCGGCTGGGGCGCGCTCAGGGCGATCTCCGACCCCACTCCGACGCGGCTGAGGTTGACAGGGCTGCCCGTTCCCTGCAGAGGGAGGGGCTGGTTCCAGGCAGCGGCTGAAGGAGAAGTGAATCAGTGCAGGTCCCGGAATACCGCTTGCATGCCAATGAGCAACGTACTGAGCATGTGTGAACTCATCACACGCAGCAGCTGAAATGGTAGTCGAATTTCACAATCACCTGTGTTAGGGCGTTTCGATGATGATATCTGGTCTCTTAGTCGAATTTTGCAATCTTATGGGTATTTGTGCCTACTGCTCTAGTGGTTTTGCGCAAATGTCAGCATTAGACGCCATGGGCACCAGAAGCGGGGAGGGGGACGGGGGGACGTGTCCACCTGTCCACCTGTTGGCCAACCAGGGGGACGCCCCCCAAATTTTTGGGTCCATCGTCATTAATGCTGTCAGGTACCGAATATGCTCAAAATTCGCCTCCCCCGGTCAGCATCAGCCCGGACCTTTCCCCCTGTAACAATTCCGTGGCGGCGCCCCTGTTAAACGCATACGTAGAGACTGTTGGCTGACGCTATCTGTAAGCCTGAAAGTTTACAACGGCGACGAAGTTGTTTGGTCAGGTTTGGCTAGTTTTGGTAGACACTCGTTCAGTACGTCACTGTCAGTGACACATTGTTACTATCGCCTCTTCCGAAAGATTATCCGTTTACCTCTTCTATAGGTATTTCTATGGATATGACATGTAACATGTTTTCTTCTAGACAAAAGCCTGATGTATTATCCAGCCGTGTTATGTCTGCCGTTGCGTGCCACGTGGCGTTAGAAATACGACTGGTTAACAGGAAGCGCCGTCAGGGTCAGGCTGAGCGGGGTTTCCTGATCAGGCAGGCGCAGGCGCGCCCCCCGGCCTCGGGCCGGAGACTGGCGTGCCCCGGCTTTGACTCATCCGCAGCGTGAGACGCTCGCAGTGTATAACAGAGCTGGTACTCGCCGTCAGGTGCGCATTAGGACTCTTGTGGGGTGTCTGGGTATCTCGACTCAAATATTTTTTATGTTTTAAGAACTGTAAACTGGTTGTATTCATTTATACAGGCCTAAGGGAAACCTGCAGTCTTTTTCATGGGAAGATCCAGTATTGCCAATGGGGAGGGGGCACCTTCTCGGGTGGGGGCATCTGTACCAGGGGAGGCGCCAATTTTCCTATCAGGCGGGCTTTAATTTTCGCATGGGGGGATGGGAAGCCACATTTAGGGGGACGCCAGCGACCTTTCAGGGGGCGCTGAGGGGTCGATGGGGGGCACCTAGCCCCTGGATCCGCCTATGGTCTTTCCACAGGTCTGTAGTGTCTGTACTGTTTTATAAAGATTGTTTATAAAACAGTTTATGTTATGCTGTTCCTTTTAATTTGGTGATTATTGACGTTGTTTTGACTTAAGACTCTTCCAATTATCTTTTTTAATCCATGGCCCCATTTGCAGTCAACCTAAAACTTTATCACTAGGTATTAGTAGCTGGACAGCCTTGTGCAACTCGTCAATGAAGAGAGGCCAAACTGAAATGGGTAGCAGATTCAAAGGTAAAATGCAGATTTGAAACATGCCAATTTTGAAATACAGCGTATAGTGCTCTTTGATGGACAAATGTACAAAAAGTGTGATAATATTACGCATCAAATGTTGATGAGAAAATGGTAGGTTAAAAGAAATATCGACATAAAAATGTTATCAGCTACGTGAAAGCTCAAGGACCTACACATGCACACACAACAAGTCCACGTAAAACACACCTTTTTTAATACAAGTAGTTTTAAGAACAGTTTTTTATTAACACGTAGAGATGATGCGATTGGTCATTTAGGACTTTATCCCCAGAGACACGGTCTTCGCAGCTTTTGGGGATGTTTGTCATCGTTTGTCCACTTGGGTCATGTATTTCACACTTCCACACATATGAGGTGGCTTTAAAGTGTTGTCGCAATGAGTATGAAGTGATTATAAACTATGGAAGAAATGGAAGGTGAGGAAAGGAGGATCAAGAGATGGATCTACCGAGGGGTCGCGCAGCCACTGGCGCATGCGCTCACAGCCCCAGGTAGAGTAAGGATAAGGATAAGGATTAGGTACCGGTAAAAAAAACACACACAATCGCACACACACTCGAACATTTAAACTAAAATAATATGAGGAGAAAATGTTCGATTCTTCGGCTTCGTTTTCATTTCGTCTTCGATCTGATAAATTTCGTTGTTTGTGCTCCATCTTGTCTGTACATCGTTGACCTTGCTTCGCTGATGTTCAATTGTTGCATATTTTTCTTTTCTTTAATCTCCGGTGCTGATGTACTCTTTCACAAAACCTGTTTTTATTGTTCTCTAAAATTAGCCATCCTGAAATATTTCAATATTCTCGCCGCAGAAACTTTTTTCTTGAAGGAGCTCTTAAAAACACGTGAAACGCAACAAAAAAACAAGGAGAAAGATTAGCGACGAAACGAGGATAGTAGGCCAAAAATATGACTTACTTCTTATTTTTCTTCTTCTAGCTTGCACCAGAACGGTCGAGGCGAATAAAATTAGTACATAATGTAGCCAAAAGAATGTATCCTTCACCTGTATGGTATCATTGCTGATTTGGAATTAGAACAGGAGTATTTTTATATTTTCAAAGAGCACTGAAAACACGTCCACTCCCTGTCGCTGAAAGAACTGAACTGTGTGTTCACTGCGTATATTTATTCCGTGTTAACCAGGACAAAATAACGTGACCGACGCTGCCTAACTATGGTAAATAACCCGACCGACGAATGCTATATATAGAACGACCACCACCCAAAACTAGAAAACGTGTTTGGCCTGATTTGACAGGACGCGTCAGGAAATAGTCAACATAGCGGCAACGGCTAGTTTCGATGGAGAACACAGTTCGTTCATGTTGTACCTAGAATCTTTATTTTTGGATTTAGCTAAGCCAGTTCTAGTTAAAAAAACGCAGCAGTTTTTGAACGGCTTCATTTTCGGAAAAATCGAAGCATTAGTTTTTTTAGCCCGGCACAAAACATCATAACTCGTTAGGGGCCCCAGGCTCTAAATCACCTGAGGTATTGAAGTGCTGCTGACGTCACTGCTCCATCGCGCCAAGCAACTTAGCTTTGGAACCACCGCTACTTGAAATTTGCACGGGTCTGAAAGAATGCTGCACTGATTTGGGGCTGCACGCGTCGGAGGGGTGGGGGGCAGTTGCAGCTCAGCTCCACTTGTCTCAAAAAAATTATCGGTTTCAACCAAAATTGGGAGTTCAAAAAAATGTTGTAACCACTAACCAGGATGAGAGCAAGGAGTCAAAAGCCAGCGAGTTCTTGTTTCGGAGGGATTAGTTTCTTGTCAGCAAGAGGTTCAAGCTTGACTGGACCCCCTCACTTTGTTGTGGTAACACCTATGCTCGGAAGTGCACCGTAAACAAGGAAGGTAGTTTTGGAGAACTCAGCCAATTATTTACCTTCCTACGTCTTGGTCATAGCCTGTCATGCCACTGCTGTGTTGAGATCGCTGGACTAAGGTCATGGCACCCTACGTTAGAGTTAGAAACATGTCATAAAATTAAATCTGATCAAGTCAGATGTTTTCGAATGGCTTTTTCAAATATGATGTGCTAGCAGCCGTTTAGTCAAGTGCTATTTTACGGCAAGCTTCGTTTATGGAAAACAGAAGAAAGTAGCGAATTCCGAGATTAATTTCAACTATGTTTGGAAGAATTTTTGATACTGTTGTGGGAAATCTGGACCAGCTTTGTTAGCAATATAATCCTTATGCTGCTATTTATTATTTGAATTGAGCTCCGCTCTTACCGTACACGGCTGTTGTCACGTTCCCCCGTTTCCTGTAGACGCTGTAGACTATTTGTGGGTATTTATGGTATTTATATCCTCCCGTCCTTGGACACATTTACTGATCTCAGATGTGTGTGATAGTGTCTCGAGCTATGCCCAGCCTGTGATTGTCGGCGCTTTCAGCAGCCGCTTTCACGTACACTTGTGCGTTCTTTTCGGCCGGTTCCTCCGTGCCGCAGGTGCCGGTCGAGGAGCCCCGTCATACGTACGTTTCCTGTGATAGGCCGCTGCGGCGTGAGCTGTGTGTTTATGCGTACATTGACGTCGTGATCGGACCCACCGCGGCACACATACACACACACGCACACAGATGCTGGTGGACGCGGCAGGTTGCAGGGGAGGCGTTTTGCGGCGGCTGGCCGTCCAACAATCGGCTGTTACCCGGCCTGTGTCGGGTCGACAATGGCTGCTCGCTTCCCACCGCCACGGGGTCAGGTCACAGGGCAAGCCGCGCCGCGACCCGGCCGCGTCCCCACAGAGTCGGCGCCACCGACGGTGACCCGCGTCCTCTCCCACGACGCTCTATACAAGCCAGCGCCATTGATTAATTCTGATGGTGGGAAATGACAGTGACTCCTGTTGTCGTCGCCTCGGTTCGCATCGTTAGAGGGAGCCAGCGATCGGCGCTACGGCCCGCTGGAAGTGCGACACGGCGGCAGTAGTGACACGGCGCACAGGCTAACGAACACATAGCTGAAGTCGAGATGTTTGCTAGCGTCAGCTGGCGGTGGTTTCTGAGCTGTTGACCATACGCTCGGAAGGGGGGCCGGGGGCCTGGCCCCCACTTTGGCCAAAAATGTCCTGATCTCAGTCAAAATGAGAACACCCGGACATTCTTATATCCAGCCGCTGCGGAATGCAGCAGGAGACAAATTCGAACAGTTTTGGTCCTGATTTTGAAAGTTTTTGTCAGCATCATGTTGAAGTTTGGCTGGCCCCCACTTTTTGCCGGTGGCGACACTTATGCTGTTGACAATTCGCCTCAGGGTTTTGGGTGTGGACGGGAGTTGGCAGGTATTCAGTGCAGCCGTGCTACGCTGGTGTGTTCAATCCCGTTGACACCCCGGCGCGAAGCCTGGCTAAGTTCTTCTATGGTGTGACGGCGGGTCCACAGAACGTAATTTCGTCATTGCTGGGATTCAACGATACGTCAACTACTAATGCTATACAGCGAAGGCACCTCGCCGCCTGTTGGCTGCTATTGCGATGGCCAGATCGCACCATATTTAGGGGACTCGCCAACGTTTGAACCCGGGACACTTGTCTCGGTAATCGAGTGCTTAGTGCCACTTCGTTATCCGTCTCCAAAAGGTTCGCTGCTAATTTCTCTCGGTGGAAGCAATGGTAACCGAGAACGAATCTCGGTGAACCCTCGTGACAATGCCACATACAAATATATACGGTGGATATGGGAGTGGCGTGACCTCGCTCTCGTTGTTGGCTATCTTCCTCATTTACGTTCCAGTTCAACCATGTAAATGGCAGCCAGACAAGCGCATAAAGAGCGTCCGACAGCAGTGCGCGGCACCCAGGCGGGCGGGTCACGTGCTTTTTGCTGCGAAGGCGACAGCCGAGCCGCGGTCGCCGCGCAGCGCGTCTGTTGACATGACCTGTGACCTGGCTCACACGTGACCCCGTGTCGGAGTTATGTTTACGAGCTGTGTTAGCGCGCAGGGGCTGAGTGAATAACTGCGTGGCCGTATGCGGGGCCGGGTTTGCCTCGCTGTTTGAACGAAGCTAACGCTCTTCCACGCCATTTGGCATACGGATGTGTTGGGGGCGGTCATCCGAAAAGGTGATGAAATAAAACGAGTCCCCAGCCCCAACCCGACGCGGAAGCTGCTGTATAGGAGCAACTTTGAATGTCGTGCTTCAGAACAGCACGGCAATGGTATGTAAGAGCATTTAAACCGTGAGGCAAGTAACGCTGATTCGGTAGGCTGTTACTTTTCTGAGCGAGCCTACAGAGTATGTAGCGTGGCCTGATATGAGGATGTGGGGGAGTCTGCACGCAATTGAGCGGCAGGTGGCATCCGAGCTAACTTTAGCACCCGGGTCTCGGAAGACGGAGCGAGGAGTCTGTCAGCTTTGCATCAGACAGCAGTCTGCAGATGGGATTTGGTAACAGTGTGGCTCAGACTAGCTCTCAGTTTGAAATGGGACGCCGCAGTGTTCGTTGGAATGACTGGTCTGCGAAGTGAATGACTCTGTTCACGTGTTGTCGCCCAATACCTTCACAAATATGGTCGAACGGGAAGCATTTGAAGGGTCTTAGTTTCTTCCACTTTTTACTTGAAAGTTTCCGTTCGGGTATTTTCTGTAGGGATATACATTTTCTTACTTCTTGCGTTGTTTGACTAACTTATGACGTATTTATATAGCCAGTTCTAAACGTATTCTGGATCACACTGTAGAAGCAACATTATCGCTTCCGCCTTCTTGGATAGAACGGAATATTGTCAAATAATGCCTATCAGATGTGTTCAGTCGCATTCCTCCTCTCGATGTGGCCGTTGTCCGATCAGCGCGGTACTGATAGGGATCGTTTTACAGCACCATTTGGCGTGTTTCTCGTGTGTGTCAAGGTTTTAGATGCTGTTAGATCTAGAAGCCGCAGAGCCTGCGCCCTTGTCGCCCCTGGCTCGGCTGCCTAGCTAGCTGAACTCTGTGCTGCCCACACCAGCGTGCTTCCTTGTCAGTATCTAATTAAACCTCCCGAGTGTGTTGGCTGTTAGGTGCAGAAAAGCAGGTGCTGCTAAGGTGTCAGATAACATTCTGCTCAACAAGACATATATTTTCGAGTTCTTTCGAAGTGTGGTAGAATCAGCATCAGGTGATGTCAACATGTGTGCCCCTTCCTCGGGGTGTGCCTGTGTGCGCCCCTGCGGAGCGTCAGCACCAGTGGCTGACTGCATCCGCCCCTGGTCGGCTGTGCGTTGCGGCCTCACGCGTCTCTCAGAGTTGGACAGGTGCCGATCAAACCGGCCCGCCGGCGCTACGCACATTAAAACACCGCCGCCGGCGTCCGTTTCCCGCCTCCGGCCATGGTCTGGTGACGTCACTGTCGCAGCGCCGCCGCCGACGGGCGGAGTGGATCGGCTGCTGGAAGCGCTGACGGGCCTGCTGCTGAGCCCGTGAATGGAGATCCCGGCAGAATGAGTCCGGCGCCTCTTTGAAATGAGCTGGTCCGTATCCGGAGGGAAGATTAGTTTCCATTGATCTCGGCTGGGTATTGCATCATGTGGCCTTAGCCGATCCGAGAAAACATTCACAACCCTGAGCTGGTTACGGGATGAATCCACCAGTAGCCCTGGGTTCTGCTGTCATATCATGATGGCCTGCTCGCGTCTGGAAGAGGTGTTGTATTCCAGTTTTGTTTTGGCAACGGCTTTTCACAATAAAACAGTGGAAGAAAATCAATGTTTGGCGGCCTCCAAATTCTCTGCATAATGTAAAACACCTGAACATGATATCTTAGAATCATAAAGGGCAGGATTTTGTCTATCCTCTCGAATGGAATTCAGCCTGATGTGGCATTCTCGTCTGGTCCGCTCTGAAATGCTGCGGTCCAACAGGCTGTCATCAGGAGATCACTCGGCAGAACAGGACCACATACAAATCGGACAATTGGGCTCCGCAGAGGTCACCCCTCGTTAGCTAGCAGTCGTCCATCATTCGCGATGACGTCTGCGTGGTCCATCTCGCGTGCCGGCTCGGTAAGGACCTGGCGAGCAGCATTGCACGGTTTGACACGACGAGGGAACGGGAAGCTTCCCGAGCGGCACAACTCTCACGTGCGTTGGTCGCGGCCCCGGATGGGTGGAGGTGCGTGGTGGTGTGTTCAGGGCGCCCAAATTTCTTACAAGTCATGCTGAAAATATTACTTCTTTTGAAGCTGATGAAGTCTGTAACGAATCAAATATATTGCTGGTTTTAGAATAAAAGTTGGTTCAGGTTATTACTATGCTTTCTGTGAAATGGGGCTCCTGATTCTCTATTTTTCCGAGTTTCGCTGGTGCCACCAGAACGGACAGTTTTGGGAGTGACATCCAGCTGGAACGCACTGAGACACGGGCCACTGGCCGGTCAGTTGCCGCGGGCTCTCCAATGACGTCACGGTGAGACGTTCCCGGCGCGGGAGGCGCCACGAATGTCGACACACCGGCTTTAGGTGCGCGGTGGGAGAGCAGGCCTGGCCGCTGATGAGAGACTTGTCTGGTGCGTTTGTTCCCGCTCTTCCGACCAGAGCGAGGTGTGTCGTTTTCTGCTTGCTTTTCTCAGGGCTGATCGTTAATTTGTCATGAAAGACTGCGTCGTTTTGTACCCACACGGCTGTGGAAAACAATTAGGCCAGCGAAGATAGCTAAAGGAAGTCGTTATCGATGCCATGTTTGGCCTATTCAACTAGCTTACTGTAAAATCTGCTTGGCAGCGACATTTAATCCCGAGTGATAAACGTCCAAAGAGAACACTTCCGAAAAAGAAAGGCTGCTTCCTTGGGAAAGCCAAAATATCATTTATCATAAATCAGGTTTTTGGGGCAGGTACTTCGGCTGCCTGGCCATTTTGCACTTCGTTTAACACGAAAATAATATCATGTCAGAATTGTGGTGTTTGTCTGTACCTTCAGTCATGGCTGTGAAGCACTTATTTCCACGTGAGAGCTGTGTATATCTAGATGATTCCTGTTGAAACTTTTGTGCGCTGCATCCGTTTGTTTCCACAGACTGCATCCTGAGAAATACCTCAGTAATAATTTTTGTCAATAAGTGGTGCCTAATCCGTGTGCAGATTGAGGGAAAATCGAACACCTCGCCGGGTTAATAACCTCGGTAATCCCGAGCGTTGCTGCCAGCTGAGGTACCGGTTTCCCGCTCCGGGTAACCGGTTTGACTATGGCACCACTGCCGCTCGCACTTTGTTCTGGAGCCACCTGCCAATATGCGGACAGCGTAAGAATGTGTGGACTTCACCAGTAGCGGCCAGCCCCTGCAGCAGAAAATGCATTTGATCGTGTTTCCCATTGCATTAATTACGTTGCATTTTCTGGATGTAAGGAAGTGGGTGCCTCCTATCGCTTTGTATTTCAATTTTTGGGTGTAGGTTTTGTACTACCATGTCTTTATTTGCTACATGAAATACGTTCACCGATGTCTTCAACACCAGGCACATGTTTGTGCCACTGTGCACCTCCAAGCTCCCGTCCTGATCATTCCTACTTTTTAATCTGTGCGGCTGCGTTCGGCATACCTTCCTGTGTTTCCAATGCCTCTCCGACTCACTGCATCATGATCAGCCTGACTCGTGACTCTTTCTTCCTGCTCCTGCGTAGTCATTTGTCTTGTAATCATTGAACGCAGTGATTGTATTAGGATTGTTTGGTCGTAATCCAACTAAATATAATGTTCTCACACCCTCTCTTGTTATCGTGATTGATTCTGAAATGTATTTCTCTTTGTGCTCGAAGTCGTACTCACGTATCAGCGGAGCTTATTGCTGTATGCGATATGTTTTGGGCTGTCAGCCACCGTAGAAGTCTGAAGATATCCTGGCACTCATTTGATCAACTGGAACCTCAGAAAATTTTGGCAGAATTCTAGACATTGTTTTATTTTCTTTAAATAATTTTATTATTACGATTTCGATTTCCAAAAGCTTTTCACTGATCACATTGACATTATAATACTGGTTTGCACCAATTTGTTGGCACCTTCGGAAGTTGAGGTCAGTCGGTGGTACTTTTTAAAGAGGGCCTGCATTCCTGCTGTTAGTCCTGCGAGCCTGTCTGAGCCTCCCCCATCCTTTGCATGTAGATTGTAGTGCTCCATCCCACGTCAGTGCCGGATCGCCGCAGGCCACGGCGTGCCGAGCCGTCGTATTTCAGAGTGCGTGCCGATATCTCGGCGCGCCTCCGGGGTCCCAGACCTGCGGAGGCGCGGTGTACCGTTCATGCTGCGCCCCCGGCCGATATTATACAGAGAGCCGCCTGCAAACAGCTCAGCTCTGCCGATAGCAGCGTCTGATGGGCCAGATTTCTTCCTACACCGTCGCAGCGCCAGACAAGTATGCGCAGATCACGTGACTTTGCTACCAGGCAAGGAGATAACGAATTCTGACGCCGGCTTGATTGACGAAATTAATAGTCTGCAAAGCTTCCTTCAGATCCCGGTGGGTGGCTGCCAAATTTTGCGCCATATTAAGACACATAGTCACTAATCCGACTGTCTGCAGTGCTAAAAAAACGGCAGGCCACAGAAAACGAGGTCATTAGGCTTGGGGTGTGTGGCGGTGGCTGTATTGTGGGCCGGACGGATGACCACCCACATCGAGCTTATCTTTAAGATGGTATCAGGTCACGGCCGGTGTGGGTCGCCGTGCAGAGCGGACCGCCCCGCCCAGAAATATATCATGCACGATATGTCGGACACGCCGCGCTGCAGATCCCAACCCCGCCGTGAGCTTGCATGCTTGCAGAGGCATTTAACCCGGCGACTGCGTGCCGACGTGCAGTATCTAGCCGTCAGCCCTCTTCACTGACGCATAAGCAGGCATTGGTGCTTGTAGCTGGTCTTGCAGGCCAGTGCCAACCCGTTTTCCCGGTTGATTTGTTTTCCTGAGCAGATGCTGATGGCCGGGCCTCGTTACCCGAGCAAATACTTTGAATTGATGCTGCATAGCTGCAAGGTTTCTTGTAATGGGCTGACATGCTACTCAGTGGCCGATTGGTCGGATGATTTAGTAAAATATACAGCTCCGAGAGGCTATACGTCCTCAGCCGTTGGTGCATCGTTAAGCCACAGCGTGGAGAGCTTTCGTCACGTATGCAGTCTTGTGACACCATTTACCTTGTTGTCTGAGATCGTCACGTCGTGTTTATCTGCGACGGTCATGTCTGTTGACCGTGTCTCGGTGTGGTAGGAGAGCCGGCCGATGACCTCCCTCGGCCGGAACATGGCCCTAATTACCACTGCTGAGCTCAGCACAGCCATTTCTGGCAGTGTCTAGAGATCGGCTGCGCTCCGGTCGATTGATGGCTGACAGGGCGGTTTTATTTGGCTTGTTTGATTGGCCCGATGCTGTAAATGGAGCAGGATAATCCGGCCTGGCCCGGCGGGACAGGCGGGCTGGGGACCAGAGTGGCCGGCCCCATACGTCCCGATAGTCTACAGATCCGTCTTCCCCCCAGTCTCAGCCCATTTTGTAGGGCACCTTGGAAGCTGAAATGTGTTCAGAGGGTAGCCCGTGTTGATTCAAGGCCCACTTTGGATATTCTCCTGGCAGATAGTTGGCAAGGCCAACGCTAAGGCAAACGCAACGATCAGGTTTGGTCTGATGATTACTACGAGAGTGATTCTTCCAGGAAGGACTCTGTGCCGGCGTTGGTGGTGGCATTTCCGCGGTGTTGGGACTGGGCCCGTGCCCAGCAGCGCTGTCCGGCCGTGGCCGGCGGCGCCGACGCCGCGGTGGGAGGAGACGCCGTCGCAGCGCCGCTACCCCTGTGGGAGAGGTGTCACTCATTTGGAGCCGGGCCGTCTCTCACCGGGTTAGAGGTTACAGCACACTCGCCGCCACCGTTCCCAGCAATTTTCAGCGCTCACGACGCGCGCCACCATTTGTGCGCCCTTAGCGCGGCGCAGCGGCCGCGTCCCGTCGGCCTTCCGCGCGCTTTATGTGACGAATTACAGGAGGGCAGCGCCGCCGTCGCCGCCGAGCTGATGAATTGTATCGCCGAGGTTTCGCCACCCGGACGCCGAGCCGCCATTACCGTGTCGTCCATCACCAGAGGCTGGCTCTTTAGCACCCGACATCCTTCTGGGTCGCTTCCTCAGCGGCGACGTCCAAGTATAGACATCAGACATCAGAAGGCGGCATCGGTCACGTCCCAGGGTCCCGGCGCAGCGCCTGGCTGACAGCCGCCGCGTCCGTGCAGATGAATGGTGACAGACTGCACAGGTGCCGGAAACGCTAACTGGGCTCTGCACCGCCTCATCAATGGCGCACTTGACGCCAATTCAGTCTGCAAACAATACTCGTCGTGTGAACGGTGCGATGTACGAGATCATAAATTAATCAGCCTCGAAATGTGTGAATGTGTCGCATGCACTGAACTCGGAGAGGAGACACTGGTGGCGCTGGTTAACGATTTCACAGGCTAGAGTTCCGTCCGACGAGGTGGAACCCTCGACGCCACGTCATAAAAGAGCTATGAGCGCAGACGTGAGGGGCATAAAAGCGCGGCACCCCTTGGTCGGACTCGCCCGTTTTACAGCAGCCCGCTGGCACCTGGGCCACAGCGTCCGCTTCGCTGTCATGTAACGAGCTTTTTCTGAGGCGGCGCGTTTTGAGTCGAGAGCGGCGTTTTTGCCAGCCGGCCTGCTCTATTACCTCCGCGCTGACCGGCGAGTGCGGCAAAAAGCGGCGCAGCGCGGCCGTTCCGGCCCACTGCCGCCGGCTGAGGGGCCAGCTCTCAGATCTGCTGCCGCCGGCGGCGGCTGGCGGCTGAGTATGTTGCACCTGCACTGACTGACACCGAATGCATCTCCTCATCGAACAGGCAACTTCAATCAGACAGAACTAACATTGCTACCCTGTAAGAATTGTTCGGAGCGAAATGCCCGGGGGATCGATGCTTCTTGAGAAGTATCCACTAATACCAGCCCAGAGCACTGCCGGGGTCTGCCATATCGTGTCGACACAGAGTGCCGCGGAACCCGTCATATCGTGCCGACACAGAGTGCCGCGGAACCTACCATCTCGTGCCGACACAGAGTGCTGTCAGGGGCTGCCATCTCGTGTCGACACAGAGCACCGCCAGGGGCTGCCATCTCGTGCCGACACAGAGCACCGCCAGGGGCTGCCATCTCGTGCCGACACAGAGCACCGCCGGGGCTGTCATCTCGTGCCGACACAGAGTGCCGCCAGGGGCTGCCATCTCGTGCCGACACAGAGCACCGCCGGGGGCTGTCATCTCGTGCCGACACAGAGTGCCGCGGAGCCTGCCATCTCGTGCCGACACACAGCACCGCCGGGGGCTGCCGTCTCAGGCCGGCCTTGGTCCGCGTGCGGTGCACGCACCTGTGTAATTTGTGTAATGAGGCGGCCCCTGGCTGCCGACGACCGGTGGCAGCGGCTGTGTCACATCCGGTCACCTGCCCTCTGCCCTGCTCTCCCGCTCGGAGATGACGCGCGCGTGCGTAGCGGCCGGTTGTAATTGGGCGGTGCCGGCGGCGGTGTGGCGGCGGCGTTGCCGGCCGGCTCCCCGGCGAAGCGGCAGCATCCCGCCGCCTGGCCGGCCGGCCGGCAGGGCCGTCGTAATGGCTGCCCTGCCAGCGGCGCCGTCGTAAATAGTGACCAGGCTGGCAATGATTGGCCACCGCTGGCGAGCCTGCAGAGGCTGACCAGACCGGTCTCCGCGGCACGCCGACCTGTGTAACAGCTCCCAGTCAGCTCCGCCGGCCTGTGTAACAGCTCCCAGTGAGCTCCGCCGGCCTGTGTAACAGCTCCCAGTGAGCTCCATCGGCCTGTGTAACAGCTCCCAGAGAGCTCCGCCGGCCTGTGTAACAGCTCCCAGTCAGCTCCACCGGCCTGTGTAACAGCTCCCAGTGAGCTCCGCCGGCCTGTGTAACAGCTCCCAGTGAGCTCCGCCGGCCTGTGTAACATCTCCCAGTCAGCTCCGCCGGCCTATATAACAGCTCCCAGTGAGCTCCGCCGGCCTGTGTAGCAGCTCCCAGTGAGCTCCGCCGGCCTGTGTAACAGCTCCCAGTGAGCTCCGCCGGCCTGCGTAACAGCTCCCAGTGAGCTCCGCCGGCCTGCGTAACAGCTCCCAGTCAGTTCCGCCGGCCTGTGTAACAGCTCCCAGTGAGCTCCATCGGCCTGTGTAACAGCTCCCAGTCAGCTCCGCCGCCGCAGCTGTGCTGCCGATCCACTGCCGAACGAGCTGGCAGCTGCAGCGCGAAACGCGCTCGTCCAAATCGTTATTGTGTATGGTTGTCACTAAACACACATGTAGCGAGACCTTGTATTTCACCTCTGGTTTCGCTGAAATTAGCTCTAGGCTCTGTTGACTCGGAGATTTACAACGCGTTGGATCAGGTATTCATGGTAGTGAGGGAAAGGGTAGAGAGCTGTACTTGGGTGAGCAATGCTGGGTCTGGTACTAAGATTTACCTCTGGGTGAGTTCGAACCGGAAGTGCGCCGCCCGGATCCCGTCTGCAAAGCATACGGCAATCAGTGCGCCAGAGATTATGCGAAGGATTTCGTGGGATATGTCTGAAGTAAACTTTTCACTTCAGGTGTGACGGCTCCAACGTGTACTATTTTGGAAAAAGTGCTCATTCTTACAGAGCGTTCTTATGAGTGTACAATGATACCTGTCCCACAGATGTGTGTAACCCGATTTTTAGGCAAAGCCCTTGATGATTGACATTAACGCTAATGGGGGTGACGGTCCGAGGAAAACTTGCTTGGCAGCAAGAAGCTCTGCAGTAAGTTGAGGGATCTCGACTCCGGATATAGAACAAAGTAATCTGATCGTCTTCCCAATGAATGGCTTGGCACGCCCACAACTCCTTTTGGTCGTTGATGCATTTATAGGATGAAGTCAAAATACGACCCCCCCTTCACTGCGTTTGATAAATTCATGTGGTGTCCACTACCATGTCGAGCTGATATGTTAGAAGGCCACAAGCATTGAGCAGCTCTTAAGACCTTAAGACATTCAAATTAATTGTATCACGAACGGTGACTCACTAACTACCCGTCGTGCAAAACTGGAAACATTTTCCAATCTATTGATAACTACTGTCTGGAGAACGGAAACATCTATTATGATCTAGACTGCTCCTAACTATGAAAAATGTTCATAAAAATACTTGACAACAAAGATAAC
Source organism: Lepas anatifera (assembly GCA_034440635.1). Lineage (NCBI taxonomy): Eukaryota > Metazoa > Arthropoda > Thecostraca > Lepadidae > Lepas > Lepas anatifera. The sequence goes on along the minus strand of JAOTON010001136.1, from coordinate 452,408 downwards.
GATATCATAATTAAGGAGAGGTTATCACAAAACCAAATGATTTTTGTGAAACTGAATAGTTTTTGTTTTTCTACAAGCCGTATCCTGACACATTTTTGCAATCTTTTGGCGCGCTGCTGGGCTGTATAGCTGCGCTGTGGCGGCTCTGTGCATGGTGACCTTGGTTGGTTGTGTGCCTTCTCTGTGACGGCCTTTGTGCGCCTCCTCTGCGACAGCTCTGCTGTGCATGCTTCTCTGTGGCACGTTAGTGTGTGCCCCCTCTGTTAGGGTTCTGTGCGTGGTCCCCTGTCCTGTCCTGCGTGCATCCTCAGTGAAAGCCCTGTGTACCTCATCTGTGGTGAATCTGTGTGCCTCTTCTGACTCCACTGTGGCGGCCCTGTGCACCTCCTCCGTGGCTCCTCTGTGGCGGTCCTGTGTACCTCTTCTGTGGCTCCTCTGTGACGGCTCTGTGTACCTCTTCTGACTCCGCTGTAGCAACTTTGTGTACCTCTTCTGTGGCTCCTCTGTGGCGGCCCTGTGTACTTCCTCCTGCCAGCCCTGTGCACCTCCTCCGTGGCTCCTCTGTGGCGGCCCTGTGCGCCTCCTCCGTGGCTCCTCTGTGGCGGCCCTGTGCACCTCCTCCGTGGCTCCTCTGTGGCAGCCCTGCGCGCCTCCTACGCAGCAGCTATGTGCGTGGCGGCGCGGCAGCCGTTAGATCCCATTACCGATGCCGGCCACGTTCCCGGCGTCTGTTATTGTTTCGAGCCAATTTAATCAACAGGTTAGTGCTGCTGACCGCCTTTAGTCGTCGCCTATCTCCGCCACTATCCGCGGCACCGCCACGCGCGTCTAATCTACGCATCTATTTTGATCATAAAAATGTTGGTAACACCATAGGCAGCTGAATTATCTCGTATTTTGATCATCGCCAGCGCTGAATACGTTAGTTACGATGCAGCGGCCGGCTCGGCGGGCCGTGTTTCTAATCAACATTGTAATGGGTGTCCCGCCGGGGCGCGCGGGGCTGGGCCGCGCTGCTGTCAGATTCGAGAGAGCTGCGTACGGCGGCCAGGGCGGCCCCCAGTCTGGCTCTTTCATTCCCCAGAGCACACCTGTGCGGCCTGATTTCTCACCTGGTCGTGGGACGTTGGGCGGAGCCGCGTCCGATTAGGTAACCGAATTTGTGGTTTATCGTGGAAGCGTGATAGTCTTCCTCTGCACAGGGGCCGCCAGCGGAGCGGTCATCGATTGCGCCGAGACAAACACGTGATGTTGCCGTTGTTGAGAAAGTGTGCGGTGGTTGGGCTGTGGTTGGGCTGTGTACCGACGCCGGGCTGGAGACGGCGGGCGCGTGACTGGGGTCGCGTCGCGCCGTGACTCGGCTCATTTACGAGCTGGGAGAAACCGCGACACGGCGCTACTCTCTCGCGTCCCCCGATAAGCCTCGCAGCTTGGCGACACGCAGACTGTCACGAAACCGCAGTCACGAGACCCCCGGCTGGTCACGCTGAAAGTGCCGGCTGATCTGGTGGCAGTGAAGCTTTGAATGCTGAAAGAGGGTACAGCTTTTATTTTGTTTCATTGGGAGAAGATGTCAGCCAGCAGGTACCGTGCTGAGGGGGTTCTATAATTCATCTGAGTGCTAAGTTGCATGTTTTCTTGTGAATGAATACCTGACTTGTTATCAGGGGCGCCGCCACGGAATTTTCGCAGGGGGGACGGACCCGGGTTGGTGCTTACCGAGGGAGGTGAATTTTGAGCATATTCGGTACCTGACAGCATTAATGACCATTGGCTCAACAATTTTTGGGGGACGTCCCCCCCTGGTTGGCCAACAGGGGGTCGCGTCCCCCCGTCCCCCCCGCTTTCGGCGCCCATGGCTGTTATACAAATGTGAATGTATATGTGTAAAGCATTGTGGTAAATGTTGGAAAGTGATCCCATATCAATTTATACCATTTTGAACAAATACATATGAGTTAAGGTCTCGGTTTTAACTTTGTTGTTCTTACTTGGCACGAATCAAATTTTGCTAATTATTAAACTCCTTGTTACAAAAACTATGAGTTTGCCAGTGCTATGAAACTGGTTGGAATGTGGTTCAGCTTTGCTGAACTGACCTATTTATAGTGTTAACCTGTCCAGTTAGCTCAGCTGGAGGTCCGGATTTATCAGCCCCTGTCGCCCTGAACTGGTCCTTATCAAGGTGCTGGTGGCCGCTGCGCCGTATCACCAGTCAAACCGGCTCCGCCGATGTTCTTCAGGAGTTTTAAATATGCTCTCACGTCAAAAAGCTGCTCCACTAGCGTTATGATGGGTGCATATCGTACGCTGCTAGACACCCTCGCTGGGTTTTCTGGCACACCATCCAGGAAGGAACCATTTGGAGATTTAGGTGCAGGTGTGCAAGTTGGTTTTTTACAATACATACTCGACTCATCTGTCAAAACGAGACCAGGAGATGTCATATCGCAGATCGTGATGGGTTTTTTGTGTCCATGAGAAATTGTCTGCACAATGGGGAAATCTGCTCCCACTCGTTGCTTGTTATTTGGGTTAAGGGGCGCGCCAACCAGTGCGGTCATATTGTGCCCATTTCTACTTTGGATACGCGGATAGTGGAATTGCACTTTTCCTACATCATTACTAAATTCCATATCTTGATCAACGATCTTGTTTCTCGAGCCTAATTTGACTGTCCTACCGCCAGTCTGACATAGCTGCAATGTCCATTGCACGTGCTACGTCTACATAAGCCAGCGCTGTCCGTGTGAGCGGCGGTCCAGTATGCAGTACAAAGTGCAGCTCGTAAAGCGGCACCGCAGGACTGTGAGTTACGCCGCCTGCACCGGCGATAACATCTGTGTCTGATTTGTTCCAGGTAAGGGCAGGCTGCAGCGCGCGCGGCCGGCGGCCACAGTTGCACGCGAGGCGAGCGGCGAGTCGGCCCCACGCTGGTGCTGTGAGTACTCGGGCCAAGCGCTGGAGGCGGCCTAACGAGCCCCGGACTCCGGGTACACGCATGCTGCTGCTGATGTCGTAGTGGGAGTCTAGTAATGCGTTGGTGTTTTGCAGAGTACAATTAGTGCGAAAATGCAGACACAAAAAATACAGACTGGAATATTTGGGAGCAAATGACCATCGCAAATCTTGAGACGAGATTCGTTTGGTTGACTTTGGCAGAACGATAGAAAAGGAGAGAGAGAGAGAAGAAGACCAGGGGAAGTATGAAAGGTTGGGAAGGGAGTGAGAGGAAAGAAGAACATATTAGAAGAAGCAAGATATAAATAAATATATATATATATATATGTGTGTGATATATATAGAAAATGAAATTCGCAATCAAAGCTCTTGAAACTAGAGCTGAACATGAAGGCACGGAAGATGGCAGACTTAATGATGGACTTGTTTATCACCAAAGGAATAAAACTAAAGAAACTGGTTCCCAACCCAGTAAAACTCGGCTTTCTAAAGACAGAGGTCTCGAGATTCCTACATTTTCTTTCAATTCGGATGTCAAGAAAGGACATAAATAAATAAAATAAAATAAAAGGACCCATGCTAATTAATTCCTAGACTATCTAAATAGTCAACATCCGAAAATAAAGGTCACTAAAGAAGTTGAAAACGATAGGTGTATCCCCTTTCTTGACATCCGAATTGAAAGAAAAGGTAGGAATCTCGAGACCTCTGTCTTTAGAAAGCCGAGTTTTACTGGGTTGGAAACCAGTTTCTTTAGTTTTATTCCCTCGGTGATAAAAAAGTCCATCATTAAGTCTGCCATCTTCTATATATATATATATATATATATATATATATATATATATATATATATACATCGTTTTCCATTAATATAAGAAAAAGCTGAGCTTAACTCTTCGAGTGGGATAACCCTCCCATAAATGATTTCTAAGGGCAGGCTTATAGAAAGTTCCGGGGTGAGGATAGTTTGAAGGATTTATTTACCAGATATGCCCAGATATACCACATCAGGCGGTCCTTGGACATTAGTGGACACTCGTATAAACCGTATAAGCTAGTTTATGAGTTTATGGCTTTGCGTTGTATCCAAAGAGGTACTTTATTTAGTATTGAAAGTAGGAGGATATCCTTTGTTCATAAGCACTTAACGATTTGGAAAAACAAGAGAAACAAGGGAATAGTAGAAATATAGCGCGGAGTGCTGAGACACAAAAATTGAAGGCAACCCCTCTAACATTTCCCAATTATTTTCGTTGGCATGTTAACTTTTAGGTGGGCTCATGGGAAATTGAAAGGCACCCCTGCTTACTTATTCATGGGTAGGGGAATTAAATATAGATAAATACATCCTCGTCGTCCTTCCCCCACTGCCATCATTTTTTCTGACATATCTTATTACGTCCAGGTAAAGAAAAGGACGAGGAAATTGGATTATAAACACTTAGGCCAAGGCTAACATGGTTCATCAATGTAACGATAATGTTAAACACGGCATTGATTTTTGTTTTCTGTGCTAGCAATCCAGCTCGTTTTGTGATGCAGATTCTCGTGTCAATACCCGGCGAACCTTTTTCTTCTTCGAAACGCAGGTGATGACAGGTTTCTAAATGTTTTCAGGATGCTTGACAGTTTTCTAGACTTGTCGGGAAGTTTTGACAGATTAAGATGTGGAGCTTTCAATGGGAGTCAGCGACGTGAAATTTACGATCGCTGGTTAATGCTGGATATTCTGAGTGAGCCTTCTGCTGTCGTTAAAGCTACACTGAGTGAGCTGTCTCCCTGCGGTGGGTGACAAATGACAGCCGGAACCAAGTGCCGTCCAAACCGGTCCGCTGATCCCCAGCCGTCGAACGCTTCCTTACGGCGTTTAATCGTCTGACTCTGGTGATACTGAGGGCTTGCCTGGTGTGATGCTGGCCATAATGTAAGTAGTTATAGTGGTTAGTGTCTGGTGTGCAGTGCTATGACTGATGGAAGATGCACATCAACGATGCAATCGCTCCCTACCCGTGCAACACAATTGACTTTGTGCATGACTGAGTCCGGATTGAACTGTTCGCTTGCAAAGGTGTGCAGTGACAGATTGACCCAGTGAAACCCTTCGGGCTTAGTGCGAATAGTTGGGTGTTTTAAGTTCAGTTCATCTGAATCTGTTGCTCGTGTCTGTGCTGTTATGCGAATCTTTGAGATTGTATTCATATTCATAAAACTCCTAACTCAGACTGAAGCTTCTTCTAACTTTTTTTAGACTCCAGTGTTCTGGGCAATCATCATCATTTAGGTGTAAACGTTTATATGCATCGGCTCGAATGTTTGAGGGTCTCTCATGAAAGATGGTCCAGAACTGTAAGGACCTTGTTAAGAAGTATTTTTCCACGGATAACCTTAATGTATACAATGAAAACTCTTGGACTCCCCAGAGAATATTCAGCCGAGTTGGTCGATAGAGGGAGAGAGACAATACATACTTTAGAGTTCAAGAAACTTTTTTCGCAGTTTAAAGAAGTCGCATTTCTTGTTAGATCCCCAAAAAAGACTTGAAATATTTTACCTTGGGGCCACTTTTTGTCGCACCGTAAGAAATGTACTTAGTTGAATTGAAGCCATCTAGAACGTGTGCTTTAGAAGGAACGCAAAAGGGCCCAAAATCATGAGAGCTCGATACAATTTCTTAGTACAATATGATAACCTAAAATTAATAAGCTGCTTGGCCGAAGTTCCATTTAATTCTGACGAAAGAAATTTGACGTGATGGCTATTGTAAGCCGGGTCTTTTTAGTGGTTCTATACGGTTCAGAATTTAGTTGAAAAACATTGCAATTTTAGGACACAGCGTACGTATCTAAAGGATGGCTTAGAAATCTAATCCGCTTTAGAAGGTGAGGTGGCTGGCCCAGATGTCATGACAGAAAATATGAAAATATGAAATACCAATGATAACAAAATGAAAGGCAAACATTGCTGTCATCAACCGTCCGCAAACATTTCCTTCTTCGTTCACTGATATGACATCTCGCTTACACCAGCTCTGAAACGCATCGGGGTTTCAGCGATTTCTTAATTAGGTATGGACTATTTTGATTTTCATCGCGCAAATTTGTCCCCCAAACGAAGAAAAAGAAGCTTTAAAACGATGAGGAAGAAACATAAATTAGATTATACATAGGCATTGGGTCTAGGTAGAAGAAAGCCTTTTCCTTACTGAGATAAATTGTCAGTTCTCTAACCGTTAGGGATGGACAAGCTGGTAAAACTAGTGACAAAACTAAAGCACGGTACCTAGGGGATCCCACCCTGGTATGTAAGCAATAGCCATCTTGAAGTTCTGCGGCGTTTTATCCGCCCGGTATGCGGACCCGGGCGAGGGTCACTGCCGGTGACCCAGGTCACGGGTCACCGGTGTCGCGCCTGTTCATTCGGTTTTACGCGTCATCAACTGCTGGAGTGATGAAGGCTGCAGCGCGTGCGATGGCTGCAGTAGATTGCCTGTGCTGCGGCGGTGCTGGAACTGCTGATGGTCCTGCAACCAGTCGTAAAAACCCGACGGGAAAACTCTTCTGCTGCGCTGAGAACGCAGAAGGTCAGTGCGCAAGTTCAGGTGCGCATTCGACCAAGACTGGTACCGACCGGGTGGCTAAATTTCTGTATTTTACCAGTTTATCGTGTTCCGCTGTGACATGTATCGATTCAGTAGCAGTGTTATCTTTGGGGATTTTTCTAGGCACATGTCCTGCGGATCAAGCCTCCCCAAATAAGCCTGCTGACGGCTATCAGGCGCTTGATTTCGTGATTTTGATGGCAAATCTGACACTTATCTGCCTTCCCTATATGGGTTGGCTCTAAAAAAAGTCACACCTCACTGGCCAAATATTGGGAAAATACTTAAACGAGACACGTTTGAAGTATGAAAAGTGCTGCTTTTCAGTTTAAGCTCCGTTCATTCAATTTGATCAAATTTGTCACAAGTTCCCTGGTAGGAAATTTCCTTTATTTCTCACGGGATGAAGGCTACTGCTTCTCAGACCAGATGTCCGGAAATTAAACCCGCCCATGCTCGTTTAACTAAATGTTGCTTCGCCTAGTTAACTTGTTTCTCGTTAACACGACTGTCGCATTTATTTAGAATAGGCAGATATTTTGGCAACAACGAAAGGGGATGGAAGGGAGGACAACCACTCACATTTGACTGGGTGTATGTGCTTATTGTCGTTTGGGCCAAGGACGTTGCCACCATGAGTGCCATGGTCCCCAGAGTCAAAGGCCAATAGGGTTTTGCACCATATCGGAATACTACTATATCAAAATGGTCGGAGGCAATAACTCAGAAATTGCTGGAAAGATGAGGCTAAAGATGTTACAATAGGAATCAGGTCTCAAGAGAACCCCTTGGGCAAAGTTGCATCAAAATCTGATATTTAGGGTGTTATTTTGAGACTTTTTTGGTCGTTTTTTCACATAATGAGCCCACCGGATACTGAAAAATTCCGGAATTTTTCTTTTCATATTGATGACCGAGCATCACGTACGGATCATTACCTCCCCTTTGGAAATGGATGTGGAAAACAGGAATTGGTCTAAATATTGTTAGATTTATTTAGATATGGCTTAGAATACCTTCCTATTCTAAATAAAAATTGTAGCATTCTAGGCCCCTCTCCTGGTTTATGATGCAAGTTTGGACCTGTGACCTCTGAGAGGTCATCTGAAGCTCTTGAACATGTTTTTTCCAGATTTTGGTAAATAAATTTGCCGGAAATGATGATGAAGCTTTCATTTGGATACCATAATGTTTGTATTATTATTGTGAATCGATTGATATGCATATTGACTATGCTTAGATCAGATAGTGAGCTTGACTTGACCTGTCAAGAGATTCTTATGTTTTGACCCAGTATGTTTACATCATGCATCATTCCATTTGCCTTAATGAGAGGAAGTGAATGGTGCTTAAACATTGATTCTAACTCAACGTTGTCAGACGCTAGAGCCCAGAATCTCTTCTCTAGCCTGTCATCTTCCTTGACCTGTCATGACCTCAAAATTGACCTGAGCCAAAAAATGAACTGCAACTTTCACCATTAATTCTTATGAGCTATCCACCATCGTTCGCCTTTTTCTTCTATCCTGCGTAGGAGTCTAGATCGAGGGGGTGTTTGAACCCCCTCCCAACCCCACTCACCGGGGTGAAGGTGGCTCGGAGGCCTACTGGGGCGAGTGTTAAACAGCAGAAAAGGACTGGATACAATGGTATATCGAGAAATACTTAATGTTTGGTCCACCCCAGTATGCAGTCCCTCTAAACTTGGAATCCCCTAAGGGATCAGAGATGGGAGGCCCCTTGAAATCTGACCCGATGGAAAGAAATTCGAGGCCACGCCTCTGGCTTCCGTAAATATTCATCGGAATCCAAACTTGGGATCTACGACAAACCAATTTTTCCATTTTAAGTAGTCTAAAAATGTGTTGTACTTTAAAAAAGTGCAATTCGTGCAAAAAACGCAATCTCTCTCTCTCTCTCGCTCTTGCTCTTGCTCTCGCTCTCGCTCTCGCTCTTGCTCTTGCTCTTGCTCTCGCTCTCGCCGCCTTTGTGCTAAGGCACTCTTTTCCCTCGGGTCTCCCAGTTTACTGTCATTAATCCAGCGATGCATTATCTTGTCCATTTTATCAGCTAGCTACGTTTCTAGCTTCGCTGGTGAAAACAGTTCAGGTATACTCACTACACACAGTTCAGGTACGCTCACTACACACAGTTCAGGTACGCTCACTACACACAATTCAGGCACGCTCACTACACAGCCGTGACGTGTGTGGAGGAGGCGCTCCATCCCAGGCTAGTGGTGTCGAGTCATTTTGGGTGTTGGCAGCACACTGTGCCAGCTGGCTCTGACTGGGTGGAGTCAGGGTGGGCCCGGGGTGGGGCTGCTGGCGCCTTATTAGAACCTTCGCCTGCTTAGAGAGTCTTTATTTCTACGCCCTCGGAGATAATAAACTGAAAGCGATTCAGTGTCCGGTGCTCATGCAAACGCTATCCTTTGAAGAGAATTGCGTGCTAGTGGCGTTGTCGCGTACGTTAGTGCTGAGAAACTGAATTTTTGTTATTTTATTTGTAGAAAAGAAGTTCTCGTAATCATAAACTACAAAAGAACAGCATTCAGTTGCCGAATTAAGCTCATTACCATTGAGTTCGGTTGTCGCAGTTACGTGGGATTGTATGTGTGCATTATCCGTATGCGATTGTAGTGGTCATTTTCAATGCTTTACTGGCTTTTATTATTGCCTAAACTTATTGCTTTCAGATTCTGTAAAAGCTGCAAAGCTTGCGCCATTGATCACGGTCTGTTTGTAGATTAAGATAACCAATAAGTCCTCTTTATGTAAGAAGACCAGCCAACTCGCCAAGTTGAAGGATAATTTCTGTCGGTAAGAATTATTGCGGATGTTAGTGAAAGAAAATGGAAATATATTTAGTCACTAATTTTCTTATTCTCTTAAAATGTCAACCAGAGGACTTGCATTTGCATTTTGTTGAACGTTGGTGCAAATTTCAAAACTACATTTCCGATGTGTTTGATACCAGTGCTAGCCTGAGTGAAGCAAAGGTAACTGTGGCGTTTGACTAGAGCAAGCTAATGTCATCAGTCGCCCGCACGGTAATCTGGTCTTGCCTTGCGCTGTCGGACCTATGGTTACCTCAACTCGCTTCTTCGCTGTTCGCCGGCGGCTGGTCATCAGTGGTTTCCAGCCGCTCAGAAAAACAAAACGTCCCAGCCAAATAATGGCGTGGGCCGTGCGCCGACAGGCTGTCGTTTTGTGTCATCAACTCTTATCTGAGGTCAGCTAAGGTCACCCTCAGACTTGAAAAATGGCCAGCCGAGTCTCCATGGCGAAATCGAAACTTATTTGCTCGCGCACCAACAAATGTAGCCTGTTGATCGGCTTCTCAGTGCGGAAAGTGTTGCTATAAAATAAAAACAAAAAGCGTCACAGAGATATGAATACTGATCTTCCTATCTGTACTCGGTGTGTTTTTCGTACGGAATGAAGCAGATAACTATCATATATGGTATGCCTAATTTTGGCAGCTCCATGCACTATATAAATAGGCGCTCACAAGGATGTCAGTATTTATGTTAAGATGAAGCTTCCAGAAATTCATTATTATGTTGCATTATCTTAAAAATTACGTCAGGTGTTATTTAAGGTTAAGCAGACTACAAAAAAAAGAACCGCTTAATGGTGGTGATGTTGTATATGCATAGATAATGACATGGTTTATGAGAGATTTAACCCAGACTTACCTAGAAAGGCTAGAGTTGAATCATTGCATGATTACTTATTCCAAAGAAAAAATGATTAGAATTCATGACAGCGAAGCCTCATGGCGCGAGAAAAGCACAAAACCATGATCTAAATTTGGCAGGGAGACTGCGGCGCCGATGAAGAGGAGGTCGTCACGCGTGCGACGTGACGAGAAGGCGGCCGGGGGGTGGCACCATCGCCTCGCCCCTCGCCCTCCCCTGGTTTGTGGGTCACAGGATCACTACCAGTGACCCCGAGGGCTCTTCGATACCGAGCGCTGCAGAATTAATGATGCGCCACGTCGTTAATGTCCACGATTCGCCTTAATTGACGCAGGGGATGAAAGCCGGTGCGTGCGTGCCTGCCTGCCGGTGGCGGCCTGGGCTGGGCCGCAGAGCCGAGCTCTTCCCACAGTCACACGGCCCGGCCTCCATTGTCCTCATGCCTCACTACTTTTTAACGGGCGATTAGGTGGTTGGAAGGATATGGCCGTAGCATACAAAACCCGCAACTTGGAATGAAGTGTAAGGTGGATGAAAGGATATGTTCTCAAACTTTGTCTCGAGCTTTTTCAACTGTTTTTATTATACAAGAGTAAAAGTGTGTGTCTAGAGCGTTTTTTTGTTTGTTTTTTTGTTTTTTTTTTGTTGCACGAACATTGAATGACACCAAAGGAAAGCCACTGGTGTATATTGACGACACTTATCCGTCCACGTTTCGGACAATGGCCTGAAAACCAGGGCATCTGTATGTGATTTGGCCTCTTCAGCAAATAAGCTATGGGTTGAACATTTGTTTAGTTGAGCAGCTTGGTGCGTGTTGACCACTTCAGACGGAAAATGAACTGGTTGTTCCCAAACAAGCGTATGCACAATCACGCCTTCGTTGTTGAATACGTTGAGTGTTGTCCTCATGCCCAAGGAAGCATATGTAAGATCTTTTAGATTGTTTGGCCTCCGTTTGACTAATTGAAGTTGTGATTAGATGGAAGGCTTGTGGCTTTTAAAAACGGCGCAATATTTCCTAACCCCATGTAATGTCGCCAACACTTATCTCGTTTGAAGGAGCTAGAGTTTGCAGGATAAGAGCAAGCCAGCGCCATTTAGATGAGGTAAATAGGCTATGGATATGAACTGAACAATTTATTAAATCACATTGATTCGTGTACTGGGCATTAGAGGTCAGCTTAACTTGTTATGAATCCCATATGGATGATTTTTGCCTTTTTGCAGTTTTTGAACATCAGCATATCAGTTATCCCGGATATAGGAGTTGTTTCAGTGCGCTTTATTAACGTGCCAAGCGCGAGAACGGACTTACCGACTCATGTAACCGAACCTTCGGGCCTCCCAGTTACGTGAAGTGATACCCGTCCCTCGGCCGGTACGTAAATAGAGCGTACTGAAGCTGCTCATGTATCCGAGGTAAGTAAGTCCCATGGGTTACCTGTGTTTTGCACCAAACGCAGCCACCTCCTGTCACTCGGGCGAGGCGACTTAGTCGGTGCGGCGGGCAGGCACGGTGCTGCCGGGGTAGGTGGCGCGGTCGTACCTCCCCGGTCGCGGTGGCAGGCGCATGTGGCAGATGGTGCGATGGTCTGCACCGTTTCCAGCGGCCCACACCCGCGCGATGCCGCGGTGATAGGTACGGGCAGCCGAGACAGCGGACTCCCCTGAGCCGCGGGCCGACACATTCGCTCCAGATGCATGCTCAGCGCGCGCCGACGCACCACAGCGCCGGTCCCGGAGAGAGAGAGAGAGAGAGAGAGAGAGAGAGAGAGAGGGAGGGAGGGAGGTGCTGAAGACACCCCTTTCCAGGAATGACGTTTATTCACTGGACACGACAACTTTTCACCAGTGCAGTCAGGCTTCCAGTTACCTACCTTTGCAACGGGCGGGATCGCCCGAATCAGACATTTTCTGGCTTCAGCGTCTTGGTACATGCTCGGGTGGTCGACAGCGCATACTCTCATGCGGTGACTGGCGTCTGTTCGAAAACAGACATATCTGTCGCGAGCCTGCGATGGCTGGCTGTCGCCTCCACCAATCACGGATCTCCGTGCTGGACACGCCCACCTGCGAGCAGCTTGGAAGCGAAACGCAGAGCTGTCAAAACACCAGCGGGGAAGTTGTGCAGTTGTCGGGATTAGTATGCACCTACAGGAAAACACCATCACACACGGCGTCTTCTCTTGTTGTGATGCACGTCTTCGATGCTCGGCACGTCGAGTTGAGCCGTACACCTGATCTCGACATCTGGTCTCGTTAGTGCGAGGGCGTCTGGAGAGGCTGTCGGAGCGCCGGTGCGATGCTGGTTATTTTTAGGCGGGGCTGCCACCTCCCCGCTGGCCAGCGCCCTCTAATAAGCAGGGCCGCGCCGCCGGGCCTCGCATACGTCGTGTCCGGTCAATCGAGAGCGGATGCCGGGTCACAGAGGCGGCGGCGCCGCTTCATTGGCAGTCAGCAGGTGACCGGCCGCAGGTCGCCCCGTGACCCCGGGTCCCTCTCATCTCATCCAGCGTGACTAATATTTAAATGCCACTCTGCATATGCATGTGAGACGGATTAATGAATACGGAATGGGACCAGGGGCCCGCGCATCCCAACTGCGGCCTGTCGCCCACTTGGACCTCGTGGCCACCGAGGCCCTATGTTTTAGATTACTGATTGAGTTCTGCTGGCTTTTCATGCCCCGACCCACCAAGCTGAAGAACTCATTCGACGGAAACTGACTTAATGTGACCAAGCCAAATTGATCATAGGCTGTGATCTGGCCAAATTTATGAATGTCTAGCTGAATATAACTTGCAGAGATCCGAAATTCACGATGCCTTGAATAAAGTTAAGGAAAATTCGGAGGACAACGAAGATTAAAATATTTAAAAGGCTGGACTGATGACCATTAGGGTGCAAATAATCCCTTCCATAGAGAAGGATGTTACGATCTGCTACCTAAACTAATCATTGCATACGTTGAGAATGATTATTCACTCCTTCGTGAGACTCCAAAGACTATTTCAGTCCGCGGAAACCTTTTATCTGGGAGCCAAAATTGTAATCTGTTTGGTACAACAAGTAATTTTTCTCGCCTCTGACAGATTATCACAGTCAGATACTGCCAAAAATCTTCTCTGCTCACTCCTCGTGCTGATTTAACACCCCTCGCCATGAGTCAACTGGGCCGCTGCCTTTCCTGAGGAAAATACACGTCTGTGTGTGAGCGACACGGTTGATTTTCTGGAAAATCGGACAAGTCAAAACAATAGTTCACCTTGTAATACACTCATAACAGCGCAGAAGTATAAGTAACAACGACACACATTATCGTGATATTTGAGTTTGATGACCACGCCAGAAAGAAAACATATTAAATTGAGTTAAATGGAGAGGTAATTTCCACCTTACCATGTTACAGCCCGTCTCGGATCTCAGTATCGAATCACAGTGTAAAACAGCACAAATGTGCCAATCCCTGGAACGACTGGTCTTCTGGCAGCTTCAGACGCCTGACACGAATGCGGCGCTGCTGCATCGTAATGATGCGGCGCGCCTCGAGTGTCACGACTGCGCGGTGAGTGTCGCAGCGCGCCGATTGTGGCGCTCGTGCGTCGTTTGCGTCGCGGCGCCGCTAATTGTGGGCGGGGCGTCCAGCCGGGCGGCGTCCGACTGAGCAGATGCAGATGTATGTGCGGCGTCCAGCTCGTTTGTCATGAGCCCGGCTTGTCGGCATGTCGCCGGGACAACGTGAGAAGGTGTCATCTGTCTCCGACCGGACAGCGCCGCCCGCTGCTGCTGCTGCCGCCAGAGGTGGACAGCACGGCGCACTCGCCACCGCGGCACCACACCTGGCCTTTTTGCACCGGCTTGTTGTGAGCCGTTTTCACTCTCCGGTATGTTGTGAGATAGAGTAAAGCTGCAGCTCCAGGTGTGCGTTTTCTCCCGTTGTGGCGGTGGGGTTAGCGGGACTGGACGGGGCGGGGCGCGACCGACCGACTCTGGACCTGACGTGACCTGCCCCACCACTGTCCTCTTCCAGAGGCGTCCAGTGTCGCGACTGGTTCACTGGCCTGCTGCCAAACGGGACGTGACCTCCCTGGCACAAACAATTGGCTGATCTGTTTAGGGAGTAATGACGACTAGATTTCCTGTTTCCTGCAGATAAAATAAAATAAAGTAATATGGTCTTGTTACATGCGTCCTGCTCTGGGTCCTGGAATTCGACGCTTTACTAGGAGGTTGAGTTCAAACGACCCCTGGTTATTTTTCATTGATTGGCCTATATCTAACATGTAATTAACATTGCATGAATGCATGCGGACGCATCAGGCAAACGTTGATAACAGTACTCCACAGAAGGCAAAACTCACAACCACGAACGTTAAATCGGCACATATCCCGAGCATACCACCCTGAATCTTTGTTCACATGATTAGCGGAATAAATGGAAGCATTACTCGATGCTTTATAAAATGCAGCTCAAAATTTTACCGGTATTTCCATCGGGGCGGTATCAATGTCATCAGAGGTCAAGGAAGACCCATAGTGATGCTGGAAACAGGTGATAATTGCGGTTTATCGGCTGTTGGGTCTGGCTGAGCAGAACTATACGGATTATTTAGATATAATTGTAATGTGTCCACCAAGCCCAATTGCAGTATGAATGCTATAATCATACTAGATTAGCTTCAGATTACCCTCACAAAAACCCAGGTCAAGGCGGCCTAGGGAACATAATGTGATCTTGCCTGATGGCCTGACCTGGGGTGACCTGAAGCTAAATCTTATAGAAAGGCTGTGAAATAAGAAGATTTATATGAAACGTTCCGAAGATAACATCGCGCCGCCGTTTTTATTATCCTTGAAAAAACATGGTGGTAGTGGAAAACGCTTCCTGTAGGACCCGGATCCCGTGGGTAAGGGTTTGTGTTCTATCGGAATGCCGTTCCTGCTTTTATGTCCGATTCTTATGGAATGTCTTAAATGCTAGCCCTAATAAATAGCAAGTACGTACAGCTGATTATTTTGAGTTTTTTTTGCAAAGGCACTTAGTCATGCCATTAATGTGTTGTACCTTTTTCTTATTTCAAAGAAGGATTTTTTCCTGAGATGTGAAACATCAAGCACCCACCTTTACTTCCAATGGGTCATCCATTTAGGCAGCTGTTCATTCCTCAGTCTGATGAATGACTTTCACCAAATGTGGTCTTAAACTACGTCGTTACCGAGGTCTCAGGCCAGTGTCACTGGATTGGATGGCCGATTTCCTACCGCTAAGCCAGCCAGGTTGCAATTAGCCTGCAGTTAACAGTGCGTAAAGTTGATGTTCAAATATGTTGTCATCCGTCAGATAATCATTTGCCCCGGGTCTGGGAGTCAGGCTCACCATTTCTAAGAACCGGAATTACCAATCCAAGCTTGCGTGATCGACAATAGCGAGCAATTTTAATGAGGTGACGGAGCAGACTGACACCTGGTTTGCTTGTGCAAAAGTTTCCGACAGCTGGAGAGGCGTATGATGGCTGCGCGGCTGAGAGCCTCACTATTACATACTTAACTTATGGCTTGCTTTTAAGCTCCCGTAGAATTTGAATTTTGAAATATGTTTGAATGCATACTTCTCCTGCGGAATGATCAGCGCTATTTTAACAGAAGCTAAGCCTCCAAGAGTGGCACATGCTTGCATATTGAAATAAATATTGCTAAGCGACTAGACCACAAGTCGCTGTGTGCTGTTGCGTGATAATACGAATCATCTCCCGGTCTAAGCTCACAAGAGCCTCTGCACCCTATTGTTGTAAGCATATATTCCGTGCAGCGGACCTACACGAGAACGTTCGTGACAGTATGCGGTGTCAGTGCTGCCTTGGGCGCGTTAGCGTAATTAGCCGGCGTCGGAATTCAGCGGCCGGCCGCCTCCCAGCCGAGTTTACGATTGCTCCAAGTGCTCAGCGCCGACTTAACACTGGTCTGCTCCTGTGATCCGAGCCGCTCTGCCGCCAGAGGTCACCTGGAGGCGCGAGCTCATCACCCGAGGTCACCACCAGGCGGCGGGCTAGTTTGCTCGTGCTCCGCGGGAGGTCACCGGCGGAAGACTGTAAACGTCTCTGGTTGTTAAAGATTGACTGAGCTCCCTGCTGAGGCCCGACTTCTGTGTTAGTAGTGCAATGGGACAGAGGAGCTGAGGTTGGAAGAGAATCCCATGTTAGGACTTATATGTCCTCTTTTGTCCAAGAGTTTCCGCCGAGTTGTCTATTTCGCAGACGGCCAGTGAGAACGAACTAGCATATTGTGACACGAGAGCAATAAATGGATATATAAGTGTTCAATACTGACGGACGATAGATAAAATATGAAATAAAGCATTTTAATCGAAAATAAAAATGGACAAATCATTGAGAATCCTTGCTTTTTGTTTAATTGTAATTTACTTACTAATCGTCATAAGTGATGGGAAGTGAAATATAAATATCAAGTCTCAAGGTGTTCCTAGCACTGGAAATATACCTAGTGTTCAATTTCATTTTCGAATACCCATCTTGCGCCATAGACAGCTTGTTTTCAGGTGTCTCATTGTGAATGCTAACACCAATCCTTCAATTTCTTCTGATAGGTTTCCAATGTGCTAAGGTGTTCGTTTTTGCTTCTGGTATTTCGTAATAATTCCAACACACTTTCTTAGCCTTTTTCTAAACCTGTGTACTTTCTAAGCCTGTTAGTGGGTCATAAGAATAAGATATACTCTTACTTTTGATCACATTTTGGAAACTTTCGAGGATTTCCAAGGTTTGTGGATGGACAAATCAGCCTGGTATTACAAATTCTGGACTATAAAACTTTTAAGGTGACTTTTTCAATGTTCAATATTTACGGAGCGAGGTTCAACAAAATAGTATTGATTGGTAGAATCTTGTTCATTGCATCTGCGGAAACATCGTATATTAATCGTGTGATGAGGATTTGTTCGTGTTTCCTTGCCCTGCCAGAAAACGTTCTTCTGGAAACATGGTCTGCGTTTCTGTTTTGGGTTCGGTGCACTCGGAAGCAGTATTCTTCACTGCTAGATAAACTTGTCATATCCGTCTTATCTCTAAATGTTGTGTCTTCAGTACAGCAAGCATACTGGTAATCCAATCTGGGCATTCCAGACAATTGCCCATGAAGTGTTCAGGGACGCAGGTTGGGGCCGTATCCCGATCCCGGGCGGCGCTGGGAGAGCGGCCTCCCCGGGGACGGCTGAGTGGACCGGTCGGACCGAGCTCCGTGGCAGGACCCGCCAGTTGGACCGCGGCGCTGGCGAGGAGCGGGCCGCCGGGTGTGTGGCTGGTGTGAATGTTGGGTGGTCCCGCTGGTGATGTCGGGCACAGGTGACGCGATTTCTGCTGTGTGGATTGCGAGGCCAAGCCTGGTCTAGTGAGGATTGTGCTTGATTTGGTGACAGCTGCTTCTCGATCCGATTCAGAAGAGGTCAGTGAAATGTCCGTTGGTTCTGGGTTGCAACCGGTATCGTTTGCCTGAGATTGGATTTAGTCGAACTGCCGTTTGTATTGGTAAATATGGTGGTTGTGATGACTTTTCTTACGCTCTTGATTGGCGTGTGGCTTATGTTTTCATGATCTTAATCATTATGGTTATAGTGGCTCGTGGATTCAGTGTATTGCACTAGAATATTTCCTGACATTCGAACCATGGTTTAGTGATTACTTTCCGGGCCCATTTTAGGCATTCAGCTTTTGGGCGTTCAACATTTTATAGGCGTTCAACATTTTTTCATTATCAAAAATGTATTTGATCGTAAAGGTTTTGAGTAAGACAAAATGTACTCAAATCTACGCTTTTTGCAAATCTTATCTTTAGTTA
This sequence comes from Lepas anatifera, assembly GCA_034440635.1. Lineage (NCBI taxonomy): Eukaryota > Metazoa > Arthropoda > Thecostraca > Lepadidae > Lepas > Lepas anatifera. Next base: position 434,292 of record JAOTON010001136.1, on the reverse strand, counting down.
AGTGTCATGCTGTCGAGCTCTTTTATAAAAGTCCCGTGGCGCATTGATAGAAATGTCGGCGATTTTTATATCCATATAGAGTGGTACATCTCCGTCCGGAATGTTCTTCCTGGCACGAGGTCTGAACAATCAGTGATAGAAGCATTTGCGTAAATTTCTTATTTTATGCATCACTTGGTGAATATGTTTCAGGGATATGTATATTTATTATCCTTAATTTATGGGGCTGGTACTAATAATATGGTCCATGGTCTACTATATTGATAGCTAAGTTCTTTGTCTTTATGTGCATGCCATGCAATTGAATGGGTGAATTTGTGGCAAAATTTAATCCAGATGTAAAAGCTAAAATAAATTTTTGATAAAGCCTTGTAAATGTAGCTTCGGCAAATGACCTTTTCATGGTATGTGAGCCTGAACTCGAAATGTTTCTCACGAGTAATGTTCACATTCAGCTTTTCTTATTGCTGTTTTAGTGTCCTTTTAACCGCTAGACATTTTCCATGCGGAAAAATTTCGTTCATTTGGTCAAGCTGAAACTGAATAAACTAGTTTGGCTGGTAAGAGCGCAACATTTAGTGACAAAGCCTGGTCAGCTACTCTAGCACAATATGTTCTTGCCACACTGGACAAAATGTTCTAGTGATATCATTTGTGCTAGGTTGGTATCACTTTCAGAAGAGCTGTCGCCTGGAATCCGTGTCAGATTTAGTTATGGTTTTTACAGGTGACGGTCTATTAGGCCAGCTATTCACGTCGGCAAACAGGAACATCTAGAATGCCATGATAAATGGATTAATCACCCACTATTCATCCCGCGATGTGCTGGAGGACGTTTGTGAAGGTGTGTGTGCGTGACTTGCATTCAGGCTGGGAACAAACTGTTTCCCATTTTTAAAGAAGTCCACACGTCAAGAGTCATTTGCTAACCGGAAATGTTAGCTTAGGTTCTGCATTGATTATGTACTTATTGCTTTTTAAGGAATACAATTTGTAATTATTTCCAAATGCTTAAAATTATCCCATTTGGGGTTGGATATTCATTTTAACGTCCCATTTTAGCGCTGACACTATCCAATTAATTTTACGACCGGGTCAAAAAATTTCAGCTTAAAAATATCATTAGGAGCATGGCATTTTTACCAAGATTAACAGCATCACAACCACCAGTTGATATTCGGATTTTCTAGTTCAAGTAGTGCTGAAGCTGGCTTTTGACACCAGTGATTGATAGTGTGCCACGGATATGAGGACGCTGTTCTATCCAAAGAGGGGCGTGGTTGAATCCGTTCAATCTTTGTCGGAGGATGTATTACCTGCTCTATCGGCCGTCCATCTCGGATGAATTTCCGGCTGGAAGCTGTGCTACTTCTCAGAACCTTTCTCGAGACGCGTTTCATGTCCGGCGGCGGCGGTTTTTATCGCTGTTCCAGTGTAGTCAATTGGATTACATCCGTTCCAGGTCTTCGGCGGCGGAGGACGGCGTCCGGACTTGGATCATTGCCAGACCCCAAACTGTCCGCCATGGCGGCCAAACCTTCCGGCAAAGACGGAAACCGGCTCATGTGCCGACAGTGGTGGAAAGTGTGTTTTGTGTACGGCGACCAGTATAAGTATTACAAACAGCTCTATGGAAAGCGCACCAAGATCCCGACGCTCAGCGGACTGGATCCACGCGCCGACACCTCTATGACCGTACAAGAGTAAGTACTGCAGGCTGCGCGCCTGGATCTGTGAGACGGCGCAGCGGCGGTGCATTCGGCTGTAATGGAGCGGCGGCCGCAGTGGGCCGCGCGCCATCGGCTTCGCTTTGTGCCCTGTGATGGATCAGTACACAAATAATCTTGTTACACAGTCAGCATGCAAAAGCGGCGCCTTGCTGCGGTGGTGTATTGTATGTAAATGGACCAATCAGCGGCGCTGGCGGTCGTGGCGCCGCCGTCTTGCGTAACAGCGTCTCCGTGGGCCGCCGCGGCCGGGTCGGAACCGTCCAGAAGGCGAACCTCGGGCCGCTGAGACCCGGCCCAGCCGGCATGCGACCCCGTGACCTCGGAGTGGCCAATATGACGGCCGAGCATGCACGCTGCACGGCCCGGGCGCGGCTGGCTGGCGCGATGTGACGGCCCGATATTGTTATTGGCTGCGGCTGGGCCCGCCCCGGCCGGGCGGGAGGCGGTACGACGCTGCTCGCCCGGCCAGCCGGGCCGCTGCCGCCGCGCGCTGTTCCCCGAGCCGGCGGAAATTATAGTCTTGGAGCGGCGGCGCGCTCATCTGACGGCCGGCCGTAATGTTACTGGCCTGCGGGGAGGAACGGGGCTGCCGGGCAGAGTCGGGCGTGTGAGAGGAGGGGCCGCCGTACTTGGGGTGTGTTCGTGAGAACAGGTGAGATCAGTTCGATGCCAGACGCCTTCCATGTTGATTTCATTTCCACGAATGACACTAAACAAACGCTTCGTAGAACAGGTGAGCGGGTGTTTGCTCGTGTTGGCTAGGTCAGTAAACATGGCCAGGCGGTGCAGCGCCTCGTCATTGTTCGCAGACGTGACTGGCGATTGTCGGCCGGGCAGCCGACACGTACCGCCAGCAGAAGGCGCCGTTTTTGCTGGCTCTCGCACGTGCTGAATTGGCCTTGGAGCGGTGGCCGGCGCCGGGGTGATCACCCATCTGAGATGGGTGGAGCGGACTGACAGCGCCGCGTTGAGGCGAGGCGGTCGAAACACGCGATCTCCGGCCGCTCGTTCGCCTGCAGCTCTGCCCGAGGTGCCGGCGCCGTCCGGAGACTGCATCGGCCGCACAAGAGAGTATCTGGGAACTGCAGTGCGCGCCGGTCCGCTAACACCGACTGCTCGGCAGCCGCGCCACGGCCTGTGGTCACGGCATTTAGCGGTACTAGTTCTGAGGCAGACGGGTTCGATGAAGCCTGGACTCTGGCTCGGTGCAGAAGCATGCAATTTGGCCTACAGCAAATCTGTACGACTGACGTTTCAATTAGCTGAACATAAAACTACCTCATCAGAATGATACAACATTAAGTAGTCATGTTATGCCGAAAGTTCATTTCATTTAGATCTGCATATGAGATACGCCTCTCTTTTTCAGTTCTCATCCATGCCAGGACACCGAATTTTATCGCGTGACATCGATTTAGGTAATCGCCTTTTTACAATATTGTCACTCAATATGACTTACTAGGCCCAGAGTACAGTTTTAGCCTTATTCTAATCGATGCGGCATGGCCACTTCAGCTTGAACACTATGCTTACCGAGCAGAACCTTTTTACTGTCCCCTAACTGGTCTGATCACTGATAAAGCGACTGTCAAGTGTGCATGTAATCGGTGCAGAGAGCTCGCCTCGCCGCCATTGGCTGGGGCTGTGCTGGCGTTGTCCCTAAGTGACTTGCACGTCTGAATAGATCAGCGATCAGCGTCCATATATTGCGCCTCAGCTCCCGCCGGGACACCGCAGGGAGCACCTGCTGGTTCTTTATACGCATTTGCTCCACAGCGTTAAGCTCTTGTGAACGGAGCTGAGCCGCCTAGCTCTGCTGCCTCCAGCGGGGTGCGGGAGGTGGTTGCAGAGCTCAGGCGGTGCCTCTGAAGGCGCTACCAGTGCCTCCGGCTGCCCCAATAGATGAAGGCCCGAGTCCGCGGAATAATTGCTCCCGCTGAGTTATTGGAACAGCTGCGGCTCTGAAAGGGACACTGATTAGCAGCCTTTGTAAGTAATTCTCCTCGGTGCCATTTACTGGTCTTCAGGGGGAGTGGAGCTGACAGGAGAGCAGCTTCGCTGGTATTGGGATCTGCGCCGAAACACGATGGCTTGTCCTCGTAGTAATTACTCTTTATAGAATACGCCGTTGACGAGATATCCGCCAGGACTCCCGAATCGTCGGCAGATTGTATTGGATTTGCCGAAAACGTTGGGACACATTAGATCTGGAGATGGCCTCCCTTCCCTTTTTGTTGATATGGTTTTGTAGGCTGATTTGGATTGAGTTTAGATTAATAACCATGGTGAATGAAGGGATTGGCTTGGATTTATCAAAGAAACTTCGTATATTGATCGGATTATATCGAAACCTCCCTGACCATAGCCTACTCTGCCTCTTGCATGTTTAGAATGAACTATCTTGAAAGATTAAGGTGAAAAAAGAAGCTGTTCAAAACCATCAGGTAACGTCAAATATGACTAAACATACACCTAATTCCGGTTCACCTACGACTTGAGAAGCTACACAGTGAGCATCAGGGCTATTCAGCACCGAGCCATTCCGTGAGTGGTCATGTATTCCAAGTGGTAGGGACCAGATAGAAGAAGACGGTAGCCGTAAGCGAGGCACGGACCAAGGTCAGAGGCATTGGGCGAGGTGACGCACCATAATGCCTCCAGGAAACGCATCTATCCCGAATCAATCAGCAGGGGCCAGCGAAGGCAGCTCGCCGTCCTTGGCGTTGTTTCGGAAGTGCGTGAAAGGATTTTTACAAGCTTTTGGGGCTTTATATCAGTGGCTTACAATTCTGAAGGTAGTTTGCACAAAACCAATGAGAATTGGTGAGAAATTGCACTTACGGTTACAAAATTATACTTTGATAGTGCCGATAATATAATGCATTTTATACTTGTCTGGATGGCTGCAGCTCCCTACCCAGAGTGGAGATTGCCTCCTTACTTTTATGGCACCAGTGAGGGCATCATATCCCCTCGGTAAAAAAGAAAAGCGTGACTGCAACTGATCCACATTGCATGTTAACCGTGTTCCCTGGCTGTGCAGTATCTTAATCGGTGTACCTAATGTGTTTATGATTACCTCCGTCATTGTTACGAAGTGTATGCCTGAAACCTTGCAAACGGCCACGTGTTCAGCGTCCTTGCCCCGGGGGCAGACAGCCGGTCGGAAGCCACTGGCAGCTGACAGTCGACCGTTGGCGCCCCCTTTGTTCCTGGGCCGCTGGAGTGGTGCAGTGGCCGTTTGCTTGTGCGGCAGTGGAGCGTGCCTCGGCCGTGGTCAGCGCCGGTACCATCGTGACCGGTCTGACGCCTTTCCGACGTGCCAGTATTGTCCACAGCCATCCGACCGGGCAATTGATCCGTCGCAGCGGCCGCTGGCGCATGGCCCCGCGCGGGGTGCTGATATGATGGTGCGAAGTGTTTTGAAGACAAACACCGTTAGAGGCGAATACCGGGAGCCTAGCTATCCGATGAATCGAGTTCAGGAGACAGCTGCGCTATACCGCCTGAGTTGTTTACAACGGCGGACGACGACACAGGCTTCCGCTAATGGTGCGAGTGTGCGACGTGGAGCACCGCTGTTGTGTACACTGCCACACATCGAGCGGGAACTCATGGCGCACAGCGTGTGTGCCGTAGTGACTCCTCAACTGTGTCCGGCAACTTCGCGGCCATGCGCACACAGACAAACACTAGTGGACATGGCAGCTTATGAAGCACAATTCCGTGTCTAAGCGAATTTTTGTTTGTGAACTAGCTTGATCATTGTCACTGTCGAAAATTTCGTTTGGTTTTGAAAACAATTTTTACGAGAGAAATGTTGGTAGAATATTTTGGAAAGTTCCAGGCACGCGCCAGCATAAGCTTTGATCGCTGGATCGCTGAGCGAATGAGTCAGCCGATGGTGTCCGACGGAGACAGGTGCCGGGCTCCTGTGAGCTGGCGATTGTGTGCGATGGGGACCGTTGCCGTATGACTGTGAGTAGGCAGACTGTGGTACGGGGACAGTTGCCGGGCTCCCGTGATCTGGCGGTGGTGTGGTACGGGGACAGTTGCCGGGCTCCCGTGATCTGGCGGTGGTGTGGTACGGGGACAGTCACCGGGCTCCCGTGAGCTGGCAGTGGTGTGGTACGGGGACTGTTGCCGAGCTCCCGTGATCTGGCCCGTGGTGTGGTACGGGTACAGGTGCCGGGCTCCCGTGATTTTGCAGCAGTGTGGTACGGGTACAGGTGCCGGGCTCCCGTGACCTGGTGGCGGTTTGGTACGGGTACAGGTGCCGGGCTCCCGTGATCTGGCCCGTGGTGTGGTACGGCGACAGTTGCCGGGCTCCCGGGATCTGGCGTTGTGTGATACGGGTACAGATGCCGGGCTCCCGTGATTTGTCCGGCGGCGTCGCTCGCTGGCCTGGCGGCGGTTCGCCGTGAGGTCGGTCACCGCGCGTCTGCGACCCTGTGAGCGTTGGGCCGTGACGCTTCCAACTGCAGGTGCGGGATGTTTGCTCGCCACAAACAGACCAGACGTGGCATATTGGGGAGATGCGTGCGTACTGACTCGACTGCTGGGGAGCCAGGGAACCGCCGGCAGGGTGTATGTGAATACTAACATGACTGTGTAGCACATAAAACCATATGTTTACCCTTGTTTCTTAATGTGAAGAATTTACTTAACTATAATCCTGCTAATTATTTGCCCTAGATCGTTTAGTATCCTGCGTTTATGGCCCAGTTGTGTCTGTGCTCACGTGCATTGGGAGGATTATTAGCTAGTTAACTCGGGCAATTACCGGGACGGAGGAAATGTCACGGTAAGCTGTTGATGGCAGCGATGAGAGCCGGGTGTGGGTGAGGAATGCCGGCTGATGGCACTATCCCGTCAGCTGCCACCGACGACAAACAAACAGGTCTGCCACTGCGGCTGTCGATGCCGGGGCTCGATAGCCGGCCGGCTGCAGCGGCTGTCGATCCCAGGTGACGATACACGTCCCACGGCGACAGAGGTAAAAGTGGGGCGGACGCGAGACCCAGTCCCACGGCAAACGCAGTGAGCGATTGAAAATGATGAGTGAAATTATTGTGTAATTTTAAGTCGAACCGGGTGACGAATCTGTGATATCGACGAATATGCATTAACCTTTGTTTCTCCGTTTGGCCTCAAGAAACAGAAGATCTGTAAGCATGTTGGATTTCTAAAACCGTTTCAAAACCAGCTGGTTTTGGCCCCCTCCTAACCGATGCCAGCAGTGCGAGACTGCCGGCGTCGTACAGGCTGAGTCACGGAATGGCGTTTTCCATCTCTGATGGCGGGCGATACGTCCAGTGTTGACTGACACCGGGGACTGGTACACCGAGCGAACCCTGCCTCTGGTTAATCGTCAACACTGGGAACCGGAGCGGACCGGGACGCTCCTGGTCGAACCGGGTAACAACAGGACAACACGGTAATTATCCGCTCGGAATGCGGTGTCCCTCCTGTGCCCTCACGCAGCACTCTCAGTGGAAATGTACTCCTTACTTCTCTATATCACTTATATTTCATACTATTCGCAAGGTGTCATGATTTACAGGAACCGATAAATTGTGATCGGTATCATGTCAAGTTGGTATAATCAGATCGCAAAGACAACAAACGAAGAGTCCACCGTTTTAGTGTACACACTGTCATCAGTGCCCATTGCACACAAAAAACGGTTATCAAAAGCTGCCCCTACCCGAGGGTAAGATATCGTGGTAGGAGTAAACCCGTATGCGCGATAGAAAATTAGCATTATCAGCTCGGAGGAGCATTTCTTAACAATTGCTCCTATCCCGGGGTAAGGTTAAGAATAATATGAGCTTACCTTTGATATTTGGCCGGGTAAGGGTAGAATGCCTTGTTCTAGGGATAAGGCAAATTTCTTAACACGCACACTGGGCGGGATCCTGAAGATCTCCTTCCCCAATATTTATATGGCGTGGCAGGAGAATCGTTGGCAGACGGTTAACGCTACTTGGTTAAATTTGAAGATTTTCTGTCTTGTCCACTGCACCTGTTAACTTACTAGAGTTTGTCTTATAAATAGAGGAATAGGACGGGCCGTGGCCCTGTTTCTTGCGAAAATAACATACATTCATTATTTTTTTCTGAATACGCGCACAAGTTGAAATTCATCAAGCTAAATAAAGCAACTTCTGATTCTTTTTCAAATCGGAAGGAAAAACACATTCGAGAGGCCACCGAGAGATGTAGCCAGGTACAGTCTAGACCACTGGTGGATCCAGAGGGGGGGGCATTTTGGACTGAATCCTCTAATTATGTGCACAGCAAATGTTGTAAGGATATATCTTCACATGGTATGGAAATTGAATACAAGATTTCAGGTCGATTTACCCTCAACTTTAACCCTTATAGTATAAAAACGCATGTGCGCCCATTTTGTCTTCGAAATGAATTTCAATCAAGCTCAGTCTAACAGGTTACAGCAGATTATCCTAGATCTATCTGGACTACTATTTCCAAGGACCTCGACTAAGGACCTTTAATTCTAAGGACCTCGACAGAAACGAAAAGCAGAATGATGCATGGAGACTAACTACCCACCAATTCAACGCAAAACATCCAAATACAAAAAGAAAACCAGGGAAAATTTAAACAAAAAACGGGAAAACCTGAACGAAAGGCTGGTTCCCCCGCAAAAAAACTAATTGTTTTTTACTAATGCACGGAGTTGTTATCTACAGGGTGTTTCATAAAGAATGATATTTTTGAATTGATCATAATGCGGTTATAAATTGGTTGCTGTGGTATGATTTACATATCAATCGAAAGATGATTTTGGGACATTTACGATTATTCGTATTTTGATATCTGTTTTGATATTTTTGCTAGTAAAAAGTAGTCTTAAAAATGACTTGAAAAATACTGTCTATCTTGCCTTCATCGAAAATGTTCGTAGAAATCACGTGCGTATCACGTGACAAATATCACGCCAATGGCACTGCAAATATGATATCGTCACTATGGTACGTCTCAGTCCACATGCACATTGCCTCTGGAAATTAATTATAAAAACAACACCTCTCAAGCTTAGGAAAGCTCGGGTCCAAGCAAGCAATCCCCCAATTGGTCCATGTCCCTTGTTCTGCGGTGAACAGTGGGGTCTTTTGCGCTGTGTCCGCCGCATCCAGTCATTCATATGGAAGGTAAACCAATGAGCCATACGGAGCTTGAGCCAAAAACTTTTAACTTGTAATATTACTGAGACTTTTGCTCTTGATGTGCATGCTCACGTGCCATTTGTGTGTGCTGAAGCCTTTTTAGAGTGCTGCAAGTTCCGTATTCTCAAATATAAGCGGGCATATATTATGTTTCTTGCACCATTTTCTGAGTACATTTAAGACGAAAGAAAACATGTGATGCAAATGAAACATATTTATGTAAAAATGTCCTACAATTTACCATTAAAATGAGTGTTTTGTGGGCGGATTTGAAGGATTTTTAGTACTTGGGTGACCATTTGAAAAATATCATTCTTTCTGAAACACCCTGTATAAACTTACTGGTTTTACACGTGTTGTTAGGGGAAGTGGCGGGCAACGACCCCAAAATCGTGAAAAAAATTGTTTGTGAAAAAGAATATGCTAAAACCGGTTGGTTTGACGAAATAGAATATGTTAATGGGTTCAGTTAGAAACGCATATTGAAGGCTAAGCCGACACTTACCAATTCATCTAGATCCGTTTGTTTTTGTGGTTTTTTAGTTCCTCTTTGGGCCATAAATAGATGTCTGGCTGGATTTTGATCAAAATTTATTATTTGATCTCATTATGCTAAGGTAGTAGATACATTTGATGCTGCAAATATGCACCAGTCTCAAGTTTGGCTGACTCTGCTTTTTGTTTGAATTTAAAATTCTAGCTTAAGCAAATTGATATCTTACGGCTCTTGAGAACAAGGTAATTGCCTCCTCAGTTGGCGATTCAAATCCTGCAGAGCCGTCCTCCGGCCGATATAAGGCAGAGATTGTGCATTACGCCGGCTGCGTTTTACGACAGTGGGCCGTCACAATGGTGCATGAACCGAACTGCATTCAGCCGTTGGTAATGGCCAGCTTACAAACCGGTTCCTCAATGACGTCACTTAACTGCTTATCACAGCTCGAATCAATCTCATGTCTAACCTTTCTCGGGTAAGTTGTCCTAATTGCCTGGCTTGAAGCTTGTCAAGATGACATCTGGCTACCTCCTGGCTTCTGAATGTGACGTGAACCTGTTTGTTGTTGTTTTTTGTACAAAAACTCCAGGCACAACTACTTATGTCAGGTTACGGATGGTGAGCGATCACTATAAATGTGTTTGGTAAAATTCACGAGGGAAATCGTCCCGAATAATGTTTTAAGGATGCGCTAAAGATGTTTTAATGGGATTGGCATGGGCTGGATCAGTTGGAGGACGGGCGCAATTTCGGGAAAATCTCATTGTCAAGTTTGATTAAGAGTGTGGTGTGGTTCTTGGGCAGCTGCACTGAAATACCACTAGACTCTCTTTTCATTGTCCCTATAAAGAACAGTCCTGAGTGTGGTTACAGTGTCTAAGATTTACCCCGACAGGAAGTGTTTGAATGAAAAACGAGGGGCTAATGTGATGCATACATTTGCTTATCACTTAATTCTTCTAATGGGGCATTATATTTTCATGTCATCAGAGTTCATCAAGACCTTAGTCTCTCCGGTCTAAGTTGGGCATCCAGCGCTAACACCCTTTGATTTAAAACATTTATAAATGGATATTTTATTTTCGACAAAGTCTTTGTGTCGTTTTGTTTTGTTTAAACGTGTTATGTATAGTAAAGTCTCTTGTTTCCACTAATGGACCATGATAACGCCAACGCCTCCCACAAAATGTGACGGCTTCCCACGAAGTCGACCACTCGTCCCCCAAATACTGCGAGGGTACAAACTTGTTAACGTGATTTTGCGTTCAGTGTTTGAACCGAATCATCGGCTACAGGACGGCAGTGGTGGGATGTTCTGTTTTAAAGTTGGCTGGGATTTAGAGGGAGGGCTGAAGGTATTCTCGGAACAGTGCGTATTTGATATCTGCAGAAGAGCCCATTCCTAATCGCTGGCATGGAACGCTGTTCGATATGGAGCAAAACCAACGTTAAGTATTCAAACATAAATTGGTAAGAATTTGAGGATGTTTTGATCGTAAATGGTGATTTGTCCAATTTTAGCTTGATTCAGTCCCACCCTCGTATATTCTTCAGTCCTGATCGCTGAAAACCTATCGGTAGATAATTAAAGTTATTCTACGCCTCTGCGATTATCGCCATGGGCGTGTAAATCTGAACAGTAGGTACACTGCAATCGGGGGCATTTTTGTCACACTGCCCCTCCTCGTCGGTCCAATCGTCATACAGGGTCTTACTGCGGGTTTTTCTACATTTCTAGAATAAACGCAGCGCTAGAGAAGATTGGAACTGTCCATGTAAAGTTTATATGCTTTCATTGTCATCCATGACTGTTTATATCTACTTAGTCTCTGCGTGGACAACTTTTGGATTATTGCATATGCTTTTGAGGTGATGCAGGATCAAAGTGAGTAAAATGTATCATGTGATCTGAATGCGCCTTGTGGGTCTATCAAATCATTTTTGAATCTCACTTAAATTGATGATATATAATATTACCTTCTATCTACCAGACCCCCAGTCTGGCAACGAAATTACCTTCAAACCACCGAGCTTGAGTTGATAGACACTGCAAGCCATCTGCCAACGCTCAGGGACGCCCACATGCTGTCTTTGCTACCGTGGCGCTGTCGCATCCTTCAAAGCAGGTCTACCCTTCCGCCATATCCTCCCAAGCATGCCGACAAAAAGCAAACAAGGTGGATCTCCCTCTGTTTGGGTCTGGTAATTAGCATTTCATATTTGTTCTGCGCTGGCCGGGCGTCGTCACTGCACCTGCTGAGCCGTCACAGACCAGCCACCCCTGCCTCTCCTCTGTCGCTTGCTGGTTTGAAGCTGCCCCACCCAGGTCATGCCTCCCGGAACCTGTAGGAACGCAACCGCCGCACATATCGTCTTCCCCGGTGCGTATGTCTGGTGTGAGACAAACGAAAATATGTATCGTATTAGTAGTCGCTGGTGTATGCGCTAAGCATGTTGCTGTGAAAATCTCTATTTCTTCCGAGGGTACATAATTTTGCACCCGCAATCAAGCTGGTTTTAGCGAAGTGTGAAGACCGTTGTTTGAGTGAGTAATTGCTTTCCAGGACCAATTTCTACCCAGTCTTCTCAAAGACGCTTTATTACGGACAGACATTGTAGGGAGAATTTGGTCAAGAGGTTTCCAGAAAATTATTTACCCATCTATCTCAAACATACATGAATTGAATGGAAATAGCAGTAAAACCAGGCCTTTTAGAGGGCAGAGTAATTCAAGACCAGGTGTCGGTTTCTTCCATTTTTTAAAAGAAAACTGAAAAATCCATGCGATTTCAGCGACCGTTCGTGAGCCCTTCGCTGCAGAGCAGGAAAGTGGCTACAGTGGCAGCTGGCCGGGTGAGCTTGTCAGTTGATTGGGTGCCTGTGGTTCGGCGGAGGTCGTGGGGGAAGGGTCTCCCGAGGAGGCCCCCGCCGCCGGCGCGCTCTCAGCCTTTGTTCGCTGCCGCAGAACAGAGGCGCCACCGGCTCTCATAAAACATCGGCCGACGCAGCCGGTGCAGCGGCAGTGGCGGTCCCACCCGGCGGTCGGCGGGGTTAATTAGCCCCGCCTGTTGTGTGCATGGATATTAGTCCAGATTCCCGCCCAAATATGTTTACATGCACAGATATTTGTTTTATTTTCATTCATGCTTTCTTTAAGAGTGAAGTACGTATTGGCCTAGAAAATTCAGGTCCCACCCAGTCCGTATCCGAAGTTTCCGTGGCACACCTGTTCCAGCCCATTTGTACGCAAAGATTATCGATCCGAGGGCGCTTTTCTGATACAAAAATATAAGACCGACTCAGTACAGATGATTGGAACCAACATCCATATCCACATGCAACACCACTCCGATCCTCTGGTTAATCCAAACCGATCCGGTCCAATCCAATCCGGTGCATGGATCGGATTGGCTCGGATGTCCAAGCGTATATTCGGATAACAAATTCGTGACGTTATTCTTTTCCGAAGTTTACTATTGTTAATTTTAGCCCTTTTGAGATGAGCTGGTTTCCAGGGCAAATGGTGGGAAGTTATGGTGCTTTTTTGGCCCACCATCCTGTTATGACTGTTTTGAATCTGAATTTGTATTGAATCTGAATTTGTATCTACTGATCATATACTATTCAGTGCAGCATATGATATCAAATGGCTTAACGGTAATGAGCTTCCGTTTTGCAAAGCTCATTCTCATAAGCAGTTGTAAGCCAGGCACGTTTTCACGTGCTTACTGTATGGTTTCTCTGCCTCTATATTTGAATATTAGGTTTGTCGTATCTGGCGAAATGGGGCGATTTCACCATGGCTGGATGGACAGGCGGGGCCCGGCCGCGTCAGTCGGCATATGCATATGGCTGGACGTGTGTGTCAAAACGCCAGGCGCGGCCTCTGTGGCCGCGTCAGAGCGATCGCCAGCCTGGGGCCGGCACCGCAGTATCTCCTTGTTCTTCACCCCAACTCGGCCTCCAGCTGTTCAGTGTTGAAACTCGCCGCGTCGACAACGGAGAACGCCCGGTAACTATCTGTTGATTTCTAGCTGTAAGCGATCTCGTGGTTTCGCTTATCGGTAGGCACGATCCATCAGAGACTACGGCGGGTCGACGTGAGCCGACCCGCCCGCTCACGTCTTGTTACGGAATTGAGATAGCGTGCCGCCAACACGACCCGTGAGCGCGGCGCGGCGCGGCGCGGCGCCATCCGCCGCCGCCGACCCGGCGCTGCCCCAGCCGCTCAGGTGTATGCTAAACAGAACTGATCCGCCATGCGAAACCACTATCATTCAGCAGCCGAGCCTGTCGATGGAGGCCTCTGACGACATGATTGGGCCGGCGCGCCGCGGGGCGGCGGGGGTGGCGTGGGGGCTCGGCTGACCCGGCCGCGTCATTACCGGCCATTCCACCACCAATCTCTCTGCCCACGACCTATTTTGTAGAATGAGCAGAACGCTGTCATTTTGTGACGTGTCGCTTAACTTAAATCGTATCATTACACACTCATATGCAGTTGTTTGAAAATGAGTAGCGAAGCAGCCCAGTATCAGGTATTAGGCACCGCGTTCGGCGAACTCTCATGTCATCTTGACTTGGCGATTTCCATAGTCACGAGCCGTTTTTCATGTTGGTCCTACCATGTCCGGCGACTCGGTCATCACGGCTTAGCCAGCGCCAGATCTCGGCCGGTGTTTGGGGAGTTAGGGGTAACGGGGCCTAAAGTCGTGAAAATTGATGCTGTTTTTTAAGAAAATGGGCAAAATAGGAGTGTTTGGGGAGGGAGAAAATGTCCTGTTTTGCCCTTACCCCCTTCCCGTTCCCGCCCCTGGATTCAGATGTGATTATGACGTAACCTGACCATTTGGTGGGGGGCTGGAGTTCCTAAGTGGATAGCGTTCCTGTCTCTTGATTCACGAGTCCCGGGTTCAAGTGCCGGAAGGTTCTCTGAATAAGTATAACCTGATAAGACATCAGATTGAAAAAAGTGTCAAATTCCGTCTACAAGACAAGGGGGCTGGAGTAGTTGTTACGTTTGGCTATGTTTGTACTTCCTGCGAAATCATCTTGACAATTTTGTGAACTTGGCTGCTGTTGGCTTAAAACCTTTTGAATGCCTGTTTAGGCAATGTTTTGTTTCCTTTAAATTTGGTGCTTGTAATATTTTTTCCTGGCACAGTGAATATTTACTATTTATTTTAAAAAACTCACTGAACAACGTGAATATTTGGAAGATGACAGGAAAATTATACGGTAAATATTAATGGTAGTAGGGAAATGATATAATATGAAGAGTAACACAAACTAAACCTGCCAATAGATAGTATTGAGAAGACGGTAAATGTTTTTAAGAGGCCCGCTTTATCCCTTAAAGGCGTTATTTCCAAACACTTCATACCAATCTCGGTGTCTTTTAGATGCCTGCCGAAAAATATGAATGATTTTATTTCATTGCTCGCAAGAAATCATCCCGAAGTATTATCGGTCACTTTTTTATCTCGTGCTTTTTGTGTCTAGAGAGGTCAAAGAAACCTCGTAATGTTTTATATGGTCATTTCAGCTTCCCGTCTGTACCGCTTGAGTTGGGCAAGTTCAATTTTGTGGGAGAGGATAGTATTGAATCATTGTTTTGTGACAAGTGGAATTATTTGCAATGCGTACTCTGACAGCTGCCAATTTGATTGTTATATTTACCTAGTCACCTATCTTCTAATCCCCATCTGGCCTCATAGCCTAGACTGCGATGACTCAGATCCCGATTGTTGGAAAGCTTCTAAAATCATTTAAGATGGAAGTTCAGACATTTAAAATGCTCCAGGGTGTGGCCCCTCTCCATTCTTCCGACTTCTATCTGTTCGTGAACAGCACGGCACCAGTTGGTTTTTCCCAACACTAGCAGCGTCTGAACTGGGTCGTGCTGCTGGTGTTGTTGCCAATTTTCTTTCTGGCCCAGGACGGTGCTTTGTTTGTAACTTTCAACCTTCAACTATTTCTGAGTTTTTAATTTTGTATCACTGTGCACTTGCATTAGCCAACCTGTTCATTGTTGGGTCCATTTTCGGCGTGAGGATACGTTTTGAAAACCAACTGGTCTCGTAGCCCGGTGTAAGGGTCCAATATTTGTTTTCTTTGTCAGCAGGGAAGTAAACCTTGGTGAACTTTTGGACAGTGAACCGCTGCTTATTACAATGTTTGTTTTTGGCAATGGGGCTTCTACTTTATTATTGGAAATGCAGATTAGCTGATGTCTGATCAGTGGGCATCTGTGCTGTCACCGAGATCCGTTCAGGATGATGTTTGGGCAGCATTGTCAGTGAGATACGCCGAGGGTGGCTTCCGGGTAATGTTATCTGTGAGACGCATCTTGGGTAGCGTCTTGGCAGTGTTGCTAGTGGGTCACATCTAGGCGTCCGAGGACCGGTGTGCATCAGTGTTGTCAGTGAGACACATCTGGGCGTCTGTGTGTCGGTGTGCATCAGTGTTGTCAGTGAGACACATCTGGGCGTCCGAGGACCGGTGTGCATCAGTGTTGTCAGTGAGACACCTCTGGGCGTCCGAGGACCGGTGTGCATCAGTGTTGTCAGTGAGACACATCTGGGCGTCCGTGGACCAGTGCGCATCAGTGTTGTCAGTGAGACACATCTGGGCGTCTGTACGTCGGTGTGCATCAGTGTTGTCAGTGAGACACATCTGGGCGTCTGTGCACCGCTGTGCATCAGTGTTGTCAGTGAGACATATCTGGGCGTCCGTGCACCGGTGCGCATCAATGTTGTCAGTGAGACACGTCTGGGCGTCTGTGTGCCGGTGCGCATCAGTGCTGTCAGGGAGACACATCTGGGCGTCCTGTGCGTCGGTGTGCATCAGTGTTGTCAGTGGGACACATCTGGGCGTCTGTGCGTCGGTGTGCATCAGTGTTGTCAGTGAGACACATCTGGGCGTCCGTGCCGCGGCGTCAGCGGTGACCCGGCCGTGTGAACGTGGCATTAAATCAGCGGCTCGCGACGGCGCCCGTTAGCCGGCGGCTGGTGGTTTTTGCGGCATGGCTCCGACGGCGTGCTGCCGTGTCGCTGTCCCCGCTGTACAAACACACCGGTCTGACGGACACCGCGCCTCACCGACGCCAGCCGACGCAGTCAAGATCCAGGTGCACGCCGTCCCAAACGCGGCTCCAGCCCTGTAGTTCGATCGTCTTGTCGCAAATTGTCCAAGCGAACATGTTGAGAGAACATATCTTAGAGAACACGCTATGCCCAAAGTAACATTTCTAGTTTGGTGAAATACGATATTACAGTATAGTGAGTTATGATGTATGAGAAACACCTATGTGTTTCATACATCGTATGATTTAGGCTGCTTCATACGTTCTCCTACCCTCCTGAAGAGTAACGCTTGTGTATGTGTCACCCTATTTATGCATTCATGTATTACGCACACTTCCACACCATTGAGGTGGGTTTTAAAGCGTTGTCGTGATGAGTATGAAGTGATTAAAAAGTGATTCGCTCGTCTACTTTGCGCTCGGTCATCTAGCTCTTGGACCACTTCCAGCTGGGGCTGACTTAGCCATTAAAGACTAATGGGCGTCCACTCATGTCCAAATAAGCAGTTTGCAGGCGCCTCCTGTCTGTTGGCTGACTGGGCCAGCTAAGCACCAAATACAGGTAGATTTCCGTGATTTAGAGGTGCGCCGTCCGTGTTCGCGTAAATGAATACGAATTATATTATTAAACTCAAGTTACACTCAACGGAGACTAATTTTTAAGGAGCGTTACGCCTTAGGAGCAGAAGCTACGTTATAGCGATCAGAATCCAAGGATATGCCCAATGTTTCCCCGTAGCGGACTCAAATGGTCTTTAACGAGGATAAAAACATTTAAGGAGTGACATATATAAGAAATAATGTCTTTTTTGGAAACATTTTCATGGGAACACGGTTTGAAGCAAATCCCTCAAATCGATGTGGCCAAATTAATGCGAGGCCATGAATTGCAAAGTGTATGTATATAGAGTCTTGAGTGCGTCTCGACAAACTCCAGCTATTTGGGGAAGGGGCAAGGTGTCTGGAAGCTTCGCCCTAGCATCAAAAAACATATCGGAAATAATTTGGCGAGGTTGTATTTATGGCCCTCTCATTGTGCCTTATGTCACCCGGAGAGACACCCATTGCCCCTCCCTTAAGAGCTCTTCTTTGAGATTTATTCTCCAGGTCTTTACGAACATTTTTGTGAATAAGAAGGACCTTGGATGAGAAGAGGCATCAGAAATTCGAGTTCTGTATGGGATTGGAAGCGGAATAGAAGCTACCGAACGGAATAGAGTAGGATGGGATAGGACTGAGTTTCATTGGGAGCCGGACACAGTCACTTCTTTATATTTTCGGAATGGAATTGAAGGGGAAAGAGTTCAGTGTGATGGAGTAACATGGATGCGAAAGCCAAGTCGCATGCATCCCTCTACCACCCGTCAGTGTTGTCGCTAACTGATGGGACGGTGTGTGTGTGGCGGCGCTGGGTCCGATGTCTCTGGTGCCGCCGTCCCACCTCGTCACATTGGGCGGTGTGTGAGTGGCGGCGCTGGGTTCGATGTTTCTGGTGCTGCCGTCGCACCTCGTCACATTGGGCGGTGTGTGAGTGGCGGCGCTGTGTTCGGTGTCTCTGGTGCTGCCGTCCCACCTCGTCACATTTGGCGGTGTGTGTTGGCGGCGCTGGGTTCGGTGTCTCTGGTGCTGCCGTCGCACCTCGTCACGCCACGACGTGGCCAGTGCCGCCGGTTTGGTAAAATAAATCACTGCCGACATTTGTATGGAAATCGCTGAAACTATGGGGCGCCCGGCGCGGAATTGCGCATACCTTATGTGGAGGAAAGACCGTCAGATGTGGCATTAGCTCCGAATCTCGAATTCTCGCGCTGAATTTCAATGGCGTCCGCCAGGGTCGACCGGGCACCGAATGCGGTCGTGTTCCCAACCTCGCCCCGACCGCGACATATGGGACTGTCCGAGACCTGTATTTGTCCGATAACGCATCGCCGGTGCCTCACCTACCTCTCTGACTGATGGTTATCGAGGTATTTGTTGGAAGCACATGTGCCGGCGCGGCGTGTGCCGCTCAGTCGCCACTACCGGCGCCGCGTGTTTTCTGTAAAACGGCGGCCTTCATCACCATCTGAAAGGACGCGCGCGTGCTGCTTTGTCTGGCGCGGTACACGGTGTACAGCGCGTCACGACACGCCGCCGCGGCGGAGGCTGCCGCGGCGTGCGTCGATCCGCCGACTTTCTCCCGGCGTGGCCGCGGCCTCTCAGCCGGCTCGATCCCAGATCCTGCGCCGATATCACTTCATTGCTGCCATTCATCATCCCGGCCATTCGGAAAATTCATAATTCGGACGGGCGGGCGCGCCGGTCCCAGCGGTCCATCTGAGCACGGGTCAAGCACGGCTGGGCGCGCGCCAGGGTGCCGATCGAAGCACAGCGGAACCGACCGGCTGTGGCGCTCGTGCTGTCTTGGATATTGGCCCTGTGCAGCTGGAACGAATCGGAAGTACACCTGAGCGTAAACAAGCTCGGCCTCGATGCTGTATGTAGCTGGTGGCCTTTATGGGTCTGGAGTACCCAGATGGTATTTACGGGACTTTGAAAAATCGGCGTGCTCCAAACTAGTGGCTCTCAAGAAGCTGAAAATAGTAGTATTTGTTTCGGTTCCTGGATACCCTCCAATCAAAGCTGACCTAAAATGTATCTGAAAATATTTCGTCACAAGTATTGCCCTGCATATTTTTATCCTGGTGTATGCTGCAGAACCCGCAATTTGTTTTTGCCTTGAGTCTGTTTCAAAAACATGCTCCTAGTTCGGGACCCAGCAAATAACCGTATCAAATACTAATAATAACCAAATACTAATAATAACCCTACAAATCCCCAGTCCCAGCCTGTTTTGGCGACCATGGCACTCCGCCTTCATCCCACGCGTGATGTTGGCGTGTCCGACTGTGAGCCCCAGCCCCCGAGCCGTCCACCAGGCCGGCCGGCCGCTACCCTTTGGCCAGGGGCCGCGGTTGGGCCGCGCGGGTGGTCGCCGCCTGGTCCGTGTGGCCATTAGTGCCGGCCTCCGTGCCGCGGGCGACGCGGTGCCGCCCCCTGCGCCGCTGCTGCACGCCGGCACGCGCTGCCTGCCGCTGCTTACCCCCTCTCTACTGATTACGCTGACCGCTTGTAGGTAGAACATCACCGACATCGAATCGGGCGCACCGTTCGATCGGTGGTCCGCGCGACTCCTCGCGTGGAGTAATTAAACCCTTCTGGGCCGGGACCCAGCCCTGTGCCCGCGGCTCGTCATTACCGAGCTATTAATGGCCGGTGCGGCTGGGTGTCGGACGGTACTGGCGCGGCTTCGGCCCGATGCCACGCTCCCGATACTCTGACACTAAAAAATGACCACTTACCATCAGCCGGAACGAAGCCGGCCTCATTGTTTCTCCCGTTAATACGCACCACCCCAGCCGGCCGGAGAGACGCAGTGTGTAATGGAAGACCGCCGCGCTCTGCGCATGTGTACCGATATGTAACTGCGGACACGTAAGTAATAACTGCAGCAGGTCGGCCGCTGGCTTGCCCGTCGCCGACAGACCGCACCGGTGCGGCGCTGTTCAGGAGGTCGGTCTGAGAAATGCGCCACATTTGTCGATCCTCCGTGGCGCGCTTGTCCACGCGGCGTGGCCGGCGATCGTCGCGTCGTTTGTCATTTGTTGGAGCGTCGCTGACGGCGGCGGCGGCCGCAGACCACACACCGAGGTGACACCCTCGCTGCCGACAGCGGCCGCCGGCGGCGCGCCGCCCGATTACACCTGTATTACCGCCGCCCGCCGCCGGAGTCGCCTCCTCCTCCGTCTGAAAACACGGCGTACTCTCACAGGTGTCAGTTTCGCTTGCCTCTTTCTCGGCTCGGACACCTGCTGCGATTACCCTGTCACTATATGGAGCTGTCCGAATCATCAGCGGCGTGTTGTCATCACCCTGCCCTTCTTGTGTGGTTCACAACAGACCAGGTTGTAATCTCGCCAAATATCGTGGGTGCGTCGGGTAACCTCGCCGCGTGAGAAATAATAACAGGTGTGTTTGGACGGCGGCCATCGCTGCTACCCTCAGCGTGGCCTTCCTGCGCGCTGTCCCCAGGAGACGCGTCTCCCGCCGCTGTGCCGTCTCCGCTGGCCGTCTCCCGTTCAGATCGTTTTTCCGCGGCGTGTTTAGCGTGTGGTCCGGCGGCGGCGATACGCTCAATTAATTAAACGCATGGCCGGCCAAGCGGCGACCGTGTCGGGCGGCGCTGTGACAACGACGCAGGCGTCGCACATCTGGGCACCGAGTCGGCAGCCGTGTGGCGCTATAAGAAATGTGGGGACCCCTGCCGACTGGGAGAACAGGTATGACACCCTTTTGTTGGTTTTAGACACTGACAAGGTAGCGGGAGAGACAATGGGACAGTTTTTTTCGGTGTGCTGCGTGTCCGGCCTTCCGTGAGCGTAGTTTGACAAGACTCCATCTGATACTCGGCTGACATCTGCTCCGGATCTCGCCTCAGTGCTGCCGGGGCATTTGTCTTGTTGGAATGTGCCTTACATGTTCCTGCCATGACGTGAGGAAATCAAACATTTATCATGTGTTTCACAGAAACAATGAGAGAAAAACATTTGCCAAGTTAATTCAGTGGCTCAGTTAGAGAAAATAGGAGAACATACTTTAGATGCTGCAAATTGAATGTCAATGGACGGAATGTGTTAGAAACAGTAGCTTTGACGCTTATTAAAATTTCAATCCGTGAACAATTCATTTCATTTGCCAAACAGTATGTTTGTATTCCCAAACTAAAAAATAAACCCTTGGACATGTTTAGATCTGTTGAGTACGTATTGTAAAACATGATATAGGAATGCATACCAACATTGTCTATTTCGTGCTCAAGTAAAGGCCAGATTAATGAAGAAACATCCATAGGCCAAGGGCAGCTCTTTTTCAAATAGTTTTGTCCCGGCCAAGATACTAGAAAAATGTTATATCTGTAGATGCATGTGGTTTCTTTCTGATCAAACAGTATTGAAAAAACTGCTGAGCTTAAGATGTTACCCGTTATTTTATTTATTTTACTTTCTAATGAGTAAATGTGCAGTGGTTTATTGTTTTTCGTACATTTACCAACCATAAAAAGAAAAAAAGTCCCTTTGGGAACAGCTGAAGAAAACTTGCGTTCCTAGTATGTTCATTTGTGATATGCATTTGTGAAAATATCGCGCCATTGCGAAAACTTTGCGTATATGGCCTGGAAAGGTTCTCAGCCTGCCATGTATAATATGGGCAGATATTACTGCTGCATTATCGAACTACACCTCTCCTATTTTATCGATTTAGGTAATACATTAACATTATCGGATATTTTCGATATAGTTGCATATCGTTCATTAGTGCAGTTGACTCGGTCCGGCGCTCTCGTATTCCTGACAAATAGCGCTGGCTGCAATGTAAAATGCTTTCTCTCTGACTTCCTGCGGGTGTTCTTTTTTACAGCGCGGTCGGCGGTTGAGCGTCACGCGCGAGGTTAAAACTCATGCTATAATTATGATTTTTCTGCGGTGGGTTGGGATGGACCCATCGCTAGTCACGTGTTTCCGCGGTGAGAAGCGATGCTTCCCTGGCAAAAAGCCTGCCCCGACGTCTAATTTCCCTGTCGCAGTCACCATCAGCTGTAAAAACCTGCCTGACCGGGCAACTAGTGGCAGGTGAAGCTGATGGCGAGCGGTGAGGTCGCTGCTTGCCGTCATGGTGAAGTGTGTGACATCGATTGGTCGAGATCAGTTTTTGTGCGGCGTTTCTGCATTCTTATGTGCGTTGTATTTGTTGGTGCCATTCTTATGTGGCAGGTGATGTCATGAGACGCAAGCATGGCACAGGTTTCTCAGCGAGCTCGGTAATCCCGTGCCGTTGCGTCATCAGAGCCCTGATTTCGCGTGTGGCGCCACTCCCATTAGCCGGCGTCAGAAGTAAAAGTGAGTGTTCCGCCTCGGCGGCAGCGGCAGCTGTGTATATCTCCTCCAGCATCTGCGTATTCAGCAGCTGTCCTCGGTGCATATGCCCCGCCTCCCTTCTCACCGCCCAGGGCCGTCAGCTGCCAGCCGCTGGCATCTGATGCTGGGTCAGCTCCCAGCTCTGGCATCTGATGCTAGGTCAGCTCCCAGCTCGGGCATCTGACGCTGGGTCAGCTGCCAGCTCTGGCATCGGATGCTGGGTCAGCTCCCAGCTCTGGCATCGGATGCTGGGTCAGCTCCCAGCTCTGGCATCTGATGCTGGGTCAGCTGCCAGCTCTGGCATCTGACGCTGGGTCAACTCCCAGCTCTAGCATCTGACGCTGGGTCAGATGCCAGCTCTGGCATTGGATGCTGGGTCAGCTCCCAGCTCTGGCATCTGATGCTGGGTCAGCTGCCAGCTCTGGCATCTGATGCTGGGTCAACTCCCAGCTCTGGCATCGGATGCTGGGTCAGTTCCCAGCTCTGGTATCTGACTCTAGGTCAGCTCCCATCTCTGGCATCTGACGCTGGGTCAGATGCCAGCCTCTGGCATCTGATGCTGGGTCAACTCCCAGCTCTGGCATCTGACGCTGGGTCAGATGCGGGCAAATTACATGAGAAGAATATCAAAGGAAAATGATGAAAGATTCACGCTCATGAAATAGAGCAAGGTCTTAAGATAGGCCTGACGTGTTAATACAAAATGGAATTGTTCGTTTGAAATTTTTTTATTGGCAGATATTCATTCATTCATTACAATAGATATTTCCATTGAAAAGCAGAAGCTGCTGGTTCCCCGGACCGCTCTGTATTAGAGCTGCATATTCTCCAGAGGCCTTTTCTGCAAGTAGCAGCGACATGTCCTGGGCTTGTTTGCTGACTGTGATGACATGCTAATGCTTTCGATGGACCTCCGATATACTTTAGCAGCCTAATCAGGACTAAAGGTTCAAGCCCTTATCGTTAAGCTGTAAATATACCTTCTGCTCAGGCTTTTGGGTCTGTCGCTACTGCAGACTCTTAAAAATAGTTGTTAAGTCACATTTAAAAAGGAGTGGGGAGAGCTAATTGAAGCCACTCGTGCACAACAGTGAGTAGCTGTGAGAGTATTTCAGTCATTTTAGTAGACAGAGAATGTTCGTTGTTTTAAGCAGGCTATAATACACGCGCTAACAATGCAAGGGGCCATGCAAAGGGTCAGGTTGTGAGGTTTTAAAGGCCGTCAAAGCCGGTCGTGCTAACGCTAAGCTGCTAATTTGTACAACACACCACGCGGAGGGACTGCTGGGCATGTTCATTGGCGAGACGTGAGCGTTCATTACCCTGGTGAACCGTAACTCTCTCTCTCTCTCTCTCTCTCTCTCTCTCTCTCTCTCTCTC
This sequence comes from Lepas anatifera, assembly GCA_034440635.1. Classification (NCBI taxonomy): domain Eukaryota; kingdom Metazoa; phylum Arthropoda; class Thecostraca; family Lepadidae; genus Lepas; species Lepas anatifera. The sequence continues at coordinate 410,455 of JAOTON010001136.1, read as the reverse complement.
TCTCTCTCTCTCTCTCTCTCTCTCTCTCTCTCTCTCTCTCTCTCTCTCTCTCTCTCTCTCTCTCTCTCTCTCTCTCTCTCTCTCTCTCTCTCTCTCTCTCTCTCTCTCTCTCTCTCTCTCTCTCTCTCTCTCTCTCTCTCTCTCTCTCTCTCTCTCTCTCTCTCTCTCTCTCTCTCTCTCTCTCTCTCTCTCTCTCTCTCTCTCTCTCTCTCTCTCTCTCTCTCTCTCTCTCTCTCTCTCTCTCTCTCTCTCTCTCTCTCTCTCTCTCTCTCTCTCTCTCTCTCTCTCTCTCTCTCTCTCTCTCTCTCTCTCTCTCTCTCTCTCTCTCTCTCTCTCTCTCTCTCTCTCTCTCTCTCTCTCTCTCTCTCTCTCTCTCTCTCTCATCTCTATCTCTATCTCATCTCTATTCTATCTTTCTCTCTCTCTCTCTCTCTCTCTCTCTCTCTCTCTCTCTCTCTCTCTCTCTCCGCGTGCCTCAGCCACTCCTTCCTTCTTCCCTCCCTCCGGACCTGTAATATCCAGCTATGAAATTTCATTAATCTCGGAAATATTCAACCGCAAAGGATTCCACACGAAAAATCAAGGCTACCAAGGTCACCTATAGGATCTTGAAATATGTATAGCCCAGAGTAAGTTCGCACCACCGGGGATCATTTCAGAAAGTGATGATCACTGTCCGTAAAGTCAGGATTAGTGGGGCCGATATCTTTTTAGTGATCTGTATGGTGATGGCATTCAAGTGTATAGAACTGTTTACGAACAATGGAAGGACAATTGCGTGACGTATTCTAGGCGGATTGTGCAAAGGCTTTTTCCCATGCTATGCGGACAGCCTTACTGGCTGCCACTTATCTCTGTCCCATATTCACTCACCTGTGGCGGAAAGCTGCCAAACGTTCTTGTATTATGCTTCAAGGTAAAATTTATTATCATGCGGTTTCACCAATTTCTGGTATTTCATATCTGGTGAATTTTTTCAGCCATTTTGGGTCACCTTGTTATCGTGAGTTTCTTTTCTTGAGTTACTAAACCCAGAAAAATGCAGTGTGCCAAAAGCCAAGATTAAATCAGCACCATTTTATTCTTATAACGCAACTGTCACAACTGTTACCTGAATCAGTATTACGTGGTATGATTGCTGTCCAACTCCGTCATTGTCGTTTGCAGGAAAGTCTGCCGCAACTGCAAGTGTCCGCGGGAGGACCACTCCCAGTGCAGCGGCGGTGTCGTCGGCGGCGACCTTCCCTCGGCTTCCCCTCCGCCAGCCCCTTGGCGAAGATCCTACCGGGCCGCACCAGCGACCCCCAGAGGCACAGCCAGAGCGATGACGACTCCGGCTGCGCGCTCGAGGAGTACACCTGGGTGCCGCCCGGCCTGAAGCCAGAACAGGTTAGTCCACTGATCGGCTGTTCACTGGGCCAAGTGGGCTGTCTGTTCTCAATGTGACGAGCCCGAAAATTGGCTGGTGGCGTGCCGGGGGGACATTTTCTTTTACCGCAGATACTCATCTCCTTGCTCTGAGTTTCCTGGGTAGGGGTCAAAATGCGTCTGTGTCTGAAAGTTGAATTAGCCGTCAACAGGGTGCCAAACGTTAGTCAGTCGTGTTGAAAGAGCAGGCGCCATATTATCGCACTGGTTGCCGCGCACGTAAACCCAAATAACAAATAGAGGTGTGGAACTAACTAAAATTGTAGCCGATTCTGGTTGGATGTAATTTCTGGTAAAAAAATAAATTTTGTTGTTCTTATTAGACGCATATCTTCATAAGCAAAAAGCCTCACAGAAAACTTTTGGGCATATGAGCATGCCTACATTTATGGTGAGAAATACTTTCATTGTGTCGCTGCTTTCGCTATTGTCCGACGCCTGCCTGTCTTGACAAATTAGACTACACAGCAAGTTGAGAGTGCGCTCAAAATTGAACGTCCTCAGTTGAAGAGCAGAGTCAGGTAGAAGACCTGGTGCAGCCTGCAACCTCGCCATGTGACTGCTGTTTGGTGCGGGGGGGCGTGAATTACTCGGAGCGTTCATGGTCGCACTAAGGTTCGTTCTTTTGAAGGGCAACTTCAAAAATAGATAGCTCCAATAATAGATCTACAGTGTTAGGCAATTCACCATGACCTTTGTGTTAATCTTCCTGAACGGCTTCCTACTTCTGCGCCAAGGTTACAGGAGACATTCGTTAGCGTATTCTGATAAATTAGTGAGCGCAGCTCATAAAGACTATGGACCTCTTCTAGCCTGTCAACCACAGCCACTGCCGTTTCCGGGCCCGCAATAAGTGGGGCCCAGAATAATAAGTAGAAATTTAGCAATATGATAGTAATTAAGCAATATTACTTATTCATTCCCTATTGCAGGTTAGATACCCATTTAACACTTCTCGTTTGCGTGAAATCAATAACGTCACCACTGGAAAAAAGATAGGAGGAACGGGGTCATCAGTGAATTCTTAACTCCTTCCTTTGACAAAACTATCTCCTCTAGATCCAAAGACTCTTTGGATTTGGTCTCTTTGTATATGTCTGCGATACCAATGTCAAATTCTGTCGGAACCAGGCGGACAAACAATTTCGAGGGAGAAGTGACCCCGGACCCCGCCCATGCCGCAAACACGAAAATATCTGGTGAGCGTGTGGTACATTCAATGGCTGCATGAAGAGGTGCTCTGTTCCCCCGTGCTGAGTTAAGATTGAACACAGTTGACAGGGCTGGTGAGGTTCACTTACTGGGTGACAGCTGCCTCCTTGTCACTCAGAAGTTGACCTGCAGCTGATGTGTCGGGTATGTCTGATGGAGACGACAGCATGGAGTGACAGGATGGTAGGCCATTGCCCAGGGCTGCAGTAGATGAAGGACAGCAGTGTGTGTGGATCAGTACCGTAATACATTGGCACACTGTTAGAGCAGTTTTATATTTGTTTCTTTGACACGTTGATATCTGTGGATGCATATTTCGGATGGTCATTCGGCAGGTTCCATAGGATCCACGTTTTAGCTCTTTTATCCTCCGTTGTGACGTTCCAGGCTCAAAAGCGAACGTTCCACGTGAAGCTCCTATTGGTAAGCTGCGTAGTTCACCGTCCCGGCATCTAGCACGGCGCGGCTGAGGCCCGCTTTATGGAGGAGAATTAGCTCGGAACGGGCCAATCGACCCTGGGGAGGAGAGTCGGATTTATGAGCGGGCCGCTTAGGCGATGGGGCAGCGTTCGTTGGAGCCCGGCATAATGGCTCCAGCTTTATAAGGATCGCTGCCCGGTTCTGCGAGGCCAAATGAACAGATTTTGTAGTTACGTGGCACTGACAGGGTTTACAGGGTCTCTTCAAAGCAGTGGAACTCAGTGGGGCAAAAGAGTCCCATTCAGCCATGTAAAGTACGACTAGTCCTGCATCCTATCTGGGCCTGTTCACGGCACATCTAATCACTCATATATTCTCTGAGATCAGTGTAGAGGCAAAGAAGCTCCTCCATTGCCATCTATCACTCCCTTCACCCCACTTCAGGTTTCTATGGAACACTGAACACCCTTTCGACGCCACTCTGCACCTAACGAGGGGTGAACGGTAAACGCATTTCTCGCGGGTCCTCCTGGTCGTTAAGGCCTTCTTCTATGTCTCACTTAGAGAATGGGTTTTTCTGTGATTCACTGCTCGAGGCGGAGACGTCCTCAGAGTTGTTTTGCTGCATCTCCCCGCGCCAGCTGCCACGTGACTGACGACCAAAGGTGGTTCGGGTTATTCGTAAAAAAACTAATTACCTTAGCGGGTGGGACCCCTCGATCACATGTAGAATGTCATCGAGGTGCAATGGCCCTGTCATGTTGTGAAATCATCAGATGCTCTCGGGATGCGAAGGTCTGAAAGGTATGAGATACCTGTGTTTTATGAAACTTAACCCGCCCCCACCGGGGGTCCGGCGCCACCTTCGCCCCACCGGGGGCCATCGATGGCCCCCCTCTAACTCCGAAAATATGGGCGTTAGCGCAAATCTGCAAAGTGCAATAGAAAGCTCGCGTGAATTCAGTAAGAAATTACTTCGCATGTTTTAGTGCTCAGGTCAATAGTTTGACCTCCAGAGGTCAAATTAGGTCAAGATCGGCTATTTTCACTCAAATATGCAATGATTAAGCAAACTGGGCATAACTCTTATGTCATTAGAGCTATTGAGGCCTGGTAAAGTACATTTGATAGCAAATTGCCAGTACTTTTCCGCTATGTGGAACGTAAAGACCTCCCGCCAGTGGTTTGACCGCCAGAGGTCACCTCGTGACCTAATATGACCTGAGGTCACGAAAGGTCAAAAGTGACCTTGCCGTATATCAAATGAAAGCCAGTGACAAGACAAACACGATGGTGTTTGTTTCACCGCTCTAGCTCAATTAGGTCAAAAGTTATTGTCAAAATACTGTTTGTGACCCTGGGACCTTGGATGACCTTGAAAAATCAAAGGGCAAATATGACCCCTGGGATCCGTGAAAGGGTGTCCAAAAACGCTGTTCTGAGCAGTCTGAGTATTGCAATCATTTTTGTGGCTTTTATATCATGAAATAGCTTTTCCCCATGCTTTTCCAATGGAGAGGTCGCCTCGTGACCTGACCTCAGGCACGAAATCGAAAAATCCCGGATATACACCTTGTAGACCCTGGAGGGGTCATGAAGTGTAGGAAGTTTCAAATCGATCGACTTTGAAATGTAGCTCTTACAGAGCTCTAAAGGTGAAGTGAGGTGACCTTGGTTGACCTCGTCTGGTGACCTGACCTTGGGTACCCGGGTAAAAATTTCAGGGATGATGGAAAATGATGCAGTGAGAGGTAAAGCCCTCAACCGCGGTGCTGCGCCTCGTCGTTTTTCTGCTATCCCGAAAAACCTTAGGGGCCATCGATGCCCCCCGGTGGGGCGAGGGTTAATGAAACTATTGTCGTGCTTGAGATAAACCTATAGAATATCTTGAAACGTCTGCTTACCTGCTACACGAGAAGCTCTCCAGTGTTGAATAATGCATATATATAGGCCTGTCCAATCGATTGTGGCCAGACGTTTTGTATCTTGACATCAGACGGCTCAAAGATTCACTCGAGAACTCGCCTTTCTTTTTACGGCGCTAGACTTTTTAACTCATCGGAGAAGATTACTAAATAGATTGGAGAGACACACAGATTTACAATACGTTATTGATGGGCTTCAGTATCGCAGGTGCCGGGCTCGCGTCCGTGTGCTGAGCCTGTTGTGAGCAGTCTCCCAGTAACGGAAGGTGGATGGGTACATGGCACCCGAACCACTGGAGCGTGTCCTAGCACCGCTGTGACCCGCAGACCCAGGGCGACGGGCGGCGCTGCGCCGGCGGCGGGCGCTCCAGCTTAGGCGTGCACTGTCTGATGCACCCATCTGTCGCGGTCGTGACACTTCACTGTACAGCCTGATGGATGCCTCCATGTGAATGTTACCCAGACTGACCCGATACTGCTGCGGCCATTTGTCAGCCAGCCTGGTACGTCTGAGTGACCACCTCTCAGGTGCGGCCTTTTCCAGCCAGTGTAAAGCTGCGGGCACTTGAGTTTGCATGGATATTTAAAATGTATTCCAAGGGAATGACAGGGTTTGACACATTCCAAAGAGATGTTCGGGAGAACATCAGGCTGTATTCGGTAAGTGTCGATCAGATAGGGGGCGCTAAGACAGGAGGGCTGCCGCAGCTCTCTGCACTTTGTTGCTGTTGTTGTAAAACTCGCACGGTTAATGCTTGGCACAGGTAATTGGGAATTTCTTATTTAGCCCTCGGTCTTCCTTAAGTGGGTGAAGCGCCATTCAAGAATCATCAGATGTGGCTGCAAAAACGGATCAGTGCAGGAAAAACAAGCTTGATTTCTTTCAAGAGTATTTTTCGGTTAGGCTTTCCTTGTTTTTTTGCATGCATTGGAATGAAAACTACGGAAAATGTGTTTATCAGGTGGTCCCTCCCGTTCCACTCCACTTCATGTATGGTAATTAAAAAAAAACATTTTTCGATCTCCTCCTGTCTCATTAAACCCTGGAGGGTTCGTCTCATCTGGGCCAGTCAAATCCCGTTGCATTATTACCATCCCATTTCCGGTCCCAGGCAGCCCTCTATAGAGACTGCTGCATTGGACCGGAAATGGCTTCCCTGGTTTAGCAAAGCAATGTGTTTTTTTAACTCACTTACCCATCAACTTTTTGAAAAATAAGAGGTTGAAAATATCCCGAGAGTACAGTTCAGATTCACGCTATATGAATATTTCATGTAATTTGTTTAGACATTAGCAGTATAAGGCTTTGTTCAGCCCCTGTTCACGACCGCCTATTTTGTGACGTCATCAAGGTGCCAGAAATCCCGCTACTTATCTTCAACATTTAAAATTTATCAAGTTTAGAATTGTTTTACCAGAAGCCGAAGCATAAAAGGCATGTTTGTGGCATCTGTTTGCAATCTTTGGTGCTTTTCTTCTGGTAAATGTATCTTAACTTATCGAGCTTGGATTCATTTAACATATTATTTACCTTCAAAACGGCCCTGGAAAGTAGAAGACGGGATTCCCTTCATATAGCTTATGTTTTTTGGGGAGGAGATATTTACAAAGGAGGAATCAATTCTCTTTATAAGGCTACAACTGTATTAGGTGAATATTGCAGTTAATGGTGCAGATCATTTAAGTATAGCGCAAAGTATTTACGGTGGTGTTTCACTTTCCGTGAATAAGTGACGTTTGAAAACATTAGGTGAATATAGTTGCAAGAGGTATTAAAACTAAATGAATGAATTATTATTAATCTATGTTTGTGCTTAGTGAAAATAAAAAGAGCTTATTAATTCTTCTGTATCTTTGAAACCGAAATATTACATAGCTTGGGCGCATATTTCTCATGAGCATACTTTGTGTTAAAGGTATTTAGGTCTGGATTGCTGGAAAATGCAACATTTCTCTGGCTACTGTTCTGACGTTGCCATGACAACGGGAACACCATGCAATACTGTCATGCCTTGTCAACTGCAGGTTTGATCAAGTGAAGAAGACAGTTTCGCCTGATGTAGGTGAATTATTTATAATTTGCCTCCCCATGACAATGCGATTATGATAACGACAAAATGATTGTCCTATCGTGATTCACAGAGCAGGTGTACATGACAAAGCACCAAGTACTATTTCACCGCAACGGAACGTTCTGTGGCATCTAGTTTTCCCAAAGATTTCTCCGCGAAAATAGGCTCGCGCAACTTTTATCTACCCTCCCTGGAACCTCCTAAAATCTGTGTAATCTCTATGAATGCTCATATGGTCATCAGCTTAATGGAAGCTTTAAAAATACCGTCTTCTCATCCCCACTTCTTCGCTCAGTCCCCGTCTCGGCTGAAATCGAGTATGTAGTTCCACTGGCCTGAAATTATTAAAGTCCGCTATGAATACTGTCATTTGGTGCTTTTGAATGGCCCAGATAAAGAACATTGTGGAAAGCTATCTTTCTCGTGCATTACGTGTATTTATCTTATCATTGCGCTATGATGCACGTTAGGAGCCCCATGAATGAGTACCGTGTAAGTCTTATTTAGTCCCGGATGCGAATAGCCGGTTCACGTGAGCTAATCTTCATTATCTGATGACGGAGCTTTTCCAGGTAGAAGCGTGCTTTTCTTTGCCCCGCTCAACTTTGGTTCAGAGTAGTACCCGCAGTGGTCTGAGTGGCTAGGCGGACCTTGCCGTGGATAACCCTAATTTCAAAATCTCTTTATTTTGAGCGCTGGAACATGTATAAATTAAGTCTGGTTAACACGATGTTTTTTGTTGAGTATACCAGGGCTTCCACAGAACCGGGAAGTTTCGTAATAGCGGCTCGTCCCATCGCTGGAGCCCAGTAAATCGCCGGTTAAATGCCGTGCCTCTGGCGGGGCCTCAGCAGGATCTTGCCGGCGGAGGCGGAGGCGTCCCTCTGCTGCCCTGCGCGCCAGCTCCTCTATAAGTCATCAGCTGGAATGTCCGACCCCGGCCGCGCGGCCACTAGGCCCCAGGCTCTGTTTTTATGGGCGCTCTCCCTCGCCTGCCCTCCGTGCCCAGCAGAGGCGCCGACTCAACCAAATGAAGCCAGCCTGTACCTGTAAAACAACAACGCTCTCGGGAAACTAGTATGAAATGTTGCTGCAGTATCTAGCAATAGGAGTGGTTTAGCACTACATCGGAATGATTTTGCCCACACCTGTCGAAAGCGATAGCCCTATTCCGACACCCTGACTCCGCTCCTGGCATGGGGGTAAAGCGCAGTCCGCCACCGGCCTCGTCACCGATCGGCGAGCGCAGGCTTTGTGTTCACATCTCACTATCCGGCGCTTTTCACCTTGTGAGCTGCCGGGCTGCGCCTTCTGAATGGCCGCCCGCCTCCCCGGCCGCTGTGTGCGAACAATTGTGTCCGGCCCAGGCGTCTTTTTTGCTGTCGGGAGGACCTTCACAACCAGGCCAATTAGGAGGGTAGTTGTCGACCGTTCAGGAAGGCCGGTAGTGCGCAGGGTATTGTCCAGGTCAATGATGTGATGGGGCGTGGGTTACTCGAGGCAGGACACAGACACCGCCACGCCGGTATTTTTAAGAGTGGGAACCATATTTTCTACATTATTCTGCGATAATTCCTTTTGGGGCGTTTAATGATCGTATGAGGTTGCACGATATTCGCACGCATTTTGGTGCCTATATCACGATGCCTTAAAACCATATCATATCTGTCCGCACGCGCGGGCCTCTTATAGAAAATCTGACGATAGTTGAGAATACTTTTGGATGTGTTTATTTGTGCCGGTTTAATTTAATCTGTTTAAAATAATTGTGGAAGACAGGTTTGATATCATATGGCACCAAGCGTCCTTCATGTAGTGCATGCTGGTTTCATTTGGTGCAGACAACTGACTATACCAGTGCGCATTTTCGTGAAAGGTACATGGATGGATTCAGATAAAAACTACGTGTGTTGTGTTGATTAGAAGAAAGGCTGTGAACGTTTTTTCATGCTAAGCATACTCTCATAGTCAATTACAGCTAAGGATGTGGTGCTTCACAATTTTTTTGCGACCAGTTTTATCCATGTCCCAGAGATGGATAAGAGCCTGCCAAGGCTTATAAAGAATTTAAATCCTGAATCCCACAGCTAAATAGTAAATATCAGTTTGAATCAAGGCAAACATTAGAGGGATGGGTAATATAATGGATAGCGCTCCTGTTTCTTAACTGCTTCGCCACTGGTCCCTGGTTCAAGTCTCGGTGGAGCCTCTGAATAAGCTGATCTGCTCCCCCAAACCCTTCCAATACGGTGAGAATTGACGATGCCTTTAACCTTGACAGTGGATGCATTGTTAAACCCCGACGATGATAAAGGAAAAGGCTATAAAAGCGATCACGTATTGATAAGGAATAAGATTCGGGTCCCATAACACGTCTGAACACGTGTCTGAAAGGGTTCTCGGATCCCAGATGCTTAACAACCCGGATATCTGTTGTTCGATTGGAGAGGTCTCAGACATCTGCGTTCCAGATCATGCTACAAACGTCCACGAAATAGGGGCCATTTATAAAATTAATCAGTGTCGGTAAAGCTGCTATTTTGTCCATCGCCCCTTTTCATTATCTTGTCGTAGACCCTGATCTGGTTTCCTGTGTTGAGTGTGGAGGAGAGCGTTGGCGGAGGTGCCCTAGGAGACCCCGGCCCGCTGACGGCCGCCGCGCTCCGTCCCGGCCGCCGGCGCAGCGGCAAATTAAGCCGTGTCCAGTTCTGGGTGGCACGCATGCCGGCTGTCAGCCAGGCGTCCCGGCCGAGTAATGGCTCCTCCACCCCGGCCACCGCCGCCGATACAGACACTACTAATCACCAGCCAGACGATGAAGCGTTTTGGCCGCGGAAAATGAAAGCTCTTCGTGTGTGGGGGCGTGTTGTAAGCAAATTTTGCATAGCATTAGCTTCTGCACAGTGACCTCCCAGACCGTAGGTACTCGCATCGCGTGTGGATTGCGGATCTTATGGTGGCGAGGCCTTGCAAGAAGCTTAACTTCGTAAACTGACCAGACAACTTGTGAAAGCTAGAATGCATATGGATCATGGGTAACTGGTATATCGGCGTGAGAAACTATGCAAAAACAGGAATATAATTCATCCTTGATCACTCATAATCACTTTCCATGTGTACAGGAAGGTGACCACAAACGACTTCATCCTTCCTTTTGCCGCCATAACGTGCGGGGCGGTCACCCCAGCCGACCCTGGAACCGCAGCCAGACCTCGCCCCGGGACCTTCTCTTCCCCGTTGACCTGTGGACCCCCGCCTGAGAACCCCAGACCGCCACCGCAAAATTATCGTCGCCAGGCGTTGTTAGCTTGGTTGGGGCGGGGCTCAGTGACCCACTACGGGACCTTGCTTCCTGGGTGGGTTACCAGTCTCCTCTGCCTGCACCTGTATGAGGCTATAGCTTCACAAAGGCTTGTAAATGATATAGTTCTACCACAGCTCTGTGTACTGTATATATTCCTTCCTGCAGTCCCAGTGTTGGCTTCTGTCCCAGACGAGCTGGTAGGTGGGATACAGCTCATTAGCAGAGTCGGCTGAGGTGGGAGGGCTGGGCGCTCGTCTGTCTCTGCCGCTGACGGCGCCATCGTCCCGCGGCCAACCGTCCCCACAGCACCTGCGTCTGGCGCGATCGCTTTATCGGCCGACCACCCCGTCCTTATGTCCCGTCCTGATTTCCCTCTCAGGTTTCCGCTCCCAGCGCTGTCACCCCGGTCAAACCTCTGGAATTTTACTCACCCGGGTGAAAATCGTTGGTGGTATCTAGCAAACTGCTCGGCGATATCAGTAAAAAAGGCGAAGTGATTTGAGGCGTGTGCGAACGTCCTCTGATGCGTCAGCGGAGACATGAGCTGGAGCGAGATCCAGTTACACACCGGCGTCTAATCTATGCGGCCCGGCTGCTCCCTAGGTGTCGTGTTGGTTTTGCTGATGAATGGGCGTATTTTGGAGGCCGTGAAGCGGCTGCGATAGCCGATGAGTAATGATGCATAATCCAATGACAGCATGGGGCGCGTGGCTTCAGACAAACAGTCTGGAGAGGCAGCTCCAGACGCTACTAAATTACCTGCAGTCGTTACCCGGCCGAGAATTAGGCTTTGTGATAATTGGTGTGTCTCCAGGTATGTGGAAAAGTTGGCGGGATTTACTGTTCAATTGTACTAGTTTTGTTACCTGGTTCTTTGAATCCGCGCTTGAATAGTGCAGCTAGGCGTAGTGGGAAAATATTGTATCAAATTGGCCTTTATGATTGAAACCATAAAAACGAGGCTGAAGTAGTGATATCATCATCATTTTTATTTTTATTTGCATTTTCCTTTAAGACAGGAGTGAACGAGAGAGCAGAAAGATGAAAGCAGAGGAGTGGGTACAACAGAATCAAGCGAAAGGGAATAATGATCAACAGAAAACATAGCAATGGCAGGTGACTGGAACATACACAGTATCAAAAAGCAGATGGGCATATGATACAACCAGAGCAAAATATAACGTAGTCTGTTAGCAGAACAAAATCGAAAAAAATATAAAAAGCAACGGGTAGCAAGAAAGAAAAGGAAACAAAGACCGGCAAAAACATAGAAGACAGACAAAACATACAAATAATGAACAAATAACAAAAAATCGAAAAAAACGAGTCAATGCAAGGATGTAGCAAACGTGAACATAAATACGAAGGACAAAACACACAGCGAGAGCTAAGGATCAAGTAACAAACATACCGGGAACAAACAAAAACATAAAAATATAGATCAAATGTCACGGCCCACACATACATGAGGACTACATCATATGTGTAACAAAGTTCAGTTATCTATCCGCTGCTCAGTTGGTTAAAAATGTGTTGTATGTATGATTATGTAAACTCGCAACAGAAATGTCGCCGTTTTGTAGTCAGGAAATATCATAATGCAAGCTTAGGGTACCGTCCATGATGTGCATGTTCAGTCTCTGTTCACCATTCTAAGAGACCAATTTCACGTTCCCGAACTCTGTTAAAGTTGACAAGCAACTACGTTCAGGAAAAGTTGGTGTGGTATCTTTTTCTGTTCGTTTTCTCTGTGACTGGGAGAATTCATGGTGTTTCTCGGGGCAGCGTCGAGCGGTACTTCGATGTTTGGCTTGAGAAGCCACGCCTGTAATCCTCCGTTTATGAATCACGCTGGCCTTATCCGACCCATTGCTCATGGGCCGGCGGTGCTGACGCCGGCGCCGCGGCCCGGCCGGTCGGCGTCACACCCTCGTAAAGACAGAGGAATCCAGCGCCCCGCGGCGGCCTGCCGGCCGACCGCGTGTGCGCGCCGCCGCCATTTGAATAGGTATGTCAGCGTGCGCCGGCCGGCCGCGCACTCACCGAAGCACGGGCTGGCCAACGGCTCACCTCCTATCCAGCCGGCATCTAGAGCGCCCGCGTGGGCGTCAGCTTTGGTAGGCACGGTAACGACAAAAGTGCTCGGAACGGCCCTGATGCTGAAAATTCCCTTCATAAAAGTGTCCGGTTTTATCTCGAACTTGATTTAGCTTTTATCGGTCTTTGCTAGTGGTTAAGAGTGGGTTTCTCTGAGCGGCCCAGGCTGTCTAGTCTCGGCAATCCCTCGTCAGTCAGCCATCCATCCGTGAAGGGGCAGCCAAGCCGGTCAGCTTCCGAAGCGCACGGCAGCCCCGAGATCTGTACTGTCAGCTCTGTAAAATCCAAATCGGCTTAATTTAAAGCGCCGGATGGGTAGCGGGGGAGGCTTAGTGGTTTGGGTCAGACCGTGCCTGTCTCGAAAGTATCAGAATGCCCGAACGTGACGTTAAAACATGTTTAAAAGGAGTAGAAGCCAGACCAATTCTCTCTCCGTTGTCTTCCTTACAACAGTATGAGAGATCAAGACGGTGGTTTTTTCGTGGATCCCATCTTTACGTTTCTTACATTTATCTGCATTTCAAGGTGGGCAAAATAAATTCTACATTTAGAGACTCAACACATTTGATTTATTCGCTCCATATTGGACTGTGTCGTTTCTCCGGCCGTGAACCTTGCATTTCAACTGAAGGTTTAGCCCAGCTTCCTCATCCGCGAGTTTGGGAGCTGTGGTGCTCCGAAGACGCGGGCGACGGGGTTGCTGGAGTCATGACGCGGTTCTGTACTACAGCCGCGCTGTTCTGATATGTGACGGCGGGTCTGGTGTTTGCCGGTGTTAGCGGGCTTAGCCTTAACCCGAGCCGGCGGGGGCGGCCGGTCGTGACTGGTTTGACTGATGAGAGCCACCGCACAGTTGTCTGGCCGTGCCACGCACTACCAAACAGTGTAGCCTCCGCGCATCATAATGTCCGTTTATGCGCTCGGTTTCCTACTGGGTCCTGTATATGTTGTCGTGGGAGCGTGGAGTTCAGAGCTTTGAGAGCTAAGAATTTTTTAACATCAGAACAATATTTTCTTGTTAAGATTTCCTGTTCTTAAAGGGAAATTTCCTTATTCAACAGCTGATGGCAGTGACGGCTCTGCAGTCCAGATGTAATGGTGTGTGAAATGATAGTGACTTTCTACCGACTTACAGATGAGACGCTGAAAATGACGTGGCGCTGTCTGCCTTCAGGTGCACCTGTACTTCTGCTCGCTGCCCGAGGACAAGGTGCCGTACGTGAACTCAGTGGGTGAGAAGTACCGGGTGAAACAGCTCATCACGCAGCTGCCTCCGCACGATAATGAGGTGGGTGGCGGGCCGCGTGGGCGGCGCCCCTGCACCTACTCAGCGCCCAGTGTGATTAGACACTTTTTCAGACACATTTTTGTTCAGCCAGCGGCCGGTGTTTTCTACGTGATGTGACACGATAAGTTTGGCATTTACATAGGAGGTAGAGAGGAGCCGGGTGTGCTCTCCTCCTCGGCGGCGGGCCGCGGCCGGGTCAGCACTCAGCGCTGAATATGGACGAGCGCCGGCGGCGTGCCTCCGAGCGCCGCCGCCGCACACTTTCTGACGCCGCCGCCGATCGCTATCTCTCCGCTATTGGGGGCGGCTCAGACAGCTCGCGTGAAACACTGGCTTTCTATTGTAAACGCTGCGAGTCTTTGTATGCAGCAACAAATCAATTACGGAGCTGATAGCTAGCTTTTATCCGTTAACCAGCGCCCCTGTGAGTCTCAGATCCACCTTAAACCCTGTAGGGGGTTCGTTTGAACCCCCTCTAGCTTTGAAACGGATGGAGATAGAAATATGGACGAAACATCATTGGATAGCTCTTTGATATTTAAGAAACTTGTATGAATGTTGTTTTTAAAAAAAGGTCAAGGTCAAATGAGGTCAAAACACTCACTTTGCCGTAATTGTCTGTCCTGCATGGACCATCCAACAATCGAACTAGCTGAAAAAATGAGTTTATTCAAGCAAAATGTAGTTGGGTCAAAAGATGTTAGGTTAAAATATGTTCAACTGACACAGGATCGGGTCAACGCTTGGATTTTTAAGATGGTCATGCGGGTTATCATTGGATTTTCCAGTGCAAAACAAGTAAAACTAAATGATCACCGATAACCATACTTTGATTTTATTTAGTTATTTTTCAACCCGCGCCTCAGTAGGCCTCAGATCCACATTCATTCCGATGGAGAAGGGAGGGGATTTCAGATCATTTAACTTCGGAACGGATGAAGATAGAAAGACGGACGAACTTCATTGGATGGCTGGTTGAATTTGGAGAAACTTATATAGGTGTCATTTTTAAAAAGTTCAAGGTCAAATAAGGTAAAACTGCCAGTTTTTCTGTTGATGTTTGTCGTGCAAGGGATCTGCCCAAGAACGAGCTCCTAATGGAACTAGTTAAAGGTAAATTGAGCCTATACCATTAAAGTGTAACATAATATGTTAGAGTAAACATGTTTGACCTGACCCCAACATCAGGTCAACTCCAGAATGTTAACCGATATAGTCGTGTGGGGTATCATGGGATTCCCAATGCAAAACAAGTAAAACTAAATGAAATAAATGATTACCACATTTTGAATGATTTTTAGTTTGCTCACTCCCTGGGAAAACCTACTTAGGCATAGTATATTCAGGTAAATTAAGTAAGGGCAATAAAGTCAGACAGACAGCTTTATTTAGCAGATGCAGGGTTAGTATTAGCAAAAGAAAGAGAGAAGAAAATCACATGACACTCAAGTTGTACCTTTCATAGCAGGGCTTCGCCCAGGCCGCACGTAACGCAGAATTATATTTTAGGGTCAAATAAGTAGTCAACAAAGTATCATGCAGCAGTTAGTGGTCCATCATCTTTGGTCAAGAGAAGAAATTATGTTATCAAATGTGATTCAGCATAAACAGGTGCCCCTGATGTCAATGTTCTAGCCTAAATGTGAAGTTATCCTTGACCGCATCGTTCCTTCACATTATCTGAAAAACCTTACGGTGGGGGCTCAAATGAACCACCCTCCCCCTTACGATTGGGGTGAGGGCTAAGAATTTACCTTAACATCGTTTTGGGAAAATTAGTGTTTTCGTGGAAACTTTCTTTTAAATTATGGTTCTTTACTCTTAGTGCCTTTAACCAAGACTGGCCCAAGCCTTATGAAACTATCAAGTTTGGTGAAGAGACGGTTCTGGTTCCGGTTCTGTACAAAGCATAGGCGGATCCAGGATTGCCGATCGGGGGAAGGACACGTGGTCGGGGCGGCATCTGGACTCCACTTTTTACGGACAAATATGGGGGCTCCACTTTTTTACGGAAAAATATATCAGATGGGCGCCAAATCCTATCGTGGGGACACTGACACTCGCATCCTGGGGGAGGGGGCATTGACATTTCTGGAGGCACCGAGGGTCGATCGGGTGGAGCAAGGCCTCCTCTGTGCTTCCCCTGGGTCCGCCTTTGGTACAAAGCAACTACAGAGTTATTTAGCAGATACTTCAAGGCAGGTCCGCTCAAAAGCACGGTGTTCCCCATAGGTTCAAGTTTCCAAACGCCTACGGCGAGGGTTCGGTGACGCCTCTGAATCTAGGAGCAGGACGCTTTGGGTAGGGACTGACTGCTCTATAATTTGTGTCCTCCTCAGGGAATGCATTGTGCCTCAATGTCGTGACTCGGTATTAAGTGGTGTCCTCGCTAAAAGACAGGACCTCCGGGGCGCTCAGGCGCAGTTGGTCAGTGTTCTAACTCTGCCATGCTCCGCCAGGTGCGCTACTGTAACAGCCTCTCGGAGGACGAGAAGCGCGAGCTACGGCTGTTCTCGGCGCAGAGGAAGCGGGAGGCTCTGGGCCGAGGCACGGCGCGCCAGCTGCCGGCCGTGCTACAAACGCCCGTCACCTGCAGCAACGTGGGTAGCACCCCTCCCCTGCTACACTGACGGGCTGAACCGGGCCCCGCCAGTGACGCACGCCTTCCTATCGTACTGCCGGATGTTTCCGGGGGAGTAATGGCGCGCATAAGGATAGAGCTATGACAGTTGCATGTGCATTTTTTGGAACGGTTACCGTTTTTTCATATGACGTGAGTTGGTAATAGCTGACGTCACATAATGTCCAGGTGCCCATGTCGCATAGCCCAGGTGATCCATTTTGTTATTGTTGGTTTGGCTAGAGCTTGGGTGAGGCTTTTGGTCCTCACTTGTCTTTTGCGCACATTCGCACAGGTGTGCAGGCAGCCATTCATTGAATGTGCTCCCTTGGTAAAAGGGGAAGGGAAGACTCCTCAGAAAGGACATAAGAGCTGTGCTCATGGACAGTACCCGGACAGATTTGACACTTAATCAGATTCAGTAAGTGGAGTCTGTCACTGCTGGTGGTATGAAGTAATTCACAGAAGCTATCTTTTTCGGCTTTAAATGCAGGCACACATTCGCGGAAATTGAACCAAGCGTTGCAGGGAAGTGCGACGTAGTGGGCAAAACGAAACACGCACTATGAATCGACCATTAAACCCCATGACCGGCTGATAGCGAGGCCTTGTACGTATCGGTTCTAAAGTACCAGCCTGCCAGGCCATATTGTATGACTGCCCGGGCTCCTTGACTATCAATGGTACTCTCAGAGAGGACTGATCTGTTTGGGGGTACCCGCCCATTTCCAACGAAAAATTGCGTTAGTGTTGAAATATGCCTGAATTTGTTTTATTTCTTATTTTAATTTATTTTATACTGTCTTTAGCTTGTTCCAGTGGCCCATGGGAGGGCCAAACATACATCATTTAATTTTAGCTCTTTTTCACCGGCTATTCTTATTGTTTTAAATCTAGGCGCACGCAGTAGTTTTCAAAAAATGAACTCCTGTATACTCTCAATGTGTTATCCTGAGACTGGTGAGTCCACCATTCGTTTTAATTGGGGCCCCTATGCGTGTGGTGTTAGTGTTGAGTCTTTTTCTCGGTTACTTGGTCACGATCTTGCGTGTTTGAATCGTACCCTGCCTCGAAGCTTTCGACCGGGATGCCGCAGGTACTTTCACTAGCCATGTTCCGCATGTCAGTGGGGAGGTGGTCAGGGTGGCTCGTTAGCGGAACCTAAAATGCTTAGACATTGTCCATAAGTTGAGCTTACAGGTTATCCCAGAACTATTAAGCGGTGTCTCGCCTATAGGAGCCCGTAATCAAATATTCCAATGGCATACAAGCAAAAATAAATTGTGGCTTAATATACGATCACTATAGAAATTGATGCGAGAACCTGCTGCAAAGTCATTAAATTGTAATTTCATGCGGAATCGTTGCTATTGTCAGTTCGTGGTAGCCGCCTGGTTTGGCCTATGGCGCTCTGGTGCTCCTATTCTGAGCCCTCTCTGAGCTGATGTTGGACCTGGTGAGGCTCCTGGTGAGGCCAACTCTGACGCTCTCACGGATTTGCCGGTGAGGCTTTGGTGCTCCGATTCTGAGCCCTCTCTGAGACTGATATTGGGACCTGGACAATGAGGCAAATATATTTTGGTGCTCCGATTTTGAGCCCTTTCTGAGCTGATATTGGACCGGGTGAGACTCTGTTGGTCGGGAACTCTGAGCCTCTCTAAGGTGATATTGGACCTGGTGAGGCTCTGGTGCTCTCGATTCTGAGCCCTCTCTGAGCTGATATTGAACCTAAGGTGCAGACACTGGTTGCTACCAAATTCTGAGCCCTATCTGAGCTGATATTGGACCATAAAAGGGTTTTTGAGACTTTTGCCAAATTGCCAAATTATCCCCAACAGAAAAATGTAGCAAATTTAAACACCAGATTGTGATATTTTGCCAAATTGAACAAATTATTTCCATTACCAATTATGAAAATATTCGATCTTCTGGTTTTCCTAGATTTACCCAAACTAAGTTGGCAAAATTCAGGCTATTCGGACATTTGCAGTGCTATTTCACATGCTGACATCAGCTGTATGATGTAAATAAATGCTGAGTTCCAGTCACACAGGCACTTGTGACTTGCTGCAACCAACCACGTGAGCTGATTTTGCCGTGTGTCCGCCAGTGCAGTTTGTGCATTCGAGCTTTGTGTGGTGTTTGCTCGTGAGCGATTTTCCGCGTGTCGCCAGTGTTCGGAGCTCTTCTCCGGCGCCGACATGTGTGTGCAGACCTCCCGCGCCGGACCCAACGTCTGCTGGCACCCTGCCTGCTTTCGTCTGCTGCGTGTGCCGCGAACTGCTGGTCGACATGATCTACTTCTACAAGGAGGGCCGCCTCTACTGCGGCCGCCACCACGCCGAGAGTCTCAAGCCGCGGTGTGCCGCCTGCGACGAGGTAAGCCGTTGGATTACTTTTTTAGGCTTGCAGCTGTTGCTCCCAGTTTTTGTTTAGTATATATATATTAGTGGCAGGTTGTGTGTAAACGTTGTCCCTTCTTTGTTTCTCCAGTTATAATAACATATGTTGTCCTCCATTAGCAATTTCGGATGAAATATGCACGCTGCTATCGTGATTTATAAGGTCGGATGCTATCGGATTCAGGGTGATTTTGGCATCTCTGATATGTGTGATAGCTCCAGAGCGTGCTCTCCGCGGGGCGGAGGGTCCGGCGGCACTCCTGTCTCTGGTGGCCTGACCTCCCACACTCCCTGGTCGACAGATCATCCTGGCTGACGAGTGCACCGAGGCCGAGGGGCGCGCCTGGCACATGAAACACTTTGCCTGCTTCGAGTGCGACACACAGCTGGGAGGGCAGCGGTACATCATGCGGGAGGGCCGGCCCTACTGCTTGGGCTGCTTCGACGCCATGTTCGCCGAGTACTGCGACGCCTGCGGGGAGTCCATCGGTGTAGACCAAGGTAACTGACACTCCGCTAGTTTTCCGAAGCAGTTATGGGGGATTCTGGGTGAGGACGGAGAGAGGGCTGGGGAAAATACATTTTCCTTTAACCCTTTTATATTCTCTAATTTCCTACAACAACATTGTCTTTCTTTATTTTTGTTCCTGCCCTCTTACCCTCTTTCCCAAATCACCTGTCTGGATCTGTCGCTAGGGGAGATTCTGGTAAAATTTGAAATAAATTTTGAAAGGATGAAAAAACCTACAGCCTGCTGCAAACTTTTTGATTTGATTAGACTATCCTTTCTGAAGATATTTGTTGACTTATGCTACGAGCTGAGTCTGCGAGCGAGATCTTCGAACTGACACCAAACCAGCGAGACCTTTGGCCTACACAACTTCCACGTGGTGAATATCCGAATATCTTCTGCGTCGGTCTGCCACAGGGGCCTGTCCTCGCCCCAACCTTGTTCACCATCTGGGCGAGGGATCTGTGCTGACGTCCGAGGTGGTCGGCACTTGAGGCTTCTTGGTGTGATGATTTATATACAACGTCACTTCAGAGAGCAATTCCTCAACTTCCACAACAGGGAGAAGCCCCGCATCGCCCAGCTCCGTGGGATGAGGGGCCGCTCCTGGGGGCTGAGAGAACCACAGTTCCGTAAGGTGACCAGCGGCTATGTGCGCGGTGCTATGTGCGGCTATGTGCGCGGTCAAGTATGAAGAGCGGCATGGCTGCCCACCGCCTCCGAGTCCTATTCGGAGCTCCTGGAGCCTGAACTCAGGACTGCCGCCCAAACCCTTACCGGCTGGCTCGTCAGCACCCCACGAGACCCAATGTTGGCAGGGGCAGGCTTCACGACCGTTAGAGTCCGGCGCCAGGTGCTGGCAGCGAGGCTATCAGACTGGGCTCCAGCTCTGCCAAAGGAGGACCGGCCCCGCGTGACGGCACTGCCTCTGCCCTCCAGCGCCTGATCGCCACCACCGGCTGGCGGGCTGTTGGCGCGCGGGCGCCGGAGAGAGCGGGTGCGTCAGGTGTGTCCTTAGAAGAGAGACTGTACACCACTTTTCCCCTGGGTGGACAGGACCAGAGTCCACATCCACGTTAATGTCGGTCCGGGCGTTCAACGAGAGGCCCTGGAATCGTAACGGCGTGCCGTCGCCAGAGCAGCGCCTGGTCACCGTCCCAGACCAGGCCACCCGGGTCTGGAATGACGGCTCTGCGGAAGGAGGCGTTCTGATTGTGCTTCCCTTCGGAGAGCAGCACCTGGTCACGGTCTCAGCGGGAAACTGCTCAGCATCACTCGCGCAGAGCTCGTCACCGTGCGAGCGGCGCTGGAGAGACTGCTGGAGATGGACAGCGCTCCAGCCGAGAGCGCCGTCGTCCTCTGCACGGATTCCCAGGCTCCCCTATTGACCCTTGCGAGCGGCGCCGGCGCTCTCAGACTTTGAGGGGTGCATTAGTGTGGCGCTCCGCCTTCAAATCGCGGCCAGGGGTCAAGACACTTCCCTGCGGTGGGTTTCGGCTCATTTTAGGCTTCCAGGAAACAGGGTGGACGTGCTGGCTAAGGAGACCTTCAGCCGTCCACAGGGAACCGCGCTTGTGGACGTTGATAGTGTTGTCCAGCCCGGCATCCGCGCCGCCTTCAGGGCCTGGCACTGCTACTGGTCTGGCAGCCCTTTCAGATTAAAAATGGGGGCACGGATGTCGACGCTGGTCCTCACTGGGAGCCCCTTGACTACAGCTGGCCTGGGACACTCTATAGCCACCTCCAGGCCTGTTGACCTTCTTCCTCGACGATTGTATGAGATGCCTATCCCCACAACGTTAAACCTTAAACTTGTTCTTATCCTATACTATGTTCGATATTTTAGTTCATCACCTCAAATTCGACAACGGATTAAGTAGCACCGACGCCAGTCAATAGATATTACTTCAACATACTATGACGTCCAAGTTAAGATAACTCAGTGTAAAGGCCACAGATCAAGGTCAAAGATCATGGGTCAAGGTCAATCCTCATTTCCCGCCCAACGGTTGCTATGGTGCTAGTCATAGTGTAATTATAGGGAATCTATCATATTGTGACGTCATAGGTCAATGACTTTGAATGATCTTGACCATAAAATTTTGGGAAATATTTATAGGACCTTTTCGCTATGAGTTTGTTCCGTTGTTAGTACATTCCGGACTTTTTGCGCTTAATCAAATCATGGCATTTCCCGATGGGCCCCCAGTAAGGCTAATGTTTGACCTTTATGAACTCGTTTGACCTTGAAGAGTATTGACCAGGGGTAGCAGGGGGCGGCAGGGACAGCCACCCCACCTGAGGCACGGGCCGCGCGACGCGCGCTCACCCGCACTATGCCTGTGGCCAAATTGAAATTTCATGCCAGACAGAGCCCTCTTAAGCCCTCTTCAGCACTTATTCTGTAACAAGCAGGGCCCTTTTTACCGATCAGGGCCCTTTGGCTCTGTCGCAGGCCTATTTGGGGTGCCCCCTCTGAGCGAAATCCTGGCTACGCCTCTAAAATGGACCCAGGTCAATAAAAAGTATCTATAATGTAGATCACCATAGCCCCACCCACCTGAAACCGGCTTTTTCTAAGCTTCTTAGTTTCCAAGATCCCAGGGGGCCTAACAGACCCCCTCAACTGTGTTAGTTCTAGACCCTTCTCCGGTGCGGGGGTTAAAGGTCATGAGCGGAGGTCAAACCCTCATTCTTTTGCTCAACGGCTGCTACAATGCTAGTTTTAAGTGTACATGATGGCTATGTCATATTGAGTTTTGCCGTGGCTATATTGATCTCAATTTTAGTAAAACCTGGAAATGGCAATACCCCGAAAGTTCGCTTTTGGTACAATCCTGACTTTTCCTCATACTCACAGTATTTCCCAGCAGGTGCCCAGCATAGCCCAGATTTGATCTCTGTGGCCCTGGTTGACCTTGAAGATGTTGACTTAAGTCAATCAAAGTTTATTAGAATTTAGATCACTAAATGACCTTTTCCTGGTCTGATTGCTTTTTTTGCTTCAGGGGAGCACTTTAGAACCCTCTAAAGTGCTGAATATATAATTGTGTTCTTATTGTTTGCTCTTTGAGAATGTGTAAATGTCTCAGATACTCAGCTAACCATGCGCTAAGTTTAGTGTTGTGCCTTTGCAGGTCAGATGACACACGAGGGTCAGCACTGGCACGCCACGCGCGAGTGCTTCAGCTGCCAGTTCTGCCGGACGTCCCTGCTGGGAAGACCCTTCCTCCCGCGGCGTGGCGCCATCTTCTGCTCAATACCCTGCAGTCGTGGCGAGGCGCCGGCCGTCAACTCTGCAGATGGCAGTGCTGCAGCAGAAGGGCGCTGCCACTGCAGAGGGCGCTACTGCTACAGATGGCGCCACCGGTGGCGACGAGTCTCTCTACGCCTCACCAAAATGGCCGACCGACTGTTCGACGGTTGTGTTGCCATTGGACGAGCGTGGGAGGCCGCCGGAGGCGGGCCACGCCGTCTATGGTCGGTCCCCTGCCAAAGAGTCTGCCTATGGCCGATCTGGCGCCCCAGAGCCGGCGTACGGCCGTTCTCCGGCGAAGGAACCGGCCTATGGCCGGACATCCGCTGCGGATCCGGCCAGTGGACGCATGATGGCTAACGAGCCCAGGTACGGCTACACGCCGGCGTCCAAAACCAGAGGTGGTCGGACCGAGTCCGACATCGAACAGCAGTACCTTCTCAACACTTCTTCGTCTTCCGCGTCAGGTCACGTGACAAGCGCTCCACCGTCATCTTCATACGGTGCCACGTCTTCCCCCGCCGGATACGGCGGCATCTCCTCACAAGCGGCCGCCAGAATAAACTCGTCATTCAGCGGCAGCTACGGCACCACGTCTCCACCGGGTGGCGGTGGTGCTGCTTCCTGCTCGTCGGCCAGTCCTGGGTACGGCACGTCCAGTTCGTCAGGTCCCGGCGGCTACTCTGGCTGCCGCCCCGGTCCGGTGCCCAGCTACATGCTGCCACCGCCCGCCGAGTCGACCTATAACACCGTGCCGTCCTCGGAATCTCGTGGCCGCGCGGCGCTATCTCCGGACCCTCGCTACGGTGCAACATCCCACTACGGCACTCAGCTGTTACACAGTGATGACGCACGTGTGTCCGTGGCGCCAGTGCGAGGCCACGTGGCTGAGCTGGAGCCGCCCCTGCTGGGCAGCGGAGTGGTCTCGGCAGACTCCAGTGTGGACAGTGGCGTGCCCCGCTCCAGCTCAGCGGCCTCTCAGGCGGTGGAGGTGAACGCTCCTTCGCCGTCTCCGGTGCGTGTGAGGGACGCACAGACGGGCGCCAGTCCCTCCTCCAGTCCCGCCGCCCGGCGAGCGTCGCCGATCATGGGCCGCAAGGCGCTGCAGCACTCGCCCCGGCTCGGCCGGAAGCCGCTGGCAGCGTTCAGTCCCTCCAACGACAGCAGCAGCTCGTGTGCGCCGTCGCCGCCACTGAACACCGACCCCCCCAGCAGTCCACCGGCCGGCTACAGCCCCAGCCGGTCGGCCTCCGATAAAACGCTGGAGTCGACGCTGAGGGGTGCGTCTGGTGATGCCTCCAGCACCAGCACCCCCTCAGACCGCGGTCTGGAGCGACTGCTTCACCAGAAGAACCTCGAACAGATCGTGGCCGAGCGCAGCGTCGAAGTGCTCAGAGAGATTAGTCTCACCGACGTGGATGCCGAGAGACTGGGCGAGATCGTGCGGCGCGAGCTGCGGGACCGGCTGCTGCGGGAGCTGGGCGCCAGCGCCGAGCGGGGCGTTCGTCGCAGCAGCAGTCTCCGCACCGACGCCAGCCGGCACGCCTCCCTGCCGGACCTGCGGCGAGAGGGCGGCGACGAGGCGGCAGCGGAGCGGTCTCCGTCAGTGGGGCGGCAGCCTCATAAGTCAAGCATGAGCGGCGGCCGACAGCAGCGCGGTGACGCCCGCGAGGGCGGCGGCAGCACGCGCAGCAGGAGCGTCCGCTTTGATCCGTCGCAGGTGCGGGAGACCTCGCCGCCCAATGGTGACGACGTTCGTAACACCAGCTCGGACAGCTCCAGCAGCGCCACTGGCGGCGCTCGCCGGCGGCATGGCACCTTCCCGCGCGCGCGCGCTCCCAACCACTTACCGCACGCCAGGGATGTGTTCGGCGGTGCCGCTGGGGGTGCAGCGGCGCTGCCGCCGGAGGACGACCGGCACAGCTCGTGCAGCACGTGCAGCAGCAGTAGCAGTGATGATGAGTTCCCATACGAGCTACCGCCGCGGCGTGCGTACGGTGGTGTTCGTATATCGTACGTACCGAACGACTCGCTGGCGTACGCTCGACAGCGGCAGGCGGCGGCCGGCGGTCGGCGGCGCTCCCACAGGGACGACAAAGACAAGTGCATAGTGTCGTGATGCGACAGGACGGCGGGGGTGCTGCGGCGTGCGGCGTCTGTACAAACCACTGACGTTCGTGTTACTTGCCTGCCCGTGCGTGCTGAACTGTTGATCGTTTGATATTGCTTGTGTTATGCATTGCTCCGAGATTTTAGCCGCGTGCCTGAGCTCGTGGACGACTCTGGATTGTATGTTACATTTGAATACAGTATTCACTCTTAATCTTTGGTGTGAGGCGTGCGTTGATTTAAGCCATTGTGGGATTTCCGTCACACACATAAGGGTAAGCGATCAGTCTGATAAGTTGTAAATTTATATATCAAATGTCAATGCCCAATTGGCCCAACTTAACTAAAAAAATATTTGTGGCTTGATGGCTTGGCGTCACTTTTTCAAATCACCTATTCTTTTATAGAGCAAGCACAGATTATTCGTAAGACAAGGCAGTCTCCCAGATTTTTCTGAGCCAGCACACATTATTCGGCATTGCACGGTCTGGCGCCAACCCGCAGTGGCGGCGAGGTCCTCAAGTGCCTCTTTCCCTGAGATCTGAAAGCAAAGAGGTAACGAGAAAAACTCCCATTGTTGTTTTCCGGCGGTGGGGTGATCTGGATGAACTTTAATTGGCCTAGGTCAATATTTTTAGGTCAAATGAAAGTACGAAAGCCAAATTTAGGGTCATGCGCATGACTTATCACAAGTTGAGAAATCCTATGGTCATACGGTAAAATATCGCGAATACACTAAAGGCACTGAGCCCGCGGGGTCCCATGTAATGTTTTCTAGAAATTTCGGGGCTAATATTAGCCCTATGACGTCTCAATATGATATATTCCCAATAATGCACACTATAAAACTGGAGCAAATTCAAGGCTGAAAATAAGGTTTTGACGCGAATTTCGCCCATCTCCTAGTTTTCCCCAGATAACGCAGAAAAAAGAGACGCAGAACAACGAAACTTACAGTACCTTATCACTGATCAGTTTTACGCATCCGACGCATTTTTTAGGTCAGGTCATGTCAGGTCAATGCGCTATTCAAGGTCAAGCGACCCTACCTCAAAACCTAAAATCACGAGTTTGAAGTGGCGCCTAAGGAACATCTGCCAACCGATCAGTTTCAAACTGTCACAGTATGATAATATCATTAGGGTCTATAAATCTGTTATCTCGGAATTTCAATTTTTTTGACCTAAGTTGGGTCAATTTTTGGTCACCTCATTATGAGTCTATGGTGAGAAGAGAAAGGGCTCGTTTGCAGTAAGTACTGGATATATAAACTTAATCCTAAAAGTGTGTATTTGTACCACAATTGTGACCATATTGAATTTTTGACCATCTAATCTCTCACAGGGCATGTGAGGTCACGGGAGCACACTGTGATTATTTTGCCGTCTCACTGAATTGAGATAAAGCTTCCATTTGGTCGCATTGTGCCTATCTTGTCACGGGGATTCTATTCACATGCAACATGATCATACCGGGTTACCATGTGACCCTGACCTATCTCGATGTCAAGTCATTTTCACCATTTGACCTAGCAAGGTCATATTACATATCCTTCGATTATCCACGTTGAGAGGAATCCAATCCAAGCGTTGCTCTAGCTCCACTGCGTAAAAATATCGAGAGGGAAATGTGCACCCCCCGTTTGTAAGCTTATGGAACCTTTGTTGACCTATGCTGACCTCAATATTGGCCTGACATAAAAACAGTTAGCATAACTTCTATAACGTAATATGTAAACATAATATAATCAATATAATATATAATATATGTAAATAAAATAAAATGTGTATACTAGCAGTCCGAATCTAAACACCATAGGCGATACATTCCAAATAATATTGCGACATCCCCATCTCGTATCTCTCAGTCCTCACCAATGCTCGGGGTTTCACCGCCTTCTCTCGAAGGGTAGCAAACCCCGAATAAGTGTGAGGACTAAGAGATGCAGATGGAGGATATCGAAAGATTTGTATTTGGAATTTATCGCCCATGGTGTTTAGATTCGGTTGTGGAGGAAGGGTGGACCATGACCACGAGGTCTGTATCGTGAAATTAAACAGCACGCTTGAGGAAAACGGTTGAAATGTACGAAAATATTTTGGACCCAGTCTTGGCCAGATGTTTTACCACGTATCTTCTGGTAATAAGTCGAGCACCAGTATTATATTTATTTCCCCAAAAGAACCTATTTCTGTGTCGAGATAAAAAGTTTTCCAAAACGGAAATGTGTTTGTAGTATAACAAAATAAAAATGTGTGTTCCCAACGCACTTCATGAGTATTTTACGTACCATATTGTGACACCAAACCATATCAAAGGGGTTATTGCCAGCCCAATTAGAACTAGTCTCAATCTTGAAATGATATAACTTGTTGTTCTCCGAGATTTTACCTCAACTATGTTGGCAACATATATTGCAATTTTTCTGACCCCTGTGAAAGACCCCCAATCATTAAGCTTTCTTGTGATAAGAAATGTAAAATTGGCAAAAGCATGAGCAATAGCATGTGCAAAGAGCGTCGACGGGGTAACAGCATTAAGAGCATTAACCCTCGCCCCACCGGGGGCCATCGATTGCCCCCCTAAGGTTTTTCCGGGATAGCAGAAAAACGACGAGGCGCAGCACCGCAGTTGAGGGCTCTACCTCTCACTGCATCATTTTCCCATCATCCCTGAAATTTTTTACCCCGGGTCACCCAAGGTCAGGTCAACAGACGAGGTCAACCAAGGTCACCTCACTTCACTTTAGAGCTCTGTAAGAGCTACATTTCAAAGTCGATCGTTTTGAAACTTCCTTACACTTCATGACCCCTCCAGGGTCTATAAGGTGTATATCCAGGATTTTTGATTTCTTGCCCTGAGGTCAGGTCACGAGGCGACCTCTCCCATTGGGAAAGCATAGGGAAAAGTTGTTTCACGATATAAAAGCCACAAAAATGATTGCAAATACTCAGACTGCTCAGAACAACGTTTTTGGACACCCTTTCACGGATCCCAGGGGTCATATTTGCCCTTTGACTTTTCCAAGGTCATCCAAGGTCACCAGAGGTCAAAAACATTATTTTGGCAATAACTTTTGACCTATTTAAGCTAGAGCGGTGAAACAAACACCATCGTGTTTGTCTTGTCACTGGCTTTCATTTGATATACGGCAAGGTCACTTTCTGACCTTTCGTGACCTCAGGTCACATTAGGTCACGAGGTGACCTCTGGAGGTCAAACCACTGGCGGGAGGTCTTTACGTTCCACATAGCGGAAAAAGTACTGGCAATTTGCTATCAAATGTACTTTACCAGGCCTCAATAGCTCTAATGACATAATAGTTATGCCCAGTTTGCTCAATCATTGCATATTTGAGTGAAAATAGCCGATCTTGACCTAATTTGACCTCTGGAGGTCAAACCATTGACCTGAGCACTAAAACATGCGAAGTAATTTCTTACTGAATTCACGCAAGCTTTCTATTGCACTTTGCAGATTTGCGCTGACGCCCATATTTTCGGAGTTAGAGGGGGGCCATCGATGCCCCCCCGGTGGGGCGAAGGTGGCGCCGGACCCCCGGTGGGGCGCGGGTTAAGAGAAGAGAAGAAGAGCATAAAAAGTATTGACGGGGGTCTGAGCCAACTTTGCTTTGATGGCGAGCGGCGGGTACCCGCCCCCTCCCCGTAAAATCTCGAGAACCACGCTAGGTAGCGAAAAACGATAAATGGTTTTCGGTAGCCCATCCACTTCTCTTTCGAAAATATTTACACCAATCTTTGTCAGGTCACATTTAAGGTCTCTAGAGGTAACAAAATTCCGTCATAGGTATAACATGTAAATGAAGTTTTTCGGTCATTACATCTGAACAAGTAAATATAGAGCAAAAATCTATACCACTGGAACCTTCCTTCTCAGCAAGCTTAATCGAATCATGTATAATATGGCATTGCTAGGTCAAATCAGGTCAAATATGTCATTTGGCTTGACCTGAGGTCAGGTCAAGGCCAAATTAGGTCAAAATGCATATTATTAGAACCTCAAAAACAAGGCCAGCCTAATGGAGCTAAATTAAACACTCGATCACCACCTATTACCAAGTTATTTAGTTAAAACCACTTTTACCATGTTTTTTTCCAATGGCGAGGTCATGGCTCGTACCTGACCTTAGGTCATCGACATCAAAAATACCGGAACATATTTTAGAGAACTTGGTGGGTCCATTATGTAGTGTGATTTTCAATTGGGTAAGTTCACCCTGTTCTGGCTTATGCTATCTTAAACTTTTTTAGGTCATGTTACTTGACCTGTACTAGTGACCCGACCTGAGAAGATCTAACCATAACATTTTGAAGAAAAAAAGTTATAAAAATGATCAGGGAAAAAGTATGCCAAGTACGGCGGCGCCACGCACCGCCGTTTTAATGTTGTCTCCAAAAACCCGAGGGGCGGGTACCCACCCCCCGTCAATGCACGTTTTAACACGCAACCCCACCAGCGGTCCCTGACATGACGTGCCTCGCTGGGGAGCGTATTTCTCGCCCTCTGTAGCTCATTTCCTAGGAAAACTAAAGGAAAATTACGGACGGTATTCTAAAACTCTTGAAAAAACGAATATATATATCATACGAACTGTTTTTGTGTCATGCCAACATTGAGGTCAGCATAGGTCAAGAAAGGTTCCAGAAGCTAACAACAGAGCAGTGTACATTTCCCCTCGATATTTTTACTCAGCGGGGCTAGAGAAAACATCTATGCATCATTGGATTTCTCTCATCCTGGCAAATCAAAAGATGTGTTATATGACATTGCTAGGTCAAATGGTGAAAATGTCCTGACATTGACCGAGGTCAGGATCACAGGGTAACCTGGTATGGTCATTTTGCATATGAATCGACTTCCCGTGCCAAGATAAGCACAATGCAAGTAAAATGGAAACTTTGCCTCAATTCCGTGAGAAGTTATTGGCAAAATAATCTCTGTGTGCTCCCGTGACCTCTCATGACCTTTGAGAGATAAGATGGTCAAGAACTCAACTTTATGGTCACAAGTGTGGTACAAATACACAATTTGATGATTTTAGGTTTATCTATCCAGTATTTCCTGAAAACGAGCACTTTTTCTTTTCACCATAGACTCATAATGTGGTGACCAAAAGTTGACCCCACCTTAGGTAAAAAATATCGAAATTCCGAGATAGCAGATTTGTAGACCCTAATGACCTTATTATATTGTGAAAGTTTGAAACTGATCGGTTGGCAGATGTTCCTTAGGAGCCGCTTCAAACTCGCGATTGTAGGTTTTGAGGTAGGGTAGCCTGACTATGAATAGCTCCTTGACCTGACATGAACTGGCCTAAAAAATTCGGATGCGTACAATTCATGAGGGATAAGGTACTGTAAGTTTCGTTGTTCTGCGTCTTTTTCTGCGTTATCTGGCGAAAACTAGGAGGATTAAACTCGCCCCCCCCCAGTGGGGCGCGTGTTAGCCTTGATACAACACTTCTCGCGGAATCATCGGAGAGGTGTTCTAAAGAAGAATGACGCCTTTGTAAGGTGGCTTCTTTTAGATTTAGCGAGTGCCACCCTGAAGGCTCTGAAGGCCTTGAAAACACAATGAACCACATCTGTTAAGGATGGGTACCCCTTACCTTGCTGAGAAGTATTTGAGCTTCTCGGGATGTCGCTCCTCTTCTCAGTTTTTTTTTTTGAGAGCTTAACAGCCAATGACGCTACCTTAAATGTCGAAAAGTAAGACCACCTGCTGCCGAATTGGAGTCTTAACACGCAGTCTGATCCAGCTTCGCTTTGACGGCGGGCGGGTACCTCCCCCGTGAGATCTCAAGAACCAGGCTAGATAACACAAAACGGTAAACGGTGCTGGATACCCCAACCAAAACCTATATAGAAAGCATTTAAACTTTTTTCTGGTCAAATTTAAGTTCACAAGAAGTGGAGGCCTAGATAATAAACAATATTTCGAATACGATTCTTTGTCAAGTTTTGAATGAAATATTCGAAATATTGTTTATTATCTTGGCCTTTTCTCTTTAATATATAGTATGAATGTAAGACGGTTATTTTTAGGACTATTCACAATGACCACATTCAACCTTTATATCTCCAATTTTAGAAAAAGTGGAGGCCTGTCACCATAATGATAACAAGGAAATGAAAGTGTTTTTCAGTCATTATATCTAAACTAATATGGGTAGAGAAAATATATACAACAGAATTCTTCGCAGAAATCCAAAAATAATTATATATTATATGACTTTCCTAGGACAAACTAGGATTTTATCTGACTTGGGGTCAGGTCGAGGTCAAATTAAGTTACGATGCGTATCATTAGAACCGCAAGGATAAGACAAACCCAATGAAAATAAACGCTGTACCGTCATGCATCATTAAGTTCTTCGTTTTAAACCATTTGTCCTATGTACATATTTCCAAGCGAGCGGTCATGCCTCGTACCTAGCCTTAGGTCATCGATGTCAGAGGTCCTGAATTATATTTTGTAGTGTCCCAGTAAGGGGATTATGTGATATGAATTTCAGATCCGAAGACTAACATTGTCCTTACTTATACCATCTAAACTTCTTTTAGAGGAGAGGTCACTTCACCGGCAATGGTGAACTGACCTGAAATGACCTGGACCCAAAATGTTGCGATTTGTAAAAATGATAAGAAAAAAGGTATTCCCAGTACGGCGATACTACGCACCCCCATTTCTATGCCATCTCCGAAAAAAACCGAGGAGGGTGGGTATCCCGCCCCCCTCACCCCCGTCAATGCATGTGATGAGATAGCAAACCATTTTTTAGAAAGCTTAAGACTGCACAGAGTATGATGTGTGCCAACTTAAAATGACTCTTCGCACTGTCATTTTCCGGCCGCCTCCGAAATAGTGTGGGGGTGTCTAAGCGTTCCCAGCACTTCTGCTCAGTACACGGTGGCGGGGAGGTACCCTTTAAGTCAGAAATTTTAACACTAGCCCTATGAAGTTGACTGGAAGGAAATGCGTTGAAAAGCCCATGGTACCCCTTAAATTTGGACGTCGCTGTCACGAATCAGTATGCTGGTTATCGGGTGAATGACAGCTGGGAATTTGTCAAAAGGCTTGGGAAATCTCTTTCAAATGCAGGCTCACCTGACTGCCTCGCCGTTGATCCATGAAAGCCCCGAGTCTCACTCGAACCAACAGAGAGACGGCTGGAGCCACGCTGCGTTTGGCCGGAGACGACAGAGCGCGTGCAGTGGGCCAACAGTTTCTCCCATCGGCTCGGCCGGACGACACGTGCTGGCGACAGCTCCGCACACTGACGAGCTCGGAAGGCTGCCACGGCTGCGGGACGAACAGCGCTCTCTGAGATGTGCGGGAAAGCTCAGAAGACAGCTGGATGCACAGTTTGAAGTATCAATATGAAGGTGAGTACCCTAGCCCACAAAGTGACCTATTTTACCAGTAGCTGGCAAGTCTTGTTCACGTTTTACGATCGTAGACGCAGAATGAAACGTACGGGATTGAGAGAAGGGTGCCAATAAAGTTGCCACACTTCCGTAAAACTCTCTTTGCAGGGGTGACATGTTCTCATTAGCTTCTACATTGCCTCGCTCTAGGCATTGATACGTCTTTGGATTGTTTTGGGATGGCGTTCTTCATGATGGCGTTCTCCCTTAGTCTCATTTCAAGATGGATCATTACTTAAATCGATGTAACGTGAATAATATTGTGAGGAGCGTCAGGCACGTGCCCTAGTTGGTAGGTAATTAGCACTAGGGCTTATTTCAAGGAATTGGGACTGATGGGCATTCGGCTGAAAAGGGCACGAATTCCCACCAAAAGGGCACTCCTGGAGTATCAAATGACTGGTGACTGGTGGGCACTGGGCCGTTCAGGGCCGTTCACAGGTGGACATAGTATGGGGACTGGTGGGCAAAATACTCACCACTTTGTAGCTTAAATTATGCCCTGTTTAGCAGGTAGCTGTTTTTATTTTCCGTACTATCGGCTTAGGTCTATGCGAACTCATTATTTCTTATTGAACGGGCCCAGCGTTGATTTGCGCAGCTAATGGAAAATTCAGTTCTGTATACCCTGTATTATCAAAAACCTAGCAGGACTAGCATCAGCAAGAAGGTGGCTTCTGAGGTCACCGAAATAAGGGGTGTGTTCATTTGAGCGGAAAGCCACATTTCATAACAAGACCGGCTTTTCTCTTTATGGAAATAAGCAATCAGTGCCTCCTTTCGTCACTCTTTATTGACCAATTCAATAACTTTCAACTTAGTTGGCGGATGGGCTGGAAGTCCTTGCGATACGGCACATGGACTTTCTTCTAACAATAATAATTATGCATTCTCTTGACCTAGGAACATTTTGCGCTAATGATGCTACACATGGCCAATGGTGTATGTGTGTATGTTCTGTTCTGCTTGTTTTACTCGACCTAGACGAGCTGTAATTGATGGACATTTTCTTAGTTATACACCTGCGCAAGTGCAATTCGACTTTTGATTTCGTTGAAATGTACAAAATGCTTAAGAAACCGGAATAAAATGGTTGCGAGTTGTAAATACACTTGCACACTGGGTTAGATATTACGACTCGACTTTACGACTAGAGTCTGCAACTTGGCCAATTAGATGTAATTTATTCATATCTGGGTATGTGCCTGGGTATAGGTATAGGTGTATTGCATATAAAAGATGCCCAATATGGTTATTGGGCTCTAAACATAGCTATTTCCAGGCCTCTTTTTCAGCACGTGCCACGTTCTTTCGGTACTGCCACAAACCATTATTTTTCAATTTAATGTCTCAAAAATTATCAATATGAAAATGTGATGCATGATTGAAGTTAACCACTGTTTAACAAAAAAGGCGTCAACGGTTTGGGTTCAAACTGGCTGCTTGAAGAAAGGAATTATAAAAATGGCCAAGATTTAGGACGGCAAATCTGAGTCACGAGTAAGTATCTCCTCACGAGAGACATTTGACCTCTCATGAGAAGATTTTGAACAGAGTTATTGAGTTCTTTCTTACAGCTTTACTTATAAAATTTTCGTTTTGTGTGGCGTTTTAAGCAAAATATACCCTTAAAATCAAGGTGGAAGTGTTTGCAGTTTGCTTCTAATGTTACTCCTCATTAATATAATCCTTAGTTGTTTTTAAATGTCATACCACCACCATAACTCATTAAACCCTTACCCCGGTGGGGGTGTTTGAACACCCACCTCGGGTTTTTTTCTAGCGGCACGAAAAAAACGGCGGCATGAAGCGCCACCGTACTTGGCACACCTTATCCTTGACCAATTCCGCAACTTTCCCCAAAATTTTAAGGTTGGGTCATCTCAAGTCAGGTCACCAGTACAGATGAAATGACCTCAACTCAATTTTTTTGATTTGGCATAAGTAAGAAATGGGTCAATCTATCGGATTGAAACTTATGCCACATAACTGGCCCACCGATTGCTACAACATATATCCAGGATTTTTATATCGATGACCTTAGGTCAAGTACGGACCAGACCCCTCCATTGGAAATACATGGGAAAAACAGAGAGTGGGCTGTATTTGTGTGGATATTGCTGAAAATGCCTTCATATTCTCCAAATTTTAGTATCCTGGGCCCCTTTCCAGGTTCATGTTGCAAATTTTTACATATGACCTCCGAGAGTCACCTGGGGCTACTTAAACAGTTTTCAGACTTAGGCCAGTAACTTTGCACAAAATGATTATGCAGCTTTTATTTTGATATCACTGCATTTGAATTGCTATTGCAAGTCAATTTATATGCATATTGACTATGCTAGGTCAAAAAGTAACCTTGACCTGGCCTGAGGCGAGGTCATTTTTTTACCTAGTATGGTCATATTATACATCATTCGATTCCCCGTGACGAAAGAAAGCGAATGGTGCCTACAAAATGATTCTAACTCAACTCTCAACTTTGTCAGACACTAGAGCCCAAAAGTTCTACCCACCGGGGCGCGGGTTAAAAGACGCTTAGAAATACAGGAAACATTTTGCCTGAGCAGGCTTACCAATCAGAGTACTAGAGATTGCTGCTCGCGCAATATCATTTTCCTTCGCAGCACAATTACCTTTACCTAAAAATACTTAAGTCATATAAGAAACCTACAACTTGTACACAAGATGAAATATGATTTTATAGAGGTTTGTGACATATTGGTGAGAAATGTTAATTGCTGTTATATCTGCTTTAGCTATTACATTATTTACTATTACATTGAAATAACTTGCTATTACAAATGTTTTCAACGTTTGGGAAAGTCTCTAGAAAATATACATTACATTAAGCTGAATGTTCAATTCAATACAATGCATACATAATATGACTCCTCCAGTTCACGTGATTTCACTTGTACTGTCTTTTCTCGTTACGCTCGGATCGCAGCGAGAGTACGTCTCAGCAAAAAAACAGCATCATTCTAGACCGCAGCGAAGCCTCTTCGTCCGATGCAGGTTATACTGACTGGGAAATTATCGATCCATATCCAATTCATTTACAAAAGAATGAGAAGTTTACGGAAAATGCAAACATGACATCAAATTCGGACAAAATAGTTCACACCTAAACTTTCTGGACAGTCCAAACCACCAGGGATCAGCCATACATTCGGATATTCCATCCCGCGGCGGGTCGGTCATAGACTGGATATGCATTCGGATATCCGAATCGATTTGTGGAATGACAGTAAATGAGCTGTATATTCGGATATCCAATGTTTGACGTACTGTGGTTGGAGAGTCTTTTTA
Source organism: Lepas anatifera (assembly GCA_034440635.1). Classification (NCBI taxonomy): domain Eukaryota; kingdom Metazoa; phylum Arthropoda; class Thecostraca; family Lepadidae; genus Lepas; species Lepas anatifera. Next base: position 375,051 of record JAOTON010001136.1, on the reverse strand, counting down.
GCAGCTTATCTGAATATGCAAGCCGGCGGTGAGCGGGCCGCGGGCGTTTAATTGGGCCGAGTGAAATGTGAAATCGGGCGGCGGTGGTCACGTCACGGTGAGCAGTGGCGTCGCTCCCATCAATCATGATGTCATTGTGGCCGCGGCGTTCAGCGCATTGTTTACGTTCCGGCGCGGCGGCTGGCTTTGACCGTCACGTCGTCTCGGCGGCGCTGTGCGCGGTTTCCAGGTGCTCACTATCGCGACTGGTTCGCGGCCGAATAAACCCTATTGTGGGAACTGAGCGCAGAATATGCAGAAGACGCGGAGCATTCAACAAGAGCTATCTCTCACTACGATACGTGGTGGCCAAATAAAAAGTGATGTGATTTCACGAGTGAGCGTTGTGGTTTTAGGGCACTTGAGCTGCCCGAAATGAATGATATTAATGAGCTCGGTTAATTAGTTCCTATGAATTTATGACCATGGAATGCGTTCAAGTGTTCACCATCAACATTTCAAAGGTTGTTTGGCCTAAATGAATACAATTTCACGTTTCGCTGTGAGGACCAGACCAAACATGCTAGAAGTGGAATTTGTAAAATATGATGGTGTTGTGTGGATGCGTCGGATGATTTTTTTTCAAGCTAATGAATAACCACAGCCAGGATGGAAAAAAGTAACGGATAACCTACACAATATCATAAGGTAGGTTAGAAAATGTGAGCACTGCAGATCAAAATGTGCTGATTTATGTGTGCATCGCAAAGAACACAAATCTGCTCATGAAAAAGATACTTAATGTCAGATTATAAAATAACTACTATGTATATCTATTGGTAGGCATTAGCTTATTCGAAGTCCTGTTTTTATGCATATGGTTTGCCTGGGAAAGGCAAGCCCGGATATCGGGGAATAGTAAAGTTCCAAGCCTTAAGCCCCATCTGCTCTCTGTCAGACTCTAGTCTAAAGCCGTAAAGCCATGGAGCATATATCTATATGTCTACTCCATGGTAAAACCGTGGAAGGTAAAACTAGGTGGAGCCACCCCGTAAGAAATACAAAAATTCCTCCTTGGGTGCATTGCTTGCTTTCTTGGCATTGAATTTGTTCTGAAATATTTTCATTGTTAGGAGGAACTCTACGGATAAGCTTTAGTAGATATGTTACAGAAGTGTCTGGTACAAACCTATGTTTTTATTTCTGGCGTCATAGACGACCGTTTGGAAAACGGCAGTGGTTCGCAATATACAGATGTGTGCAATATTCAACTGCTGCAAATAAAAATGTCTGAAAACCGTAGATTTTTCACCATCTGGTGCGACATTGGCTTTACCAATGTCTGATCCACTTATTTTTGCAATCATCGGTCTGTGATACCTGTGTTGTCTTCCAAAGAACTTCTGTCTCTATCAGTTGTACATTTCGGATAATAAAATATTATCATGTCTGAGATGAAACTAAGTGATGAAATCTGAATCAGGATGCCTAGTCACTCCATAGTTGTGATTTTCCACTTTCTGGTCTTTTGTTTTGACCACAGGCCTTTCTGACTTTTCACACATTTATGCATGTTCTGTTGATCATCCTCGTAACACCTACCAATTATGTGGTGATACAAATATAACGAATCATCTTGGTTTCACTTGTGGCCCTCCTCCACTTTACTCTCGTTTCGCATGCTGAAAGTCAAATGCCTAAACACTTGTGTCTGTTGGTACACAGTTCAAAGAGGATGAGGGATGAAATTAAACTACTTTTCTTAAAAGCACCTGGGTGTTTATTCTCGGAGTAAGCCAAATTTGGCAGCAAAATTCAGTCACTTCTCCCGGCCATGTGGGCCCTGGATTCCACGGCATCGAAATAAATCACCCTCAAACCAGTCTGTGGAACTTTAAAGCACCATTCAACTGATGAGTCGGTGAGAGACGATTGAAGCATCTACGGCTCACAGCCGTCTATTTTCGCAAGAGACGGCATCGCTGCCGAAGTGATAACAGTGACGACACGGGCAAAAACAACAGAGGCAATCCAAGTCGACTCCCATGCTCGCGCCGCGCTCTCACGGATCGTGGCGAAAACGATACAACTCGCGGTAGCTCGCCCGCCCCCAGCAGATTACACGCTCTTCCGACACCGGAAGATACTGGCGGTTCCGCGGTCTCTGCAGTGTGTAACTGCCCAGAACGCAATGATTTGTGACCGGACTAATGACAAACAATAACAGGAGCCGGTTCTATATGAATGGACAATCGCGGCCGCTTTGGAGGATGGAGTTTCGAAAATATTGCGTCTAGCGGGGTGTTAGCGGTAGGTGTAGTGAGGCGTGTGAGAGCTGGAGGCGCCAGATCACGTACGAACCGTCCGTGGTTTTTATGACCTGTGATTAGGTGCATGGGTGTAGTGGTTAGGTTCATTGTGAACCGAGTACTCGATGTGCATGGGTACTGGCTCTGGATTACGTGTCTGGGCTGGTTTTTTTCCATCGTACAACTGGTAGTTAGATGGAATACCCCAGTGGGAGCGGGCAGAAACAAATGGGAAAATTTGATATATACATAGTGCAAAAGCCTAGGGTTCAGTTTCTAGATAGTGGCTCCTCCCTGGTGGTTGTTAAAACATCAACACACCCGGAGCATCCTGGAGTTCATTCAAGAACTGCATGAAACGCATTCTGATAGAGGGGAACGTCTTTCCTGTTACCGTATACAAAGCATTCACTCTTACCATAAGGCATGGATGGAGTCACAGTCCTTTAATTCAGATATCACATCCACTTAAAGAGTCCCTAGTCCACTTAGGCTGGGACAATCGGACATTTTCACGAAGTCAGATAACTTTAAAAAAAATTGCATACCAAAATTTCATATTTATTCCCAAAAGCATGAAAACTTCATATGCAGTAGCCGTCATTATCAATGGTAGAAGGGATGAAAACTGGGATATCGTTCCACAGCTGATTGCCGATATCATACTTATTTGATCATATAGAACAGATAACTGGCTCCCTCATGCTCCCACAGATTGAGATTAGGGCTCTTACCCTATACCTTTTCGCTGCAGCGACGTCAGTGGCGAAGTACAGCCAGCTCAAGAGTCTGTCCTACGATCTAAGAATCTATATTCCCCAATCTCCTGTTCAAGAGTTCACCTCCTGTTCCAATCTTCCTGCATATTTCCACTGAACCATTGGAGTAAAGAAACTACAACAAACACATTTTGCACAAGAACCAGCAACCGACGGTAATTCAACTTCAACAAAACGGCTCAGCTGTTCAACATTCAGCACAGTCATGGCTGCTGCTTCTCACGAGTCTGAGGCCGCTTCACCCACACTCTCCCACACCCAGCAGCGCCAGTGCGGCTGCTGCCGCGGCGGCCGGTGGAGAGGGCGGCCAGAGGAGAGGCCAGCCGACGTGTGCAGAAGCGTGTCCGTCGCCGCCTGCGGTCAGCCGCCGCTGCCGACGGGGCGCTCGGAAACACTTTCGCCGGCTGGTCAGCGATTAGCCGTGCTGGCTGGCCAGAGCGGCGGTTACACGCGTGCGACAGATGGTGCACGTTTCTGCGCTGCGTTTGCCTCTCGTCAGCTGTGCCCTCCACTGTCCTCTCGCGCCTGTGCAATATCTGAGCGGGACAGGAAGATTACAGCTGCCCACAGTCAGCAGACGACGCTTTTGGATGTGTGGTCGTGCTGGAATTCGCAAGATAGTCTCAGGAAGTTGAAGGTTTGGAGGTGGTAGTGGATTTTAAATGTATTACATATGTACTATTAGATATGTGGCCTCTCAAAGCAAAAGGTGCGACCGGCTACCGCAACATGAGGAAACGCATGCTTATCCGGGCACATTCTTAACACTTCACGAACAGGCTACCGGGCAGTGGCTGCCTTTCTCCTTTGAACGTCTAAACTGGTTTTGAAGCTGGCTGCTTGCTCAGGACATGGCGTATCATGGCCCAGCCCAGGAGCGCACCGCGGTATTACTCAACGATCGTTAACAGACCCTTTCGAATCCCGGCAGACCGCTGTGCCACCGGAGTGTAGAGATAATGTCGTCCGGGTCTCAGGCACGTGGCTGAGTGAGCATTTCTCCAGGTGTCACCACGTCCAGGCCGTTTAGGTCTGATGTCGGCCGTTGTCACCGACAGGTGACGGCTCGGTGGGGCGTGATCCTGGCGCTGGCGGCCCTCGCCTCAGCTATGGAGCAGCCGCAGTGGGAGTGGAACCAACAGTTCCCTACCTCCCCACCCTTCATAGGTGAGTGGCGAGCAAATGTTGATTTCGCAACCCCCCAAGGGGCTAATAATTGTGAAAGTCGACCAGAACTTCTCAAAGGCGAAAAAATATCAGTCTTCCTGGTTGACAACCTTGATCCTATCGAGTAAACTAATTATTCGTCAGAACACATCTACGCACTTCAGGGTAACGAAACATACAAATGCACTAGCTACTGCCAAACGTGCACGGCGTATCTCGCGTATCAATTACATTAGCAGTCAGAGGAGGCCGAGAAATCACGCAGTGGGGACTCGAGGCCGGCCTGGAATGAAAGCAAGCCTGGCCCAGCCCGGCGGCGTGACTCTCATTGCAAACAGGAGCCGCCTGGGCGCCGGCGGCGGCCTGCCCGGGACCAGCGGTGCGTGACGGACTGTCGGAGCCTGGCCCCTGAACTCACAGCCTTGTTGGACGAACCATCAGCACAGGGCGCCCTGAAACTATCGGCCATGTTGGCTGCTTTAAACCGCCGAAACGCTGCAGCTCCGCACCTCCAAACTGCGAAACTCAGCAGTTCTTTACTACCTGGAACATTCATACGCTTCGAACAGCTACAATAGGAAAGTCTGGTGATGACGCTGCACAGTCCCAGACTTTTCCATTACCGGTGGAAGCCATTTATGCGGCGTAGGTGCTTTTCCGCAAACACTAGAACTCTGAAAAACATCCGCCTTCCAAAAGCATCCACTTTCCAAAAACGACACAATTATCATGGGTAAGTTCCTGGCTGTAACAGTGAGCACCATTTTCTTGATCCTATCACCAATTTATTATGAAATGGTATTTGAATGTCAGTTTAAAATTTTCATTGGCAGACGATTGACCATAATAATAATGAAACTTAAAAGTAGAAGTGATGTGAAACTGATTTTCATCATTTTTCGGCGCTCAAAGCAGAATCGCAATAAATGTATAACATATTGGCTAACACACTGGAGCTGTCTTCGCTCTATTCTAGTCTATTCGATGAACTTGAGAGTGAATTTGCCTTCCTGTGGAACTCCAGGAATGTCCGTGCTCTCAATTAAGTTTTCCGCATGCAGGCATTCTAAGAGACTGCAATGTATCACAGAACACTAAGTCCGGCAGGGCACTGTGGGGATGCTCTGTGCCGCATTACACCTCATGCCCTTCAAGCCAAACCGTGGTATGTCCGAGATGTAGTGCGTCGCGGTACAGCAAGGTTTTCGGTATCCATTGCTCCGGCCCGATAACCTAGCCTACTTTTGATCCACATGCTATGGGAGACTATACTTTTGTCATATTGTAACGTAATATGAAAATTAACAAAGCGTGGTAAATGTTATTCAATTTTCTTTCGTACCACTTATATAGCCATAGGTACCAATCAGTTCAGACCAGGGGCGTAGCCAAGGGGGGGCAGGGACAGCCACCCCTCCCTGAGGCCCGAAGAGGGCGAGTACGTATCCTTGTCATTCCACCAATTCCAAAGGTTGGAGTGGCAAATCTCTCATCGGAAGCTGATAAGATGGCAGTTGTGCTCCAGCTGTCGCAGATGCCACACTCATTTTTAAAATTTCCAAGGCCTAAAGTTATTCTGTTGTCTTAGTACCGACTGCAAATATGCTTGGAGAGAAGAAACTCTCATCCGAGCCAAGGGCAAAGTCTGAGATTTTCGTTTTCTGTGGTCGATCACTTTCTGGGTTACATCTAAGTTAGTGGAATCATTGAGTCATTGGTTTGATGCAGCTACCTGATGGTGCCAATTTCACTTCCTTACGACAGGTACGCGTACAGTAATAAGCTCGCCAAACGCATTCGCTGGACCGGGCCGAGTCAGGCCAGGCTATGGCGTGTGTACATTTTTCTACTAAGTTAAAGGCAAACCTCGCGGACGCTCGATAAAAACTACAGCCTGGCCCGGCCGTACCAATGCTTTTTGCAAGCTTATAACTGTGCGAGTAATTGCCATGGGGCATGATGGGAGTACCCCCTTACCCTGCTCACTGGACCCGCCCATGGTTGCCACAATGTTAATTTTTCGTAAGCCATGCATTCATTTATCGCAGCTGGACGTCCGCACAATTTTGTGGCACGTATGTTAGAAAACAACTAAGAGCTATCCAGCCATGTTTAAGCCAACTTCGTTTGTAGTTTGTAACAGAAACGTACGATCGGTTTATTTTAGGTGTTCTCAATAAAGGAGTCTCAGTAGAACGATATCTTCATAGCGTAGCTGTATACCACAGTTTTAGAACAGTACCAAAAAACGTATTTCCACACCGCTAGTTTTTCCTAATTTTTACTGAGGTGTAGAGTAATTGTGTAGAGAAGCCGTAGCCTAAGATATATTCAAAAACTAATCCTGGAGTTAGGTTAGGTTACCTTTCGCTGCATCGCAGAAGTCTTTGACTAGAGAAACATCTCAAGTTACAGGAACCTAGCTCCAAACTGATGTGAAGCATAATTCACTTGGCGGCCTTTCTTGGGGGTTGGGTGCTCTTTTAGGGCGCCCGTCTGGTCCCCGCCCCATGGAAGAGGAGCTCAGATTGGCTCTTGTGGCATTATTGTGTAGCTACTGTGCTGTCTTCTAGCTTCTGGCTTCCTCTCCCACCACTGAAAAGCCTTGGCCTCGCCTCTGAACTAATGGCCTTTTAGCTGGAGACGACCTAATGATGGCACATGATAAGCTAAGCCTTCATGATTAAGAGTGGAAGCTGTCGAAACGCTATACCAACCACCATGATCGAATCAGGCTAGTTTGTGGTTTGGTATCCGTCGATGGACTTAGCTGGTAAAACCGAAAACATCATGCGAAATCTTGAGAAACTCAAGATGCAGTTGACTCTCAACTCCCTGAGAATTTAAGCTTAGAAAATATTGGTATAACTTTTCTCCCTAACGTCGTACATTTGGCAATAACTCGCCATGTCCTTTAACTATTAAAATCAATAAGCTATAGAGTTAAGACGAATGAGAGCCTGGTATCGTTTTTATGACTCACACCAAAGCCAGCCCCGGCCCTTAGTATTGACATCCCCGTTCCGTTTGTTCCTCAGAGAAGCAGCGGTGGTTGAGGCCGCGCTCCCCGATCGCGTACAGCGGCTCTGCCTGGGACATGGTGGCGAGGGCCAGCCGCAGGCAAACTGAGAACCTGGTGCCCGGGCAAGACAAGCTCTACTCTCCTCTGTCGAGAGCAGAAACGCATCAGAAGCCGACTGACGAGGACGATGATCCGCTGGAGGCGTCACAGAGTGTCGGTGTGCCAGTTCTGAACACGCTGAACGAAAATGAGACAGTTTTGGTACCCGATCTGACGAGAAATTCCACCAAAACTAGTGGTAAACAAAGTCAAGCCTCTGCATTTGAAGAGCCAGGAAGTGACGCAGAACAGAGACCCGATGAAACGAGACAAAATGGTCAGTTCGCAGAACAGGAGGAGACATATGTTTCCGCGCCAGAGCCAGTCAGAAACGTTACCCACACAATCTCTGAACCAAGTCTAGAAACTTCAATTGCAAAGGTCGGCAACGTCATTGAGGAAAAAGAAAATGAGCCAATACGGCAACAACAGAATGAACAACATTCCAACAAAGAAATGCCAGAGTCAGCGCTAAATTCTACCCAGACCAGCGACGAAGAAAGGCAAGTCATTGACGCGGGAAATATTGAAGAAGAAGAAGAACGGGGACCCAATATAACCGAAGAAGCACTTGGTCAGGTAAACGCTACTCTAGCACTAGAACTACTCGAGGATGGTGATTTATCTCAAGAGGAGTCGAAGTTCTCCTTCAGCACGGATCCGATCGCTCTGCGTATCGTGTCACCAGCGCCATACTTGCGACGCAATGAGAGTTTGCCAGCTGAGTCAACCAGTGCAAACAACTCGACTCATCTAGCCAAGAGGCAAACTGCCCTTAAGCGAGACGAGACTTCTCTATTAAATCGCAGCTCCGATAGCAGCACTAGCAGGACAGCGAAGTCACAGGTGCCACCACAGCGCTTACAAGTGACTGTTAACGCCTCTCAGCTGATACATGACCTGGCTGAAGCCACTTCTCGCCACTACCAGGTTCTCTCAGAGCAGACAGGCCAGGATACAACACATTCCCCGCTGACCAGGATCCTGCTGGACCAGCACCGCTCTAAGACGCTGGCACACAGCTCTGCCGGTCTCAGCTCTAGCGGAACCGTGCTGGGCCACCTTCCATGCTAAGCATAACCCCTGGCTCCAGCGCTACGCTCCTTACTTTGTCACCAACCCAGTGCCGAAGCTGCTTTCGCAGCAGGGTTCGCCCGAAGAGCACCCCGATGAGATCAAGCAGGTTTACATCGAAGACACAGTGTTGGTGCCGCCATCAGAGTACCCGGAACAGGTGCTGAGGACCATTCACGATGCCAAGCTGCGCTCTCTGCCCATGCCGCAGGAGACTGTTTATGTAGAAAACGGCGGCAATGGAGTCCAGCCCGCGAGATTCGAAGAAAACAATCAGGTGTTTTCGCATTTCAATGAAGTGGAAGGACAGAGTGACCGAGAAATCAAACTGCAGCCACCACACATCATCCATCACGTTCAGGAACCACCAGAACATTTCAACCAGGAATTTACTGGTAACCTTGAAGTCAGTTCAGGTCCAAGTCAAAACACTGCCGAAAATGAAAACCTGTTGAAAGAAATTCATGATTCGCATCCAGGTTTTGGCGTTCCGTTGACAGTGAATAACGGATTTGACATGAAGAAGCCAATACGCACTTCCCACAACAGAGCAGCGAAGACAATTTCTTCTCACACTCGGTTCACGGATCGTCTCCATCACAGGCTGCGATACCAGCGCAAAAACCCTCCATATACGTGAATGAGTTCCAGGACATTGTTGTCAGGCCTAGCGAGCCGGATCACGAAACGGCGCAGCACAACTCTATTCACATACAGCAGGTCGACCAGTTTGAAGCTGATCCGGAACACAAACAGACTCTGCAACTCCCAAGCCTTGCAGACCTCGACGGTTACTCTGCCCCACATCCCGAAGATATTCTCCGCAGCATGACGCCTACCCAGCAGAAAATCATTCAAGAAACCTTCAAAGCACTCCTGTCTCCTGCGATGTCTGGGGAATACAGCTCACCAAAATTGCAGGACATACTGCTTTTGGACGTCATCAACCAGTATGCCGAAGATAAAAATGAAGAACCTCACTCAGACTCAGCAGGTGAATACTCTTCGCCAAAAGCGCAGGACATTGTGTCCTTGTCGGACAGCCAAACGGTGGATCACAGCACCAGCGTTTTTCTGCTAACGACCCCAGCGCCCTGGGTGGCGCCGGGAAGCAGCACCGCAGACTCGGGAAGCTTCTCTCCCCAAAACCAGAGGACGTCATCTCTTTGGTCGACTCCCAGATGTACGAGGCAGTCATGACGTCTACTACCCAGCCGCGGCCACAGGGACAGTACGGAACACCCAAGCCGGCGGATGTCGTAGGCAGCCACCGAGAAGGAAAACTGCTCCCGCTCCCAGCATACCAGCCCGAGGCAGCTCTGCCTGACAACGGCAGACTGGGGCCTTTGCCTGGTCATAGTGCAGACACATCGCCTCCTGCCACCTACGGACGTCCCAAACAAAGTGACGTCATTCGCGAGGATGATGCTGCAACTTCACAATTACAATTGCAGGGATATCCAGATTTATCTGCGGGAGCCCATGATAGCCACAACTCTTTCGGATCCCAAAGGGTATTTGCAAATGCAGGTGCCTCGTCTCAAATTAGGGTCCCGACAAATTCTGGAGGCGCTCCTGATGGATACCGGCCACCCAAGGAGAGCGATATTGTTGAGGTAAAGGCCGAACCGGTAAAGTTTACGCCAGTGTCTTTCCCACAGCGTCTGGTTAATAACTACAAGCGGCAGGTACTCGGCAGCAGCGCACACCTTAATGACAACGGGGCTTCGTCCGATCCATCACTCGCCTCCCCCTCCCCTGAGGTGATAAAACCGTCCCACCTGCTACAGGCACCGAAGCCGCTGCCTTCCCCTTCCAGGGGTACCATCTCCACGCAGGGCACTGCAAACAGCGTGCACGGCGAGGACTTCCTGCAGCAGTCCGCGCTGGTTGCCGCAAAGCTGGACGAATTCTCCGAGAAGGAATTACAGAGGGAGGTCCTCACCACGCCAAAAACACCGTATCGCCCAGAGCTACCCAGCGTTTCGTCGTCTGCAACCCCGCCTCCCAGCATGAGTCCGCTGCTCGCCGACAGTCCCTGGCGACCCTACCGACCCCAGTTCGCGCTGCAGGCGCGCCGCGAGCGACGACTGGGTGCAGGCGCCGGCGAGGGCGGCGATCCGGATCGCTGGGTGTGGCCGTCATCAAACAGACAGGGCATACCTCCAGCCGATGCCGTCTCTCCACGAGTGCTGTTCCCAAGATTGTGACACTTTTATAAATACGACATCAATGCTTGAGAGCTATGTGAATTGTGACCATAATGGCAATCCATCGCTAAATTCCAGACGAAAGTCGAGCTGTCTGCTTGGACGGCAGAAGCGGTTACGACTGGCACGTAGTCAATATTGATTGTTCAACTCGTGATAGAACCCGGCCTTTTTGGAACATGACAATGCTAATACTGCTGTTCAGGTCGACTGCTAGTCCCCAGCTGAATCCGCAGAAACAATCGTGAAAGGACAAGAAATTTGTACCTTGAATAGTAAAAACTTCTGAAGTGAGATGTACCTGTTGTTCTTGTATCCCACTGTCATAAGATTAATTGTAAGGCTATGCTGAAGCGTAACTGTTAATCGATGACATATCCAGCCACCACCTCTCTAGATTGCGGTCACGTCACATGCGAACTCTAGTTCCAGACACAAATTTCGGGTGTTGGTAGTCCAACTATGTCCTTGATTGTTGTTAAACCCCCCCGTCGATATAACCAGTCGACTCTCGGAAGCACTTGTTGTGAAAGAACACGTGGCAAAGACGTTGTTATTTGTTATGCTGTTGCCAATGTGTAAAATACTCTGACCTTATGGTACAATGTGATGTCTTTTGTTGAGGTCGTCAAGATCACGAGACATTGTTATTTGTCGTCACCATAACGCAGTGACCCGCACCAAACGCGACGGAACATTAAAGAAGCAGAGGGGGCGCCAGCATCTAGTGGACAATTTCCTTCTTCAAGGCAACACTACAAATACTCTTTCAAGCAGGGTTATGTTACTCTTGCACCATTTACATTCCGATGCCAATAACCAGCGTGACATTTATAATTTACTTCTTGACTTCTCTATACTTCTAAACATAATAATTTTGCGGTTGTACCTGTAAACAGAAGAAATAAAGAAGCAGCGATGACCACTGCTCAATAACGATCTGCTAACGAACAGTACTGCCAGAATCGTGGCAAAAATAGCATTTATAACGCCTTTTATCAAAACTCAAAATAAATACGCGCAGAATATCATTTCACACACTAAAATCCAGAAGCAATAATACATTATTTTCTGCTACAGGTACACGAACATACTTCCTAACTCCCATCTAGACAAAACTGCTGACAACGCCACAAAATGCCAGCTTTCTCAATCAGCCAAGGTTTATATGGCGCGGGAGCTAAGAAAAGTGTTTCGGTGTCTGCTTACATTCGTTCAGCCCAAATATGGACCCAAGCGGGACGAAGAGGGCGGTCACTTTCCCCATTAGGACCCAAGAGCCGCCCCCCTTAGGACCCAAGGACCATCCCCTGCCGATTTCGCGCGTCTAAGACGCCCGAAATTGGCAACACCTTGGGTACGAACAGTAAAGGATAGAGGAAAACGCAAAGGAAAATCCATTTGAAGCTGGCCTGTTCCATCCTGAGCCACCCCTGATTTTTAATCATCCGCCCTCGACATATCATTGGAGGCCTCACTTTTACGTGGACCCCTCTTATCTATTTTTGACCGCCCTCTTCCTTGTGATTGGGCGCCCATATTCCACGCTTGGCCGTCCTTTTTCAGCCCCAGGGCTCCCCGCTGTAATATTGACCACCCGTCCGGCCTTGTAAAATAGCGGACAAAAAATAATGTTTCCTGTGAAGCGTACTTCGAACACGTTGACCAATATCCTTTGTATTTGTTTCAAAGAATATTCCGAATCTACGGATAACTGTGCCTGTGTGTTGCTGACTTCGATCATTATCTTGCCGAGGATTTTTTACCATGCCACTAATGAAAAGTTGTGTGGAGACTACAATGAAAAATTCCCATGTAATGTGTGTGAAAAATTGAAAGCTCTGTAGGAAGCACCAACACAATTTTGCTTCCCCCCCACAAATGTGTACTTCCCAAAAAGTTCCCCCTCATAAAGAATTGGATTTATTACTATCCGCTCTGCGCAAACAGTGTAAATAAGGAGAGCTGCTGGTCCTCAAAATATCCAACGGCCGTCCCGGCGTAAATTCGACTTCAAAAAGTAGTCCGGGCAGAGGCGCCTTGTTTTATTGGTATTTGTCTCAACAGACACACTTTGAGAAAGTTTGCCTTTCCCCAGCAGCGATTTTTGTCGGCGCTGTTTCAAACGGCATCGCAAGCACCCAAATTAGCATCACGAAGGCGACTTTTTTATTTCAAAACCCGCCCTCAAATGGTAATTTGGTCATCCCCCAGGCCTTGCCTCTCCCTTAGCGAAGTTTTGGCTCCGCCCCTTTTTACAGCCCATACAAGTCTTCAACTCTAGCCTATTACATGCTAATTAACTAGAAAAATCCCAAACACGCAATGCTGGCCTGAACGAGCAGAACGTTAGGGTAGAGTGGGGTAAGACGCATACGTTAACCCCAGGCCCACCTTGCCCCACCGGGGGGCATCGATGGCCCGCCTAACTCCGAAAATATGGGGTTAGCAAAACGCAGTGCATAGAAAGCCGCGTGAATTCAGTAAGAAATACCCATGTTTAAGCGCCAGGCCAATGGTTTGACCTCCAGAGGTCAAGAAATGTCACGATAGGCTATTTTCACTCAAATATGCAATGCTAAAAAACGGGCAAACTCATAGCCATTAGAGCTATGAGATCGGTTAAGTATATTTGATAGGAAATTGCCAGACCCTTTCCGCTATGTGGAACGTAAATATCTCCTGCCAGTGGTTTGACCTCCAGAGGTCACCTCGTGACCTAATATGACCTGAGGTCAAAAGGTCAGAAAGTGACCTTGCCGTATATCAAATGAAAGCCAGTACGAACAAACACGATGGTGTTCGTTTCAGCGCTCTAGCTAAATAGGTCAAAAGTTATTGCAAAATACTGTTTTGACCCTGGTGACCTGGATGACCTTTGAAAAGTCAAACAAATAGACCCCTGGGATCGGAAAGGGTGCCAAAAACGCTGTTCGAGCAGTCTGAGCATTGAAATCATTTTGTGGCTTTAGATCATGAGACAGCTTTTCCCATGATTTTCCAATGGGAGAGGTCGCCTCGTGACCTGACCTCAGGTCACGAAATCGAAAAATCCCGGATATACATGTTGTAGACCGGAAGGGTCAGAAGTGTAGCAAGTTTCAAATCGATCGACTAAGAAATGTAGCTCTTATAGAGCTTCAAAGTTGAAGTGAGGTGACCTTGGTTGACCTCGTCTGTGACCACCTTGGGTGACCCAGGTAAAAATTTTCAGGTGGTGGGAAAATGATGGGGTGAGAGATAAAGCCCTCAACCGCGGTGCTGTGTTTCGTCGTTCTTCTACTATCTCGAAAAACCTTAGGGGCATCGATGGCCCCCGTGGGGCGAGGGTTAAGGGAGAATTCGTCTGTACCGATCCTGCCAGGACGGAATTACTTTATTTTTCTTCGTTAAGTTCTTTCATCGTTTGTCTACATTCAGATAGAAATGTGCTATTCTGACACGATGCAAAGTGTTCGAAATTTATTTTTCTTGAGACCATGTAAAAAAGCGTTTTACCCCGCTAGCGGGGTAAAACGCCCAAGCCTCGGATTAAAAGTTCGTCATAAAACTCCCAGCGTATATTGTACCTTTTGCTTCACGTGAACAAATAGGAATATCATTATACGTACATTGTAAGACAATTTAGCGACAAATTTGGTAGGGTGAGCACATTTACATCGCATAGTGTACAATCGCAACTTTAAGACAGCTTGTTTTATGGTCCGTAGATGCAAAAAGCAACAAATGTTTGCTGAAAAATAACGGAGTTTACTGGGCGCGTCCAATCATGCCCAGGACCGGATCAGAAAGGCTGCTACCATAAAAAATATTAGATGGAGGCTACAGTTCTTACATCAGCCCGGACATAGTAGTAGGCGTCTTACCCAGGTGGGCGCGTTACCCCACTCTACCCTAATGTCGAAGGCCGCGGTAGGCCTTTGCTAAGAATTAGTCAAAACGGTATCGAATAAAGATTACAGGCCTTGCAATCTTTTGCTGAATACAACTCCTTAGTGGATATCTCTCTCACAAACATGTTCAGTAACTCAGTGTAAGGTGCCGTCCATCTACTGACCTTTTCACAATTCTCCATTGCCCCACTTGACCAAAACTCATTCGTGACCACTCACCCCCGCAATGAATACTGGTAGGGGGTGCTCCACACTATCCTGCTCTTGAATCGCAGCTCAGACACACAACACAGCCCGGTCATTTATAGCACGCCCACCACCAATCCCAGCCGTCTCGCGCCAACTGCCGTTCTTGCCCTGACCTCGACCCGACCCCGCCGGCAGACCGTCTGATACGGGCGCGGCGCAGAGGCGCCTCCAGCGGGGTGAGTACGGTGGTACGCACCGAATCACAGCCGCTGGGTGCAGACTTCCAAAATGATGTCATTGTCCCAAGCCCCTCCCATCTAAGGCCTCGCAGTGGTGCCACCCTCGGTTGGATGTGGAGTGGGGCTCTTGAGGCCAGCTTCTGTTCCGAACACATCCCTTCTCCGGAAACTACCAGGTGTGGCACATATGAAAACAATATTTTTCCAGCATACTGCTTACATACAAGACTGCTGTCTCAGTTCACCACCAGCTGTATGGTGTCACTTTGTGCAATATTAGGCCACTCAATTGTTCTAAACTTAAAATTGTATACATTATAAGCCCTAACTAAGTACGGCCACACAGGACTTCAGGCCACAATCAGCATAGGTAAACAATGATTTCTTGTCTCCATCACAGAACCGAAAAAGGCAAGCGATGTACCGTTTTGCATTCCTAAACAAACTTGTGTGAAACAAAACATGACCGGATCCAGGATCTCCCATCGCGGGGATCTCATGGTCCCCTCATGGTCGGGGTGGGACGCCATCCCGAACAGGGGGCGCTAATTTTGGGCGGCAAAGCTATCAGGTGGCCGCAAAATCATATCGCGAGGGCGCCGATACTTGCATCCGTGGAAGGGAGAGGGTGGGAAGCGATATTTTAGGGGGCCCAGAGTCGATGGGAGATGGGGTGGGCAAGTGCCCCCAACTTGCCCCAAAGATCCGCCTATGAAACAAAAATAAAGTGAATATGGCGTCCAGTTACCGTCTCAATGACCCAAGAAACAATTTCAATAGCAGCCATCAAAACTTACCCATCTTTCCCCAAGATTCTTAAAAGCCATTGGCCTCAGGGACTATCAATCCTGCCCTACAAGAACGCTCTCTGATAAAGGCTATCGACGAACATCTGTACGTCTCAAAACCTGAATCCGACAATGTTTCTGGTGTCATTGAAAAGGTTATCGGGGCTGGGGATTTCATCCCAAAGGGGATCCTGATATATTTCCCCCGATACATAAAGTTTCACTACGTTATATTTTCGTACTGACCTCGGGAAGGAACTTATCGAATCTTGTAACCAGGAGTCCCGAATTCAGGCTCCCGACGACACGAGTCGATGAGTCCGTTCCCGTGGTCGGTGCGTAAGTAGAGCGCACTGAAACTGCTCATGTATCCGGGGTAAATAAAGCCGTGTTCGGTGCTACGGGTTCTAGAGTCATGCAATAAAGCAAGTCATTCAACCGAATGAAGCCCACACGAATAACCCCCAACAATTTTGGAGGTGCTTTCATAAACCCAAAATGAGAAAACAGGCCTATTTTTACAAGAATAATAGACCCAATATGGACAACGTAACGCCGAAAAACAAAACCAATCGTATAATGTAAAAGACTGGGCAAAGTTCCAAAATTGGGGGGACGTTCTTCCCCGATTCGTACGTTTCCCGTCACTTCCCCCGTCCTCCGTTTTCAACCTCATGTCTCAGCAGTACAGCAGCGTTTCAGGCTATAATAGCTCTTGCAGCACAGCTGAGGCGGGAAGGAAAAATGAAGCAGCGTCGTTATTGCTCTTCCGGCTCCGCCGCCGCCGCTAAAGCTCCATCCTCTTCCGTAATGTTCCGTCAGAATGACCTGCAACATGACCTATATAAAAAGGAATTGTGAATATGAATAACTTTTGGAATTAAATAAAAAATGGAAGCATATGAATAAATTTAGAGTCCTTTGTTGAGACTGCTGGATACTGGTTATTTAGTTCCATCCGTCATCGCAGATTCAGACAACATGTGACGAATATATCGTGTATTACATTTAAAGAAAACTTTAACATCGCGCAATTAGTGCAGCTAACTGCCGGTACATACAAAAGTAGCTAAAACGGATTTCTAGCGGGGGCGGGTAGCCCGACCGAACGTCAGAGGCGGACAGAGGAACACGGAACACAACACTCACTGAGGAGCGGAACAAACGAGGGGCGGGCGGCCGGCCGCCAGCCGGCGCGCCCCACCCGCTACTCCTAAAGCCATCCGAAACCGACACACCCCAACAAAGCCCTGTATAACGCACTGTCTAACCAAACAAACCACCCCAACCACTTTTTCAGGATTTTGATGCAACAGCGCTCGCAACGATTTCGAATAAAATTGATTGAGGATCAGCATTCGGGGCAAATCGAGCGACGGGGATCATTTATTGTCGGGCCCCGTACTAACCCAATACACTCGTTATTATGACATGCCGTTATGCGTCGATTATTCCGCTACGGTAAACAGTGATGCAGCACTGTTGCACTAGCCGACTTGATTGCCGCCGATACACACAAACACACATATTAGACCGACTATGAGACTACAGCGCTGGATTTGGCTCGTCGTCGATTCAGTGGTCAGCTGCGACACCAGCGGCGGGGTCCAGCGAAGGCGACGTCTCCCGCCGGCGCTACGGCCGGGGGTCACAGCGCACAGAGATTACCGCTCTCCACTGGTGCCAGCTGGCCCCCAGCACTCCACTCCTGCCACCGGTCCCAGCACCCCTCACAGCTCCAACCAGTGGAAAAGGCAAATGATATGAGAGCAGCGGACGACAGGCTGGCACACAGCTGCTACCTCGCAGGCGCGTAACCACAGTGACCTGGGAGTGGAGGCGCCGCTAATAATGCTCCTTATTGCGTTCGCCACGAACAGTGGCGGGCAGGCCCGGCGCCGGCCGCGCACCCGGCCACGGCGCAGGCAACATGGCAGCAATCACAACCGGCAGCCCATCTCAGTTCATTTGGCAATTGACGACAGCTGAGGGTGCGCGGGGGTTGGCCGGCCGGCGCCGGGCGCGCCCGCCGCGATTTATCACAAACCAGCACACACTAAGAGTCGGCGGCCGGCGCGGCGCCGCCGGTCCGTCGTCGCCGACGACGGGCGGGCCGTCGGCGCGCGCCGGCCACAGCTCGGAGAAACCATGCACCGTTAAAGCTGACTGTAGAAAAGCCGTGAAGCGCTCAGCAGCAGTTCACCTCTATGTACAATATCGGGCACGGCGCGAGAGCGCCGAGCTCCGGCACCCTCCGTGCCGCAACGCGCCTGAATAAAACGCGCAGTCACCAGGTGAAATTTGAGCTGGTTAAGATCACACGGGGACGGTTTGATTGGTAGATCTACGCGTCAGCTGCTCTCGTGCAGGCGCGACACGTCCCGGGCAAGTGAGAAGGCAAGCCCGAAATTGCCGCAGCCAACCCTGTTTGGTAGAAGTGCAATAGCCGGCGCCGGTGCCGGACATTGAGACAAGAAAAATACAAGTATGGCCAGGGCAACCACTGCTCTACAGCGACAACAAAATTTCCCCTCATAATGCATCAGCTCGCTTGGCGGAGCGCCTTCGCAATGAGTATCCAGACCAAATTACAATAAGTTAATGATGTATCGGTCCGTGTTTCGCTCCCTAATCTGCCCAAGCTCCCGATTTTTCAGCCCCGCTCTGTCTTCAACACCATCACACCAGCAAACAAATACAACCCAACTTCGTGCCGGTCACGAATTTAGCAGTTGATCCCCGGCTTTCTTCATTCAATCAGAAAGGCTCGCATCATAATTGGAACCAAAGATCGATGGACCCAGCGATCGCAGCGCCTTCTGCCACTACTGGAACTAAGCTCACGTGAGAAACCCCTCAATAAAATAGCTACCATAGCTAGACTGGCTACCCTAGCACCCCGTGCGGAAACGTCAGACCACAGCTAGGCTACTGCTCCCCGGAGCGCGGGCATGGTAACTTGCCGCCCGCATCCACCAACTCGGACTAATTACTACGTACGTATAACAGGGCGCGTTAGCCTCCACCCTGCACTCACACAAACACACACAAACATACACAGCTCGTGTACCCAGTCTGTGTACAAATTAGGCGGCGCGCTGGCATGCTATGGGAGCTCGTCTGCCGGTCCCCGCTGTGCCGTACAAAACCTGAGTGCGAGTCTTTGACAATTGTGCCCGGTGACGGTGGCTGGCCAGTCCGTGTATGCTCCAACACGCCAATGGCGGAGGCACTTCCCGTGCCCTCCAACGTAACGGTCTGCCACTGACGAATGCCTCACTCTGGCCTCCTCTCACCTCATCTCCCACTCACATTCACCCCGTCTCCACCTCAATTTGACACCATCTCTCATTCCTCCCTCACTTGCGCCCTTGGAAGCCATCTCTCTTCCACGCCCTCTACCTATCCCTCCTCTCACACGCCCACCGTCTCACTGCTCCCTCCCGCACGTTCACACCACGCTATATCCTGCTTACCGCCCCTTCGTCTTTTCACACCTACCTCGCTATCTCAGGCAAACCCGGCCAGCCAACGGCACCCATGTAAGCGAGCCAACACGCAGTTGAATACCCTTTAGCTCTAGGACGTCTACAAAGGGGTGGACTCAAGGCTGGGTTCAAGTGGTGGCACTAGAGATTCAATTGCACATGCTACAGAAAGGCAAGTATTAGGACATGACTTTTACCCACTGGATTTAATATCTAGTTGCCTGAAACCTTGTGTCATCAAGGCTACTTATAGGAATCTATATCACACAAATAGGATGAGAGCGGGGCTTGGACACCCCATAAACAGGTCTTAGCCAGTGGTACGTCTCTAATTGCACAAACTTTGGCAGCAAAACCTTCAGCTAAATACCTTGGACTAAATACTAGAGAAATATCTAGTTTTGTCTAGTTGATTACACCGATTCCTCTTAAAAGTCTAACTCATGAGAGCGATTTGTGCCAGTTACAAGTGGCAAATAGCTAACTGGCATGAGCTATCATGAAAGGCGTAAGTACAAGTCTAAGCTCCGTAGTGTATCAAACATTAATACCTCTGAAACAGACGCCGCATCACTGGCTGCACAGAACACGAGAGAGAGGTCGGAGAGGCGACGCTGGTTCCTTGGACCGACACATGAGCCTGAGGTGCACAGATTGTGAGGAAGCGGGTGGCGGCGCCTCGCGGAAGCGACATCAAACAGCCATCGATCACGACACCCCGCGGACGGGCGTCACCAGTGGGCCGCGCCGCTAGCCGACACGGCCACTAACCAGACGGCCAGCAGCTACCGCTACTCAACACACAAACGGCGCCTGGACCCTCCCCTCTCAACGGCTATCCTACCGACGGGCGCTTACAAACACTGGGTACGTTGGTCCAACGATGAGATAGGCTGAGGTTAGATATCTGACAGTCGGAGTTGGCGGCAGCGGCGGCGGCGGCGGCAGGCTCAGTTAGCGGTGACGGCGGCAGTCTCGGCCGCGGGCGCGCCGCCGCCGCCGTCGCCAGCAGAGCCGTCCACAGGAGCAGCGGCGGCAGCGGCCGGAGCGGCCGGCAGCAGCAGCGCCTCCGGGGCCACGTCCTCTCCAGCGGCCAGCTCCGGGTTGAGTGCGAAGTGGGTGGTCAGCACCAGAGCGCACCAGATGGCGGTGCGCGTCTGGCGCGAGCAGCGCGTCAGCTCCTGGATGGCGGCCGCCAGCTTCAGAATGTCTGCGGCGCAGCGGCGGCCAGTCAGCCACCAGGCCGGGGCTGTGTGGAACTCATGGTATGGCATCCTGGCAACATACTGTGGCCACGTCTCTTCGATGGAATGACGCATATGCATCCAGATAAACCAGCTCTACAGGGCCTTAAAGGGACTATGACACATTCGTTGGAAAGGAATTGAGCTATCAATCGTTGCAGTTTGCAGTATATCGAAAACCTCTTAGTTTCCCATTCAGTTTCTCTCAGGACTCACCTTTTAAAGAGAAACAGAACTTCACGACAGAGCTACTTTTTAACACACTACTCTTAGGCCTCCCCTCTCCCAGCCAGCCTCTGACCGCGAGCTGCAGTTTGGTGATAACAGCGGCCAGCGTGGGCCCGGTGGGGAAAATTCCCTTTATCAGCAGTACGTGCTGAGCAGCGGGTCGGTGCGGCCGGCGGCCGTTCTCACCCTTGTCCTCCTGGATGCGCGTGCTGGCCGGGTTTCCGGCGCGCGCCGGCTCTGCGCGTTGACTATCTCCTCGCCGCGGCTGGCCTGCACGCGCTTGATGACCTCCAGCATGCGCTCCAGCGTGCTGTGGATGTTGCGGTGCATGCGGCAGTTGCGCAGCCGCTCCGTCTTGGCCACCAGCGTGATCACCTGCCGGGGCAGGCTGCCGTCAGCGGACGCCACGCCCAGCAGGCTACCCCAGCCCTCCAGACGTGTACGAAACACACAATAACAGATAGGCTGCGAACGGTCCAGTTTGACCCATATAGACACTGTCTCAATGAGAACGTATGATCGTTAGCGTGATCACTTTTCGCGTATCGCCTTTGTTGCAAACCAAGCAGGGTTCCATGGTATGATACGAAATAATCCCACTGCCACTCCAACAGAGCACACGTTGACAGTGCCATGTGACTTTCGCTGGGACCATCTGTGCTAATTACACCAAACCTTATCAAATCAAACGAGGTTTACCGCCCTGAGTTGTCACACAATCATCTCTGTCCCATTATTGTTAAAGCTGAGTATGACCAACACCCAATCGTACACAACCTTCTCAGCCAAATTGTTTTTTCTTCTTCTTAACACGCGCACTGGAGGGGGCCTCGGAGGTCCTCCCCACCTGTTTTTCCGAGGTGGCCGGAGAACCGCTCGTAGCCGAAAAACGATACGTGGCCACATTCAACAGAATTTAATAGCGCGTCGATTGGTGAAGATTTTTTGAAAATCGGTCGAACATTTTACTTATCGGCTTTCAAAGTCAGACCTGCATTTTGAGATCGCCGTAATCGCGCGGTCGGACCAGTTAGCTTGCATTGGAGACCAAGTGGTGACGTCATAACGCCATATAACCGGGATTATATGTCAAGGTGACCTCACATGAAAGTCCAAGGTCAATGTCAAAGGTCACAGGTAAAGGTCATATCTGCATTTTCAAGGTCACTGACCACTGTGCTTCCGGCCAAATGACGTTTACCCGGTCTGACATATATTATGTTATGACGTCATTGATAGGGTACCCCAATACAAAGGTCAAGGTCAAAGGTCAAAGGTCAAGGTCAAATGTCAAAGTCAAAGGTCATTGGGAAAGGTCAATCGTCATTTTCCGCCAAACAGTGGCTACAGTGTTAGTCAAAGTGTACACATTATAAGTACTATATCATTTGGTGACCTTAAAGGTCAATGACCTTAAATGACCTTGACCCAAAAATTGTGGGTTAGCTTCTTTGAGACCTTTTCTCTATGAAACCGGTCCGCCTTTAGCTTATTCCCGCCCTTTTCCCGCATAATCACAGCATTTATCAATCGGTCCCCAGCATGGCCAATATTTGACCTTTACGACCTCGTTCGACCTTGAAGGTATTAACCTAAGTCAATGAAAATTGTTCATCATGTAGATCACCATAGCCCCCACCCACCTGCAAAGTGGCGTTTTTCTAAACCTCTTAGTTCCCGAGATCTTAGGGGGCCTACCAGGCCCCCCTCCAGTGCGCGTTAGTGCCAGACCCCCTCCAGTGCGGGTGTTAAGTTGCACATATGATCGCCTGGTACTGGTGGTATACTAGCTATGGCGCAGGTTTCCCAGGGCGGCGGTCTGATCGGACTGCGGAGCTCGACAGCCACTGACCCTGACGTGCTCCTGGCACTGGACAGCCACTGACCCCGGCCTGCTCGCGGCGGTGGTCCATGGAGGGCCACTGACCCCGGCCTGCTCCCGGCACTGACGCCACTGACCCTGGCGTGCTCCTACTGACAGCCACACCGGCTGCTGCACGACAGAACCGGCCTGCTCCACACAGCCACCGGCCTGCTCCAGACAGCCACGACCTGGCGTCTCGGTACTGACAGCCAACCGGCCTGCGCACAAGCCACTGACCCTGGCGTGCTCCCGCACAGCCACTGACCCCGGCTCGCTCGCGGCACTGACCCTGGCGTGCTCGCGGCGGTGGTCCACGATGAGCCGGTCCACGCGCGACGGGTTGGCTGGCAGCCGCGGGATGGGGATGTTGTTGGCCGAGGAGACCTTCTTGCCGGGAAACTGGCGCGCTAGCTCCGCCTCCATCTTCTTCCGCTCTTTCTCCAGCTGTTTGAACTGGTCGTAGCACTCTTCGAGGCGGATGTGCAGCTCGTTCGAGGGCCCGCTCCGACTGCAACATTGCAACAGTGTCAATACAACGGCGGCAAGCGACTCATTGCAAACCAGACCACTAGCCGCCCAGGCAATCTCTCGGGTGGTTTTCTCCAGGCATTCCAAGACAGCGAGTGAAGCACAAGACCAAATAACAACACCAACAGCCACAAACTTCCAACATGTTCCGTTTAAAACCAAAGTGAATGAAGACCTCCAGTGGGTTGGAGGACTCACCGGATGGGTCGGAAGCCGAAGAACGGGTGCGGCATGGCCGGGAAGAAGCCGGCGTGCGGCGGCATCTCATGCAGGGGCGGCATGTCGGGCGGCGCGCCGCGGCCGCCCCCGCCCACGAACGGCGGCGCCGCCAGCGGCGACGGCTGCCCGCACATCGACGCCAGCATGTCTGCCGAGACGGCGTGCTGGTCAGCAACCCCGCCAACCCAGCCACTGAGGGCGTGCTGGTCAGCAGCCCCGCCAACCCAACCACTGAGGGCGTGCTGCTCAGCAGTCCCAGCCTAGCCACTGAGGGCGTGCTGCTCAGCAGCCCCAGCCTAGACACTGAGGGCGTGCTGCTCAGCAACCCCAATCCAGCCACTGAGGGCGTGCTGGTCAGCAGCCCCGCCAACTCAGCCACTGAGGCGTGCTGGTCAGCAACCCCAACCCAGCCACTGAGGGCGTGCTGCTCAGCAGCCCCAGCCTAGCCACTGAGGGCGTGCTGCTCAGCAGCCCCAGCCCAGCCACTGAGGGCGTGCTGCACAGCAGTCCCGCCAACTAGCCACTGAGGGCGTGCTGGTCAGCAACCCCAATCCAAGAATTCGCTGCCAAAGTTCAGCCCTCCGTATAAACATTGGTAACTGCATAAAGCGCGTAAACAGATACTTCCATAATCGGTAGGCGGCTATACGCGTTACTGAGACAATGCAGAGGGGAGAGGTGGTACCGCCGTAGACACTCTGGGACGCCGGCAGAGTACCGAGTGCATGGAGACGGGACGTACCGTCGTGGGCGGGCGGGCGGCAGCGCTCCTGGACGCCCGAGAGCGGAGGCAGGGGCGTCCGCTGGCCCACGCCGCCGCGGCGCATCTCCAGCTCCGTCAGCGAACAGCGGCGCGCCGGCAGCGAGTCGCCCAGGAAACTGCCGCTGACCAGGGCAGCTGGTTACAAACACCACAGACAAGCCCTGACGGCCTCTGCGTAGCAGGCGGCGTGATGGAGGCCAACACCAAAACTACAGTCTGCTCCTTGCTTGTATACAATTGGCCTTATTCACTCAACATGAAAATGCAGCAGAATCCTCCCCATGATTCTTCCGACCTACCCACCCATTTCCTCCTTTAAAACTTGACCCAAACCAGATAGATATTTATAGTGGAGCGAAGCTTGGACTGTCACTGATACGGCCAATAATGTCCGAATGCAAAAGCTGAACTGTGTGCGTGGCCCGACACTTTTCTTAGTAGTTTTTTTCTGTCCGATATTTGATAAGAGTTTTGCATCATGGTATAATAGGGAATCGGCTGCTTACATCTGAAGAGAAATGCATTCCATTGTTCATGAAAACAGCCCATCAATCACTTTGAAGATCAAAGCAAGCCTATAACATTACTAGCAGAATATTTCCGTGTATGATACAACTGTTGCATCCCTCAAAAAATTAAACAGGATCCCTATGTCGTTCAGAAACGGAAATTAAAAAGACACGACGGATTCAGACAGGATGTTTATGGGGCTATACGGTAAAATCACCAACACGTATTTCACGCAAATCGACTTCTTTAAGGGAGAGGGGGGCAAATACATCCCTCCCCACAAAACCGAGTGAGGCAGAACGGAACCACCGCTCTCTGGAGCATGACTCACGTGGAGGTGGCCTGCTGCTGCGGCGGCGGCGGCGGCTGAGCGGGCGGCGGCGGCGGCGGGGGCGGCGGAGGACGGTCGTCCAACGAGCCCATGCCGAAGTAGGCGGTGTTGTGGTTGAGCTGGTCGGCGGCGGAGCAGGCCTCCAGCAGGGCGGCCAGCTGCAGTTCGTTGTCGGTGACGCCGGGCAGCACGGTGCTGCTGGCGCCGGAGCTGGTCGGGATGTAGGCCGTCGACACCGCTGCACGCGCAGGGAGCGTCACCGACCAGGTATCCCAACGGGTCAGAGCCAATCCGACACCAATGATCGGATGAAAGTGGATTGTTCAGAGAATTCAGGTAGTTTTGGACTGGGGTATATTTGGGTTGAGTTCATAATTGTGTCGATCAGTCGTATTTTTCCGATATGGATTGGATCGATATTGGCAATCATGGTGCGCCAACGATTGGCCTGGATTTGTCCGGAAAACTTCACAAATGGACCAGATTGGCCGTGCCAAGTTCTACCACACGGCCGACCTCAGACGCTCAGCAGTCATTGAAGTCATGGCTGAACGGATGCCAGCAACCGGCACCTCCCTTGGAGCTTCGTGTGCTGTTTAAACATTTCGTCACCCACGGAAACTGATGATGCAACACCCAGCAAAGATGGATTCACACAACGGATCACTACACAAGCCCTGACAAGTCGCGACTATGCCCGTAGTCTTGCCAAGGGTCTTAAGCATTTATATAGGGCGTCCATTGCGAGAGAGAGAGAGAGAGAGAGAGAGAGAGAGAGAGAGAGAGGGTGAGTGAGTGAGTGGTGAGTGAGTGGTGGTGAGTGAGTGAGTGGTGAGTGAGTGAGTGAGTGAGTGAGTGGTGAGTGAGTGAGTCAGTGAGTGAGTGAGTGAGTGAGTGAGTGAGTGAGTGTGAGTGAGTGAGTGAGTGAGTGAGTGTGGTGAGTGAGTGAGTGAGTGAGTGAGTGAGTGAGTGAGTGAGTGAGTGAGTGAGTGAGTGAGTGAGAGTGAGTGAGAGAGAGAGAGAGTGAGAGAGAGTGAGAGAGAGTGAGAGAGAGAGTGAGAGAGAGAGTGAGAGAGAGTGAGAGAGTGAGAGAGAGAGAAGGTCATTGAGCGCTGTCTAGAAAACGTAGCAGCACACTGAACACGATGAAGCATCACCCGGTGAAAAATGGGCACACATTGCCACAGCCGCACCCATAACCACCAGAAGTCAGCTTGCTAACCTGGCGGCTGGCGGCGGAAGTTGTCGGGCATGCTGTAGGTGGCGCCGTTGATGCGGCTGGCGGTGGAGGTGCAGCGCTCCTTGGCCGAGGCCAGCTGCGACAGGCTGGTCAAGTTGGCCAGGGTGGTGTCGCGGCGCGCCGCAGACGAGGTCATGGGGTCAAACACCGGCTGGCGCGCGTCCAGGCCCTGTCGCCACAGGCCAGCACCCGTCAGTGACTATCACTGGCCAGTGTGACGATACAGGCCCGTGACGAATGCCAGAAGATAGATAAAATTAGATACTTTCAAACATTTTACGGCGAGTATTCCCCGCGCCCGGTACCCGTTTTTTTGTTTTAACCGAAGTACCAGATTTCGGTCAGCAGCTTTGTGTAAAATTCTTAAAGACAAACTGGGATGGTCCCTAAACCAGCATACCAGCTGTGAGTGAACGGGAAGCGCTGGCGTCGGGGGCGCGGCCCGCTGACCTGGTGGTAGGAGTTGGCGTTGTTGATGAGCGTCAGCGGGTCCGCGTTGAAGTGGAGAGCGTCTCCGCCGCTGCCCAGGTCCACGCCGTTCAGACCCAGCTGCTGGTTCAGGTTCTCCAGTCCCAGCTGCCGCCGCCGCAACACAGTGTTCTGAGCCAAATCGGTGAAACAGGGGCACACGTTCCCCCTTCAGTGGGTATACCTCCGTATGTAGCAACCAATGTTACGAAGGGGGTTTCGTGGTTGTCGGTACAGGAGATAATTACACACATAAGCGATGGTGATAAAGAACAGGGAATTGATTCAACAAATTCAGATGAGAGCGATTTAATTTTGCTACGCGAAAACCTCTCTACCCAAAAATCGAGCTTTAAATCGGTCTAGTACTGCCAGTTTTCTGGTTCCATCAGCACTGACAGTTCTGGGTCAGTCTGGCTGGCCGCCGTGCACCGCACCTCCGACATTTCATCGTTGTTGGGGCTGATGTTGGAGAGGAAGTCGGCGTCAATGGAGGGTCCACCGCCCGACGAGGAGCCCGAGCTGAGCCGCTCCCAGCCGGAGCCCCAGGACCTGCAGCGGCACGGCCGGCGCCCTCACCACAGTGCGTGGGTGGCAGGGCCATCACACACCGGGTCGTACCAGCGCCGGCGACCACCAGTTCGACGTGTTTCCACCCTTGCACTCAACAGGGATTCCGATCACCCGATACAGCTAAATTCAAGACGTTCACCATGTTAAGATGTGTACAAACGAATCATAAATTAATAAAAAGTGGCCCGTTCACACAGTCGCAGGACATTACTGCTTTGGATCATTATGCTACATAACTATTTGCAAGAACGCAGATAAGAGCATATAGCAACCTCTTAAATCAGCCTTCCGCCAACACCAGTGTCACAGCTCGGTGACATCAGTCGGGCAGAGAAGGTTAGCTGAAGTCGATAACCCGGCGGCAGGACTGACCTGCCCTCATCGGAGAGCCGGTCGCCGAACTGGTTCTCCTCGCCGGCCAAGTTCCAGAGCCGGACCTCGCCGCCGTTGTGGCCGGCCACGCTGATGCCCAGCCCGTCCTCCAGACTGCGACTGCCCGACTGAGGGCGGGCGGCGCGCTAGACATCTCACTCCAGGCTAGTGACGCAGTCTTAAGCGAGGACATTTGGAAAATTCGGAAGAAAACGCAGTGAAACGTTTTGTCCTTTCATATCCTGATTTCGTATGAACAATGTTACAATGCAGCCGCCAAAGAAGCCACCATGAGAGTCGCGTGAGCTGTATCGTTTTTCTCACATAGCTCTGCTACGTGAACAAATGGAGTTATCTCATACAAAGCACAATGAATATATGCTTTTCATCCTTTTAGGCAGCTACTACTCTACCCATGTTTTCAAGGCTTCCTAAAAGGGGGTTAGTTTTGCTATTTGTAATTAAATCTTGCGACTTGAGGCTACAGCTGACAAAGGGTAGCCGCAAGCCAATTTGAGCAAATACAAATTACAGAAAAAATTCATTCGAACATCAGAATGGGCTTCTGCCATCCAAATACAGGTCAGCAACGGGCATGACAACCATGTATACATATATGACCACTGATCGGCTCAAAAACAGAAATAAATGTATACTAATGATCCAATAGGACAGACACTGGCTACAGGTATGTACACGTAAATTACTGCCTACTTACCCCAACGAAGTCATTGCTGTGCTTCAGTCCAGTGCAGGTAGACCAGGGGGAGAACAGTGACACAGTCTCTTTTTCAGTCAGCATGTCTTTGGCATAGTTTAAGAGGGCTCTCACTTTCTTTCTGAAAAGCGGTGATCAATGTGAGGACAAACTCTAACACATAACGAAAGATTTCGGGCGAATGTTTGTGCACCTACGAAAGATCTGCTAAGTCGTGTGGTATCCGTCACTGTCGTTTGGTTTATATGCTTTCAAGATGAAACGGAGCCACTGCCAAGTGCACTCCAACACCCCTGAGCGAGGCCTTATAGCCGGCCAACTTCCCGCCGCTTGGAATGCGGCTCGATCCCGGTTCATCACTAGCTTGTTCATAATTACAAATGTAGCGCTGCACGTCGGTCAAACGAACTCGTCTAGTATAGCAGCCAATGATCATGCCACGGAGTTTATGCTGATTTAACCACGTCGCCTACCCAGCCACGGGGCGGCCCAGGCAGCCTGGCTGCTGGCCGGAGCGGAGGATCCGTAGAGCGAGACGTGCAGGGGAAATTATTATTGGACTGGACACGGATTCTTCCACGTGGGCTCTGAGGCCATCACAGGTTTTCCGCCGCGTATCTTACTGGAAAACTTACGCAATCTAAGAAACCCCGAGATTTTACGCGATTTCATAAATATCCAAAACTTAAACTCTATTTGTACATTGCTTGCGATTCATCCCTTGCAAATTGCAGTTACATTGATTTGACTAGCTGAAATATAGAATCCACAACCAGAAGTCCAAGAGAAACTCGAAAAACTTCATTAAATTCTTCCTGAAGCTCCTGGCCGCTGCTTCGACGTCACGGTCCCCCAGCCTCATGTTCACCCACCAGCCTCATGTTCGCTCATGTCACCCTCTTACCAGTCAATTGCCAGCCGACCTACGTCGTGTAAACTATTGAGCGCCGGCGCGTCTCAGAGGAACCGATCCCCAGCCTGGACATGCACTGCCGCTGCATGCTCCTGAGCAGCGGGCCGGAGCCCAACGGTCTACCAACTAAGCTACCGGGGCGGCATGTTGACAGTCCTTCTTCGTTGAGTTTCAACATCACACTACCACAAAAAGTCAGGACACTGGTACAAAATAAAGCCGCACGCGCAGCGGGGCTTGAGTATGTCGTTATTTTCCTAAGATCGCATCATGTCACGTGACCAGAGCGGGGAGGACAGGAACGGTAGAGGGTGAATTTTTACCTTTTTTCTCCGTGAACAGTAGGTTCTGAGGCAAATGTAACTTCAATTACGTGCTTTCTCGACATGCTTTATCACATGGCTATCTCAGTTTAAAACCCATTATGTGGCTGGCATATTTACTTTCAAAAGTGAGTTGACGTTATAGGGAAGTTTGGGCAGACACAAAAACTTGGAGGAGGATACAGTATGACGGCAGACGAAGCAAATTACATTGACAGTGGCTCTGCAGTACCTTTTTCTAGGTCCAGGAACACACAAAGAATTAAAGAGAATGAATGTTCTCATCAAAATAATTTTTCTCACTTAGAATAGGGCTGGAATTTACCACTGCTATCAGGGGAGACGCGTGACTCAGTGGTACAGCAGCTTCCTTCTGGGTCACTGGCGCCGGGTTCATGTCCGGCCGAGTCTCTGAACAAGTTTATCTGATCACCCCAATCCCTTCCCGACAGAGTGAGAGTTGGCGACGCCGTACAAGCCTGGCAGATGACACGTCGTTAAACCCCATAATTATTACCAGTGATCACAACTTATTTATTCACCCAAAACTTGAAAATATCGACCGTATATAGTTGAAAATATACACCGTATACACATTTCTGACATGAATAAAATATCCACTACAGACCCAATGAAGAAAAAGTACAGACCTTATCTTATTGTGATTCCATCCTATTAACCTTGACCTATTTTGGATCTTTTTCAAGGGAAAGTGACACCTTCATAATAGGATTTGAACTGAGATAGCCATGTGATAGTATGCAAAAAAACACTTGATCGATAATTCATTGATCCCAGAATATACCGTTCGCGGTGAAAAGGGGAAAAATTCACCACCTACCAAACCCCTTCACCTCCCGTGGACATGTGGCATGGGTTGAACTTGGGTATGTGACATAATTCCCAGACTTGCTGCACGGACAAGCCTTTCTTGCTTGGACCTCTTTAAAACCTACATGCTTAACGAGGTAAGACGCGCTTCCTTTGTATGCGTATTCATTTGTAGCACAAACAAAGAGATCCAATCTGGCACAAGGCAAATTTGACATCGACATGATGTCACATGATTTGGCGATTTTTCATCTCTACCGGAGGAAAATTAAACGAAGCTAATGATAAGGCTTGTTGGCCATGTTTCAGCAGAAATAAGGCCATATCCATACCTTCATCACCAATGGCCCCTAAGACCAAAAGTGTGGAATTGAATCCAGGTGCTGTATTCCTTTTAAAACTTACGAACATCGTGCATGGGAGGTACTTCAATACTCAATGCTATAATTGCTCTGGCAGCAAAGCTAAGGCAGAAAGCAATCATGAGGTGTGGCTGCCGGCATGATGGTGAGACACCCGACGACGCCACTGACCGCATCGGCTATGTCCGAGCGAAATGGTGGCGGCTAGACTAGCTTCTTGGCTGCATTATTTTAATCCGCTGCCTTAACTTAATCCGGTCACATGCTACCTTAACTCAATCCGCTCACCGCCACGACTTTCGACTTTCAAGCACCGACAGTCTACACTTGGTCTAGGCCCACTCCCTCCCAGTGTGCGCGAGGGCATTGGGCACTTTCCACGGGTGCAGATGCGCATGGCAGAAATAGCTTGAATTTCGATGCAGCCAAAGGTAACAGAACAGAGTGTGTTGACCTGCTCTGTCATTTCTATTCGCGCACATGCTGCTGATTTTCTCATAATGCTCCCGGATGTGGGCTGATGTTGGGGCCTTTCTAGTTGTACTCCTGTCTTCTTCATATCTGTCTCGTATGTTTTCTTTAAAAACGGATAAAATCATTTTGAGCAAAATCACTGGTCCCATTATTGCTCTCCCTGCCTGAAAGAAGCAGCAATGGTTCCTACTTCCTCTCCAGTCGTCTTTTAACATAATTAGCTATAGTATGACCTACATGAAAATAGACTGTGAAAGGAACAAATTGTTCAGTTCAGAGCTGAACTGTTGGGACTGGTGGACAGCAGATACTGGAAACAGCATAAATGCTTTCTCAGGACTTCAGTCAGATAGTAAACACTTGGCTAACAAACTACAGACCCAATGTGAAATAAATAAAAGGTACAAACCCCTATATCAAAGAGCTGATATAGACACATTTGTGAGTGGCGGTTGCCCCAACTAATCTAATGGTCCATTGTATCATGTACACTAGCACTAGTGTGTGTTGTGCAGGAGGGTTGCTGCATCCCAGTAACCACTCTGAGGACAAGGGCAGGGTATACCATGCTGCCCCGCCCTATCACAAAAAACCTGACTGTTGCCAAACATGGTGGGCCCCCTCCACTGTTCCAGTTGAGTTGACAGCTGATTGGTGGTGGTGGCTGTATTATTGTTCCACCACTGCTGTCCAAGTTCCACCTGGCTGTCATTCAGGTCTGGTGGCAACCTTTATCAGGACCCCCAATCCATAAGGCCACATGGTGTGGTTTGCTCTCCAACATTTTCCCTAACCTTCATTAATGACCTACCAAACCATCTGCTGAAGATTGTCGAGACTTCCCTCATAGCTGACAACTTTACAGCATGGGAAGCTGACAAGACCATAGTAGCAGCAGAGGCAAGGGTTCAGGAGGCGCTGAGCAACCTCTTTATTGGGAAGATAGGAGTGGTATGGGACAAGGGTGGAGTGAACTCATCCCATGAGTGGAAGACAAGGGTGAGCCGAGAGGACAGTGGGCACCATCTTCATGCAATCTTCCACAGCACCATCTTCTGTTTTTATCATCTCTGTTGACCAGTGTGCAAAGTATTGCATTTTCGATGAGATCTCGTTGGTGCGAGTGCCCTTGGAGACAGCACCAAGTGGTGTGAATTTTAGCAGCCTGGTGCGAATTTGCGAGGTTAGTGACACTTAAACTAAACAAATAATGACTGAATGGCTATTAAGACACAGGAGAGGGCCTTATAAAAAGTCCTTAACTAACTGACTAATGATTGAGGTAGCATTGCATTGTAGGGGTAGGAATGGGTGCATTTTTTCCCTGATATGTGGCAGATTGGTGTGAATTTTTGGAAGCTGGTGGTGCGAGAATTTTAGATGGCTGGTGCGACTCGTCTGGCCTGCTGCCATACTTTGCAGACTGGTCTGTTGACCTGTGCACAGAAAGTATGATATATTTTTTCACAAAGAAAATCCTTTTCATTGACTCAAATTGCCATGTGAGTTTCAGCAATGGCAAGTGAAAATACTTGGGTAGGAGATTATTTCCATTTTAACAGATGTAAGTGTAGTAGATTAAAATTCATTGGTGCCCAAAAACAAAACAAAAAACAAAATTGTTAACTTGCCTCCCTAGCACACAAGATGTATCATGGAAAATACACAGTTAACACATGTCAATGGAGTGCTATCCCCAATAAGTGTGGAATTACCATATTTTTCAAAGGTTTCATGCTTCATATGGGGTGAGTGCTCTGTGCATCTATCTTGTTTATGATTTAAAACCAAAAGTACCCAAGAGATACTTACCCAGGATATTTTTAAGATGTCTAAGCAACAAAAATTTGCTGCTGCAGCATGTACAGCAGTTTTGAGCATGACCCCACTTTTCTACAATCACCAGATAGCACTCAACACCTGAGGAGCATAGGATCAGAAGGGGTGCATTTCTAATTTTCTCTCAAACAGTAAGTTCTGGTACAAATGAAGTATTAATTGAAGTTTCTTGGCATGTAACATGGCTATCTCAGATCATCAGAATACCATTACGAAGGTGCCACATTCATTCCTCTAAGACAGTCTGTGTGACAATCTGAAAAAAAATTGGAAGCAGATTTCCCACAAATTTTTCAGAAATACTCAAATTCAAGAATTCAATCTCGACAAATTTATAGGTACCTAGTATATCAGCCCCTGTCTGTCTCAAGCCATCCATGCTGCAACAAGTACAAAATGTCCAATTGGACGACAAAAATATAGAAATGAGGAGCCCCGGTGCATCTAATGCTTTCTAACATATTATAGCAATCTTTAAGTTGATTTGTTAAGAAGATACACAGGTTATATACATAATAAGGACTTCATTAACAATAAATAATAAATGTGCGGCCATTACAACGCAGCGTGCATTCGCCGGTTCCCAAAATACAATGTAAAGAACATAAGACAACAGTATTGAATTATAAAACACACCATATACCTCCTATACAAGAATTCGTGGTCCCACCGTATTATAGATGTTAAATACAATAGTTTGAGGGTGCTTGACAAACCTTCTAGGCGGTGCCCGGCATCACACGATGAACTTTGGCGACCCTGGACACGTTCGCTGAGACAGCTTAGGGAAAGGCACTCCATGGTAACAAAACAAATTTCTGAATTTTTTAAATCACAAATAACAAATATAAAAGGATTTATCATCTTCAGAAATAATAAATGATTTAAGTCGATAAAGAGATTCCAGGAGCCATTCCTATTATGAATTATACTGCCGAACGCATACTCTCTTAGACCGGAAAAAACAACTATCACGTTCTGCAGCAAATAAAGAACTTAATTCCTCATTTCTGGGATAAAATGAATATGAAGAGACACAGTTGAATGATGTGGTATTAAAAAATATCATTAAACAATTCAAGATCATAAGATCATATAAATATGTTCTGTCATAGTAAGGTAGATTGAAAAGAAAGCGCCGTCTATAAATAAGGTCTCAGTAGCGACACCTGCGCAAGTGACAAGTACTTCTCACTGAACTTGCTGCAAGCTATGGCTGCTGTTATAAGTTTGCATATCGACAGGACTATTTCAACACAATGCTATTGTCATACGCGTGGGAATAGGGAGAGGGGGTAGGCAGCCTGGCCCCAAATTTATTTCATTAAACGTTCGATTTTAGCCAAATAGAGGATAGATCGGGACATTTTATAACAAAGTCCAGAAGATAGCAATGAGTCCAAATCCGACTCGGCTCTTGAGAGGAAACTTTGTCTGCAGCAGGTTCACAACTAAATGGTCCCCTGACTCTTTACCGGTTCCTACTTTTATGGCTACTGCCAAGACAAAGCGAGAAAAGAGGGGGAGGAGATATCCCTGCTCGAAGCGCAAAAGTCGTTTCAGCGCCTTGCTTACGTGCAAGGCTGGTTATCAGGGCGGATACAGGGGGCCAATCCGGCAATGCCCTCCACAAAACGAAATAGAGGAGGGCAAAATTTGTGCCTCTCACCCCAAAGAAAACTAGTATTTCATTGTTAATCAATTGGATGGAACATCTCCGCCGTCAACAATTATTTTCATTCATTTTTGTACATTCACAAGATAACTCTATAAAGGAGAAAAATAATCCGCAGTCGCAGTTTAATCAAACCGGCCGCTGCCTCTTATATTTCCTTTTTTGCTCACCGACATGGGTTTCCCCCTGCCAAACGTGCCAGCTGGGTCCACCCCTGCTGCGTATATCTTATCGATCAAAGAGAGGGTAGGAGGCTCTGAACGGGCGGCACATACACTGAAGTATAAGTTAAAAGCATCTGCACCGACACATACTTTAAATCTAGGAGGGGACCCTAAACCGTCCCCCCCATTCCAGATTTTGTCCATGCTTATGCAAACAAGTAGCAATTCATTCAGTTATTCACATCTGATGCAAAAAATGCACCACTGTTCTTTAGGTGGTGCAACTTTAGTGTATTAGGCAATATTAGGCTGGTCTGGGAGAAAGCGAGGAAAGTGCCCCCAAACACTGTCTCCGAGTCCCCCCGCACTCTCCACTTCTTCCTCCGGCGTGCAAGGGATGTCGCCCTCGTAGCGTGAGCTAGCAGCCCCCGGATCTGACACAAAACAGCGTAAAAACCGCCCGAAACACCCTCGTTCAAACATGCCGTACAATACCGATAAACAATATTGGAGCTTGGACACAACTCGATTAAAAATGACGGGCACATTGTCCGCAGTCAGCGCACGAAAGCATCCTGCCCCCACCAAAAAAACCTAATTTCAGTAGTAACGCAGAATTATTTCACGCGATTGTATTGTTTAGCATCACCCGACACAGCGTTCATGCACACGCCCAGGTCGGCCAATGGTGCGAAATCTCACTCACTGATACTGCTTTGTACAAAACACCCACAGAGGGCCACTATCGGACTGGTGCATACACTGAACACACACATTGGCCTCTACCCAACCTTCCCCGCACTGAATACCGGAGAACGAAGCACCTGACACAGGCCTGCCACGTGCTCTTCACACTCAGGAGGTAGCCTGCCGGAGGGCCTCACATGCTGAGCGCAGTTAATCCACCGAGTACACACACCCGCTCCCTGGTGGCGGCTCCCCGAGGGTGGTACGGGAGTCCCGCAGCACACCACCTTATCATACACACGTTCAGTTGCAATGTCTCACAACTGGGGAGAGACACATTCACCGCACGCGCTCCAGACCAGAGACAATGCCCAGGCAAAGAGGTAAATGCCCGTGATAACATTACACCGCATACCTAGCTGGGCAAAAAAACCTAGTAAAACAAATAATTGATATTGAGCACCGCTACACGAAATCAGACTTTTCCCCAGTTTCATGCATTATTCCCTAACAAAACCGTCAGGTGTGATTGCAGAGGGAGTTGAAGAAGCAAAGCTTAGAAAAAGGGACGCCTTCTACCATTCGAAAGACCATGGTACAGAACATGGCTTCACGCGCCTAACTAACCCTGTTTAAGAACATACAGGAGTAAAACAGCAATAGAAGAGAAACATTCACCGGCAAAGCGCACAAACGCAGAACTCGGAAAGGTCGCTCACCCCGATCGAACCTTCAGCGAAAGGCCGAAGCCGATTCTGGAGGAGACTAAATCCCAAGCTGATATGGAGCAGACATCGTATCTAAAGTAGCATAAAAGTGGCAGACATATATCAACAGCAAACATGAGGCTGACACACTAACATTACTAGTGCTACAACATGGCAACACCGTGGACACATG
The DNA here is from genome assembly GCA_034440635.1 of Lepas anatifera. Taxonomy (NCBI): domain Eukaryota; kingdom Metazoa; phylum Arthropoda; class Thecostraca; family Lepadidae; genus Lepas; species Lepas anatifera. Next base: position 338,589 of record JAOTON010001136.1, on the reverse strand, counting down.
ACATGGTGTGGCTCGGCGTCGAGGTATGGTTGCAGAAGGCACCCGCTGCGAGTCGCGCCTCCCACAGCCTTTGACAGGTACCACAGCGGCGACCCACGCAGCAGCAACATTCCAGCTCATGAGAGACGGCACCGTCCAAGTCCTTGGCCTTCACACTGCTAGTACAACGTGAGCAATATGCTCTGACACAGAGCAATATGTAGTTACACTAAACCCACAATCAACCTCTCATGATATCGGTTCGAGTTTTCGAGAAAAGGCGCTAAGAAACAGAATGGCACACGCATGCAGGTTTGACAAATCCGCCTCACACGTTTATGGCCTTTACACCAACTCCTGTGAGAGAGCTAACTGTAGACAAGCTATCACAATAAGTATCGTTTTGAAAATGGTAACATTAAAACTTGAACGAGATCGTGGCACATCTCAAGAATTACGTGCGCGTGTATCAATGTGCTATCACCGTGTAAACGGATAGAGGGCATATAATCGCCCTGCGAATGGATAAAATCAAAACAGAATTCACGTTAAAATACGGACCACTTGGCAATATTTGAACCTGCGTTCTGAACAGTTCATGGCATGACCTGCACCAGAGGGTGCGGTGAGACCGGACCCCTCTGCCGCGTGTGTTACGATTTTAGGGCGCTCCAGCACAGGAGGCGTTCTCCGCCGACACATCCCCCTGCCGGCGAGCCCGGTCGGGCCGTGCTCCGTGTTCGACTCTAGAGCTCTAGAAGCGGCCGTCCCAGGCGTCCTGCCGCTGCTTCGCCGCCTTCCGCTTCTGATCTGAGAATACACACGTCGCAGTCAGACAGGTATCCAGCGCAATGGACAGCACAATATTGTACCGCAAACACGATACCAAACACGCCTCGGCCGTTTCCCTACAGAAACTACTCTAGCAAAGCAGGAGTGACTAGAAAAAACGGTGTGCTAGGTGCATGATGGGATATTTTTCTACCACGAATACTGGCGCTTTCATTACTTTGTCCGAGCCCGGTGAAAGAAATAAGACAAGGATATCCCAAGGAGATTGGAATCTCCTTGAGATACCAATTACGGTGATTTATTTTATCCTCAGTCAGAAGCCGATTTGGCAGTTCCTATCAAATTTTCACTCGGGGAGAAAGAAGGAAAAGGGGCACTAGCAAGGCCAAGTGGCAAATTGCATCAGTCGAAACAGCACTCCTGTCTTCTTTATCGGACTGTTCCTGTCTTATGACCAGAGACCAAAATGGTCCCCCAGTTTGCATGTAAAGAAGTGCCATGATTTGGCAAAAGCGCATTCTGCAAAACATACATACATGGATATAGATTCGCAGTGTGACATAGCGGGCAAGAACAGCCTACCTCGGTCACTCTTGACTTTAGCTCCTACAAAAGCAGTACCCCAGCTGACAGGGTGTCGGGGGACCGACCTTTGGCGTCGCGCAGTTTGCGGCGCTCCTGGTCGCGCCGCAGCGGCGGCTGCTGGGCCGGCAGGCCGAGGGCAGAGGCCACCAGCCGGCCGGCCAGCAGCGCGCTGGTGGCCGGCCGGGCCCGCGGCGCCGGCTGCATGGGCGCGCCTCCGGCCGCCGCGCGCTGCCGCGTCCGCACCGACGCCTCCGACAGCGGCCGGCTCAGCAGCAGAGGGTGCTGCAGGCGCAGAGCCTCGCGCGCTGGGGGCACACAACGACACATCAGCAGAGGCTACACCGGCACGTCAGCAGGGGCCACACCGGCACGTCAGCAGGGGCCACACCGACACATCAGCAGGGGCCACACCGGCACATCAACAGAGGCCACACCGGCACATCAACAGAGGCCACACCAACACATCAACAGAGGCCACACCAGCACATCAACAGAGGCCACACCGGCACATCAGCAGGGGTCACACCGACACATCAGCAGGGGCCACACCGGCACATCAACAGAGGCCACACCGGCACATCAGCAGGGGCCACACCGGCACGTCAGCAGGGGCCACACCGACACATCAGCAGGGGCCACACCGGCACATCAACAGAGGCCACACCGGCACATCAGCAGGGGCCACACCGACACATCAACAGAGGCCACACCGGCACATCAGCAGGGGTCACACCGACACATCAACAGGGCCACACCGGCACGTCAACAGAGGCCACACCGGCACATCAGCAGGGAGACACAGGCACGTCAACAGAGGCCACACCGCACATCAGCAGGGGTCACACCACACATCAGCAGGGTCACACCGCACATCAACAGGGGCCACACCGCACATCAACAACCAGCAGGGGCTACACCAGCACATCAACAGGGGCCACACCGGCAAATCAGCAACCAGCAGGGGCTACACCAGCACATCAACAGGGGCCACACCGACAAATCAACAACCAGCAGGGGCTACACCAGCACATCAACAGGGGCCACACCGACAAATCAACAGAGGCCATACCGACACATAAGTAGGGGCCACACCGGCACGTCAGCAATCAGCAGGGGCCACGCCGGCACATCAGCAGGGACCACACCGGCACATCAGCAGGGTCCACACCGGCACATCAGCAGGGTCCACACCGGCACATCAGCAGGGGCCACACCGGCACATCAGCAGGGGCCACACCGACACAGCAGCAGGGGCCACGTCAGCACTGTCACCGTCAACTTACAGCGGAGGCCATGCGAGTGCTAACACGGTGTGAGCCCGTGAAAACTGTTCGGGTCAGCCCTTCTGTGCGCTATCCACTTAAAGGGAATGTGGCACCCTGGGGCAATTCCTGACTGTAGTGGTTTTACGGGCAATCTAGGTTGAAAACAACGGATTTGACTTTATTTCTGTTGAAAAATGGGAAATAAATCCAATATTTCGCTACATCCAATTTTTCTCTCCTAGCAACAAAAAGTCTCCAGATTGGAGTGGCGTCAAATCAGCGTTTGAGCTGGTAATGCTTTGTACCATTTTGAGCCTGTTTGATTTGCACCAAAATGCATACGAATACAAATGGAGGGTTTTAGCTGAAAGACGTTACCATTAGCAGCCAAGGTGACATTTACTAATTTCTTATATTTTTCCTGATATATTAAAACATATTTCGTGTTTCAAACAAGTCAGTAAAGCAAATTATACGCTTTTAAAGTCTTAATGGTTTGAAGTGTGGCTCTGAGCGTGCTAGTCATGATTATAGTATACAAAATTAACCGATAATCGCTCATAATGACCCAAAGTAATCAAAAGGGCCAAAGAGTATATAACAGTACTTCAACACCATGCAAATTCAAAACTTTAACAGACGAAGACACGGCACTGAAATATTATGATATACTCTTCGGCCCGTTTGATTAATGTGGATTATTTTGAGCGATTATCGATTAATTCTGTATACGGTAAACATTTTTAGTCGACACTACCTGTCATGTTTAACGCGTGGGATTTATACACGTCAAAGTAAGAAAAATTTGCCCCCGCAGCACTCGCAGCGGCGCAAAAGAATGACGTCACTTTCCTAAGATCACCTCATAGCGAGGACGAGGTCGGCAGGCGGTTAATTTTTGCCTTCTTTTCTCCGCGAACGTAAATTATGGGAAAATGAAATATCGACCCATTGGTTTCACGGAATGCCCTATAACATGACTATCTCAGTTGAAATCCGTGTTGAAGGTGCCACATTACCTTTCAGAGTGGCGCGTCGGCTCACCTGCGATAGCGTTCTCGAAGACGGCCAGCGCGTGCGAGTCGTCCACGCGCGTCAGCCGCAGGCCCCGCTCGGCGAAGTCTTGGAACACGATCATCAGGTCCTGCTGGCTGAAGGAGGACGGGAAGTTGTACACCTCGATCACGTGCTCCGGCAGGCCAGACGAGGGCGCCGCTCTGCTGGCTGGCGAGTCCCCGCCCACTGGTGTAGCTTTGTCAGCTGATGTCACAGAGCTCTGCCAAGGACCACAGGGATGAGACAGTACTATTACCACGCACGTCACTGACAAGCACCACCCGTAATACATAATTATCTGCGTGAACAACCAACCAAGAGGGCCGCCAGGCGCAAAACAGCAAAATATATTTTCGGGAATATCAAGGGTTGTAACTCTGTTGTGATATTACAAATTCTGATTACATATTACAAACGCATACAAATATAGCAAGTGCGGAGACTAAAACAAAAATAAATATCAAAACCAACTATCCTCTTTTTTCATTTTTCCAGGACAAAGTAAAAGCTTCGCCTCGACTACACTTTAAACGACGATCTCTGCGGGGCTAAATCAATCGTACAAGCAATGCATGACAAAAAATATGTGGTGAAAATTAAAAGAAACATTAACCACTGCATTATGAAAGCAGCCGTTACGTGCCACGCTGTCACTCACCTTGGGCGCGGGTTCCGCGGGAGACGGGACCAGCTCGTTACAGCGCTGCTCCCACTCTTCAACCTCGTCCGCCCAGTCGAACGGCTCCTCCAGCTTCATGTTGAAGAAGTCGCGTCCCGACGACGCGGACGAGTGGCGGCGCGCCGGGCCGCCGTCCGGCGTCGGCGACTCCTCAGACGGAGAACCCACTGCCACCGCAGCACTCACCGCCGCCTCCGCAGGGCACGGAGACTCTTTTCCCAACTGTGCTTGAGGGTCCGATGGCGTGTCAAATGGGTCTTGTTGCATATCTATCGTAGTTGAGGCTCCCATTGTTTCGAAAACAGGTGGATCCGAAGTATCCTCATTTGCGGTGTAGAGTTGGTTTTCCTCACCTTTGCCCAGATCCTGTTCATGCATGTTAACCGGTCCAAGCGTCCGGAGAACACTACCACTTAATTTGTACTCGTCCGACTCCGGGTGGTCATAGATCGCAGGATTTGGTATCGAGATATGCAGCCCGGCGTGACTCCTGGGTGTTGTTTGCGATTCACCTTCGTTACCGCTGCCGACCGGAGCAACTGCAGCTGGAGAGCTGGTGGCCGCGGTCCCTTCAGCCACAGCCAGGCTCGGGCCACTCGGCTGCCACTCAGTAGCCAGGTTTCTGTTGGCCGGCCCCGGCCGGCGCAGCGGTGACCGCCTGGGCGAGTCGCCGTCCGATCCGTGCAGCCCCGCCAGCCGGCGGCCGCGGCCCCGGCCCCGCTGCAGACTCAGTGACGCCTTCTCGTCATCGGTGGTGTTGACCAGATGAGCCAGGCTGGGCCCGCTGGCCGGCGGGCTCAGCATCAGCTGCTGCAGCAGAACGGTGGGGGAGGGCGGCTCCGGCGCGCCAGCTCCAGTTGCAGTCACCAGCTGAGGTGTCTGCGACCTGACGGGCGTCGCTGGTCCGCTGTCGCGAGCTCTCAGGCTGGCAATGATGTCGGTGGGCGACTGCGGACTGGCGGGCTCCGGCGGCGCCCGGCGACGAGGCGAACTGGCCTGGAAGCTAGCCAGCAGAGCGGTGGGCGAGGGTGAGCGCGGCAGCGAGCCGTCACGCTGCTGCCCCGGCTGTGGCGAGGCCGCCGCACCCTGACCGCGCCGCCGCCGCCGCCGCGCTGACGAGCTGCGACGCCGCCGCGACCGCGGCAGCGACGCACTCTTTGTCGGGTCATCGCCGATCTCGGGCCGGTCTGCGGCATGCATCGACTGACTCATGGGCTGATCCAGCAGCGGTCTATTCGGCTGCGGACGTTGATGTTGCTGATGCTGCCACTGGTGGTTTCCCTGCTGCTGCTGCTGTGGATGAGCGTTCTGTTGCGGGTACTGGCGCCGCCCTTCTGCCGAGTTGCGGCCGTTTAAACGAGCCCGGTTATCGTGGTAGGGCGAGGCGACGGTGTCCGGCGGCAGATTGGCGGCAGGTTCCGGAGTCTCGCGGTTTCGTGCGCCGGGCGGCTGGTACGGCTGCTGGAAGCGCGGCCTGGCTGTCGAATTGCGTGGCGCCGGGGACGGGGAGCGTCCCGGCTGTCCGCCGTCCCACGAGTCGCGGTGCTCGCGCCGCCATGGCGCGTGCGGCGGTGTGACGGGAATCTCCTCGGCAGGATGCTCGTGTGAGCGCGAGCGCCCGCCCCGACGCCTGCGCCGGCCAGGACGTTTACTGGGTGATCCCTGGCCGGGCTCTCCCTGCCGGCTGGACGGCCGCGACCCCGGCCCGATGCTATCGCTGCTCTGACGCCAGTTCTGGCCAGGCTCGGTGCCGGGCTGAGATGGCCGTCGCCGAGGCCCGGTCGGCGGCCGCGACTTGACGGGACTGAGCGGCCCCGGCGAACTGCTGCGCACCGGCGGGGTGTCGCGCACGCGCCACGAAGTCACAATCTCCGAACAGGTGGAGAAGCCCGGCGATGACGCCCGGTTGAAGCCGCTCCTGGCGCCGCCTAGTCTGTGGCCCGGCGGCACGTACAGCTGCTGCGGCGGCCGGCGCTCTCGGTTGGTGGCCTCCGGTTCGACGGAGCGGCGCTGGGGCGTGGTCTGTCGCTCCATGGAGGTGCGCTCTCGCAATGGCCGCGGACGGGCTGGGTGCCAATCAGCGGCACGAGGCACCCCGGCGGTCGACATGACTACCGAAAACTGTAACTGCTGCAAAAAGAAGAAGAATAAAAAATAATGACAGTGGAAGCCAGCCTAAGTAAAAGGGCAAGCAGCCTCATCAAGGATAGTTACGCAAATAGGCCAATGTATTTATGGCCTAGCAGGCAAAGAAATCACGAACCCATAAATATAATGAATGCAATGTTTCAGGTTGCAAATCTAAATTTTCGAGCCAGTAGCCTGGGCATTAAAGGCAGGGGAAGGGGGCACACATCCCCCAAACTCAGGAATCAGGGTGAACGTTCCACATAAACATGTTGGCACTTGACCTCGGTTGTCGCATTTTCCCCCTATTGTCTCACTGAACCTACTTAAATAAGTTGAAGTGCAACGTTGTTATCGTTATCAAAGGCATCCAATATGATCAAATTTCACCTCCCAGTCTCCCCCTCCCGATTCATCCCCGGTCTGAGCTCCGTCCTCCTTTCCCCAGTAAACATTCCGTGGTGACGCCCCTGCCTGTACCACTAATCGGCCCTTGGTGAAAATGGCATTGTTGTAAAGGCATTTTCCTACTAAATCATCACATCACATCGAGTTCTCAAGGTACATTTGCTTGTCTGGATAAACAACAATACCCAAACTCTATTCCAAACCCTATTCAAAACCATTACAAAAGTCTCCACAGCCAGTAGAAGCTTGGGCGCGGGAGGTTTCCCCAAAATGATGTTTGAGCATAAGCAGTTAGCACTGATGAGAAAGATATTGGATGGGAAGCACTAGTACTACTCCAAATCTGGACTTCCTGTCTTTAATATTAACCGCTTATCAAAACCCTTATTAAACGCTTCATGGCCCATATCACCTGGTTTAATTACAGTAAAAACACTTAGTTTTGAGGCCTTTTAAGGATTAAAATTATAGAGTGGGTACAGGTCTCAATGTTCTTATGATGATTAGGTGCCCAGTTATTCTACTGAAATACAGTGTGCTTCTTCATTGAGCTTCTGTGCTAAGTTTGGCAGGAATAAGTTTTCAGGAATAAGAAAGCTATCACATAGCACTGCAGTATCGTCAGGGATCAAAAGAAGAAGAAAAAAACTATGAAAGACATTGAAGCATACGTCCCTGACCAATCATCTAAGTATTTTCACTTCGTACCAAGTTAGGCAATACGCCCACATCTGAGGTTTTGGAGCTGCTCCGAGTGCTGCACTCAAATATTGTATTCTTCAATATCTATTCCGGATAAAATAAAAAAATGTTCGAACCAAATGTTTTCACTTGGCATTTCTGGAACTGAATCGGCAATATGGGGCTGCTACAATGCCCTCCATGAAAAAGGTTGAGGTGAGGCTGTTAGATTTCCCACATCTAGATTCGGAGAGCATAGATTAACGCTGGTTCAATCCCCACGGCGGCCAGTCAACCACCTTCCGCGTCTCCTCTGGTCCGGCGGAGATGTTCCCAAGACACTCACCAATGCTCCCTGTAACTGGGCAAGTGTGCTGGTTGGGAGTGACCCTTATCAAATAAAGTTAACATAATGAACGTGACAGACTGGCATCCAGGCGATGGGGGGGGACTCACCCGCACCCGGCAGGGGACAATGCTTCTTCCCTGAATGAACTCGAGTGCGAGGGAGGTACCGTCTCATGGATGACTGAGGGGGCTGCCGTGCCCCGAGGATCTTCAATAGCAACTCCAACTGTCTTACTGATCGGAACCGTACTTATCTGGTGCTTCTGTGTTCTGAACTTGCAGGCAGCATGCTCTCATCAATATTCATGTCTAAGCAGGGTGTTTTCATGCCCCGTTTGGGGTGATGCAATGATGACACTTGCACGAATTGACACTCACTCCCAACCCCTTTGTTAAGGTGCTCAGACACTCAAACATGTTGCTCTCCCCAAATATATACCAGATTATATGGAGAAAGATACCACCCAACAATATAGGACTCTTTCCCTGCACTAGCCTGGGATTTTTATAATGGGATGGATGACTTCTTCCATGATAGAAACAAGGACAGACATCACGTTTCCCTCAAGTAATCCATTCTCTCATGTACACACTCATCACCGACTTACGATTCTGATGGATTTAGCTGTATAAAACTGACAAACACTTTCAAAAATTAGTGCTTAGCAAGTCATATCTAAATATGAATGTATTTTTTTAAGTATGGTTCCCTAACCTGATCAGATTCTGCTATTACTGACAATACATGTAGTTCTACGTTTACAACTCCTGATGAAACAGACCGCTCATGCACATGCTTTTTATGAATTTATCATGATCGGATTCCTGAAATTGGCTATATTACGAGGCAAGTCATTCTCGGATTTCATTCATTAGTTTCCTTAGAAGTAACACCGAATATATGTGTGATTTAAAGGTGGAGAACTTCAACATCCTTTTCAACCTCAGGGCCCCAGCACGATCAGTTTACTCGCTCGAGTACAACTGTACTTGACAACTGCTGACAAAAGGGCTGGGAGCATTTTTAGCAAGATGTTATGTCGTGCTGTGAAAACGAATTTTCCTCCGAACATGAGTTTGGTACTGTCCATTGTAAAAGCGTATAAGTTGTTTATTGACTAGTTTGAAACGTGAAATATTTAAATGTATGAAGAAAAATAGAAGAAATTGATAAGTGTCACGTCACTTTGGTTCCTCACGATATCCTATTTTAGCTAAAAACACTTAATTTGTATTCATATTCATTTTTGGTGCAAATCCAACATATTCCACCCAGCACACAGGATTAACAGCTCATACACCAACAAAATCCATTATTTTAACACAGAGTGCCTCTAAAACCACCACAGTCTATAATTTCACCAATGTGCCACATTACGCTTACAGAACTCAAGTAAGATACTTAAAAAATCATGGGTAGATAAATGACTAATCGAATAGAAACGAGTTCATCAGATATTTTCTTACACTTAATTAATTAAAAATACTCATTGGCTCTTAAATTTGAAAACGGAAGTATTTCAATATAATCAAGCAATGCGATTTCACCTTTAAATTAAGCATAATCCACGCTCGAGTCATTTAGCTTGACCTTGATATCAATATCATTCGAATCACGAGGACTTACTCATCGTAGTGTGCCAAAACAGTAATAAAGAAAACAAACTGATAATAGGGCTTACCTTATTTTCTTAACTGTAAATTCCTTGATTGAAATAACACAAGAAAGAAAAATTTAAAACGATATACGACGCAACAAAACCATCAGAGACAACAACGAACGCCGCCGCAGCATTTATTGCTCGCGGAATGACAAATGCCGCCGCATACATTTACCAGTTTCTGATCCCTTTGAAACTTCACAGACATCAAAAAGATAGTAAACCCTCCAGAAAATACCAGTCTGACACTCTTCGAAAAATCTCTAAACAAATCTATTTCTAAGTCCTTTTTACGGGGAGCAGGACCGTCGCCACCATGAGGGTGATGTTGAACAAACCCTCCGAAAAATACATGGGGGTCATGGCCCCAATGTATTTTCCGGAGGCCCTCCATCTCACTAAGAAGGCCCCCTTTGGTACTTGGAGTCTGGAGTATCACTTGATTTTGGAAGAGCCTAACCTCCTTGCTTCATAGGCGGATCCAGGATTGCCTATCGGGGAGAGGGCACCTTCCGGGGGGGCGCCATCCGGTCCGGGGGTGCCATTTTTGACTGGAAAACCTATCATATGGGCGCAAAATCGTATCGGTGGGCGCCGATTTTCGCATTCTGGGGGAGGTGGGAAGCGACATTTCAGGGGGGTGCCGTAACCATTTCAGGGAGCGCCGAGGGTCGATCGGGGGGGCGGGCACGTGCCCCCTGGATCCGCCTATGCCTTGCTTATAGTGAGTCCTCTAAGTCTCCTTAATGACCTAATCCAGTAGACCTCCAGTCACTTATAAAGGAGGCCCATTATCACCTACGTGGAGGCAACTATATTTATAAAGGAGGTTCAAAAGCGGCCAACATAGTAGGCCCTTACTTATAAAGAAAGCTCCTACATGCTAGTCCCTAAAAACTAGGAGGAACCCCTCAGGAGCAGGGATTGGTTGTCCCCTTCAATCTTGGCCGCCATGGAAAAAATATGTGGCGACGCCCCTGACGGGGAGGCATTGGTGGATCCAGAATTTCCGATCTGGGAGTGGGGAAGGGCCTCCTGGTCGTGGGGGAAGGGTATGCCATCCGGACCAGACAGTGCCACTTTTGGACTGAAAAACCGTTCGGATGGGCGCCAAATTCTACCTATGTTCTCCTCCTCTTTTTCCTATCCGGCAGTACCAGACTGGCCACCAGTGCTCTACCCTCCCTTCTCTCTTCTCTGCCCGGCTTTACCCGACTGCCCACCGGCGTTCTGCCCTCTCTTCTTGTTCGCCCTGCCTGGTTCTTTTTAGTAACGCCAATGTCCAGAACTCTTATCCACATTTCCCATCTGTATCTGTCTGCCCCCAGCGCATTGAGCCTGCATTTCTGCCCGGTCTGACTCAGGGGCGTAGCCAAGAGGGCGGCAGGGACAGTCGCACCCCCTCCCCTGAGGACCCTCCTGAGGACACGATTCTGTAACAAGCAGGGCACTTTTTACCCATCAGGGCCCTTTTGGCGCTGTCGCAGGGGCCCTTTTCGGGGCACCGCCCCCCCTGAGCGAAATCCTGGCTACGCCCCTGGTCTGACTCTACCTGACTGCCCATAAGTACTCTGCCCTCGGCTCTTTTTTTGCCTTTTTGGCCTCATTTAAAGGTTCACCAGAGCCCTGTCCTCTACCCATTTTTTTACATTTTCGGACCCTATTTGGTTGTTCGTCAGTGCACTGTCTTCCATTCTTCTTGATCCTGCTCGGGTCTATATGATTTCCAACCAGCGGCATGTCCCGATTATCTTTTACCCGACCTAGCCGGTTTTGACTATTCATCCGCGCCCCGCAGCCCTTTCTCCTCTGCCCTGTTTGACCTTATCTGCCTGTTTGTAAAGACTCGGCAGAATGTAAAATTAAAGAATCTGTAGGAATTCCAAACCAGGACCACACATTAATAGACAGTTCTCCTCGTGGTGCCTCCTATAGCTAGTACCCTACACATACACTTATACTACTTAGGACCAAAGCACCACGCATTAACCCGCCCCACCGGGGGTCCAGCGCCACCTTCGCCCCACCGGGGGGCCATCGATGGCCCCCCTCTAACTCCGAAAATATGGGCGTTAGCGCAAATCTGCGAAGTGCAATAGAAAGCTCGCATGAATTCAGTAAGAAATTACTTCGCATGTTTTAGTGCTCAGGTCAATGGTTTGACCTCCAGAGGTCAAATTAGGTCAAGATCGGCTATTTTCACTCAAATATGCAATGATTAAGCAGACTGGGCATAACTCTTATGTCATTAGAGCTATTGAGGCCTGGTAAAGTACATTTGATAGCAAATTGCCAGTACTTTTTCCGCTATGTGGAACGTAAAGACCTCCCGCCAGTGGTTTGACCGCCAGAGGTCACCTCGTGACCTAATATGACCTGAGGTCACGAAAGGTCAAAAAGTGACCTTGCCGTATATCAAATGAAAGCCAGTGACAAGACAAACACGATGGTGTTTGTTTCACCGCTCTAGCTCAATTAGGTCAAAAGTTATTGTCAAAATACTGTTTTTGACCTCTGGTGACCTTGGATGACCTTAGAAAAGTCAAAGAGCAAATATGACCCCTGGGATCCGTGAAAGGGTGTCCAAAAACGTCGTTCTGAGCGGTCTGACTATTTGCAATCATTTTTGTGGCTTTTATATCATGAAATAGCTTTTCCCCATGCTTTTCCAATAGGAGAGGTCGCCTCGTGACCTGACATCAGGGCACGAAATTGAAAAATCCCGGATATACACCTTGTAGACCCTGGAGGGGTTATGAAGTGTAGGAAGTTTCAAATCGATCGACTTTGAAATGTAGCTCTTACAGAGCTCTAAAGGTGAAGTGAGGTGACCTTGGTTGACCTCGTCTGGTGACCTGACCTTGGGTGACCTGGGGTAAAAAATTTCAGGGATGATGGGAAAATGATGCAGTGAGAGGTAGAGCCCTCAACCGCGGTGCTGCGCCTCGTCGTTTTTCTGCTATCCCGGAAAAACCTTAGGGGGGCCATCGATGGCCCCCGGTGGGGCGAGGGTTAACACTCACCACACCACCACACATCCATCGCCAATATTTTTGTTTACTCTCTGATACATCTATATACTTCTTGCAGATTGTACTGTGCATGTATTTGCGTAAATAGCGTCTAGTTTTTAAATGAAATTGCTTAGTAAAAATGTGTGGTTAGGTCGTCAAACTGTATTTTGTGCGAGATTTTAAGAAATTTAATCACGTGAACTTGCATGCTATTCACCTGAAATTCATCAGGTATTTAAAAATAATTGTCATCAAAGAAATTCAAATTCAAAACTTTATCTGACGAAGACACGACGTCGAAACATCATAATATAGGTACTCTTTGGCCTTTTCAGTTACTTTAGATTACTATAAGCGACTATCGGATAATTTTGTGTATCATAATCAATACTATCCTGCCCTCTTCCCTTGTCCACCCTTCCTGACCTTACGTGCCTGCCAATCAGCACCCTGCTTTCAAAGCAAAAAGGAGAGGCTCTCCTTTTTTGCCCTGTTCCGCCTCATCTGACTGCGCACTAGTGCTTGGTCCTCCTCTCTTGTCCGTCCTTCACGACCACCATTTGTATACCCACAGCCTTCTGCTCGCTATTCTCTTCTGACCATCCACATATTTGTACTTTTTCATCGGCACCGTGCGTTTTGTTTTAGCTGACCCAGCTAATGTGCCCCGCTGTGGTCGTGGGAACGCGTGTGACGCGCCACATTTGGGGTAAGGGGGATATTTCGCCCCCAGTATATCTTCTTTTCCGGGTAAGCTTAAAAGTTACAAGAGTCATCCAAAAGCTCTTAACGAGACGAAAGGAAATTCTGTGAAACATTTTGGTCGTGTTAGCATTGAGGTCACAATAGGCCGAAGAAAGTTCCCTACGATTATCTACAACAGGGTACCCTTTATATATTTCCCATATTTATTTCTACTAAGTGGTGCTAGAACAATTTTTAGACATCAATGGAGTTCTCTCATCGTAGTGAATCGAATGATGACCATGTTAGTTCAAATTGTGAAAATGACATAACTCAAGCCTGATTATGCTTGCATATTGACCTAGTACGGTCATGTTGCATATGAATCGACTCCTACTGACAAGGCAAGCACAATAACATCAAAATGGAAGCTCTATCTCAATTCAACGCGAAGGTTCGCAAAAAAACGACCTAATCACTCTCAGGTGACCTCAAATGACCTCTGAGAGGTCGGCTAGATGCTGAAAAACCAGCAAGATGGTCAATAACGCTGTGCTAATAACACAGAGTATGAGGAATTCCAACTTTATCAAACCCATGTTTACGGGAAAAGCCCCTCCTCCAATTTTTCCCACAAACTCATGATGGGGTGACTTAACACGCGCCCCGCTGGGGCCAAATTCGCCCCCACTCCTGCTTTTCTCCAAATAGCTCAAAAATAAAGAGACGCAGAGTAACGAAACTTATGGTAACTCATCCCTGATTAATTTTACACATTTGACCAAATTTTTGAGTTAAGGTCATGTCAGGTCAAGGAGCTATTCAAGGTCAAGTGACCCGACCTCAAAACCTAAAATCACGAGTTTGAACCGGCGCCCAGGGAATATCAGCACACCGATCAGTTTGAAACTTCCCCAATATAATAAGGTCATTAGGGTCTACAAATTTGTTATCTTGAAATTTCGATATTGTTGACCTAAGGCGGGGTCAATTTTTTCGTCACCCATTAAAAGTCTATGGTAAAAAAATAGAAAGGGCTAGTTTTCAGTAAATACTGGATAGATAAAGCTGAAAATCCTCAAACTGTCTATTCTTACCATGATCTTGACCATAGAGTTGAGTTTTTGAGCAGCTGACCTCTCAAAGGTCATGTCAGGTCACGGGAGCATAGAGTGATTGTTTTGCCAATAACTTCTCACTGAATTGAGATAAAGCTCCCATTTTGCTTGCATTGTGCTTATATTGTCACGGGAAGTCGAGTGATATGCAACATTACCCTACCAGGTCACTCTGTGACCCTGACCTAGCTCGAGGTCAGGTCCTTTTCACTATTTGACCTAGCAAGGTCATATTATACATCATTCGATTAGCCACGATGAGAGGAATCAAATAATGCATAAAGAGTTTCTCTAGCTTCCCTGAGGAAGATCTAGAGAGAGAAACGTACACTGCTCTGTTGTAAGCCGATGGAACATTATTTGACGTATGCTGGCTTAACACGCGCATTGACGGGGGTCTGAGCCACCTTCGCATTGACGGGGAGGGGGCGGGTACCCGCCCCCCTAAGATCTCGAGAACCACGGTAGGTAGCAAAAACGGTAAACGGCGTTAGGCTGCCCATCCACTTCTCCATCGAAAACATTTGAACCATTTTTTGTCAGGTCACATTTAAGGTCACGAGAGGTCAAAACATGCCCGTCATAGGGATAACATGTAAATTCAGTTTTTCGGCCATTACATCTGAACAAGTAAAGATAGAGCAAAACGACTTGAACTATATGAATCTTCTTAGCAAGCCGAATCGAATGATATATAATTTGACCTTGCTAGGTCAAATCAAGGATTTGACCTGACCTGACGTCAGGTCAGGATCAAATTATATAAAATGTATATCATTAGAACCGCAAAGCCTAGGCAAGTCTAATGCAGCTAAAATAAATGCTCTATCACCATCCGTTACTGAGTTATTCCGTAAAAACCATTTTTCCCATGTATTTCCCATGGAGAGGTCATGCCTCGTACCTGACCTTAGGTCATCGATATAAAAAATACCGGAACATATTTTAGAGAACTCCGTGGGGCCATTATGTGATATGAGTTTCAATCGGATAAGTTCACCCTCCTCCGACTTATGCTATCTTAAACTTTTTTGAGGTCGGGTCACTTGACCTGTACTGGTGACCTGACCTGAGATGACCTAACCTTAAAACTTTCAAAGAAGTTGTAAAAATGATGAGGAAAAGGTATACCAAGTACGGCGGCGCTACGCGCCGCCGTTTTTCTACTATCTCCGAAAAACCCGAGGGGCGGGTACCCGCCCCCGTCAATGCGCGTGTTAATATTGACCTGACATAAAAATTATTCGTATAAAATATCTTTGTTTTGTCAAGAGCTTTCGTGTGCCTTCCGTAATTTTCCTTTAGCTTTCGTGGGGAATGAGTTACGGAAGGGGCGAAAACGCCCCCCCAGCGGGGCGCGTCATGCCAGGGACCCCACAGGGGCGCGTGTTAAAGACTGACCCCGCCTTAGGTTGACAATATGAAAACAACGGAATAAAATATTTTTTAGACCCCAATGACCCCATCTTATTTCGAGAGCTTAAGTCAGATGAGAGAAATCAATTAGGGATAAGGCACTGTGGGGAAGCAGTGGTGTAGTTCTTAGCACACTCGCTTTCCAATCGGCCGACCCGGGTTCAAGGCCCGGTGGATTCCCTAAGCAAGGAGCAATCAGGCCCCGAGAAACTCTTTCAACAGGCAAAGAGTAGGCGAAACCATTATAGCCATGGAAGTTGGTGCGTCGACAAGCCCCTCAAAAGATAAGGGACACAGTATTTCAAATAGTGTATTCTGCATCTCTTCGTTTTTGTCTCATTCAAGGGAAACAAGAAGGGTAGGGCGCCAAATTCCCCCACCTCAGTGGGGCGCCAGTTGAGTCCATTCAGGCCCTTATGCTCCCTTTTCCGTTCCGAAAATTTTTATCTCCTTAATTCTGAGATGCGCCTTTAATTTGAACAAAAACCCCATACATGACGCAAGCAAGTAGCTTCCTTTGGGTGCTCTTTCGGTGATCCAGAAGTGCCCTTTTGATCAAAAGATGTACAGTTTTTCGCCGAGTGCCCATCTGCCCCAATTCATGAAAATATGCCTTGGGCTGCGCTGTAACCATTTCAGGGGGAGCCGAAAGTCGATCGGGAAGGGAGGGGAAAGTGCTCCCTCGCCCTATTCTCTTCTGCCCACCCACATATTGGTATCTGTTCACCAACACCCTACCTTCTCTTCTAATGCAGCCAACTAATTCCGTTTTAACTCGCGCTCCACTGAAGTCGTGCGTGAGGCGCCCCACTGGAGGGGGTGGGGCGTTTCTCGCCCCCTGCCTATCTCATTTCCTGGATAAACTAAAACAAAATTACGGGCGGCGTCCGTACACTTTTGGCGAGGCAAAGAGAAATTATACGAACTATTCTATTCAGGTCAACATTGAGGTCACCAGATATTAAACAAGGTTCCATAAGTTAAGAGCAGCGTATTACATATTTCCCCTATAGACTTTGACTGAGTGGTGATAGAGCAAATTTTGAGGCATCATTGGAGCCCTCTCATCGTGATGAATCGAATGATATCTGAGTATGCTAGGTCAAAATGTGAAAATGTTGTGACGGTCATATTGCAAATGAATAGACCCCCAGCGACAAGACAAGCACAATAACATCCCAATGGAAGCTCTATTTAAACTCAATGCGAAGTAGAAAAGATTCACAGCCTGCTCAGGTGGTCGCAGATTTCCTTTGAGAGGTTCCTTTGATATCAGGTCAAAAACTAACTTTGATGGACAAGAACATGCTAAGATTCAAGAGTATGAGAAATTTCAACTGAATCAATCCCATATTGACTGAAAAAGGTCCCTCATTTGCCACATAGACTCATAATGGAATGACTAAAAATTTGACCGTGTCTCAGGTCAACAGTACGAAAGTTCTGAGAAAATTTGTTTACCCCAATGACTTAATCATATTTTGAAACCTTAGGTCAGATGCATGAAAATGATTAGTGCCAAGGTACTGTTAGTATTTTGTTCTGCATTTCTTTGTTTTTGCGTTAACTAGGATAAACCGGAGGGGATGGGCCGATTTCGCCCCCCACCTCACTGAGGGGTGGGACCATTCCTAAAAATATTGGTTTTCGGCCTGATTTCCATGCTATGACCTCTAAATGAACGGAATATACCTCAGATTTGAGTAGAAACTGGCGTCTTACCCTGCTACCGGGCACTTGAAAATGTGTATGTAACTGGCTATTTGCCGTTATGCTGCAGTACTACGGGAATCCTGTAATGTAATTTGATTTCGGCATTTGCTTGAAAAATATTTTAGTTTTGTCAGATCTTTGTATTAAAGCTAGCAAATATTAGTTCGTTAAACATATTTTGTTGGAAAGCTTAAGGAGAGCCTCTCTGAAGTCGCCTGAGCTGAACTTGACATGGCAAGTGATCCGTCTCAAGTGGGTCGTCAGGACCCTGTCGTAAGTGTTGGTGATCAGGCTCTTCCCTCCTTTCTCCCGTTTGAACAACCCAGATTATTTTGGGAACAAGAGAACATTTTTGGCGTGGCAAATCCCAAAGTACACTGTGTTTTGTTTACATCAGTGACACCATCTTGCGCAAGATATTCTTCAAAAGTTTCAGGACTGGTGAACGGTCCATCTTGGTGTTTGAGCTTAGCCAGGTTTTATATTCTCTGCTAGTCAGGAGCTATGTTCTATACCTCCTTTGCCTTCAGACTTTCCTTTTCGAGCTTCTTCTGTTTCTCCCTCCAACGTTTCACTCTTTGGGGTAGCTCACCCCCCGCCTTCATGATCAGCCTCATGAATGGGCTATCCATTTCTCTGCCATTAATTAGCCTCCCCGCCTTCTCATTACATGCTAGGTGCTCGCCTCCTTCAAATATTTGCTTCCCCGATCTTCAGCTCATAACTATCGTATATACACTATTTTCAGGATCCACATTTTAACCCTTGCCCCGGTGGCGGGTACGAGCCACCTTCGCCATGGTGGGGGGGCTAAAAAGACCCCCACGATCTCAAAAACTAAGAGAGCTAGAAAAAAAGCGCAAAACGGCAATCGAAAGCTCTTCGAAAATGATATCGAAAATACTTCGGTCATTTTTCTTGTCAGGTCAATATCAAGGTCACCAGAGGTCAAAATAGGTCAAAATCGCTAATATGAGGTGTACTAAGAAAACCTCATATATCTCAGAAACTATGATAGCTAGAAACATTTTTCTAACACCATTCGAAAGCTCTTGAGATGCGCTTTCATTAAAGTGGCATTCATTTTCGTGTCAGGTCAAAGCCTAGGGAGCTACAGGTCACTAAATATTGGGCATATTTTTGGGAATGTCCATAGCCACCCATGCATAAGGGCGTTTACTTTTTCGCTAATAGCTTCCAAACCAAACAAGATACAGCCATAGTTTATGCACCATTGCAATCCTCTCGTCAATACGAATCGAATGATATATGATATTGCTATGCCAGGTCAAATTTAAGAATTTGACCTGACCTAGGTCAACGGTCTGACCCAACTTGACCTGGTATAGTCATGATGTATATCATTTGACTTCCAGTGACTATACAAACACTTTGGTGACAAAATAATAGCTCTATCTTAGTTTATTCAAAATTTATAGAGAAAAAACACCAAAAATGCTTATTTGACCTAAGGTGACCTTTTAAAGGTCACAAGTCAAAAATTTTGGTATCAGCTTCAGAAATGGGCTAAGAGCAAGTCGCAACCGATGTTTGAAGTTGATTCCATCCATACTTACTGAGAAAAGCTCATTTCGTAATTTTCCCCATGCATTGTCAATGGGGAGGTCATGCTCTGCACATGACCTTAGGTCACCAATATCAAAAATCCCGGAACAAATGTTGTAGCTCCTGGTGGGCCCAAGATGTGGTATGAGTTTCATCTTGATCGATTAACGCTTCTTTTAGTTATGCCGTCCTAAGTATTTTTTGAGGTGAGGTCACTTCACCTGACCTGGTGACCTGACCTGATATGACCTTGAGCCAAAATTTTCAGGAAAGATGTAAAAATGATGAAGGAACAGCCAGACCAAGTTTGGCGGCCTGCGCGCCGCCGTTTTTTGGGCACTTCGGAAAAACCCGAGGGGGTCTAAAAAGACCCCCCACCCGGGCGAAGGTTAAATCGGCAGAGACATGGGCTTCTTCTGACCATTTCCGGCAACCTTGGTATTACAGCTGGCATCCAAATTGCTCCTGAAATGGAACATGTTGCCCGGCGCAGGGCCCGTTTGGCGATCAAGACCTTGAGGGTTGTGACCAGATCGCTCATGTTCCCCTTAATCAATAGCAGGGCAGGCTCCAAGCCTTTGGCTGAGTAGAGGCAGGCCTTGAACCTATCGGAGAGGAACATGAAGACTGAGCTGTTCAGGTCCAGCAGAAGTTGTAACTTGACCGTTGTTAGGTTAGCGTAAAGCCGGGGGCATGCCAACACCAGCTTCTACCACCTTGTTTTACTGGAGGAAGAGAGGTTGAGGTGTCGTTCGATCAAGTAACCACCCTAGACAACGCCGATAGTAGATAAAAGACATGCTGGTACTTGATATCCTTGAAGCTCTTGATGATGCAGGCAAGACCATTGGTCACGTTGTTGTACTAGGAGAGGAACACTGGACGTGATGGTCAAGCCAGTTCGTAATCAGGTAGATGTAGGGCAGGGATTCTCCTTTTATCAGATGCCCGCCAGGGATTACCAGTGTGAAGAGGAACATGACGAACTCTTCGCCCTTGTTCCACGTCCTTTGGTCGTAGTCCGGTGTGCCAACCTCGTGGCACAGCCAATCCACTGTTGAGTGATGGATTCGTGTTATGTATGCTGGTCAGAGACGGAAACTACAAAGTCAGCAAAAATGTATTCCAGTCCATTGAATGCGTCCACTTCTTTTCAGAGGTCCTGGGGCTTCTGGGTAAAGTTAAGCACAGGGTGCACCTGTTACAGCAGGTACTCCGACAGGTTCTCGCTGTTCAGGTGACCCCTCACCAGCAGGTTGTGGGAGGTTACATCCGTCGTCACAAAGCCAATTTTGGACTACAGGACGTCAACCGCTCAGGATGTTAAGGATGATAATCTTCAGGCATTAGAGGTCGTCTCTGATCTCCCTAGGCAACAAAAAGATCTAGAAGGTGTGGCACCTACTTCCCCTTTATAGTGACACCTGAACAGAGTGCGACATAGCCCCCTGGGTCTTTAATCTACCATCGTGATAAACTACCGGGGACTAGTCCGCTCTTCATCATCTGCTCTACGATCGTCAAGAGAGAAAATGCTTCCAGACATTTCTTTTGGGGTATCATCGGTGCACCGCACCAAGTACAAAGGTTTATAGTGTAACCAACTCGTTCCCTGTTGAAAGAGTTGCTCGGGAGCCAGATCGTTCCTTGTTCAGGGCATCCGCCGGGCCTTGAACCCGGGCTGGCCACATGGAAATCGAGCCTGCTAGCCACTCCATCACTGAGCCCATCACCGAGCCTTGTATACCCATCTGTTTCTGCTCTGGTCACTCACCGAACCAATCAAGAGGGACAAGGAGTGGTAGTTTGTGTTAGTGTTGAATCTGTGCTGTTGAGGGAACTACAACGTTGAATTTCTCTATCGGAGCAGTCGATTTTGACTGTTTTTGGAGGGGGGGTTTAAAACCGCACCTCTATGCATACGACTATGACAGCTGGCAGTACTTACATAATGAAGCACCTTTGTTCCGCTTCCAGCTGGTCATTTTTTAAATGTTCAGACGGCCCAAGCCATTGGCGGATCCAGGATTTCCTATCGCCGAGAGGAAAAGGTGAAGTGGAGGTGCGAAGGGGGAAGGGGGTAGAGTCATGGGGCGCCATCCAAACCAGGGGGCGGCATTCTTATGCGGAAAACCCTTCAGGTGGACGCCAAATCCTTTCCCAGGGGCGCCGATACTCGCATCCTGGGAGGGGGGTGGAAAGTGATAATTCAGAAGATGCCATTGACCTTTGGGGGACCGCCGTGGCCATTCAAGGGAGGGGCCGAGGGTCAACAGGGAAGGGGAGTGAACAATTTAGCCCCCTCGCCTGAGTCCGCCAAATGGTTCAAGCTCATTAAACCAGAGGACGTTGTTAGCATTTTTGAAGACTTCAGGCACAAGCTGCTTTTTTGGCATTCCCATTTCCGTAGGGTTTCATCGCACTCTATCATTGGATGAGGTAATGATATGAATAGTATGCAACCCCCCTCCATCACATACACACACACATGACAGTCTGAGAGCACTGAACGTGCAGGTATCAGCAGTGATCAGCAACGGCCACTGATCAGCGGTATCAAAGCAATGAGCACTGGTTGTTGTGTTTCGGTCCAATCGGCTAGAGGGACCGTCATTTCCGCATAAAAAGCGTACAGGTAATTTGCCCGGTATCAGGGATCAACCCTATAAATTGCTTAAACGAAATACATGTTCTGGTTCTACAAAAGATGGAGCATAGGAAACTGCCCGAAAATTTAGGAAAAGTCATTTTTCATGAAATAGGTCCCATCCCTACCCTCAGGTGGTCCGCGCGGTAATATCCGTCCGGAGCCGATGCTCCTCTTTTCCGTTCTGTCCACTCTGCACCTGCAGCACTTGCTCTGCACTTGTAGCCTTCCTGTGAAATACTTTGATCCTACCTACCTCATTTCAGTATTTCGTCTGTTCTGATTTAAACAAAAAAAGCAGTGAATCATGACCAGGTCTGAAAGATCGTCAAAGCAAAAAAAGTGAAAAATTTTAGGTGATGGCTTCAAAATGTGGAAGAACTGAGTTTTTCTCACCCCAAAAAATAGCATAAGACAGACACTGCACAACGAGGATCGACGGCAATATAGAAATTGCTTCCCGCCGTCTATATCCCACACAGGCCTCCGTCTTACAGCATACCGTACACCAAACGAAATTGCGCCTGGACAATTTAGGAAACTATTCATTTAAACAAAAACCCCACGCATGACGCAAACAATTTGTTCCTTTCAGTTGCCCTTTTGGCGACCTGAAATTGGCCTTTTGGATGAAATATGTGCCACTTTCAGCCAGGGGCGGATTCAAGGGGGGAGATGGGGTGATCGCCTCCACCCTGAGCTGACATTAAGCACTGGAAAGAAAAGGCTCCCGGCGCAACTGCCGGGCCCCCGCAAGGATGTTAGGAGTGAAAAACCCTGCCTGTATATGTATATACTGACTATATAGTGCATGCGAGCGTGCAGGTGGGTGTAGTGGAAACCTGTAAAATGACCCCGGGTTAGGCATGGGGCACCAATCTTTTTAAAGCCGATTTCCATCACATTTAACCTATTTTCCGCGGGCTCCCGAGTCGCGGGCCCCCTCCCCAAACGAGGAGCTTCCCAAATATTGAATTCGCCCCTCCTTGAGGAAATCCTGGATCCGCCCCTGCTTTCAGCCGAGTGCTCACCAGCCCCAATTCCTTAAAATATGTCCTGCACCCACCTGAGCCTTGATGGTTTCACATGAGTTCTACGCTCTCGTTTTTACTCGTTTTGACTCATTTTACATTTTTCTCTGGAAGTTTAACCTGTGACAATACCAAGTTATCTAGACCCATTCGGATCAGTGCTTGTTTTTAGGTCAGCTTACTGTGCATGTTTGAGCTGATCTGGCAGTAAAATCCTGAATGTGCATGCCCTTGCAACAAGGGATGATTACCATGTCAGTATGTGCCCGCTGCGGCTGGGAGTCGATGCCAAAAGTATCGGCGCGTTGGAGGCTCTGTAGTTGAGGTGAACGAGGCGGCACTTTCAGGGCAGAGTCGACGCAGTGGAGTTGTCATTTTCCTGCTTATTTACATGTAAGCGGATACAAGCGGCTCAGCAGTATAACAACCCTTCACCGCTTGGGGAATCCGATCGGACCCCTCTTTTCGTTTTTTTCGCAAATGAATTCCGAGCCGATTTAAATGAAACGCGCATCGCTTTGCAAGCCTCCGGGGTGATCGAAGATTATTGGGGCTTATCGACGCACCTGGGTCATATGGCGTCGCCAACCCTTTCCCTGTTGGAAGGGTTTCTCGGGAGCCAGCTTGCTCCTTATTCAGGGAAGCCGCCGGGCCTTGAACCCGGGTCTGCTGCGTGGCCAGCTACGCTGACCACTCCACTACCGCGCCCCCTCCGGGATGATCAATCTGACAGCTTATGACAAAAATTGTCATCAGTTTAGGTCTAGGACATCAGTTTACATGAGTAATTTTTCAGCCAATTCCCGTTTTCCTTATGTATTTCCAATGAAGAGGCCATAATGTGAACGAAGCTGTTGCGATCTTTTACGATCTTGTGAACGCTGCCATAGCCGATTTTGTCCCAACGGTTTCACGTTCCAAACGATTTCCTCCCTGGTTTGACCGGGACGTGCAGCGTGCTCTTAGGGACAAAGACCATGCATACCGTGTAAAAAAGCGCGACCCTTCTCCAGAAAGCGATCTTGTATTTAGTAGAGCAAGAAACAATTTTAAAGCTTTATCTAACGCGAAATATCGTAATTACTTACTGGGCATCGTTGGTGACTTCCGTGAGAACCCAAAACGTTTCTGGTCCTTTATAAACTCATTGAAATCGTCTCATCAACGTCCACGCGTTCTTGTCGCAAACAGTCAACAATTTTCAGATCCCACCAAATGCGTAAATATTTTCAATGAAACCTTCGCCTCCAAATTTTCGGATCCCAACGTTGACACACTGCCAAACGCCCCGGACTTTCACTGTTCCATTCTTCAAGAGTTTACAGTTCCCCCAGGCAAAGTTCAGGCCCTGCTATCTAGCATTGGAAAGCACAAAGCGTGCGGGCCCGACAATCTGAGCGCCAGAATTTTGCATGAGTGTGCTGCCGAATTGGCAGTGCCTCTCGAAATCATTTGCAAATTGTCAGTCGCTCAAGGTGTTTTCCCACATATTTGGAAGGATGCAAATGTCATTCCCATTCACAAAAAGGAGACAAAAAGAACCCAGGCAACTACCGCGGTATTTTGCTTCTTCCTCTTTGTTCGAAAATTTTAGAAAAGGTAGTCTGTGACTCTCTTTTGGCCCATTGTCTACCATCTATTCCCAGCAGTCAACATGGATTTCTCCCAAATCGTTCATGCGTCTCAAATCTTGCCAACTTTCTAAAACACAGCTGGGATTCGATCCAGGAGGGCGTGCAGACTGACTCTGTCTACACTGATTATTCTTCGGCTTTTACGAGTGTAAACCACACGCTTCTTCTTCACAAACTAAAATCTTTCAAAATTACTGGTCGCGCGCACTCCTGGATTGAATCCTACCTGACTGGTCGTCGCCAACGAGTTATACTAGAGGGCCAATCTTCCGGATGGTGCGCTGTAAGGTCCGGGGTGCCTGGGGGCAGCGTGTGTGTTTGTTTAATCAGCGCACACTCTTGTTTTTGTTTAATCTTCATCACGGAAAGTTGGATTGTTCCGATCTGGTTTCCGAGTTCGGTTTGTCTGTGCCGCGTCGAACGTCGCGTTAATAATAATTATTGGGGCTTATCGACGCACCAACTGCCAGGGTCATATGGCGTCGCCAACTCTTTCCCTGTTGGAAGGGTTTCTCGTCGAATGTCGCGTTCTCCCTCTTTGTGGGCAGTTCGGTTTGCGCGTGTTGGTACTGTGCAGCGCAGCCTCTTCATCCGCGTGTCCGTCACATGTAACAGTTTCTTCAACGCATTTCGTAATGTTGATTTCTTCGCAGACTCGGGCTACACATTTAAAACTAATGCTATCAAATTCACGGCAACCTTAGGAACTTTCTCAGGATAGGCATTTGTGCAAATGTTGAGCGTTATGGATGTTCGTGGAATGCTTCCATTGCTGAATGTATTTATTATCTGACTTTACTGTTTTAAATCACATGACTGCATCAGTAATTGGGCAATGCCTGTTGATGCTTTTTACCAATACAGAATACAGAATAATCCGAAATCCGTACCTGGCCGTAGGTCAACGATATGAAAAAATCCTGCAATGTTTTTTATTACTCGGTTAAACCTTTATGTGGTATGAGTTACAATTGGACATATTCACCCTGTTTTTACTTATATTATCTAAAAAATATTAGGTGAGGTCCCTTGACTTGCACTTGTGATCTGACCTGAGATGACCCAACTATAAATTTTTGGAAAAGCTGCAGAATTGATCAAGCATAAAGTGTGCTCTGTGCGGTAGCGCTTCGTGCTGCCATTTCTTTGCGGCACCGGAAAACCCGAGAGGTGTTCAAACACGCTCCCCTCCCAGCGGGGCCAGGTTTAAAATTAATATCATAGTAATGAACAGGACCCAAAGATTTGAATGATATGGAGCATGCTCTAAGAATGTAATTGTTTGCCCTTGACTTAAGGTCAGGATCTTTATGCAGCCTTGCAAGGTCAAATCTCCCATCATTTGAATGTTTGGGTCAAGACAAACACATTGATGTATTTTGTTTTGCATTGCTTCAAAAGCTGTCAAGCATTTCTTTTTATCCCGAGTTTTCTGAAAAAATTGGGCATTTTTGGACCAATTTGGGCTATATTTTTGTCAGCACGTATATGTTTATTTTAAAACTAAGGCCCAGAAAAAACGTTTTATAGTTGCTGATGTAATCATGTCGCCAGGATTCAGCAATCCCAACAGGCAAATACGGAAACTGATTAGCAAGACTGTGTGATGGAAAACAAATGAAGAGCAAGGGACATGAACAGCGGAGGCAGGAAAGGGACAGCAATAGTCGAACCAATCGGGTGGCTTCATTTTTACCTCCCGCCTTAGCCTAATTGCTATAGCAATTGTAACCTGCAATAATAAGTGCATCATCGTTGTAAAAAAAACTGCGCTTGGTGCTGATAGAACGATGACGTGTAGTGATTGGGCAGCCTGGACTTGAACCCCCTCTCGTACTCAAATAAAATGGTGTGTTCACGAGAATCAAAGGGCCCTGGTTACCTACAGAAAATTTTGGTTTGGAAGACGCATGTATTATCTCTATTACATCATAATGAATACAAAATTTCTAATTTCTTTCATTTCTGCACAGCTTTTTAATATATATTAATATTGTGATGCTTTAAACTTGATTGATTTGTTTTTACTAAAACCTCATCGCAGCAATGCATAACTTATCCCTGAGCTGAATGACCTGTGCTAGCAATTGTAAAATACATTAGTTTCTAATATGGTGTCAGCGTTATGCAGAGCGCTAACTTATTCTTTGCAAATGACTCTTAAAACTTTCTCTTTGAGAAGGGTATATTCTTCTGCCTTGCACAGGCTTTTCGTAGGTTGAATAAAATTCAAAATGCGCCAAAACTCGACAAGTGCGATAATATTACTAGAAAAAGGGCAAAAACTAATGTGTCGCCTAGTAGTGGCCATTGTGCCATAAGCGTCATCGAAACATTTCCCAACTTGAAATTTTCAGTGGCAATAATCAGTAAAGGGGTGAATGACGTCACAACATTCTGGCTCGTGAGCAGGGGCTATCCCAGCCATGATGTTTGGGGAACCTGAAGGATTTGCTCGATAATCAGAAACAATAAAATGTTTGACCATTGGATCCTGGACTGAATATGCATTTGGCAGTTCCTTAAATATCATTGAAAACGATAAAATTGCCCCTTCTGGCGACGAAACCCTGTTTCCTAACATCATCAGAAATTAAAGGATGATAATAAAATGAACTCTGAAGACGAGGTCCAAAAAGTCAGAGCCGTGACGAGTCTGCACTTCGCCTTTTCAAACCCCAACGCGTCGACTTGGCTCTGATGCGTGACTTCACTGCCTTAGTGCATACCTACTGACGAGTATTCCTGAGCACCCATCTTAACGGACGGATTTTAATGCACAATGAAGGTGCCTATGCAGGGGCGGATCAAGCCGGATGGTTTGGGAGCGGTCATACCCATATTGATGAAAGAAAAAACATTGAGCGGCAGAGGCAGCGGTAAAAAACGAAGTCATTCTGCGGAGTTGACGGATACCTGTACAGGCAGCTTTATAGCCAGTTTTAAAGATCACCAAATAGATTTTGCAAGTCTCACTTTTGATATATGCTTTAAGTAGCAAATTTGCTTACATCAGAATGCAGGACAGCTAAACACTGAAAACCCGTATTAATGATGTGGATATTAATGACGTAGGTATAAAAATGCTCTCACTGTAAGTAATGAAATGAAGAAAAATTTGTTTGATGAAGAATAATTTTGAATGAAGAAAACGTCGCCATATATATAAAATATATCATTAGCTTACATGAGGACGAGATGTCCGAGACGGAATTCCCAGAAAAGGCTTGCCAACAACATCGAGTGAGATTTCGCGCGATATTCTATTGAGTCAAAGCATGCTCAAAGCAGCTGATGCTACACTCGTCGATATAGGGAGCCAGTTTTGCCAGACAATAATTTTTCATTCTGCTCCCAGTCGAGAACAAAGCTATTTTCCACAAAGGTAAACATGTATGGGTGCTAAAGCCTCAGAAATTGGTTTTCATTTCATCATTAGCTCGTAAAAGAGCTTCATGACGTATTATCACACATTGTGAGATATTTCGTGACCATACAAGAGCAGAACCTACTGACAGGATAGGTATTAGTATTTCAATGATTTACTAAAAATGAAAGAAATAACTATAAGAACTTGAACTAAACAAGATTGAATAATATTTACCAGGGAACACCTATTCCATGTTTTTTTAAATAATACAAACATGTATTTTACAGTCATTTTGTTCAGTCAACTCCTTAGAGTTAAGGGTTATGAAGTATCAATCTTTGGGGGCCATGACCTACGCCAATGGAGCCCACGAATACAATTGTTCATCCCTTTTGGCATATTTGAGAGAGATCAATCGTGCAGCTGCTCTCACCTTCTTCCACCGTCCTGGAACTAACTACGGTTGAGGTGACCGCCAGTGGATTTTACCAAGTAAAAGGAGGGAAGCGCTCAAGCCAACGGTGCTTTTTCACCTGCTATCTTAAAAGTGTGACAGCTTACAGTTACACACTATTTTTACCCAAGTGTATTCTACACGCACAGAGTTGCGGCTAATCAGAAGCGCTGAAGCCGACACAGTAAAAACACATTTCTGAATCATTTCGACACCAAAAGTATTTTACCTCACTATCGATGCTCCACAGCAAACACGAAACAATGAGAGCTGAGCATAAGCAGTTGCAGCAGTATGCGCGTCATACGTATCAATATGCGCATTATACGTACCAGGTAATGTAGTTCGCAGTAACACATTCTCACAGTAGACGAGCCTAAGTGGAACGACTTCTTGAGGCCCTGGGTACTGCGCCAAACTGACCGTAAGAGCGAGCTGGCGTTGCATAAGGCTGTTGCATATCGTTTTGAGGGTAGCGCATTCTGGACTGAGCTCTGCGAGATCCAAAATCTCTGTCGAGTGACTGAGATCGTACATAAGCTGGGCCGTAAGGTGCAGAATTTGGCTGATACCCTCCAGGTACTTGAAGACCCATCTGCCGCATGCTAGGTCCACCGCCAAAGCCCATCTGTCCCATGCCTGATGCTGCCATGCCCAGTCTCGCCGCACTTGATGTAGCACCAGTAACACCAAGTCGTCCAGAACTAGGTGTCCCACCAAGTCTTCCTGGCTGTCCCATGCCGAAATTCAGTAGACTCTGGGTTATCATGTCTGGGGTTCGGTACTGCAGATTTCCAGTGGGGAACATTAATGCCTTTTTAAATTCTTCCACATCACCTTCTATCTGGATATCATCTACTAAATTGTAGGACCGACTGTACATTTCAAGACTTTTTCCGTGGAATGTCAGATGTGCGTGACAAAATTCAAGAAGAAACTTCCGCAGGTCTCGCAACTTCTTCATTTCAAAATATGCGATACTTTCTTCTAAAGCAGCGTGTGTTCTGGCGACATCAAAAACAGCCTTCTGCATCTTAGCCTCTGCCTGTGATACCTGCTTCAAATCCCCCGGGGCTTTCTCCCTTACCGCCCGCAACTTCTGTCCAGTCTTGGCTTCTCGTCCTTGAGCTTTGAAAGAAGTAGTAAGATCATCGCGGGCATGTTCGCATAAATCTTTATATGTTGCAAAACCCCCAACAACTCTTGCCTCCAATTTCTGAACGAGTGCTTGCTGCAAATCTGCGATACCGCATAAAGTATCAGCAAAATGAGTGACTTGAGCCCGCATTGAACGGTTCAATGTTTCGCTGTCAGCATATGCGACAATGATTCTGGCCAGATCATCAATCGCATCTCGACATTTTGCATTTTTCTTGCCACTGTAGCGAAGTTTTCGCACATGAGCCCGAAGTGCTCTTCGACATCATCGATGCGACTATGTATGAACTTGGCTTGAGTGGCACTCACTGAATGTTTCGCCATATCTTGCGTTTGCGGTACATATTGATTACATATTCACATGATTATTGAATAAAGCAACGATGTCTCAGGCTCTGTCAAAAGTATTATACTTATAATCGATTTTGTTATGGCTTTTTGGTACACGTGACCAATCATCCCTGAGGTGCTTGCACTTGACCGTTCGACAGTAATAATATAATTAAAGACATAAAGAAGAACACGGTCGTCGTTTTAAATGAGCTTTGGCTCGGCCCTCAGTATTTTATAAGTACTTCCACGTACTGAATATTTTCTATTGCCCTATTGAAGTCCTCTGTATGAACTCATGCTGCTAACTAAATCGAAATTATAATCCATAAATATTCAGAAAGAGATGAAATAGTATTTAAAATGAAATAAAAGAAAAAATGTAACAAATCATACGACATTGCACTTCAACCGTAACACTGCCACTTTCATCCGATCTCCGATATTTACAGAGAGGGAAAGTTTGTGACAGATCAACGAAATCATAACACGCCATGTCTCAGATTTTGATATTTTGTATACAGCGGTTTCTGGGGCACAGAAGCGTGCTTTGCCGGTAAAGCTGTCTTATGATTAACGTTGTTATACCTATTTTGGAAGCTTTTCCAACAAGCTTGGCGTAACCTATATTTTTATTTGACGTAATCGAAATTTTTGAGTTATGACATCGTCCCCATGCATTAGGCAAATAATTTACTATAACTCGGTAAAAATACTATGAAATAGATATTCATAATTCAATGATTTTCCGTTTCAGAACGAGTTCCAAAAAGAATGGTTCTCAATAATTTTTGCTTGAGCCCCATTGCAAGCCTTATTCTTCTTTCGGATCTGTTGGACGTTGTGGCGTTTACATTTTTATTTCAGTGAGAAAAGTCTCATGGACGTGACCTGAGACCCCAAAAATTTAAAGGACAGAAGAGCTAAAATAAAGATTAAATAAAAACTAAAACACTATGAAAAGGTGAAATATAAATAGATCTAAAAACGGCTAAGGCCGAGAAACTACGAGGGTTAAAACTTCCTCTCACAACCTAAAACACCCAAAACGGGCAAGACAAGGCAAGAGTAAAAATATGTAAAAGTAGGCAAAGGTAAACGCGACGTTTCGGTCATGGACTGTCGTCAAGCGGAGGGTGAGAATGAAGATGGCTAGAGGCCTGAAGCAAATCGTTCCTGAACAACGATCGGTTGAAGCGAAACAAATTGCGAACAGCCCCAGCACCTCCGTACAGCACACCCGTACTTCCTTCTAAAGAAATATCGAGTTCCAAGACAAATGATATATGGAGTACCGGGTTTTGCGACTTGCTTTACAACTTGGCTACCTCAGTTAACACGACGGAGGGGGCCTCGAGGCTCCCCCACCTGTTTTCCGAGGTGTCCGGAGAACCGCTTGTAGTGAAAAAACGAAACCTAGCCACATTTAACAGAATTGAATAGCGCGTCGATTGGTGAAGAGTTTTGAAAACGGTCGACAATTTTTGACTTATAGGCTTTCAAAGTCAGACCTGCATTTTGAGATCACCGAAACGCGCGGTCGGACCAGTTAGCTTGCATTGAAGACCGAGTGGTGACGTCATAACGTCATATAAGCGGGACTATATGTCAAGGTCACTTCACATGAAAGTCAAGGTCAAGGTCAAAGGTCACAGGTCAAGGTCATATATGCACTTTCAAGGTCACTGACCACTGCGCGTCCAGCCAAATGACGTTACCCCGTCTGACATATATTATGCTATGACGTCATCGGTAGGGTACCCCAATACAAAGGTCAAGGTCAAGGTCAAGGTCAAAGGTCATTGGGAAAGGTCAATCCTCATTTCCCGCCAAACAGTGGCTACAGTGTTAGTCAAAGTGTAAATAATAAGTAGTATACCATATGGTGACCTAATAGGTCAATGACCTTGAATGACCTTGACCCAAAAGTTGTGGGAAGCCTCTTGAGACCTCTTCTCTATGAACCTTGTCCGCCTTTAGCTTATTCCCGCCATTTTCCTGCATAATCACAGCATTTATCAATCGATACCAGCAGGCCAATATTTGACCTTTACGACCTCGTTTGACCTTGAAGATATTGGCCTAGATCAATAAAATTGGTCATCATGTAGATCACCATAGCCCCCACCCACCTACCAAGTGGCGTTTTCTAACCCTCTTAGTTTCCGAGATCTTAGGGGGCCTACCAGGCCCCCTCCAGTGCGCGTTAGTGCCAGACCCCCTCCAGTGCGGGTGTTAAAGGGAATGTGGCACCTTCACAACGTTATTTTAACTGAGATAGCCAAGTTGTAAAGCAGGTCGGAAAACCCGGTACTCCATATTTCATTTGTCTTAGAGCTCGATATTTCCGTAGAAAAAGCTAAAACCTACCTGACACCAGCCCCCTCAGCCCCCGTCGCCGGCGGCCATTGTTGCGAGCTACTGGTGTGAGGACATCCGCTGACGTCACGATGAGCATCAGCCAATTGAAGCCCTGAAGCGTTTCAAGTATGGTAGTGGCTGCCAGATCGTACATCATCCACAGTCTGATATTTATTTCTTTTTCTAGAGGAGTATTTTTAAAAACCAAATATTGAGCTTATTGTACATTTTCAGAGAAATCATGAGTGGTTTAATTATTTTTTACTAAAAGTACCCCTAATTACACTAAATTCCAGGATTCGACCAAGGTGCCACATTCCCTTTAAAATCACGTTATGAAGGTGCCACATTCCCTTTAAATATGATTATCACCAATGCAAAATTAGGATATTTCACTGACATCATGATGGTCATTTATCAAAAGCCCAATTTCGAAAACCAGCATTGCGCGTGCTTGCTTGAACCACCCTATAGAAAGCCTTCATTTGGAGCAGAAATCATCGTTCCATCGTAATTGGCTTTTGAGCTAGAGGTTCCATCCCGTTTTCTTCCGGCCTCCTGCATTACTGTGTACCCCCGGTGCGCATGGTCAGTTTTCGAGTCTGGAGGAAACCAAAACCAGTTCTGAGTAGCATTTAGGCAAAGTAATGGGAATCAGGTAGACTATGGGTGGATTAGAATGTAGGGAAGGGAGGGGGAATGGCAGAGGCTAGCCATACTAGGAAGCTGTCTTTAGATCGCGCTTATGCATTTTATCAGCGTTAAAATTGAGCAATATTTGTTTTTAAATCTCACTACCCTTTGATAGGTAGTGCAGGAGTACCTTTCCGTACCCGTGCGACCCCACTTAGATCATTCCATAAGGAAAAGGCGGAAATTCTTAGTCAGCAATTGAACAGTCGCACCACTCCCCGCTCCAGTTTGATTTTTATTTGGCCTTCCGTACTCTACCGAGCATAAATGTTGTTTCATATTCGCGCGCCTCCCTAAAAAAATAGAACTAGTGACATTCGAGGAAGACAGAAGAATCCTTCTTTAAAGCGTTAGTGGGTTAGGTATTTGAAAGAAAAAAACAGAGTTCCTGACCATATGTGACAAAGGCACAATGAAAAAATGACATATGGACTTCAAAATGAATTGGTGGCAAAAATCGAAAAACATTGCAAAACACTCTTGTAAGAAACAAAACACAATTCTATAGTAAGTCTTCCTGTTACGATTTGTAGGTTTCAATAAACCATTTAGTTAGTTAATTAGTTAGGTAGAGCTTTTTATAAGGCGCTCTGAGCAAGACACCTTTGTCCGCCTCTAAAGTGTATGGGATAATTTTGCCGGAGAGTGGTTTACTTGAATATCGCAAAGCAAATGGGAGCTTGGTTCAAGGAATGGGTAGCGATGTGTTGCAACACTTGCGAGGGTGTAGGGTGATAGCTACGGCAGAGAGGCCGAGCCTGGTTGTTGGCATATAATTGGGGATTCAAAGGTCGCATGAAGAAGCCTGCCACCAACAAAGATTAGTGAATTTAGGGTGAATAATTTGAATTTTGTAACATGTTACAGAATGTCCGCTTTGCTTACATTACTCGAGTTCCTCCGTTGAGGCAACAATTTTTGGCTAGTTAGAAACTCCCGCGAGCACTTAAGACTACGACTGATCACTCATTATCTTACAAATATTGAGTTGGCGACTGGTATTAAACACTTTTCTCTATATTGCGCCAGCGACATGCCATTTCTGTTCCAATCATCAATGCGATAGGTCGGTGAAAAAAAACTGCACGTAGGCAGTCCTGAGCAGGGCTACGGTGTCGCTTGTCAACTCCGAAGTCAATTCCAGAGCCGACTACGGAACCGACTCTAGGGCAATTTCTTCCTGAAAGGTAATTGCAGCGTTCTTGTCTGAACTGAATAAGGGTATCTTTATTGCAGAATATTTGAAACCCAAGGCTGAAAGCTGAGACAAGTTCTCTGTGGTGAGATCAACGACTGAAACTTAGCCCGGAGTCAAAGTCAATTCGGAGTTGATGCCAGTATCGAAACCAGGTATTCTGTTTTTAGAAAGCTCTCCAAGTTCAAAATGTTTGTGTGTTCAAGTTGTTCAATGTTGATGGCTCTTTTGGAGACGCAATTTATTCCCATATACATTGTCTTTAAAGTAATCATCATCTTGCTTGACTATGTAGTGCTGCAGCGAGGAACAAACTACGTATCAGTTGTTAGAAGTTGTTTGACCCATTTGACCTATCTATGTCGTGGAAACCACAATGAAACATTGGGTAAATCAGTGCTCATATATTCTGACACAGGCCTTCATCAAAATATGGATGTTGCAGCGGCTTGCAAAAATTATTCATGGTCATTGGGCGCCAACATCGAATACACCACTATTAACGGCGACTATATGACTTCCAAACCACTTTATCACATACCTGAATCTGCGAGAGACGTGCTCCAGGTGATCGTTACTGTCATTTTTTCAAACCGATTTCCTTAATCGGTGACATCTGGATGTAAGCTCCCTGTTGAAATGCCCCGGCCTCTCACCGAAAGTTGGATGTCAGTCTCGGGCAGCACCACGTGTGCGTGGCATGCTCCGGTTCCAAGAGCTTCCTGCTGTCACGTGTTTCAGAGGGCGTGACGATACGAGAGGAGCGCGGTGGTCGTGTTCGGTTCGTCCCCTGGGATGGCAGCGGCAGCGGCGGGCTCCCACTCCGCCGCAGAAACAACTGGCTCCGCCCACCAGCAGTGGCCAGGCACGCAGACGCCGCCGCCGCCGCGCGCGCCGCCGCAAAGGTAAACAGGTCAGATCACTTGTGGAGCCGCGTGCGAGGGGAGGTGCGTGAGCGAACGGGTGGTGACAAAGGAAGCCTGAGATCGAACTCAGGTGTCGTGCAGTGATTGAATTGGCTAGTGAGATTACGATGGTCACTGCAGTGGCCCGACTGAAGGCGAGAGAAAGCAGCGCTACGTGCCTACGACTATGAAAAACAGCGGTCAGCAGGACTCAAGTGGGTACCTACAGTGGTCAGACGCGCGCCGGTTCTCCATCGTGACCTGCACCCTGCAAAGCCTGTCAAGTAAACATATTAAAAATCCGAGGACCAAAAATATTTAACAAGGTTTTGAAAACCCCCGATTGACAAAATGTTTAAGCAAACGTAGTTAATAGCCATTAGGGAAGATTTCCAGCTTACTGGGTCGTCCTGAAGTGTGCCGGACGCTGACGGATCCAGTTTAACGACGCACCAGCTACCAGGACTACATGGCGTTGCCAACCCAACACTGCCGGGAGGGTTTATTTATGGGGATCAGGTTGTCCTTATTCACAAGACCCGTCGGGCCTTGAACCCAGACCCTATGGTTCAGGAGGCAGGTACTCTACCACTGAGCCACGCAACGCCCCTTCTTTGCTCGTTCTTAAATGTGCTTCCCAATGCTTGCCGTGGGAAAAATCGTTTTTATTAATTTTGGATTGACCTCAAAGCTATATGCAGGTGAATAAGCAGCATGCACCACTTATTGCGTTGCTTATCAACTTTTTGTTTTTATTTGTATAGGTTCTTTGATGTGTTCATATTCCCGCAAAGCCAGCTGATAGGATTAATAAATAGATATGCTACTGACAGGGAATTCATTTAAAATGAGAGGGAAGGGACACATGCATCTTGGGAAAAATAGAACACTCATTTCCAATAGTAGCCGCAAGAGACGGATGTCCTCTCGGACGTTTTAAACACCAGGGATTGGTGTCCCAGGATCGCGGAGAACCAAATGTTGTGAAACGAGGAAAACGTTCGAAAGGAAATTTTTCAGGCCAAGACAGCTTCAAAAGTGCCGCTCAGGACCGATATGTTCCTGCTTGTGCACCATTCCAGGGATGATAATTCGATAGATGCATAATCAAGTTGTGGTGCAATGTTGACATCTCCACTTGTTTTCTGTTCTGGATGCATGTATATAACACCATTAGGGAACGTCGTCCCAGTACTTTAATACTTTCCACCCTCAATATATATTGGTATACACCTTTACGAAGGCGATATACGCTTGCGCTGGTTTCCATTGGGGGGAGCGGCTGAGCCTGCTTGAGTGGCGGTGGGGTCGTCTCGCTCAAGTGCTGTCAATTGGCCGCCAAGGCCCGCGCGGGGGCGGGCGTGCGAGACAGATGGCTGGCGGGGCGGCGTGACAGCAGGGAGAGCTGCAAGTGGAACAACAAGCCAGCCCATCACCGGACACTGCACCATTTGTGCCCTACGTGCCGGCTCCGTGCAGAGGCAGAAAAACTCACACATTGGCAACATGTTTGGGAAATTTCGGAGAGAAAGATTGCATCTTCTGTTGCTGTGTATTCACTTACTTTAAAACTGAGAACGGTATCCTTTAATATGCTAGTAAACACTTCATCATAACAGGATATTACAATTTGGTACCCAACTACTTGTTCTGTGTATTGTTTATAGTCATTTTCTCCGAAGTCAGCCCCCCTCCCTCCACAAGATGCTTTCTGTTGTAGAAACATCCCTATCCTGGGGAAAAATTGGTCAGTGTTGGGAAAAAGAAATCAATTCTTTGACCTCTACTTCGTTTTACTGCTGCTGACAACGCAAAAAAGTGAGACAAATGACACGTATGGATCCGACTCGATGAGACCTCAACAATCAGCATTTTTGCAGTTTTCTTTTACTAACTTTTTTTGCAGCAGAACCGTGGACATAAGTCCAATTGCTCTCTATATTCAAACATAAATTGCCTCCTGGGCCATTTTACAACCAATGCTGCTGACGGGGAGGGGTAGTTTCTTCGTCTGTGGATGCTGCATGTCGAGACGTGCAGGCGTGGGCGCCAGGTGACGAGACCACCGCTGCACGTCATGTTGCAGGACGTTAGAACTGGGCCGCAGACCAGGCGCCCGGCCGGTCCAGTAGGGCTGGCCTTCTCCCGCCGCCTGCAGATCTCGTGTCAGACAGACCCAGTGTCTGGTTCACCTGCCAGACTTCCATCGGCGGACAGAACTGGCCAGGCGCGGTCACAGGATTTCATCTGGGAGGCCTGACACCGACTGACAGTGGGGGGAGCGGCCAGTCGAGCGGTCGGGGATGGTGATTTGACGGCCCACAGGCGCGTGGAAGGGGAGCGTCCCATTGTCATCATCTTAAGCCCGCGCCTTTAATCTGACCTTGCTGTACCCGAACTTGGGCCTTCCCTCGGCTAGGACTGCTGAGAGCTCATATAAAAATATGAGGAGACTCACTTGGAAGTGTGGAGAGGAGATTTGTTTCTGTAAAAGTGTTGTTCAGTTCATTCAGAACTAGCACTTAATGAAGAACATGACAAAACCGGGTAAACCTGTGAAGGCTTTGCTTAGAAATCTTATAATGGGCAAGAGAGAGAGAGAGAGAGAGAGAGAGAGAGAGAGAGAGAGAGAGAAGAGAAAAGAGAGAGAGGGGGGGGAGAGAGAGAGAGAGAGAGAGAACTGGAGGCAGGGAAAGGAAGAGGGAGGGAGTTGTTCCTGCTTTTGTTTTAGCTCCAATCCCGGTATTGCTCTGTTCTGTAGCTTCCGCTCCTCGACCCCGGCCTTGTACCGGCGATAGCTGGAGTTTCCAGTGCCTTTCCAGTCCAGTGCCGCCGCTAGCAGGTCCAGGCAGGGCTAAGAAGAATGGAGGAAAATGTGAATATCTTATAAACAGCCGAAACAAACAACAGAGATCTGTAGCCAACTCACACTTCCAGATTCTTGCGTCTGGCATGCTGATTCCGGAAGTTTAGGCGTTGCACATCCTCACGTGCCAAAAACCCTCCACAATTTCACCTCCATTGCCGTTTACCATGATACCGATCACCAGTCATCCCGAGTAGCTCCTCCAGTACTGAACCGGTCAGGGGAGTGGGAGGTGTGCATCAGGGACCAGCGCACAGCTGACAGGTTAGCTTCACAAACTAATCACAGGTCAAGAAACTCCTTTTATGCACACTCAAAAGCCAATGCCGTAGGCAATGTGCATCATAACTCATGGAAACATTTTCTTGAGCAGCAGCGGCTGGTAATTGTTTATAGGTGGATCTATGAGCAATGAGCATGCATCAATGTTTCTCAACCATTGGCGGATCCAGGATTTCATGGGGGGGCTAGGAGACTCCATCCTTCCCGGCCATTGTATCGGAACAGCCACCGGCTAGGCAATTACTATGGACACTCAGACATTTTGGGGGCAGGGCTTGAGCCCCTAGCCCCCTTCTCTTGTATGCGCCACTGTGCCTAGCTCCTTGTATTTTCTCCATTGAGGGCCAGTGTCTTTTTTCTGAATACCTGAAGGCCTGTTCCCTGTTCAGCAATAGCTACTGTACCATTTGAAAGGTCGGCATGGGCTTACCGGCCTTATTG
Source organism: Lepas anatifera (assembly GCA_034440635.1). Taxonomy (NCBI): domain Eukaryota; kingdom Metazoa; phylum Arthropoda; class Thecostraca; family Lepadidae; genus Lepas; species Lepas anatifera. Next base: position 300,130 of record JAOTON010001136.1, on the reverse strand, counting down.
TGCACGGCAAGGACAATGTTCTCGATAAGGAAAAGAAGACTGCCCTTTCGACTTAAAATGTGTCGCTTAAGCAATCACACTGCCAGTTTTTTCCCTAATGCCAGGAAAAAGTAGATGAAAAATGGACCGATTCAGACAAAGGTCACCTGTTCTGTTCACGAATGATTCACACACTGTGGAGTAATATAACAGAGCGTTCTAAATGCACATGCGAATGCACCAACTAAATCCTACTGAAAGGACTGGAACAAGAAAATGGACCTCGAATCTGATCAGGTTATTATGACCAATCGGGGTCACTTAGCCAAGGGCTGGTCGGGCCCTGCCCAGTCACCTTGATCCCCGAGGATGAACCGGGGCCCTGGTCTGATAAACTGCTTAAGGCAAACTTGGTCTGCGAGGCAGGACAAAGTCAATATATACACTCCTGGGCCAACTTTAGACAGCTGGATAATCAGAGGCTTGTCCTCTGGAATACCAATGCCTACATTTGTGATGCAACAGCTTGTTATCTTATTTCCTACACCCAACATATTTAAAAACAAAAGTAATATTAGGAAGCACAGTTGTACATGTTTGTTCACCTGAGTAGAGATGGTGACTTATCTTCTAAGCGGTGTGAATCTTTGCCCGGAACAACAGTTCCAGCCGAAATAATACCTCAATGAGTGGGAGAGTAGTCCCATCTATAAGTGACAAGTCCGATGTCTGTAATCGGCGTGGGAAGTCCCTCCGGTCGCCATGGAAACGCTCTGGACTGGCAGGAATCCCAGTCCAATGAAAGCAGTGCGTGTCCCCCAAAATTGTAGACTACTTGGCACAAGGGAATCAGGCTGAAACTGGTCCATCAGCCCAATGCAATACCCATACATTTCGCCATTGGTGTATCCCTGAGGGGTTATGTTGTGCCGCAGTGTCTTGCCTGAAGCTAGACTGTGCCGTAGTGGCTTGCCTGAAGCTAGACTGTGCCGCCTTGCATGACCTGGACACACGCTTGTCCCTTGTGCTGTACCGCGGACAAATGCCGGCCCTATCAGAACAGTACATCCCGACCCCTGTCGCCGTACTCCTGCGACGGAGTGACATTTCGTTCGCGGGGAGAGAGACAGTTCGGGGGTTCCTTAACCAACCATCATCATCATCTTAAGCCCGCGCCTTCAATCTGACCTTGCTGTACCCGAACTTGGGCCATCCCTCGGCTAGGACTGCTGAGAGCTCATATAAAAATATGAGGAGACTCACTTGGAAGTGTGGCGAGGAGATTTGTTTCTGTAAAAGTGTTGTTCAGTTCAATCAGAACTTGCACTTAATGAAGAACATGAAAAACCGGGTAAACCTGTGAAGGCTTTGCTTAGAAATCTTATAATGGGCAAGAGAGAGAGAGAGAGAGAGAGAGAGAGAGAGAGAGAGAGAGAGAGAGAGAGAGAGAGAGAGAGAGGAGCGAGAGAGAGAACTGGAGGCAGGGAAAGGAAGAGGGAGGGAGTTGTTCCTGCTTTTGTTTTAGCTCCAATCCCGGTATTGCTCTGTTCTGTAGCTTCCGCTCCTCGACCCCGGCCTTGTACCGGCGATAGCTGGAGTTTCCAGTGCCTTTCCAGTCCAGTGCCGCCGCTAGCAGGTCCAGGCAGGGCTAAGAAGAATGGAGGAAAATGTGAATATCTTATAAACAGCCGAAACAAACAACAGAGATCTGTAGCCAACTCACACTTCCAGATTCTTGCGTCTGGCATGCTGATTCCGGAAGTTTAGGCGTTGCACATCCTCGCGTGCCAAAAACCCTCCACAATTTCACCCCCATTGCCGTTTACCATGATACCGATCACCAGTCATCCCGAGTAGCTCCTCCAGTACTGAACCGGTCAGGGGAGTGGGAGGTGTGCATCAGGGACCAGCGCACAGCTGACAGGTTAGCTTCACAAACTCATCACAGGGCAAAATACTCCTATTATGCACACTCAAAAGCCAATGCCGTAGGCAATATGCGTCATAACCCACGGAAACATTTTCTTGAGCAGCAGCTGCTGGTAGTTGTTTATAGGTGGATCTATGAGCAATGAGCATGCATCAATGTTTCTCAACCATTGGCGGATCCAGGACTTCATGGGGGGGGCTAGGAGACTCCATCCTTCCCGGCCATTGTATCGGAACAGCCACCGGCTAGGCAATTACTATGGACACTCAGACATTTTGGGGGCAGGGCTTGAGCCCCTAGCCCCCTCCTCTTGTATGCGCCACTGTGCCTAGCTCCTTGTATTTTCTCCATTGAGGGCCAGTGTCCTTTTTTCTGAATACCTGAAGGCCTGTTCCCTGTTCAGCAATAGCTACTGTACCATTTGAAAGGTCGGCATGGGCTTACCGGCCTTATTGTGCACGGCAAGGACAAAGTTCTCGATAAGGAAAAGAAGACTGCCCTTTCGACTTAAAATGTGTCGCTTAAGCAATCACACTGCCCGTTCTTTCCCTAATGCCAGGAAAAAGTAGATGAAAAATGGACCGATTCAGACAAAGCTCACCTGTTCTGTTCACGAATGATTCACACACTGCGGAGAAATATAACAGAGCGTTCTAAATGCACATGCGAATGCACCAACTAAATCCTACTGAAAGGACTGGAACAAGAAAATGGACCTCGAATCTGATCAGGTTATTATGACCAATCGGGGTCACTTAGCCAAGGGCTGGTCGGGCCCTGCGCAGTCACCTTGATCCCCGAGGATGAACCGGGGCCCTGGTCTGATAAACTGCTCAAGGCAAACTTGGTCTGCGAGGCAGGACAAAGTCAATATATACACTCCTGGGCCAACTTTAGACAGCTGGATAATAAGAGGCTCGTCCTCTGGAATACCAATGCCTATATTTGTGATGCAACAGCTTATTATCTTATTTCCTACATCCAACATATTTAAAAACAAAAGTAATATTAGGAAGGCACAGTTGTACATGTTTGTTCACCTAAGTAGAGGTGGTGACTTATCTTCTAAGCGGTGTGAATCTTTGCCCGGAACAACAGTTCCAGCCGAAATAATGGTTCAATGAGTGGGAGAGTAGTCCCATCTATAAGTGACAAGTCCGATGTCTGTAATCGGCGTGGAAAGTCCCTCCGGTCGCCATGGAAACGCTCTGGACTGGCAGGAATCCCAGTCCAATGAAAGCAGTGCGTGTCCCCCAAAATTGTAGACTACTTGGCACAAGGGGATCAGGCTGAAACTGGTCCATCAGCCCAATGCAATACCCATACATTTCGCGATTGGTGTATCCCTGAGGGGTTATGTTGTGCCGCAGTGTTTTGCCTGAAGCTAGACTGTGCCGCAGTGGCTTGCCTGAAGCTAGACTGTGCCGCCTTGCATGACCTGGACACACGCTTGTCCCTTGTGCTGTACCGCGGACAAATGCCAGCCCTATCAGAACAGTACATCCCGACCCCTGACGCCGTACTGCTGCGACGGAGTGACATTTCGTTCGCGGGGAGAGAAGAGACAGTTCGGGGGTTCCTTAACCAACCACACGGCTCCTGACCGGTTATAAAGCGTTTATTTTAATGCTTGAGGAGGGCACGGATGGCGACAGTTTAAGCCTTGCACTTAGTCAAGCTTTCGCCACGTTCACCTTTACAGGAGAGAGGGCAGGGTTGTTGTGACTTGGCCCACGTTTGTTCCCTAATCAGCTATTTACCAGAGAGTCAGCTGTATAATCTTAACCATGCAGCCCAGACATAGTCATTAGAGCAATAAGATTAGGTTCGCCTTCCACTTCATGCACAGTTATACGGCTATGCGGTCTATCGAGGTAAATCGTGAGGCAGGGTCAAAGGTCACAGATGGCCGAAAGTCAAAGCTGCCCGGAAAGTGTAGTTGTTCCCAAGGACACGGTGATCTCGGCATGAATTCAAATTCAACATTAGGAAATGCAGCATTTTTGTCACTAAATGTCGTTTTATCAAACAAAAATGTACTGCACAATCAATAAAGCCTCCTATAGATGTCCAGTTAGAAAACCGAAGGTTGGAGAAGGAGAGGAAAGGTTTCAATGTCCCTTAATGTCACAGAGAGCTACATGATGTCATCGCATGTCTTACATCCAGGCTTAGCTGGAGGGAATACATCACAAGGCCTTAAACAAACTATCTGGCTCACATGCTGAGATAACATAGCTCATCGACCTGATGCGACCCGGGCATATTCTTTTAAGTTGCAATGAACTTTCCAGAAGTTCTAAAAATTGTTGGTAACCCCACCGCAACCGCTTCTGGATCAGGTAAGAAACTTTAAGGGGTTGTCATAACTCTCTGTAAGCATTGTGGGAGGGATGGTTAGGGGGTCGGCCTTGCAAAGCGTGGGAAGCTCCTTGTCTCGTTCCTAGGGACCCGACGAAAGGGGACGTGTCTTGCAATCATAGATGCCTCCTTATGGCTCCCGGGTGCGATTACGCTATTGTCTCCCGTGTTGTCGCTGTTACGCTGCTTCACATAACCTCCCGTCTCCAATGCAACACTGAGTAAGCAGGCGCCTGTACTTTTCGCTTCCCATCCCAATATTTTACCGCACAGGAAAATATGATTAATTATGTGCGGATTCAGGATTTCTGATGGGAAGGAGCACTTCAATCAGCGGGCGTCATTGGGGGCTAGGGGCGCAAATGGTTTAGTGCTAATCTATCCGAGGAGTGCCAAACCACATAGCATAGTGGGGGTGCCAATACTTGCACCCTGGGGCATGAGAGTCGGAAGCAACGTTTCAGGGGTGCGAGAGCAGTTTTAAGGGATGCCGCGTCAGTCGATCTGGAGCATGCCCCTCTTGCCCCTTTCCCTGTATCTGCCTATGTGACTGGCTGAGGGAGCTGACCCCGTTCGAAATGCATGCAGTTGAAGCTCTGCGAGGTCATATCAATGGGGGCCGGGAGAAAAGTGGTGCCCATCTTTTTGTGAATGGGGCCTCGCTCCCCAAAGTTGGGGAGTAAAGGAAATCATCTGGTGGGGATCTCATAGGTCCATTGGACCCAAGTCGGGAAATTTTCTTCAATAACAGTATGTTTCCACTAGCTTGGCTATCCCCCTTTGGTGTAGCTTTGATTTGTTTACCACTTCAAAGTCTTTTGTAGAGACTACGTAAGAAGCGTTGGTGCACGTTTAGTAGCCTAGACAGGGCGAGCACGATCTATGACTGATGCCGTGAACAGACTCTATGCACAGCATCGGCAGCGGAGCCCGCGGCGCTGCTGCAGTGTATCACGACACGACGCCAGCGTCACGAGAGCGTGAGCAGGCAGGGCGATGACCTCCACCGTCTTCACGTTCAGACAGAATCCCACTGAAGGATGTCTGAGTACCGAACACCCACTGCTTTTAACGGCGCGCCTTCAAACGTTCGTAACCACACTAGAAAACATTTATAATATGTATTTTAGGCAGTGACGGATACAGTGGCGGACGCAGGAGCGCCGTTTGTGGAGGCCAACTCTGGAAAATCGTAAAAACACAGTGTTTTTAAAGAAAATCGTCTAAAATTTCGCCATGTTTCGGGGAGGGACATGACCCCTTGCCCTCCCCCTCTGCGTCCGCCAGTGGACGGATATGGGCTTTCGGTGGGGGAGGTTGGTGAAGCCTCTGCGACTATATACATGCCCTGCTACTGTTCGAAATGCTCAAACAGTAGTACTTTGCTGGAAGATGATGTCATTCAAATTATCAGAATAAGTAACCCTGTCATATTGCAGTGCCCTTGTTTCACAGCATGAAGCGCCCTGTCGCCACAACGGTCCAGAAAGCCTCAGCTAGGGCCACCATCAGCACAGGTGACAACATAACACATACAAGCAATGGTCAGTCAAAATACACCGCCCAAGTATGGCTGTCCACCGCGTGACAGATTGATACTAGTCCTCTTTACTCACAGATTTAGGTCACAGTCGATTTTTGGCGTCCACGCGCTTCTTTTCCGCAGTGTCTTGTTGCTCCTAGTCAGTGTTAGGCAGACGAATCTGTATGAGGGGTGAGCCCTTGGAACATCCTTTACCGGCGGACAAGGAACGTGGAAAGGGTATAAGATAGTATTTTGAACAAGAGAGGCCACACAGAAAGCTCAAATAACAGTGTCGGTGGGAATATTCGTAATTCGCGCATTGCAATATTGAATTACAAAACAATATTTCATAGGCGGATCCAGAATTTCCAATCCGGGGAGCACATGGTCGGAAAGTAAGTAGTATTCCACCTTACTTTACCCTCATCTATCCTTATCCTTACCGTCTCCTTCCATAGTTTGCATCACTTCATGTCCATTAGACGGTGAAAAGCCACCCATGTGTGGAAGTGTCCGCAGCTGATAAATAAATAAATAAATAAATAAAGGGGCACCATCCAGATCAGGGGGCGCCAAAACGTATAAGGAGGGTGTCAAATCCTATCGCCTGCGCACCGATGCTCGCATCCTGGGGGAAGTGGGAGAGGTGGGAAACCAAATTTCGGGGGCGCCACTGAGCTTTCAGGGGGTGTCATGACCATTTCAGGGGACGCCAGAAGGTCGACGGGGGACAGGCGCCTCCACTTGCCCCCTGGATCCGCTTATACAGTATTTAGCACCAAATTTAGCTCAGTCTTAAAGCAGAACGTCTAGTAGCAACTGTGAGCACTAAATAGCATACAGTAAACTTTAGGGATACTTTAAGCCTTTAGAAGCCAATGCATATTTTGGACTGGACTGCTTTAATCTCCTGCTCTGTTCGGCATACATAAACTTGATTTTAAGTGAAACATGAATATTCTGTCAGTGTTGGATGACCGATCATTATTGATGTGCCCTCTATTCTTTGATTCCGGTGTTTTATTCTATTGTTGCATTCGATTGTTTTTTACGCATAATCTTAACCTGTACTGTCATGGTCCAAGAGGTTTGTCTTTTTTAACTCTGTAGACTTGTCGGCAAGAAGACAGTAAGCTATCGTGTGATTTCGTATGCAATTTTAAACGGATTGATGCGTTGTTTTCGTGTGACACTCTCTTGTTTTGTTTTTTGTTCTCTCTGGATTTCTCATTTCTCACTTTTACTGAATGAAAGAAATGGAGTCAACGTACAAATTTCTCACTCAGCCGGTCCACAACTGGCTTACCGACTGGTTTATCTTGTCGACGTGACAGATTATTTGTCTTGTCAAAGAGCACTTATTGTGGAGTGTTGTCTAAAACACCACTTAAAGTCAGAGATTCATAGGTGTAGTTGAGCATGCGTCTGCTACTCCGTTGCTAAAATTAGTTTATTAAGCTTTACATTTATTTAGTTTCCATCTCTGTTCGTGCATTACTTGGCACCTGGAGGATCGCCGTTTTTCACCCAGGCCATCGTTTTTGGCCTGGTTGTGAGAATCGCGCCTCTGTAGTGACTGCTGCAGGCTGAGGTGCTGAGTCAGCTCCCACGCTGTCGCCGTCGCTGCAGCCGGGAGAGTACAGGGACTGCGTGTCGTCCACTGCACTGAGTCACCCAGCGCCGCTGAAAAATACCCTAATGACGCTCCACCTGTTGTAAAAACGCACAATTAAGAAGCAGCTGTGCTGTCAGCGGTTTGGCAGCTACTTTTGTTGGCTTTGTGCAGAGGCCAGTTTATAATCTTGCATTAGTAGTTTGGTATTCAAGTAGTCATCAGTTTCCTACCTTACATGCTGAATGACATATGTTCAGATACATGCTTTTCCAGTGCCCTATCAGACGGCTGTGCTTTCGGAAGTTGGTAAGACTGACTCCATGATATATATCCAATAAACCGACTGAAAACGCTGTCTGTAACTCCGGTTTGCTAGAGAAGTTGGTAAGCATATGGATCTTTCTTAAACAGGTATTAACTTTTCCCTCATGTTTATCATCGGTTTTCTGCAGAATTCAAGTTCAATGTCATATAAATATTCTTTAAATTTGGGTGCTGTGAGTATCCGGATGCCAGACATTTGTTGAGGTCCACTGGAACATATTAGAGCTCCTGATTAACTGCGACGATTGAGTGCACATTAGATCAGCCTTTTCACGAATCACAATGTTATTTTAAGCCATAATTACGTTCTACTTCTCAAACCATGAACATATCCAGGGGCGAAGGGGCGGTTGTGCCCACTAACTTCTCTGAGGCGCTCTCCTTTCCCCGTCCTTGTTGGGCGCCGAAAACACCCTAAGCGGACAGCCTAACGCCTCAAAATACCGAAATTTTGCAGGATATGCGCCTTAGAATTTACTTAAAAGATGGCCATGGGAGAGGCGTCTCGTTTCCAGCGTTCTTAATTGATGCTGAGATTGAATTGACAGATGCAGACCACTTTTTTATCATATGGGCGTATCTTTGGCAAAATTAGCTTCGTTACTTTTCGAGGATTTTGAAAAGAAATCTCCCCCAAAGGGCACATATACAATTTCTGTTCTCGTAATAGCAACGAAGCGGCCGGATTTAAGGACCGTGGAATTTCCATCCCACTTCTTCCTAGTCAAAGCCATCGTGTAAGTGTTGAAATTGAAAAAAGGGGCACTTTGCCCCGATGACCCCTAGTTTTGTCACCTATGGTTCCCGGTACCCTCTGGACGAACTTTGATTAAAATCTACCTAGCGGGCTGCTATGTATGTATGGATCAATTTTCGGTGGGAAGACCAGCCTGCTGACGCAGTCTTTCAGCTGGGGGCAGTGTATCGATCGCATACAGATGCCGCTGACAATGATTGATTAAGAAAAAGATCTGCCAGATTTAAGGTACGGCCTTCTACCTTCGTTTTTGATTGATTATCACCACGCATAAAACACCCGACATTGAGGCATTTGATCAACAATTCTATAGTTTTCCCGTTAAAAACTCACTAAATTTACACATATATTTTCATGTTAAAGTAGGAAGACTACCCATAGCACCCTCCCATACAGCCGCGAAGTTTCGGCTTCACCTTCCGATCATCACCAGCCCCCCCTGTGAAAATGGTTAGAGACGCCGCTGGGCGGGCCGCTAATGGAGCTGCTGCTGCTGTTGGCGCGCCGGCCGTCAGCTGTGGGGAGGTCTGTCACCCAGTGACCTTGGTGTACCTGGGCCGCCAGCGCCCGCAGCCGCCGCTGCTGCCGCATGACCTTCGCACGCAGCGTGCTCGGCGCCCGTGCCCCTGCTCTGCCGGCTGGTTGTTTGGCCCGGGGCGGAACGTGTCAGCAGCTAAGCGGCGCCGCCCTGCATGTGTATGTGTTTGTGTATCGGACGGCGCTCGCTTCCGGCACGTTTTTTCGGACCCGCCAGTCCAGTGGCGGATGTCGGAAGGTATATGAGCAACTACTGCTTACGACACCAACTGGAAGTTCCACTATAACTAGCCATTATCACCCGACAGAAAGAGCAGTTATGTCGCCAATCGAAACACCTTTGTAACTTTAGCATCATTCTTTCAACGTTGCTTACCATTTTGTTTGGTTGTATCACTGTAAAGGCGACAAAAATATTTGCATACATCAAATCATCCAAGAGAAATGGCACTGTCACAGACTAGTAAGAATTGATTTTGTATGCATGTCCTGAAATTACGCGTCAATCAATAATAAACCTGAAAAAACTTTGGCATAATTGCTTAATGGCTGATCGTGACCCCTAGAAACGCTCGAAGGCTACAGAAATAGATTCCCCGCCTTATCGGGATGTTCTGTGGCGGAAGCGTCCTTTGGCTCTGGAGAGTCCCCTGTCAGAGGTATTGTTTATTTGTATGCTCGTGGTATCAGGCTAGTGCCGCTTCAACAGCAGCTGGTGTGCTAATTGATGCACGGGACGTCTCGTAGGCAGATCCCAGTGCCCCCCCCATCGACCCTCGGCGCCCACTAAAATGGCCACGGACCCTCCCCTGGAAGGTAGATGGCCCCCTAAAACGTCACTTCCCGTCTCCTACCCCCTGGATGCGAGTACCTGCATCCTCGCGATAAGATTTGGTGCCCACCTGATCGGTTTTGTTGCCCAAGGGTAGCACCCCCCCGACCGTAAGCCCCCTCCCGACCGGAAACCCTGGATCTGCCTATAGTTCTTTTCAGTAAACTTCCTATGAAACCCTGTAAGCCCGCCAAACAAATGCCTATTGAAATGTTTGCAAAGCCATTTTCTTCCTTGTCACCTACATACTTTCCCATTTTGATAAAACGAATGAATCTTAACTAAAACACAAGGACAGCTAAGGGCCTAATTTTTGTCGAGTCAGAATGGTATGCCTCCATCCAGAGTGAAACTCATTCCTGACCGTAAAAGTATCATGCGCCTCTGTTAGGAGCAAAAGGGGTTCCCGTCTATGCTTCACCCATGTTAATTGTACTTACATGGATACATGGATTCACAGGCTGATCCAGGATCCGATCCCCCTCAAGTCTGAGAGGCCAACCGAGCCGGGAGTGAGTACCCGACGAGCAGAGGGAGGGGAGGGGGTTAGAGGGTGAGGAATTCCCCTGGGCGGAAGGCGGTTGTCCTTCTCACACGCAATGGCACCGACCTGTTCCCACGCTCGATAGAAGCCGGCTGACGTGCACCTCGCCAGGGCTAACTTTTTGGGGTAATGCTGGAAGATTGGGCTACAGCACGATTAGTTGCGTTTTTGTTTTACTCAAAATCCACTTTGTGAGAACTTAAAACACAGTGGTGCCCTTAAACTCCACTTGCCTTGCTCCTAGCGCTTGGCGCGCCGGATAAACAAGTTCAGCGCGCGTCCAGCACCGTGATGAGTGGGGTTTAAAGCCAACACTCGGTCTGGTTTAACAAAGATGGAAGTTGGGTCCTGAAGAAAACAACAGCTATTCGTACCGCCGCCCAATATTCTAGTATGCCCCCAAAGTCCGCCCTGGCACCCCGCATGTTGGGCAGCCAGCTGGGGTGACCAGTGTCGCCGCTCGTGCACACGCGGCTAGTCCTGACCGGGAAAGGGAGCTGACACGTGCAAACCCCCGTAGTTTGTAATATTAGGCTGTGCTTCCTTTTATTCTGCAATTTTTACGAACTTTGATAGAGAATGTCATTCCGTCCTCCTAGATATCTCAGAGATGGATCCGAAGGGACGAAGGAAGTGGTCACTCTCCTTAGGACCCAGAGGCCACCCCTGCCGATTTCGGGCGCCGAAGGTACCTACTCAAAATTGGCTGCAGCTTGGGTACGAACAATAAATGTTAGATCTAAACGCAAAAAGCGAGCTACATGAAACTGGCTTGTGCCACCATGAGACACCTTTGATTTTGAATCGGATCGCACCACTTCAGCTGGACTGCCCTCATTCACCTCCGGCCGTGCTTTAATTTGCGGTTGGGCGCCGGTATTTCACGATTGCTCGTCTTTTTCAGAGCTAAGGCAGTTCACTAAAGATGGACTGTTCTTATCCACTTTTGGCTGCCCTGTAATGCGTGATTATTCCACTGTGCCATTGAAGCAAAAAATTTTCAGGCTGCAAAGATCAATTCCTGACATTAAAAAATAGAGCCCAACGGGAAACACCTGAAAACAGCTTGCTTCCATCCCCATGCCTCCACAAATATGCGAATTCCTAACAAAATTGCCTCCCTCCTTGAAGAAAGTTGTAAATTCATGACTTTCTGCCTTACGCAGACACGGTAAATTTGGCACGGAGATTGGACGCCAAAGGCCAGTTGAATTTAGAAAGTACTTCGGTTAAGGGCACTCAGCTTTCGGACATTTGTATTAGACCAGAGACACTTTGAGAAGTTTTCTTTTTCCAATGCGACATTTGTCATGGTTATTTTTGCTGGCGCTGTTCGAAACAACATCACAAACATCCAAAATTAGGGTCACAAAGGCGCTGCTCATGACGCCAAAAGCCGCCGCCCCCCCCGGGTGAAAAATTGGTAGACGGTTTGTTGAAATACTCTGTGCACCAATGAGTAACATTTACACTATTAGAAAACTGGGACGCGCTGATTTGAAATCTGTTTAAGTTAATATATGTTCCCTAAAGGCTTTTTAGTAATTTTCGATTTTGTGTTCTTCACAAACACTATAATTTCTCTAACCTTATCGTCACTAACATAGTGATGTCGAATACCAAATGAAAGCTTAAAAATCTGTAAAGAAAATATCAGTCATTTATAATTTTGCCCGTCTCATTTGGATTCCCAGTATTTATTCTTTGAATCATTCGAAGCATAGACATTGCGCGCAAGGCACAGAATCGACTTCTCGACGCTGGAGGTTAGCCCTTACTGTAGTGCCGGTAAACTCGTGGGCAAATATCCTTACCGTATTCTTACCCAGAATGCGCCATATGTATCATCTTGCTGTGCTAATAGCTTAGCAACAAGACATTTCCGAAAATAAGCAATTCAGAGTTTTCCCATTTCACAGTTTTATCAACATTGTGCTTATCCCAAACATTGTTCATATCTCAAACACCAACATTGCTCTTCAAAGTTCATGATGAACTAAAGGGATATATCTCGAAATGCAGTGGTATGAAGCCCCTGAGCTTTTCCACTGAGGCGGAGAATCGGTCAGCATTAGCTGGTAATCTAAGCGCCCCTGTGAGGTGCGTCACTGTGGTGAAGTGCAGCATATTAGGAAAGACGTCCCCAGTTGCTCTTATCTGCTGGTGTTACAATATAGGCAGATTGCTTCCGGTTTCGGCCTTCTTCTCGGTAACGAACACCAAGTCCAGAAGTCCCTCAAAAGGGTCCTCGCTAAATAATACACAATGAATAAAGACCATGGAAAGGTCGCCACCAGACTCTGCCGACGCAAAGTCCAGAAGTTTGACGTCTGGATCTGCCCCTGAGTCTGTTTGTGTTGTCACGTGTAAATTTCTGCCGCGCAGGCGCTCCGTACCGCCCTGCCGACCCGACACGACCAGAATAGCGGCAGCTATTTGAAGGAGGGTTTGTGCCTGCGGCAGGCCGTCGTCTCGCGCCAAGTTTCCGACGGCGCGCTGCTGGCCGCCACCCTCTTCCTTGTCTGCTGGTTGAATCGTGGTGGGGAGCCGGCAGAGTCGGGGAGGTGGCGGTGGAGGCAGCTGTGGTGTTGGTGACGGTGACGACGGTGATGGGGGCCTGCTGGAGCCGAGAAGGTGGGGCCGCGGCGGAGGCAGCCGCGCGGCGCGTGCAGCGGCCCGGGGGAGCCGGCGCGGCGGCTGCTGCGGCGGTGGGGCCCGCCGCGGTGCGGAGCGGCGCCGCGCCGCCGCCGCCGCCGCCGCCGCGCGCGTCAGCTCGTCCCCAGAACCGGCCGGGCCCGGCGTGCCGTGCCACTCGGCAGGCTCGTCAGTCTGCCGGCTGCGCTCCTTTGTGCCTGCGCGTGCTACGTGACGCGTCCGTCCGTGTTTTTGCTGCCGCCGTGTTTTGCAACGCCAGTTTTGGGCCCGTCTTCTGGCATTTGTGGTGACTAAACTTCTTTTATTTTGCGCTTTGCTTGTTTTTGCTGACGGTTAAAATGTACTCAGGTCATCAAAACTACAACTTTCTATTACATGCACGCATAGATCCAAGCTATCAAAATACGTTGGGCTTTCCCAGTGGGTTGCAGCATTTCTAGAACAAACATATTCGTGCAGCAATGCTGTTCGTACAGTTTGCCATCGTCACTGCTCTTCGCACGATTCATGCTTTGCAAAGAAGGGCCGATATGCTGCTCGAGTCGGGCCTCAACAGGAGGAAAGAGGGATAGGGGGGCTGAGGGTGAGAAGCAGGGAGAGGGAAAAGAGCGCGTGGGCGTAAGAAGTACCACTTCGCCAACATCTGGACTGAGGTCTTCTGCCGCATTCCATGCCCGACAGTTTCCGCAGTCAAACCATGATGATGGGACGCACGCTGCGTTTCTGAGAACAACCTCGCAGCTTTGTTGTGACAGCGGCTCAGCCGGTCCGGCTCCGAGTGACTGAGTCTTCTGCGTTGTTTCAGAGCACGTCTTCGCGCGTCAGGCGCGGCAACCATCGACGGACGAGGGTGCAGCGGCAGCGGCCCGGCCCCGATCAGCGTCGGCTGCAGCGACCAGTGAAAGCGGAATCGCTGCCAGTGATAACGCACCCGCCGGCGAGGCGGCGGCGGCGGATAGTGGTGTCAACAGCAGTGCCACCAGTGCCGACGCGAGTGTGAGACCGAGCGTGGTGCCCGCACTGGCAGCCGTAGGGTCGTCAGCTATGCCTGGTAAAGATGCGGCGAACCCGCGCCGGCGGAAGGATTCAGTGGACAAAAAACGGCTCAAGGGCCTGCAGATCTTCAAGCGCTCGAAGAGCAAGCAGTCACTGCACTCGACGCCGTCCGTCTCAGCGGCCAGCGGTGCCTCGGTGGACGGCTCCATCGCCGGCGACGAGCAGCTCAGCTTCGACCCGGCTGACGACGCGCCCAGTGTTAGCGAGCCGCCATCGCAGAGGACGAGCGTGGCTTTGTCTCCTGGCGAGCCGCAGCGCCGCTCCAGCGCCACCACTCCCATCTCTCTGTCGCGCATCTTCGGCGGCGAGGTGGCCGAGCCAGACAGCGCTGCTGCCGGCAGCGTAGGCGGTGGCGGCGAGGCTGACGTCGTGGAGACGCCCTGCACCACCTCTCCGGCGACGCCCCGCTCCAACGACGACACACAGAGCTTCGACGGCATCAACGGCGAGCTGGCCGAGAAGCTGCAGACTGTGGAGGAGCTGGAGCGCAAGATCGCCAAGATGAAGGCTGATCTGGACCAGGCGGCCGAAAAGAAGCGCCGACAGGACGAGATGGACAGCAAGATCATAGAGGCGCTCATCATGCAGAAAATGCACGGTCTCGGACTCCTGAGTAAGCCGCAGGTAAGTCTGGCATATTGCATGACGATAAAAACTGCCCACTTCCGGATAAAAAGGATAATCCTTCCACCGTTTTCCTGTTGGGTATGTTTGCGACTTACATTAGTTTCCCCACTTTTTGTTCCTAACATTAGTCGTAAAGTTTTAAAATCAAAACATACCTGCGATAAAAAACAATCCGTCGTGCATGAGAAGGCAAATTAAAAATGAGGCGATGACATTTATTGCTGAAATAGTCGACTTATATACTAGTATTATGAGCTGCTACGATCTTAAACCTAATAGGTACGAGTTAATTCACTGCATGAAAGTGGATTTGCTTTGTTCCAAGTTCTCAAGGCTTCAAACCGAAGTATTTCAAGGATTTCTAAATAAATCCATGTGCCATGATTTTCAGAACTGTGGAACGTGGCCAAGCAGGGCAATCAGAAAAAGGAATCTGAGTAGGATTCCTAATTTCTCACTGTCTAGTCTCGCCCCCGCCCCCGAGCTAAGCAAATAAGGTGTTCTTGTAGGTATGTGCATGAGTACGCAGAAGGTATACGATAATCCAAGAAAGCGGTATTAGATCCTACCAGACAACTCTGACAAATGAGCGATCGACATACATACTCTTGTTAGTATTTGTATGTTATATCTGCAAAATGCAGAAGACATCTGGAAGATATTCTTAACATCTCTAATCAGGGCTGTTTGAAGTCTGCCCAACTGAGGGAGCTGGACTCGCTGTAGTCGGCCAAGCTGGGGGAGCGGGACTGGTTTTAGTCTGCCCAACTGGCTGACAGTCGGCAGCTAGAGGAGCGGACGGTTGAGTCTGCCAGCTGGGGAGCTAGACTGGTTTTAGTCGCCCAGCTGGGGAGCTGGACTGGTGAGTCGCCAAGCTGGGGAGCAGACTGGTTTTAGTCTGCCCAGCTGGGACCGGACTGGTTGTAGTCTGCCCAGCTGGGGAGCGGGACTGGTTGTACACTGCCCAGCTGGGGAGCTGGACTGGTTGCAGTCTGCCAAGCTGGGGGAGCGGGACTGGTTGTAGTCTGCCAAGCTGGGGGAACGGGACTGGTTTTAGTCTGCCCAGCTGGGGGAGCTGGACTGGTTGTAGTCTGCCAAGCTGGGGGAGCTGGACTGGTTGTAGTCTGCCCAGCTGGGGGAGCTGGACTGGTTGTAGTCTGCCAAGCTGGGGGAGCTAGACTGGTTTTAGTCTGCCCAGCTGGGGAGCTGGACTGGTTGTAGTCTGCCAAGCTGGGGGAGCCAGACTGGTTTTAGTCTGCCCAACTGGGGAGCTGGACTGGTTGTAGTATGCTCATCACAGCGTAAAACCCCCTTATTACAGCTCTCGGGCACGCCCATGGCATCTTATCATGATAAAAAATGAGGTTGGTAGTAGGATATGGTTACTCTTGTTCCTTCCAGCTGTCATGTAAACAGTCTATTCCCTCTACACGAGTACAATCCAATCACATTTAAACCCCTCCTGTCGTCCCTGCTTTGAGTTTCTAGAACTGCCTGTGTCATGTTTTGATGGAAATATAAATGAGCTATCACCTGACATCTTATTAATAGCATTCAAAGACTAACTGCTCTCAATATTGTTAGGAATGGCTCTGATGTATCAAGATCGCACCGTACTCGAAAATACTCGGTTTGCAAATAGATCCTCCCTAACTACAGAGCTATAGTTCCGCCCCTGATGAAGATATCTCTTAGCTTCCAATGTAAATTTTGTGTAACAACCAAATATGAAACCGCAGATTTCGGTATGTTCTGCGGGACTGATCCCTCAGTTCAATTCCCAGAAATATGTCATACCTACCTAGTCTCTTAAAAGCGGGGTAACATAGAATTAGTTTTTCCTTTCAAGATATGTGTTAAAACAGGAAATCGTCTTAAAGAGTATAAACAGATGAAGCTCATCCGTTCGGGGTAGTTTCACACAGTTTCGGAACGGAAGCGCTCGTTAGATAACACCGAGCCGCCGCCGCTGGAGCGCTGGCATCCAGTCCGCAGCACGCACCATGGTCTGCGGATTATGCAACGCGGCGGGCCGGCCCGAGCCGCGGCGTCGGAAATGGCCACCAACGTCAACAGTCCGGCCATTCATCGGCGGTGATTTTGGACTGAGTCACGTGTCGGACGTTGATCCGTGTCATCATTCTGCCAGCGACGGCGGCGTCCGGCCACTGC
Source organism: Lepas anatifera (assembly GCA_034440635.1). Taxonomy (NCBI): domain Eukaryota; kingdom Metazoa; phylum Arthropoda; class Thecostraca; family Lepadidae; genus Lepas; species Lepas anatifera. Next base: position 283,216 of record JAOTON010001136.1, on the reverse strand, counting down.
CTTCCCAGATCACCGAGTTCGGTGTGATGTCAGTTCACATCGCGGGAACTCGGCTGCGCCAGCATTTCTTTACACTTTCACACAGACTGAACTCTCGCTGTGCTAGACTGTGAGGAGGATGATATGGAGGGGTGGTTCTAAATGCGCGGCGGTGCGGGGTGGGAGGACCAGGACGGCTGTAGAGTCGCTGTGGAGGCAGTGCGGCGGTTCGGCACCACCTCAGGTCGAGTCAGCAGTGCCTGGGGCCGCGGCGTCGGCATGTTTGGAGGCGTCGGCTGCGGCTGCTGCTGCAGAGCTGCCGCAGCAGGTGCCTGCGCGCACTGGAGGTGTGACTGGCGCGTCCTAGGGCCGCGATGCTGGTTGGCGTGTTGTGTGCAGAGGTGCGTGGTATGGTGCACCGGGTGCTGAGGTGGCTACTGAACCTGTTGGAGCGCTGGCGTACGGCTCCATGGCGCTGCGACCGGCGACCAGCGCAGGCCACGGCGGCTGAGACACGCCGCTGGCCCCAACGCACCGTAAGCTAAATCACTGCGTAAATGATTGCAAGAAGTATCGCACAGTTAATGAGTGGCAAGCAGCCCTGAACCTCGCATCAGCCTCTTTTTTTGGCTGGGAAAATCAATCTTGATATTTTGATTCTGCGGTTTGAAAATAGCGTCAATCAACATGAATGCTTCGAATCGGGACTTACGACGTTCCAACTGCAAAGTTGCGTTACGCTGAAGGGGGAGTGGAGAAGGCTAGGCTTGGCGCCCAGACTGCCTCTGGCGAACCCTGTCCCACGACCTTCCGCACCATTGCAAGGGCCACAACATCGAGCCAAACGCGCCTGCTCACCGACGGCACCACCCAGAACCCTGAAATCAACACGCCAGATTCTAAAAATATCATAAGCGTGGTTTTCAAAGGAAATAACCTGGGACATTTAAAATGGCTCGCTTGAGGTTACCTTTCCAAGGCGAAGTGAATCGCACATATGACTAATGACCATTCTATGAAAGGGTAGTCTTGATCAGGCATTGGGTTCGGTTGCCTATGGTCTCAATAAATTTATTAGCTATATGGAAACGCTATTAGTGCACCCATGAAAATGGACTTGAATCATATGGGGTAGCCCACAATATTAACCGTACCAATATTTATAATAAAAATATATGCTATATATTAATCAGCGTATTTGTACCAAGGGCATTCGGTACCGGTGGCGTGGATTTATGGAAACAAAGCCACGAAAAGCCGTGGCTCTATGTAAAAACTATTTTTAGCTCTCGCCTTTCCGCAAACTGCTTTTATCGTCATTGGCACAGACATGTGTATCCTTCATACAACGTCAGATACGTCAGTAAGTGTAAATAGACAGACGTGTATAATTGTAAGTTTGCAACAGTGCACAAGTATTCCTAAAACAAAAATCTTCGCAAGTACTTCAGAAAATTGGAAAGCATCCCTAAATCATTTAAGGCACACCTAAGTCCGGCTCATCAGTATGGATCATGACAGAAGGCGACGTACGTACCAGGGGCGTCCGAAGCGGGGACGGACGGGGGATGCATCCCCCAGCTGGCCAACCGTGCATTCGGGGGGGCGGGCTTCCCCAAAAAGTGCGAAACTTGATCGCTAACTTTCGATTTTTTGCTGACGTGGACTTGCGCAAATGTTTCCAAATTCGTATTCGGTTAACAGCCTCGGTAGCACCCTCCATGACTGCCGTACCTTGACTGACATCAGGGGCCCCGCTTTATGACCCATCTGTAAGGCTAAAACATGGAGGTATAGTGTAGCACCGAATGGATTAAGTCATTTGGAAGGGATTGTGGTAAATATGTATGTCCATGCTTTAAGTCTAGCCATCGAAATCCCTTGGTTGCAGGAGCGCCTACATGCTGTTCTCTATCCCTTCCATGCCGATTTTGTAGCATTTCGAGCCGTTCTCATATCTACCTATACTGATCCAAGCCGTTTCTCTGGCGTTCCCCTAAAGTTACGTCGTCTCCACAACCAGAGAGTTGGGTGTATATCCTTTTGGGGTGCCCGGGCATCCCATATGAAGCGCCAAAGCAGTGGCAATAAAGTATCCTTTAAATTAGTGTTTTTTCGTTTTTGGAACATTAAAAGGTTTTATGGAATTAAATAGATCTGTGAGAAAACTAAACCACAATACAATATTAAATTAACACTTTGAAGATTGTGGTTATCAACATTGTTTTAATTTTGGATGACCATTTTGAACCATTTTGAAAACCAAGGAACCCTGTTCACGACTGTATTCTGATAATTTACGAAACGTTCCGATCCAGCCCTCTGGGTCTGGGTGGCGCAGTCGGTTAGCGCACGTACTCGGCTCGGATTACGACATCATGTATGTGCAGGGTTTCGCGGGTTCGAACCCACCCAGAGACAGGATTTGGCGCCCTGCTATATCTCAAGCCTAGCTCATTTCCCTCCCTCTCCGACGCCATTTGATCTCAGCAGTTGGTGCGTCGTTAAACCTACGAACATATTATGAGATCCCATCCGCAAAGTTTTGTGGCCGTTCTCTGGCCGCGTCGATTGTGTTAGTTTTCATTTATGATACATTGGTCAGTCAGCATCCATTTGAGCTAAGGACAGAATCACCCAAAATATTTAGCCACCATTACTAAAAATTCTTTCGAGCATGGGAAGATACAAGAGGTGCGCCATAGGGGTGCAAAATAAGAAGAGCATACCTCCACCTGAGGTCTGAACCCCACAGCACGTTCCCTGGCCCCCAGAGCCCAGGAAGACAAGCAGGCATTGAACTGTGTCTGAGCCTGATGAGTCAGAATGTTTTGCAATACCTTATTGTCGAGGCACGAGTGTTGCCCTTATAAAGTAGGCAATCTTTGTGGAGCTGACGCCAATAGAGAACGCTGATAGATGTAGATCGCCATTAGGACGTTATGTACGCGCTAAGGCCGCTGTAAAATCATTACACAAGGGTCCAAGTTGAAAGGGTAGCTGTCCGGCTTCCAGTGGGCACAGATCGGTGCTGGGATGACAGTGACGTTGAGAAGGGCTATGTATGGACGGAACTCAATCGTTACCAAAACGCTATGCAATTCCTACATAGCACACCCCTCGGAGCTTGAACTGCGTTAGAACTGCCCCAGACGAAATTGTTCCGCCTACATAGTTACTTCATTATGTTATTATTATGTTCATTATGTTCATTATGTACATTATGCATGTTATTGTATACATGCAAGTTTTTATCCGGATTCGGAACTACAATGGAAACAGAAAATAGTCAATGTATTCTATAAGCAAACAAGACAACAAGACTAGACAACTTGCATCCCAGCCAAACTTAGTGGATAAATTAATGGTAAAAGGTACACGATGATGTTCCAACCAACCAACCACAATGATGTTTGATGTAGTGGAGAAAGAAACGGCACCAAAGAAGCTAAATTATCCCAGCCCACAATCCTACACCTGAGCCGAGCGATAACATTGGCATATCCTTTGACTCGGAAGGCGGGCGACGTATGACCCTGGCAGTTGGTGCGTCGTTAAACCCCAACCTAGCGGGGAGCGTGGGAGGCGTCATCCTAAATCCTGAACGTTCAGAAGACGCCCCAGAATGGGTGGACTCGAACTAGGTGTTTCGCCCTTCCCTCCTTTTGCCAGCGCGGACAAACGTAAGTGCTGTCATTTTCAATTTTGTTGAACTGCGATGACATCGCTTTTTACGACAGCTGCCAAATTTGGGTTTTACCTCACACTCTCTCCCCCTTAGATCATCCGGCTGACCCACTTATGATACCACCAATGTTCGAAAAGAGGTCATAGATTGTAAAATGACCAAAATGTGCCCAACATTTAAACTTGTTAGACCGATGATCGCATGGGACCGGAGTATTTCAGGCTCGTCGGTCCTATCATTTACTGATTGGTACCTATGGTACCTACCCATGGCCAACTTCGAAACAATTAGCATTGAGTTTACTGGAATTCAAACAAATCCAACCACCGCGCAGTTTCATCGGTCGAAGTGCATTATGCATGCGTCAGTCCGCTTTCACTCGTGACGTGGCTCCACAACACATTATGCGAGGAGGGGTGCTGCGTATCCCAGCCACGAACACAAGGTGACAGGAAATATCGAGCTATTTTTTGTCGCGTTAAACTGATCGTGAGATCGATTACACATATGCTATCCTTGGAGTTTCCTGGTGAAATTGAGCCGTTTGTCGAATTTTCTCTTTCTTGCTGCTCCATGGTATCATATTCTCCATCGGCTGAACCTCATTGACGTTATTGCATACATCACTGACGTCATTGCATCCTGATTTGCGTTATTGCATTGACGTTGTTACATTGCTGAATGTGCATAATGTTATACAGGATTGCATGATGCTATTGCGTACCATAAACCTATTCCACCTCACAGAGATTCTTTGACCTGTGCAATTTTATGAAGTTGTAACTCGTCGTCAAAATTCCAAATCATCAAAACGTCATCATCAAAACGTCAAAATTTCAAATCAATTTCAGATGACCGATACTATAAAAATCTTCAGGGACTGATTGGGAACTTCAAAACGAATCCGAAAAGGTTTTGAACTTTCTTAAAGAGCATCAAAGGGTGCAAAGGGCAAATTCCCACTCTTTCTGACGGAAACCGTCGGATCAATTCAGACAAGGAAAAGCTGATCTTTTGAATAAAAATTTGCTAGCAAGTTTACTTCCCCGGAAGTGATTCACTACCCAGAACCTCCCGATTATAATCTTCCAAATTTGACGGGCTTTGAAATCTCTGAAGCCCAGGTCCGGTGTATTTTGGAGAATCTGTAGGTGCACAAGGCCTGCGGTCGGACAACATCAGCGCTCGGGTCATAAAGAGTGCCGAGATGAGCTCGCATGTCCTCTATCAATTCTTTCCGGAAGTCCGTGGATGCGGGGGTCTTCCCGAGCAGGTGGGCGGAAGCCAACATTGTCCCAGTATTTAAGAAAGGTTCACGAAATTCTCCGAAAATTATCGCAGTGTTTCACTCCTTCCGCTGTTCGGCAAAGTCAGGAAAGATGCGTATTCCAAACGCTTCTTGCGCATGTGCAACCTGTTCTCACAGAGAAACAGCACGGTTTTGTCCCACTCCGATCCTGCGAAACGAATTTGGCAACCCTGCTAAAAACGGCGTGGGACTCAATATCTTCAGGCCATCAATTAGACATTTTGTATCTTGATTACTCTTCCGCTTTCCAGAGCGTCAACCATAAATTGCTCCTCCACGAAATCCAGAATTCGTACAGCATTTCAGGACAAGCGCTTCGTTGGCTTTCATCTTATCTTTGCGATCGAAAACAACGTGTGATCATTAACGGGAAATGTTAAAATTGGACTGAAGTGCGCTCTGGAACTCCGGAAGGCAGTTTGTTATCACCTCTACTGTTCGTGCTCTTCCTAAATGATCTCCCGACACCATCCAAACCCAAAATTTGGATGTTCGCTGACGATGTGAAGCTTTTCAACAAAATTACCTGCACAAGAGATGCAGAAATTCTCCAGAAAGACCTGGATCACCTCACTCAGTGGTCAGAAACCAGGAAATTAAAGCTAAATCCCACCAAATGTCAATCATTTAGGATCACTCTGAACAAAAAAACAACTCTGGCTAGGTACAAAATTCGTAACAACGACTGGAACATGTTCAAGAAATTCGAGACCTAGGTGTTTGGCTAGACACAAAATTGACGTTTCAGGCTCATATCAACCATACCGTCAGCAAAGCGAATAGGATGCTAGGTTTGCTCATGCGCTCACTCCAGACTAGCCCAACGGCGGGACGACTGAAACCTGCTCCTATTCTTGCAGCCTTCTTTGGCAACGTTTGCTCCATCTTAGAATACGGTAGCGTAATCTGGGGTGGAGCCCAAAACGCACTTAGATCGACTGGAAAAATTCAACACAAATTTTTGATGTGGTTGGCTGCCCACACTCACGTGCCTTAACAAAATTTATCGCTCTCCTACAATGATCTACTTGGTAGTTTAAAAATTACTTCACTTTCAAAAAGGCGACTAAAAGCGACATTCTGTTTGTCTATAAAATTATCATCCACAGAACGGACTCCGCCTTCCTGCTTGGGCATCTACCGTTGCATGTGCCTCAGCGTCGGACCAGGGAAGGACAAAACCAGCTGCTACACATTCCTTTTTGGAGAGTAGAAACCGTGAGATGTGGGTTGTTCATCCGTGCAGTTCGCGCTTTTAATCATCATGTCAGCACGTATCCTTCCATCGACCCTTTTATCTCTACTTTTTCATCGTTTAAATCCTCCGTCATTAAATATCTTAGGGATCATCCGTTTTAGTGAACTCATGGTTTTAGGATTTCACTGTTTTATAGCATCATGTTTTTCTTTTAATATTTACATGTTTATTTGAATTTATTTTTCTGCGGTTGTAACTGTATATGTGACTATCAGTTTATCATCTCTTGTAAATATTCACGTATTGTTTTATCAATTGACTTGAGCTGTAAGTGAGATAATCCTGCTGCTCATATATACTGAATAAATACAAATACAAATACAAAATTCCTGTTCAAAATTTTGACATCCATGACGGTTTTAGCTTTCCGGGCTCGGTTGCTCAGGATAGTGCGAGTTTCCTCAGTCCAACGACACATGATTCATCAGGGAGGGTCCACTGGTAAATCTGTCGAATAAAGCATGGATTAAGTTTGAGAAAACGAAAAAGTATGGGTGTTAAAAAACCCAACCATGGCTCTATTGTCTACCTTGGGGGCCGGGTGACCCAGTACTTCATTGTTCGTTTCAGATAGGACAGTATGGTGAGTTGGATTTTAGTTCTCGTCTCTGCAAGCAATGAGTTATTTTAGTTATCATCTCTGCAAGCAGATGAGTTGGATTTTAGTTGCCATCTACATAAGTAGTTAGGTTGGATTTCAGTCCACTCAGCAGATTGTTAAAATTGACCCGAGTTGGAGTCTGAGTTTCCCAGCTCAGCAGATAGTCATGAGTTGAATAAAATCACCTAAAACCCAGATCATGGGTTGAGTCAACTTACAAAAATTCTGAAGCGCTCAACTCATTTTTACGGGCGTGTACTAACGCTTAATAATTGATGTCACCCGCAAAAGCGTCGCCACAGATTTTAGAAGTGTGCCAGGTCTGGCGCCCTGCTAGAAAAAAATTATTGTCCATTGCCCACTTTTCTGTGTGTTCAATCAGCTACGAAGAACATTGCACAGTTTTGCCAAAGCCATCATCAGACCTTTGACAACCCAGGAATAACAAAAGAAACAATGTAGTTTTGAGTTCGGCATACTGACCGATTTCAGAGCAAGCCATCGTTTTGAAAAACTGCACTGCCCACTGAGCAGGCCCAAGTAGGGGCTCTCCCCCTTTCAACTAGGGGGCGGGGGCGGCCGTCCTGGCGACACCCCGGCTCACGCTTCTCAAGAGGCACCGGCGACAACTGTGTCTGTCTGTGGATCAGCATAACAGGTCCAACCGCTCCCGCGCCAGACAGTGGCGCCGTGGCCAGACGCGCCGTCGCCCTGTCTGCAGAGGCGAGGCCTGCCGCGGCCGGCCTGCCCAGGCACGCCCAAGTCACGCAAACACACTTTTGTCATAGCATCTCAACAATGTGGTGGGGTACGAGTGTTGATGAAGTTAAGTCTGCTGGAAGGTCACGTTTTAATTCCTTTGTTTTATTGGTGCCACTGACTACGATACAATCAGCTAGGCTTCACCGGGCCGCATGAGACACGGCATGCGGGTTCTCGCTTTGGAGATGGAGCTTTTGTAACGCTGTGCTGTCTGCTCTGAAATCCGGCAGTAAAATCACATTACCAATGGGTGCGAGCCGTGTCTCACTCGGTCTGATAGCATTGTCACTTCCATTTTCTTGTCAACTTTGCATTTGAATTTACACATGTATCAAAATATGCATGGTTTTACACGGTACACCACGTCTTTTTCAATGCTAAGACATGCTACGCTACGTTCAGCGCTCAACTACACCGTTACCCCGCTCGTTTAAGTACGTCTGTCAGATATGCATATTGTAGCGTGGCGTAAGCCGTCTCTGTATGCCTTATGAAGCAGAGGTCAGCCTTGGGTATCAGCCAGGCAGGCGATGGTTGAGCTGATTTGGCGCCGTTCACCGTCGATCAGCGCAGACCGGTCTGGAGCCGGAGTGCAAGCACATTCAACATGATTTTCCCATATCGTGAACCCTAGTGCCAAGAATTTAGCATCGGACCTGAAGGCTAGACTGGCAACGACTGAGTTGATACCAAAAGATTAGTCGGAAAAACCATCGATAGTATAATTATCAAAGTACTCCGTCTTGTAGACAGTGGGCCAACCACTCTCGTTGCGAAACATTCAATCTGAAAACATGCAGGCGTCGCTCGAAGCCGGAACTGCACCTGAGTGGTGTAACGATCACTGAGGAGCGCACCACTGCCAGCCCTGAGCAGCTGGAACGTTGTGGCGTGACGAGGCCATTGTTGAAATCCGGCCTACAGCTAGCCGGAATGTGAAGTATGTGCGGCGTTATCTCGGGTGCGAGAGCGCTGCATAACCGATTACAAAGTGGCACGCTCACCGTGCCCGCATTCCAGACCGCTGCCCTCGCATTTACACCTCGTAGTTGTGGTGGATGGGGCAAACGTTATTGCTTATTAAAAATAGTTTGAGGTGGACGTCAATTGAAGAGGGTGTGAAAGGTTCTTCATATGAGTCAATGTAACATTTGAAGCGATTGAATGCAAACTTGCTGATGCAAGAACCTGGCGAACTGAGCTCGTTGGTTCTTCGATACCGGTCATACTGGCATGCCACCGACCAAGCCACAAAGCGTTCTATTCATTGCCAAAAAAATGTGCTGCATGTAGGCGCAATTGGCGATGATTGTCCCGTGTACCCGCAGTGACAATTAATAGGGATAGGTATTATATTATAGGTAATATATTATAGAAAAATTATATTATAGGTATAATAGGTAGGCAGACAATTAATAGCGGGGCCGAACATTGCACATAATACCCTGCCCTATTTTCAATCTTCACCATACCCAAAGCCTGAAATACCAGGTTGTTTTGCACAAACTGGTGGCTAGCAATGAGTGGCGGTTCTTCTTTGTTTTGGTCATGGCGCTAGTCCCGACCGCCGACTACGGCACGGCTAACATGGTCCTTGCAAGGTCTCGACAGGCTAAAAATAGGTCCCGGCACAAAAGTGCGATGCAGAAAGCATGAAACCACGATAATAACAACTGTTGGGCTTTAAGGACGCAACAAATTCGAAGGTAATACGGCGTCACCAACTCTCACCCGGTTGGGAGGGATTTGGGGATCAGATCAACTTTAATCAGTAGCTCCACCGGGACTTGAACGCGAAACCAGTGGCTTAGGAGACAGAGACGCTATCCACAAAGACACCCATCCCCAAAACCTAAAATAGCTGTATTATGGTCTCTAGAAGGCCAATGATATCGACAACAGATCTGGCGAAAACTCATGGACCTCAGTTAGCAGGTAATCTAGAAATTAATAAAAGTCTAGGCACGTTAAGATTTTTAATTCCATCCATCAATACTTGAATTTATCAGTGCTTATGAAACAATTTCGGATTTCGTAAACTGCTATACAGCTGCGATCGTAGGCATTGTGGGTATGCTAATATGTCAGCCATGTAGCATTATTCGACATCATGTGGTCCCAGCACAGACCCAGTTGGCTCAGGCAAAGTTCCGGCATCGTTCCTTTGCGCTGGGACATCGGGATCAGCATAAGGTCTCGGCGCTGGGACACCGTTACCAAAGTTAGACCCACTTCTAATATTGTAAAATGTTTGCTCCCCCACAGCACTATGGTGTCTGGCATACAATAAAATCCATTATGCCAAATCAATGCGTTATCTTTTATACAGTGGATATGATCAGGGGCCATGGGATCTGCTTTATTGGTCTTCTCAGGTCTTAGGATCTGCTTTATAGTTATTTTTAGGTCTCAGGATCTGTTTTCTCAGGATCTTCCTTATTGATGCTCTCAGGTCTCAGGATCTGATTTATTGGCGATCTCATGTATTTCCTACATGAGGGCTGGCTTTTCAGTCAGTGATATCGATGGATAGTTAGGGGTCCGGAATGGCGCTCCCCCCGACCGTCAGCCCCCCTCCCATTGGAAGTCCTGGACCCGCCTATGAACACTATGCGCCCATGCCAAACCCGGGAAGAAGGATTCTAAATGATCTTGTTCTCTGGATCTGCCTATGGATGAACTTGGCTTTACTCGGCATTGGAACCAAATGCATGCCAAAGGTGCTTTTCCCATGTATTGCACTTCGTTTGCTTAAATACACTCGTACGTACGGGAAACCCCTTAATTTTAATACCTGAGCACGCCTATTGTCTCATTTTCATACAATACATGGTTGGGAGTATGCTATTGTTACTTTTTCCTTACCGGCTGTCCTGTAAGCAATCTGTTCATCTGCAAGAGCACAATCCAGTCACATTGGAAATGCCCGATCTTGAGTTGCTGGAAAAGCCTCTGTCAAAATGTTATATGAAAATTCAAATAAACCATCACATGCCACCTTATTCATAATATTCAAACATTCTAACTGCTGGCAATACTGTTACGCACGGCTTTGTTGTACCTACTTAGAGTGCACCGTACACGATAATACCCGGTTTGCGAAAAGGATCTCCCTAAATACCGAGTCATAGCTCTGTCCCTGGTAAATATATTGTCTCAAATATGGAAGGTAATCTGCGCAATTTAGTTTCAAAGAAGCGTGAAGAAGATTTCAAAAGCGCATCGCAAACCATTTTGTAGATGTGCCGGAAAAACCAGGAATTGCCAGAATCCACGCCCCCCTTCCTCCTGCAGTAGCAGCGGAGGGTTAGGATTTCAGGTGGCGAGATGTCCACGGACTTTTTAGCTCATTTCGTTTCAGTCAAAACCGTAAGGTTAGTGTTAAAATTCATCATTTACGGAAGGGGTGGGGCACAGTCCCTGGTACCACCCTAGTTCCGCCCCTTATGTCCCCCGGACAAGAACAAGGTCAAGCCGTCAGAGCTCAAGGAAATCGGCCTGATGTATGTATGTACATTAGAAGACTGTATAGTTTGCCAAGATGAGCTGCTCCACTGCCTGGACGGAAAACCTAGGCTTTGTCGTTTTTCGCAATTCAAGCTTGCTCTGATCCATGCAAATTTCACAGCATGCACAGTTTCACTCAGCGCGACCTGAGTCCCCCCCTTACGCATGCCTGTGTATAGGATGCCTCATGAATCGCCATGTCCTGGCCTTTTCAAGGGTATTGATATACTGGGTGATGCCACAGGCATCTTCGACCGAGGATTTCCGCCGTAATCCGTTATCTCGGCAAATGAAGGTCCCCCAAAAGCAGTGGCACTGCTCTTTCTGCAGAATGACTTTAAAAAGGTGACATAATGAATCAGCCAGAGATAGTTTAGATTTCCCATCTTTAGAAAAGGTGGGAAATCTAAACTAAACCCGGCGAATGGTAATGGGTACTGTAAGGTACGTACATACATACATGCCTACTAATCTATGGTCTCACCGGCACAGGGATGTGCAATAAAATAAGAAAAAACACGGTACAGGGAGAGAAAAGGACCCATACCTCGAGCAATCCCACAGTATTGACTTCAATTTTGGGACAGGGAACATCAGCTTTCACCAAGAACAGACCCTAAGGGGCGGTGGGGAGACCACCCGCCCTCTTCGGGCTTAAGTTAAGCACTCCAAAGGGCTCCAGCATAGGAGCTCCCCAGTGATTTACGATTCCGGGGCTCCCCAAGAGTTAGCTTCGGGGTGCCCCGAGTATTGGTCTCGAGTGGCCCCAAGAGCTGGTCTCGGGTGGCCTCAAGTGTTTGTCTAGGGGGCCCAATTGTTTGTCTCAGGGTCCCGTACGAGTGGGTCTCGGAGGAGGCCTCAGAGAGTTGGTCTGGGGGCCCAATATTTAGTCTCGGGGGCTATGAATAGTTGGTGCTGGGGGCAGAGCTGGTCCTAGGGCTCCTCAAGATCTGATCTCAAGAGTTGGTGTTGGGGGATGTGGGAGATTTCGGAGATTTCACGCTCAATAAATGAACAAAATTGGGTCCATGGCCTAAAAGGGCTCCCTGGAAGAGGGTATTCCAAAACCTAAATCTGGCCTACGCCCTTGAGGAAATCCTGGATCCGCTCCTGACTTTCGCATGTTTGAATTTTTGCTGCCTTATAGTCAGCAGATGCAATACCATTTTCAAAACGATATTTAGTTTGGAGCTAGGGTTTGAACGTGGTCCAAGTCGGAAGCGGCGCTGGGACACGCGAGCCGCTTCCCTTGAACACTCCGTATGTGTAGTATCGGTAAACACACATGCACTAATTGAGAGGTTTCTGGCAGGCTACAGAGACATCAAAGCGCTTAGATCTGTTTATTCTAATCATGTTTTACCACGAATCATGGTACAAACATGACTGAAACATGGGTAGGAAATTATTGAAGGGCACCAGAGGTCACCGAGTATTTTTAAAACACTGTTTGTTATTGCAGTGCCATTCAAGTAAAGCTATGGTCAGCTATATGTGCCGCTTACATCAGTCAACATTCGCTACATCACTGGTTTTCCTTATATGAGTTTCATCTTCTGGTTATCATGTCATTTCATTTGTTTCAACCATATTTCACCTGTTGATCTTAACATATGACCTTGGTCAATGTACATAAGTGTCGTCACTGACAAAAAGCGAGGGTGCCAGATAATCTAAACTTATACTGACAAGGAACTACACCAAGTAGGGAAGTCAAATGTAACACGGGGCAATTTGAACACTGGCCATATTGTCTAAACTAATCAATGGATGACGCTCGTGGCACAACCGGAAATGCGCAATCAGCTGCCGCCTTTGTTAACGACGTTTCAACTCGGTTGCGGCGGGTAAGTCAGACGCGGTCACAATTATGTGTTTTTGATGGTGTTTTGTAACTTTGAAATATTTAAAGATGATTAGCTTATTCATCGGTATGATGAGGTACAGCGGAACAGTTTCAGTGCAAAAGAGTGTTTAATTATCTACGAAATGAGCACAGAATCTGTCGCCTAGGCCAGCTCGTTGAGCGGCAATTTGGTTTAATAAATTGCGCGTGCGATGGGGATAATTGTAACATTTCTCTGGGTCAAAGTAACAATGTCACAATTGAACCCTATGGATTTACGACGTATTAAACTTGCTTCTACTGCACAAATGCAGTAGCTAGGTTAGTGATTTTATGACCAGGCGCGAATCCCAGGATGTTTGCTTGGGGGCTGACGAGGGGACGTCAGGTCGATGGATGAGGCGCGCTTGTTCACCCAAAGGGCCAATCTTCATATCCCGGGGGGGGGCGGGGAGCTATGAACTTTTTGCTTCGCAGACCTAGTGTAACTGTTTTTGGGAGGAGGCACTTTACACGTTGGGGAGGCCTGGATTCAGGCTGACCGTTAAGGGGCAAAGCGGACTAAATTCGGAAAACATAGATTTTGAAGAAAATCGACAAAAACGGGCGATTTGGAGGAAATTGCCCTGTTTGCCCCGGATCCTCCAGTGGGTGGGGAGGGTGGAATGCGGGCCCGCTGCCCCTGGGTGCGCTACTGTTAATGATAATCACATTGCTTTCCAATGATTATGGTTGTTCGTTCCAATGTATATGTTTCGGAAAAGTGGCAATGTGGGCTACCATATATAATATTTTCTTTATTGACAAACTAACGATGTAATTGGGGTTTAAGGGCCGTCGCTGCTAAGGCTATATTTGCCCAGTTTGAAAAATTAGCAAGATTTCAGTCAAATTATAAATATATTTCTGTAGGTAGTCAGTCTAATAGGCAAATGTGCCCAAAATAATACGTTTTGGTTCTAGAAATGGTCATTCCTATTCGCAACATCTTCAAGATTTACTGACCTGACTGATAAGTAAGTTTTGCAAAATTTTGAACGCGGTATATTCAGGTCATTTATAGGGATTATTCAAATCAGCGGTACTCGTTTTTGTGTTCATCTTTCTAAAAAAATTGCATCGGCTATTTTCAAACAAACGTCTCGCACTTCAGAGAATGTCTCGTTTTCGACCACGCACCGCCGAACGCGGGACTCGACTGCAGACGGTCCATGAAGCTGAAGTGAAGGCCAAGGATGCAGAAGTGTTCGCATTAGGATGTTTTATGGTACAAATAAATCGTCCAAATTCATACGGCTTTAACATGGTACAATTGACCCCCGGTGCTGTTACAATTGCCCCTCACGTGGGGTCAGTTGTAACAGATAAAGTTAATTTTAGAAGTGAAATTTTGACCCCTTATTTTTAAATCTTTATATGTCTGTCACATTGCAAAATCTTCAAAGTTGATGAAAATATAATTATAAATGCTCTAATTCAAACCACTATTTCTCCAGAACCAGAAATATGAAATTTGTTACAATTGACCCCACTCCCCCTAAAGCAGACCTCTGCAGATTTTGGTTCTTTGCTTCCATCAACGCATGCTGGTTGCAAAACTTTATTTTTCACATGACTGATAATAGCTATTTTCCCACGCAAATTGGGAAACAGGCCATAATCATCCCCCTTTTAACGCCTATGACAAGGTAAACTGTACCATTTGACCTGTTAGGTATATTTAATCACCGTTCTCTGAGACCAGCACGCACCTTGGTCTGTCCCCGTTTTTTGAAACCAGCGCACGCCTCTGTCTATATCTGTTCTCTGAAACTAGCGTGCGCCTCTGTCTGTCTCTGTTCTCAAAGACCAGCGTCGCACCTGCTGTCTCTGTTCTCTGAGACCAGCGCGCGCCTCTCTCTCTCTGTCTCTCTGTCTCTGAGACCAGCGCACGCCTCTCTCTGTCTCTGTTCTCTAAAACCAGCGTGCGCACCTCTGTCTGTCTCTGTTCTCTGAGACCAGCGCGCACCTCTGTCTGTCTCTGTTTTCTGAGACCAGCGCGCACCTCTGTCTCTATTCTCAGAGACCAGCGCGCACCTCTTTCTCTGTGTCTCTGTTCTCAGAGACCAGCGCGCACCTCTGTCTGTCTCTGTTCTCTGAGACCAGCGCGCACCTCTGTCTGTCTCTGTTCTCAGAGACCAGCGCGCACCGCTGCCTCTCCCGTGGCAGGTGGCGCGAGCTGCCGCCGCGGCAGTCAGCAGCCAAGCCTCCCGAGCACCGCTGACCTTGGCTGTGTTCACCGGAGGGGAGGGGTGGTCGTCAGGCGGATATGGCCGCGGTCCGAGCTGAGCAGCTGCTACATCGCACCCGCACCGCCACCTATCTCAGCCAGCCGGCCACGTGCTGCGCACATCAAAGCACCGCGCGTGGGCTGCGATGTTTGGACTGCTGAGCTTCCAAACACGAGATTGATGAACTCGGAGATATAACTGCTGGCAAAGGCGACTGGGGGCAGCGACCCACCAGTTCAGAGAACAGTTCTGGGGCGTTCGAAACAACGCTGAATATTTTTCGGGATGGTGGAGATCTGACGACCAATGTAACCATTTTCTGCCTACCCCATCTGAGCGAGTGCCTTTGCAGTGTCTATGGTCAGCATAAAGGACAGATGTGGTTTTTGCCACCCGCCTTTTGACCCGCCCCTTTTTTAATGCAGTAAAAATAACTTTGGACACTGCCTTTGAATGGAACTTGTCGGGCGGCGTCGTTCCGTTTCTTCTTACTCTTATCTCACGTTGTTTATACCGAACAACAAATAGTGCTGGAATTCGAGTCCAAGTATTGTGGTTTCCTTAAAGTTGTGTACTAGATTTAGGCTCCTATCTGGACTTATCAATTTCTTCTAGATTTGAGTTACATGGGTCTGGCTTTATTCTAAAATTTGAAATGCACTGAAGTCTAAGATGTATTGAGAGGTTAGGGCGACATGAAACATGTCATTAGTTGTTTCTCAGTACGCTCCACAAAACTGCTATCTTAGTTCGAAACCCATTAGGACACTCCTTTTAACACTAACTTCATTGGGGGTGTTCGGGCACCCCGAAATATAGTAGCTATATATAGGATGTTTCCGAAAGAATGGTCTTTCTGAACGGATCGTAAGAAGCTGCTGCTCACATATGACATCAGTGACCAAAGGCAGGAGAACGTCTGGCATTTTCTGCCTGTGTTATAACGAAGGGGAAGGGGTCTGGCTTTTTGGATAATTTCTAACGGGGGAGGGGAACAATAATTGGGTGTCGTGATTATGAAATTGTTTTATTGGGTGAGAGCTGCACAAGCCCAGGGTAGTTGAGCAGCGGGTGTTTCCGTGTTTCGGTGCCATACCGTGTCCACTGGTACCAGCCGCCCGCACCACCCGAGCATGGTAACGCTGCGGTGTCGGCGTGATTGCTCATGTCGAGCGCCGTTGCTGTCGAAGGGGGATGTGCCAATTTCTGACGGTTGCTGGCAAAGAGGGATGGGTTTAATAATTTTCTGACTATTTCTGACAAGGGGGAGGAGCCCAAACACCCAAAAATATGTCTGACGTTATAAGCAAACAGGCCCTAATAAGGCAATAAATAGGTTTTGTGGTACGAATCATGAAAGCAAGTGTTGGGACATTTACGTTTATGGGTATTTAATAGATATATATATATATATATATATATATAAATATTAATATATATATAATGTGTACTTTTACCACTTCAAAATAGTCCTTAAAAGGAAAATAGAACGCTGTCTATATTGCATTCATCTCAAATGTGCGTAGAAAATCAAAAATCGCGAGCCTATCGTGCCAATGGCACTGCTAACATTACCTCATCACTGCTGTACACCACAGCCCACACACACACACCTGCATCTTATAGCAATCGATTCTCAAAACCCCATCTCTCACGCTCAGGTAAGCTCGGGCCCCACAACCAAGCCCAAATTGATCTAGATTTATCGTTCTGTAGTGGATGGTAAGTTTTTTTGCGCTGTGTCCACCACATCATGCCATTCATATGTAACGTTGTAAAATTCTTGGGCCAAAAATCTTGGAATTGTAATATTACTAAAAAAATTGTTTGTGCATGCTCACGTGCCATATGTTAGTTTTAAAGCCTAGAGTGCTGCCAGACCCGTAACCCTCGGGAAGAGGCAGGCAATAAAAATTAAACGAGAAGGTAAGGCGAGTCAATGTTGTGCGTGTACAGCTAGCTTTCTTACGAATAGAAGAATCGCAGACTTTGTCGTCAGTGAAGTTGGACCCAAATGGCGAAGGTGGCTGGTATTAGGAAAAACTCTGTAATGCGGCATCATCCGGAAATTCAAATAAGGAATTTATGCGGGTTGTTTCCATTCCTTTTCAAATAAATGTTGGCGGCTCCTCCTCCAGATGACGTATCCGTGCTCAACTATTGAACGCACATTTACACAGTAGGTACCAACTATGGTTTGGTGTTCACCCCGTAAGACGACGGTCCGGTTTTCCCGGTTTAAAAGGACCGTATCAACAAGCCCAATGATCGATTGGCTTTGACCATCGCAGAATGGATATGCGGGCCAAAGCTTAACTTTTTATTAAAAATTATTCCAGGGTCCTGTGTGACCTACACTCTTCCTATTGCTGTGCCGCTTACGTGACTTGCGTATAAGTTCTAATGTGTGGCTTGAGGCGTAAGGTAGGTGTCATGTTTTTGCACTTTGACGGATTTAAATTCAGTTTCCGACCGCTGGAACATTGACACAATCGAGCTACGTCAAGTTGGAGTGCCGTAACATCCGCCTGACTATCTAATCTTCGAGGAAGCTTGAGGAAGCAGCTGCAAATATTAGGGACTCGAACTGAATAGTCGCTGGCAAATCATTTGTACAATAAGCGAAAAACAACGGCGATAATAGCCTACCTTGTGGAGCTCCGAAAACCACTGGCACCCATGACCAGCATGGACCGCTACACCAGGTATTCATTCACCACAACCCGCTGCTTTCTCCTGGTCAAGTAACTAAATATTTCAGTCACTCAAGAATTTTTCCAGTAATATTGTGAAATTCAGATAATTCATAAACTAAAAGTTTACGGTTGGCATTTTGAAATGCTGCTTCCCCGTGGACATGCGCACTGACAGAAAATCCCGTTGCAGACTAATGTTTGCTCCTAACATGATTTGAAACAGAATAAACAAAAAATGTATAAGCATGCATTCCGTTAAGCATTTTTGTTGGGCCTTGCCTTGCGATAACAATCGGCGAGTAAGCACTCATCTCTGGATGTTAAATGTGTACTTGTGTTTATCGACGTCGAAGTGGGCAACTTTGGAAAATATTCGTGTCTACGACTGCTCCATGCAGCACTGATAATTGCTGTGGAATTTATATTTAAATGACCCTCTTGCACATTTCTCACTGGCAAGACTGACCCTTTTGATGGTGCCCCACCCCCTCCCATCATTGGAAGAAAGCGTTCCACTGCCAGTGCCAGGGTGTAAAAGGCCCGCCAAATCACAGAGACCATACCAAGTTCTGACCCAGCACAATGACCAGGTTTTGAATTTCGGGTGACTATTTATACATCTATTCATGTTATCAGCAGTGACGGCGGATCGTCCAAATTTAAGGGGGGGGAAAATAGAAATTTAGCATCGACATTAATCTTTTTATGAGACACTTCAATGATGATTCGGGGGCAAACAGTACAATACTCCAAACGGAGAGCACGGGGACGTAGGGAAGAGGAATACAAAATTATGGATGAAATTGAACGGTTAGAAAAGTTGATACCAAACGAAGACTCGAAACTCACAGCAATCTAGCAAGAGCAAAAGACAAACTAGAGGAAATACGGGCCCAAAAATTCAAGGCCATATTACTCGATCGAGGGTACATGGCATGAAGAGGGTGAGAAATGTTCAAAGTATTTCCTTAGTCTGAAAAAGAAATTCCATGCGAAAATCAATAAATTGCATACAGAAAGGAGATCAGTTCATCACCAACAAGCAACACATTCTAAAAGAGTTTCAAATCACCTATCTCAAAAATATAACGGGTCGAATTCTATCGTGGATGCTTCTCTTTTCTAGCAGACAAGACTGACAGAAGACTAACTCTCCGCAGAAAAGGAACTAGAAAACCAATAACCCTCAACGAGCTTACGAAGGCACTAAACGGTAGAAGAAAGGCCGGTCTCCTGGCGTAAACGGTTTTACAGCACCTTTTTCAAACAGTTCTGGATTTTCTTGGCCCGTTTCTTTTAAGAGTCTTTACACTAATATAGCACAAGGGAATACTGCAATTCCTTTCGGGAAGGAATTATTACTCTAATTCCAAAGATAGGCCAGGATGGACAATCTCTGAAAGGATGGAGGCCGATATCTCTGTTAAATACCGACTTCAAAATCATATCCGCAGTCATTGCAAACAGGCTTAAAAACGTAATGGAAAGTCTTATTTCTCCAACTCAATCAGCATATATTAAAGGTAGGTACTTAGGCGAAAACACCAGGCTTGTTTATGATGTAATTGATTATCTCAACAAAGAGAAACAATGTGGTCTTATTCTTGCAGCCGATTTCGAGGCAGCGTTCGAGTCGGTTTCTTGGAAGTTCTTGAAACAAGCCTTACATTCCTACAATTTTGGACCGCAATTCAGATCTTTGATTGACTTATTGTACCTTAATCCCGGAAATTTTTCTCGAATATTGCTAGATGGGTATTTAGGGAAAAAATTTACCTTAGTCAGGGCATCAGGCAGGGCGACCCAGCCAGCGGATATTTGTTCAACTTAGTCGTCGAACCACTAGCCTCTCAATTAAAAAATCGACACAATTCACTGGAATCCAACTTGGAATAGGTGAAGAGGTCCGCGTCTCTCAGTTCGCTGACGATTTGATTGCTTTCGTCAAAGCAGACAAAAATCATTTCGAGCAGTTGTTGATGAACTGACAACGTTTTCACATTTTCCAACCTGAGACTAAACATTAACAAAACAAAGTGTCTGCCAATAGGACCAATGAGTGCAACGCTCAACGACGATACGCTGGGCATCACATTCGTGAGTGAATTGAAGATTCTAGGTATAAAATTTAACAAAACGAATGATTCATTAACAGAGAATAATGTGGAAGATAAAATTGAGACCATTCGACGAGAAATAACACAATGGAATAGACGAAATCTAACCCGATAGGAAAGGTAACTGTTATTAAATCATTATTACTTCTAAGTTAGTTCATATTTTCATTTCTCTCCCAAAACCATCACCATCAACCAAAAACAGCTCAAAAAGGTTTTGCACGATTTCCTTTGGAATAACAGAAGCGATCCGGTAAAGCGCGCCAAATTAGCCCAAAAATCCATGTACGACGGCCTAAATGTTCCAGACTTAGCCTCATTCATTAAAAGCTTAAAAATAGGGTGGGTAAAACGCTTGTATAACTCAAAACAAACATGGACGTTCCTTATTAAGCGCAAGTTGCCACCTGTGGAGCAACTTACTTATGGTGAAGTAAAATTGAAGAAAATTGCTAAAAATCTAGAAAATCCGTTCTGGTTAGAAGTACTACGTTCATGGACAGAGTTTATCCGGCTTTACAGACCACCTGACCAAGATATTCTGACCAGTACGCTATGGTTCTCCAATTTCACAAAATTTAAAACAACCATTGTCAAAGCATGGGATGAAATGGGTTTTAGATTCATTGGAGACATCATAAACCCTATTACCGAAAAACCTTTCACACATGCCGAACTGCAACGTATTTATAACATACCGATGACTTTCCTCTGTTACCAATCTTGATTCGAGGGCTACCAAGAGAAGTGCAACATTGTTTAGCTAACCTGAAATTCCCTCAGCCCACATTACCCTATCAGATTGCACTTATCAGTAAGAATACAAAAACAAACAGATTGGCCTATCAATAATTTATTACGCATCTTAAGTACAAACACTCTCAACAACTATGGATAAATAAATGGAGACAAGACGGAATCGATTCACCTTACGTGGGGAGTATGTCACCATACGTGTCGCAACAAAAACACATATTTACAATCTTTCACTACAAAGTAATATCACGAATAATAGCAACAAACAGGTATCTCTATTCAATAGGTAGAACTGAAACTGCATTGTGTACGTTTTGTAGCGAGTCAATAGAAACCATAGAGCACTTGTTCTGGTCGTGCCGAAAAAACTCAAGTATTTATTCAAAATATAAAATCTGAACTACGCACACAACATAATATTACCTATTCTTTGTAAAATCGGATTGGTTCCTTCCTTCATTGGAGCACTGCAAACAACTTGAAGTACTGGTAGCGACTGTCGCCAAATTAGTGATATTTAAAGCGCGTTTAAGTAAGAGGAAGCCAATGGTGGCGCATTTCAGAAAGTATCTACGGCTAGAAGCTTAAAGGAAGAAATAATTGCAAGAAAAAGGAAAGAATATTGGAATTTGACAAAAATGGGGACAGATAGGAACTAGTCCTTGAATAATCTAGCCTTCTGCTGAAGATATGGAACAGCGATGAAAAAACGTTCCGAGCTTATGTTCTGCTGCTCAAACAAACTCATACACTATGCATTATCTCACACATAAAACACACACAGAAATCACACACCACGCACACACGCACACCGCACGCACACACGTACGTGTGCTCACACACACACACACACCACACACATTGCACAGACTAAAGGACACCCGGAGCTGGTGTTGATGTTTGATGTATTTTTAATTTCAAAAAAAATAAAGAAGGAGGGGGCACCATAGGCTCTTCAACACATTTCTTTCCAGTTAACGCCATAGGGTTAGTGTTATAATTTCTGATTTAACAGCGATGACGGGGGCGGTACCCGCCCCATCTCGGGTTTTTCGGAGACAGAGAAAAAGGCGGCGCTAGCGCCGCCGATGCAACCTTTCCTGCATTATTTTTACAACTTCGGAAAATTTTAAGATTAGGTCATCCAAGGTCAGGTCACCAGTACAGGTTAAGTGACCCGACCTAAAAAAGTTTAAGATAGCATAAGTCGGAGCAGGGTGAACTTATCCAATTGAAACTCATATCACCCAAGTTCTCTAAAATATGTTCCGGTATTTTGATATCGATGACCTAAGGTCAGGTACGAGGCATGACCTCTCCATTGGAAATACATGGGAAAAATGTTTTTACGGAATAACTCAGTAACGGATGGTGATACAGCATTTATTTTAGCTGCATTAACGCCTGGGCTTGCAGTTCTAATGATATGAATTTCATATAATTTGACCCTGACCTGACCTCAGGTCAGGTCAAATCCTGATTTGACCTAGCAAGGTCAAATTATATATCATTCGATTCGGCTTGCGAGAGGATTCATACAGTTCAAGTCGTTTTGCTCTATTTTTACTTGTTCAGATGAAATGGCCGAAAAACTGAATTTACATGTTATCCCTATGACGGCTGTTTTTGACCTCTCGTGACCTTAAATGTACCTGACAAAAAATGGTTCGAATGTTTTCGATGGAGAAGTGGATGGGCAACCCAATGCCGTTTACCGTTTTCGCTACCTACCGTGGTTCTCGAGATCTTAGGGGGTACCCATCCCCTCCGTCAATGCGAAGGTGGCTCAGACCCCCGTCAATGCGCGTGTTAAAGGGAATGTGGCACCTTCATAACGTTATTTTAACTGAAATAGCCAAGTTGTAAAGCATGCCGGAAAACCCAGTACTCCATATATCATTTGTCTTAAAACTCAAAATTTCCGTAGAGAAAAGCTAAAAACTATCTGGCATGTACCCCTCATGTACCCTTAGCAGCAGGGCACAGACTGTCGGTTGTTGGTGTGACGACATATGCTGAAGTCACGATGAGTATCATCCAATTGAAGCCCTTGAAGGCTATTAAATATAATAGTGGTTGCCAGATCATGACATCATCCACAGGTAAGTATTTATTTCTTTCCCTAGAGGAGCATTTTAAAAACCAAAATATTGAGCTTATTGCAATTTGTTTAGAGAAACCATGGACGGTCCCATGATTTTCGGCTAAAAGTACCCGTAATTACACTAAATTCCAGGATTCGACCAAGGTGCCACATTCCCTTTAAAGGGGCAACGTGCCCCGGTGCCCCCCCCCCCCCAGTTCCACCACCAGTTCTAATCAGAGTCCAAAAGGTTTTCCTTGAAGTGGTGTGGTATTAAAAATGTTTTATTCTTTCGAGTACTTATCGGTAGATCTCCAATGATTTAATTTCCCGGACAGATTTTCTGAGCAAAACGTTTCGAGGATTCCAAGGCACAACGA
This sequence comes from Lepas anatifera, assembly GCA_034440635.1. NCBI lineage: Eukaryota > Metazoa > Arthropoda > Thecostraca > Lepadidae > Lepas > Lepas anatifera. Next base: position 259,964 of record JAOTON010001136.1, on the reverse strand, counting down.
AAGCGGGATCGAATCGGAAGCCGGTTTGGAAAGCGTTCCAAACGCCTCAAATGTTTGCAATGTTTGAGAAAACCGATAGTTGACGCCACTCATACAAGCCGATTTGAAACGAGCTTGATGAAGCTCTGAGAATGACAGTCAGTCAAAAGTTGGCTAAGCTGCCTGCATGGATAGAGTCGACAGATCTGGAAGTGACGAGGTACAAAATATAGCATCATATCATTACGATTAGACAAACATAGGACCTCGTGAATTGTATTGTTTTTATTGAAATATTTATCATTTCGAAGGTTTCTGACTTAATTGACTTATTGGCACAGACTTAATTACAGATCCAATTATTTCTGACTTGATTATCTGACTAAATCTGACATAATCACCGACTCAATCGTATTAGAAAATCTAGCAACGCACAGCTGGGAGGGTGGGGGAGGGGGTAGTTCAATTTCTCAGCCGGTCGCGCAGCTGGTGGTGAGAGTCTACCGTGTTTGGCACAGTAACAAAGTCAAATAGCCCGGGGTGAGCCCTGTGTAACATTCGAAAGTATCGGAATCATTGAACTAAATTCAGTCCCATGTATTTGATTGAACCGTGAGGCATTGCCACGACCCATCTATCACGGTGATCGCACCCCATAAAGGGCTGACATCACAAGACCGCGAGGCGGCGGGCCCAGCCCGTCAGCGGCGCGCCGCGCTGCGATCGCCGTTCCGGCTGTGTACTCCACCCAAAAACAGCCTGCCTCTGCACCCGACCCGAACCTTCCATTTGATGGTGCCTTTAATTTGGAGATAATCCAGCGACGCATTACCAACCGCGGCGTGGTGGTGAAAACAAGTCAGGTATGCGTCATCAGCCCATAAGTGATCCGCCACCGCGTTCTTCCGTCATGGTTTGCATCACCAGAGCTCTCACCAACTTAACTGGCCGCCAACTCAGTGGCTCCTCTCTGAAGGTCCTGCGAAATTGCAGCTCTCCCAGTGTGTGGGCCGGTGGTGCATCTGTGTCAGTAGTCGGCTGCCAGTCGAGGCCTGGGCGGTGGTGGGGGTATTTCGGGGAGTGTTCGCGTCGAGGCCAAGTCGGGAGTTCTATTTTTCCGCCGGCCGCGCAGCTGGTGGCGAGAACCTGCCGTGTTTGGCACAGTGACAAAATAAAATAGCCCCGGGTGACCCCAGTGACCTCCTCTGCATCAGCGGTAAACAGTGTTGCGTCCGATTTCACTCTCACGTGCCCAGTTGTGTGGGAGGGCCGTGCAGGAGGCGTTGGCACCCCAGTGACGCGGCGTCGCCGCCGACAACTAGTCACCGACGCTTGCGATGCCAGAAATCGCTGAGATGGTTACCTCAACTGCAGCCAGCCCTGCCCAGGTGAGCAGAAGGCCTCGATCCTCAGTACTGCCGAAACTGCTAGCATTGGCCTGCCGACATGCACCTGGCGGCAAGTAGGCGCCTACCTACTACTCAAAGTATGTACCTACCTTTATTTTCTAAGCTCACATCGTTTCATAGGCGGATTCAGGATTGCCAATCGGGAGGAGCACATGGTCGGGGAGGGGCGGGACGCCATCCGAAAAAGGGGGCAATGCTTTCGGATGGCAAAACATATAAGGTGGGCGCCAAGATCTATCGTTGGGGCGCCGATACTCGCATCCTGGGGCGAAGCGAAATTTCAGGGATAGGTGATGGGTGGAAGTTGCCTCGCTTTCCCCTGGATCCACCTAATCATCGTTTGCTGGTTTGCAACGGGCTCTCTGTTATTCATAAGTGAAAACTATTGACATCAGTAAATATACTGCACAGGGAATAGCGAAACAGAACGGCAGGATGCAATATTTTTATACGACAAGATATTACTATTTCCAGGCCGTCAGTTGGGTCAGGGGAGACCAGCTCTTCGCGCATTGATAGTTTAATTACGGCAGTGGTGCAGCAGCCCAGGGCCGTGTCCTTGAGGTCCGCAAACCTCCCTTGGACCAACCTCAGCGTTGCAAAGGGCGTCACTCGGGCCCACTTGCGGCCAGCGGAGAAACGATTTAGGATCTGGCATGCAAAAAAAAGGTTATATCAAATATATTAACCATGAGGAAGGAGAGATACCCCATTTGTGGGAGAGATCCTGAACGTAAAGCCTAAAGATGTCCAAGTGTTATTTTCTGGGCCTCCCGAATAATGGTCTAGGCTGTCCCTGAGTACAGGCCACAGGCTGGCCAGAGCAGAGGGTCCTTCATGGTGTTCATACCGGCAGCAGACTGGTCAGTGCGGAGCCTCAAGGAAAAAAGCTCTAATCTGGGGACTCTGACCTTCGAACAAGGGTCCCCTGAGTTATGCAGTTAGGAGACTCCCGAAATGTGATGTGAGGGACCCCAAATGCTAGTCTAGGATTTGTCTAGGAGAGTTAGCCCCAGAGGCCAGTAATACTGACCGAGGGGTCTGTCTCTGAGGGCCTTTAATGCTGGCCAGGGCGTTTCTTTGTAGCGGTTAAATGAGGCCTCTGAAAGCTTGCATAGGGAAGTCTGTACAAATGGTGCAAGAGGTCCCAATTGGTGGCCTCACCGGCTCTGAATGCAGCTCCAGGGGTCTCAGAAGTTGGACAGAGTGGCGGCCAATTGTTGGTATTGATGGCCCCGTCGTGTTGGTTGTAGACGACCCCTGATACTGGTGGGAGACGAAACAAAATCGATAAAATGGAATTCAAATAAATGTCCCAAACCAAACCTATCCGAATTCTCTCGCCAATCCGTTCCAACCCGCCAGCGGTCCAGGATTCACTCGAAGGCTCGATCCGTGACAGACTCTCGGAGAAGCTAGGCTTGGGCTGGCACAAGTTGCCAAATCCTGCCTCTGGGTGGGCTCGAACCCGTGACTCTGCAGGAAAATTGCGGAGTGCCTCGGGCCGAACCGAACGCGTGCGATAGCCGGCTGCACAACTAAGTTCCGACACCAGGGATATCGAGTCTGTCCGAGGTATCACTTAAAATATGAGGGTTTATCACACGGGGAATTACGAAGAGAAGTGGCGTTGATGTCGTGGCTTTGATAAAGTTTATCCCCAAAAGAACTCGAGATTAATTAATGCCAGCTGGTTTAAACCACAATTCACCATAGCGTGTAACTTATAATTATGTTACCTTGGCCGGCTTCAATCATGGGCAGATCCAGGGGAGGGAAAGTGGGGCATTTGTCGCCCATCAACTTTCGGCGCCCCTGAAAAGTCACGACGCTACCCTCTCCCCGAAGTTTGATGGCGCATACCCACCCCTGAAATGTGGCTTCCCACCACCCCCGGATGCGAGTGCCCCCTATCCCCCCGATGGGATTTGGCGCCCACCTGATAGGTTTTTTTGCCCAAAAGTGGTGTCCCCTGGTCCGGATGCCCTCCCCTGATTGACAACCCTGGATCTGCCCATGGCTTCAATATTTGGTGAGATAAATTTGTGAATGCGGGGTCTGATCAAGAACAAGTCAAACAAAAAGAAAACCAAAAGTAAACACTTCAAAGCCCATGTACGATACGAAAAACAGTTAACGGGAACCGGGCCTCCCAAAGTCAAACCCCCGCGGCACGGGGCCCAACATTCGTCGGACCCCTCGTGGCTTGACGCCGGTTGTACGTGTGCACCATACCACTGGCTGTTATAGCGATCGGCTGGTACGGTGCCATTTACAGCAGAACTTTTTGGAGTGTCAGATTTAGGAAAGTGTTCCCCATTCTGTTTTTTGCCGATTTTCAATCCGACTTGCTCATCAGCCACAATCAGAAAAGGGGAAGCAAATCAAACTTGTCAGCCGAGTTTGACGTTCACTTTCTCTTATCAGGTTATCCCACTGCCGAACAAGACGATTCTACATGTCACCCAAATTTCTGGCCAAAACAGATAAATGTCCGAGGCTTCGTTATAAACCCGATGGTTCACCAGCTATGACGATTTTTTTTAAATGTTCCTAAAGTTTACTAATTCTGACCACCTGTCGTTACATGCTAACAAGTAGGGCTCAAATTTGACCCAAGAGTGAATGACTGGACGGTTTAGAAGTTGTTCCAAATTTTCCGGTACGACTATTCAGGGAGGCTGAACGAGAAAAATGAGTGTTTGTTCTGAATGGCTAATCGGCTTACGTTTCCGAATGAGATATGAGGATATAGTACGACTTCAAATTAATTAAGAGACCTAAATAAAACACAAAGCCCATAAAGACGTATTTTTGGCATCCATAATAGAGCTAACATACACCCGATAAAGAGAACAGGTTTATAGGTCAATTTTCTTACGACGGAAACACAAATCCCACATAGACCCTTTTTGCATCTATAATAGGGCCAGTATAGACCCGGTGAAGAGGAACGTTTTCAAATTAACGAGTTAAGCATTTCAAGCTACTTTTAAACTCTAGAAAGGTGGGAAGCAAAAATAAAACCACATCCTTGGTCTCGTTATTGTTCTTGGCCGGCCGCGCCACCGCAGCTAATGCTACTGGAAGGACTAAAATATGTTCAACCTAGGTCCCCGACAACAAGGAGGATTACCACTCGGTCACGTCATGGGAATATGATACTCGAAGGTAATAACAGCTCAAAGAAAGTAAAAACATGCATGCAATGATCACTCACCACTAATGCCACAAGACACCCCACAGTAAAAGTAAAATCCGGCCCGATGAAGTCAATAAATCTTGCTTCGTCTTATTTAAAATGCTCAGTGCAAGGCACGTAAAATGTTCAGTACCAGGCACGAGAGCCACACTGTTACGCGGGTTCACGCCACCACGGTAACGTATTCCGTGGGTTCACGCCACGGTAACGTGTTCCGTGGGTTCACGCCACGGTAACGTGTTCCGTAGGTTCACGCCACGCTAACGTGTTCCGTGGGTTCACGCCACGGTAACGTGTTCCGCGGGTTCACGCCACGCTAACGTGTTCCGTGGGTTCACGCCACGGTAACGTGGGCGGTGCCGGTCCACCTCCGTTTGTATCCGGGGGAGCGCCTTATCTCTAATGTATTCCTGCTTTTCAATCCTTGTTCTTTTGTATGAGCTTCCGGACAATTGTGAAATAGCGAGAGGAATATACCAATCGTGTCGGCCAAATAAGGATCTGTTCGGGATGCCATCAGTTGCCGAAAAGTGCCTTCGTCAGGCTGCACTCCAGTCGGAAAATATGGACTTGGTGACCAAGATGGCCCAAAAAAGAACCAAAGGGGTAAGAAGTCTAGATTATAGACCCCGGACCATAAATATAGACCCACTTGTCAGCAGTGTTAGAGCCTCGCCACGCAGGTTTTTTTAGAAGAGCTGAGGTCAGCGTCCCGTCCCCTCTGGTTCCTCGATCGGGTTCGATCCCCGTGTAAAATTCCCATGGGAGTGCGTCTGCCGGCAGGTAGCGTCACAAGGCCGATTAATCATCTCAATAGCTTTTTCCCTTCACGTTTTCCCAACAGCAAAAGAGAAAGAGAGACCAGGAAGGGAACTGCTACCAAAGACCGCCAAAATTGCGTTCTTAATACTTTTGGATCAAAGGCAACTGGTTTGAAGGAATGTAGGGTGGAAGAGGGGTGATACATGCCCATGGTTCCTGGCCGGCATCCGGGCTGAACGAAGCTGTGCTGCCGGCAGCGTGAATTCCGGGCCCAACGAGGCTGTGTATCCATGCTGGCAGCGTGAATTCCGGGGAAAGTCGGACGCTGTCCACTTCACCCATCTCCGGGCTTTGGGAACGGCCGGGGAAAAGGTCTGCCGGTGACGAGCGTCGGTGCAGGGCACTCCCACATCCGACACAGTAATGCAGGATATTTACCAGCCACAAAACCGCCGGGGTAGAACTGTTAGGACTTTTCCGGAAATCCTGCAGCAGACTCCCCGCGCTTTTCGGTGGTGACAATACTGACACTATATAAAAATAGTTGTTCCGAGTGAGCCGACCACCGACGGGACGCCGGTCTTCCCCTCCGCGTGCAGCTTCAGCTGGTTCAACCATATGTTGCGCTGAGCTGCAAAAGGTACAAGTGTCGGAAACGGGTGGCATCAGGTACTAAGTTAGATAATCGATTCCATGCATCATACAGATGATTGGTGTTTAGGTACCTTTTCTTTAAATGTTGTGCTAAACTGACGTGGGGTTTGTAGCTCTAAAGGCGATTTTGCCCTCCTCTACCCAGTTTATTGTACCAAAAGAGAAACAGGATATTTAAGCAAAAACGATTCCTTCGAGTCTTATAATGTGCTGTTTTGGTGCTAAACCACGCCCTTTTCTGATGTGGCTAAAAGGTAAGTTTTACGGGGAGGGGAAGTACCAGGTCGCCTTGCAAGCCAGCCGATTCTATATCAGGGGATGATGGCACCTTGCAGGCGAGCTGATTTTTAGATCAGGGAATGGGATGACAGTTCATTTTGACATGGATATAGCTCTGGTTTCCCCACATTTTGGATAAGTGGTGTTAGCGCCCGTTCATACCTTTATGGCTTTGGTGCTTAGAGCGACACCTTTTCTAGAGACATGGCGGCTTGTTCTGTTGTTTTCGTGACGGTCGCTAGGTGCTGATACCTGTGAGCGGCCTAAGCTGGGTTGCGGTCGCTTTAGTGGTGATATTCCATTTGTTGGGCGCTGGAAATGCGAGTGATATTGTTACGGTGGTCACTTCTGTTATTGTTTGATGCCTAATTTCCGTATCGTCGATATTTTCCACCGGATGTTAGTGTTGATAGTGATGGTTCGGGTGACGTCAATCGCGCTTCTGACGTCATCCCGTCTGGCGCTGACCTGGGTCAGGGACTGAGGGGCGGCGGCCTTTCCGTTCTGTGACGCCGTTGGGAGAGGGTGCGCCTAGGAGTCTTCTGGCCCAGTAAGTTGACTATTGTAATCGGTTGGTGACCTTGTAGTAATTTTCTGTTAAGTGAACACCGCTTTATGTTGTAATGTCGCTGATTATTCAATTCAACATTCAGACTCGGATAGATATTTGATGTGTTAGGTGACCTGCCGCACGTCTTTTAGGTTCGGGCAGTTATGGTGCAGTTTTGGGGGCGCGTAGCACCGTCATCGGCGCGCAGGGCAGTGGCCTGATGACGGCCCGTGAGGAGCTGCCGCCATGGGCTTGCGGAGTGGCTGCTGTTACCGCTGGATCCCCGGAGGCATTATGAGTTGGTAGGTTTGGGTCGTTGACGCGTATTTCTATCCTCGCTCGGTGCTAAAACGCCTTAATTCCACGGTATGTGTTAGTCATGTGTTTACGAAAGGTCCATGGTTAGTTATGTGGCCACGGCCGATATATATCTTCCCTTTCTGTTCAACACAAACATTGTAATTGTTTGCGATACTTTGCCTCAATCGTGCAGAATGCTGGAGTGTGCTGACCATGTTGGTGTTCCGTCAGAAACGGACTTGAGCCGTAATAAAGGGTTCGTTCCGGTATTCGGCATATTTCTACGGCGGAGCGCGTGGCGATCAACAGTTTCAACTCAGCTTCAAGCGGCAGGCTTCATTTGGACCGGTCGCCACGTTGCGGTTGCGGTCAGCAGGGCGCAGCTCATCGCGGACAGCGAGCACAGAGCCGACCATCTGAAAGGTACCGTCCCATTGAGTGCGAGTCGGGAGGTGGAAGTCTCCTGCTCGGTGGTGCGATCTGACTGTTGAAAGGTTCAGTCTGGTCCGAGCCAGTAGCATTAAGTTGGCGCGATCTGCAGTGATGATTCTGCAGCATTAAGCTGCGCGATCTGCAGCAGTTTCTGCGGTGAAGTTCGGACAGTATGGTTGTGTGCTTTCAGTGTGCACTGTGGGTCGAGGGGTCGCTGTAGTTGCATAGTTTAATTTCATTTATGGAGAAAGGTTGTGATATCCTGTAAGCATTCCATGTTTCCGTTTTCCAACATCCCGTCGTTTGTCGCTCAGGCCTTTTTGCTGCTGGTTTTGTTTGTCGCGTTTTGTGTCGGTCCAGTCTGGTCTCCGTGCTGTAAAGTTTGTTATGGGACTCTAGATTTGCATGCCAGGCTTAATTTAGCGTTCAAAAAACCTGTTCATAATCCGGCTCCATGGAATAGAGCAATAGAGTTTGACTCGGCTCAGAGGGATATCATGGACGTTAATTCCGTTTCGAAAAGGGATGAGCTTGGTTTGAAATTTAAGGTTTCAGAGTTACAGCAAGAGTTAGGGATTAGAGGTTTGGACACCGAAGGAAAAAAATCCGAACTAGTTGATAGGCTTTGGGATGCCATGGAGTCAGAGAGGTTAGGTTTGGATCCGGAACCTACTGCGGATCCGGTGGCTCCGAAGCTTGCGGTTGATGCACCAGAGGAAGCCAAAGTTTTGCTTGCCCAACTAAAAATGCTTAAGGAAAGAGAAATAATAGTGCAACGAGAGCTGAGTCTGAAGGCCGAGCAGAGTAGGCTTAGCACACGCCGTGAGCAGGTAGATTTAGAATTAAGGCTAGTTAAACTAGGACATATGCCTCCTGATTCAGTATCGGACGAATTTAAAGTAGAGACGGCGGTGTCCCGCATTCCTGAAACCACGACAGATGCGCTAGCGGCTCAGGTGCAGAGATCTTTGTTACCCCCTGCAGAGATAACCCCCTTTTCGGGAAACGTCCAGGAATATCCCCTTTTTGTGAGGGCATTCGAATCTCGAATTGCCAGCAAGACGCAGAGCCCAGACGAGCTTATTTTCTACCTCCAGCAGTACACCAGGTCCAAACCAAGGCAAATAGTCAATAGTTGTTTGGCTCTGGGAGTAGCAGGCTACACAGAGGCAATGAAGCTTCTCCAGCAGCGGTATGGCAGTCGCCACCGACTCATAGACTCTTATGTAGAGAGGCTAAGAAACTGGCCAAGGATAGCTGCTGGAAAGCTTGAAGACCTGGATCAGCTGGTCATATATCTGACGGAGGTGCAAAACGCTATGGTGGGTGTACCAAACGGAGAGTTGGATCATTCACGTACCTTGCGGGAAATCATGAGCAAACTTCCTATTCATCTTCAGGATAGATTTTTGCGTGACGCTGATAGAATCACAGAAACTGAAGGTAGAGTGGCCGTCCTATCCGATATGGTTAGATTTTTGGCCGCCGAAGTCCGGATCAGGGCAAATCCTGTATTCGGAAGTAGCGCGGATTCCCCCTGAGCTATCACGAGTGGAGCGGGGTTCGGCGTCCAGACATCACGTGAACGCGACACAGATCAGAGAGGGCGCAAGTCCGGAGAGACCCCCGTGCAGCCACTGCGGTGGAGGCCATTTTGTGAACGATTGTGGGCATTTGCGTTGGCAGTCCTGGGAAGACCGGAAAGGGGTCGTTGTTGAGCAGAGGCTCTGTTTTGCCTGTTTGCGAGTGGGGCACCGGGCTAGGTTTTGTCGATCACGGCTACAGTGTGGAATTTGCAGGGGATGGCACCCCTCCCTCCTGCACAGGGAGAGTCCGCGGATTGCTGCAGGAACTGGTCCTGCTAGTTCGTATTCGCCCGGGCGGGCTGTGACTGAGACCCGATCGCCATCAGCGCCTCAGGGCACCGGCAGCCCGGGTGACAGTAACCCTCCCACTGTCGTCAGTGCGGGGTTGGGCATGAACCGAGAAACTGGCCGCACTATGATGCCCATTGTTGCAGTAAGAGTGCGGTCTAAGTCTGGAGTGGTTGTAGAGACAAATGCATTCTTAGATGCGGGCAGCTCCAGCTGTATGATCACCGACGACTTGGCTGCTCGTTTGGGTGCCGTCAAGGAGGAAACAGAGATTTCCATCGATACAGTGACTCATCAGACGCAGAGGCTTAAGTCCTACCAAGTTGATAATATCGAGGTGGCACCGCTAAATGGGGGTGATTTTTCTTCGCTTCCGTCGCTGTTCACACTGAAGAGCTTGCCGGTGTCAGTGGCTGACAAATGCACGCAGGACATAGCGGATAGTTGGGACCATTTATCTGGGGTAACGTTGCCCCAACTGGAGTTCACCAGTTCAGCTTTTGGTTGGGAGTAATGCCCCTAATCTGTTAGTTGCCGAGGAAGTCAGGTCACCTAGAGACTCTCAGAAGCCGTATGCTTTGAGGAGTTGCCTTGGCTGGTTCGTAATTGGGGGATCAGGTGGGGGCATGGTCGGGACAGGCTCGTCTCAGCTTATCAACTTCGTCAGAATCGAAAAGTGTGCCACCCATTCCGGTGACTGTGTGGGAGTCGACATGTTCAAGCGGCTTTATGAACAGGATTTTCGAGATTTCTCTGACGATAAAGAAGAGTTCTCGGTAGAGGATCAAATTTGGCTCAATGATGTAAAGTCTACCGTGAGGAAAGACGCAGAGGGGCACTTCGAGATAGCGCTACCGACAGTAGAGATGGAGAGCATACCAGACAGCTTTCCTGCTGCCGAGAGACGTTTAAAATCACTCAGAAATCGTTTCAAGAGAGATCCGGAGTTTTTTAGGGCTTACTCCGAGGTGATCCAGTCTATGGAGGCTGACAGCTACGCCGTCAAGGTGCCGGCGGAAGAGATGGATTGGAAGAGGGTGTACTATGTCCCTCACCATGCCGTTCTTCACCCTGGAAAGGGCACTGTAAGAGTCGTTTTTGACTGTGCGAGCCGCTCTGGTGGGGTATCCCTTAATGACCTGCTGAGGAAGGGGCCTCATTTGACCAACTCCCTTATAGGAGTGCTTTGCCGCTTCCGTGAAGGCCCTGTCGCATTTACATGTGATGTCCAATCCATGTATCACCGTGTCCATTTGCCGAATTGTGACACCGGCCTGCTGAGATTTCTGTGGTTTAGGAACAATGACATCGATGGAGAGATCCAGGTATGGAAAATGAGGTCGCACATTTTCGGTGCGGTTTCGAGCAGCAGTGTGGCGTCTCTTGCCCTGCGCCTCTGCGCCGATGAAGGCAGGCAACAGTATCCCGCAGCGGCTGACACGCTGCTCAGAAACGCGTATGTCGATGACGTGTGCAAAGCGACCTCTAGTACTGAGGACGCAGTGACGCTGGCCAACGATCTCAAAACCCTATGTGAGAGGGGTGCTTTCAAAATGCGGAAATTTACCAGCAATAGCGTCGAGTTTCTAAAGGGTATTCCAGTCGAGGAGAGAGGAAAAAGCGTCAAAGACCTAGATCTAGACAAGGACTGCCTCAGTTCTGAACGGACCTTGGGCTTGAGGTGGGAGATGCAGGATGACGTGTTTAGTTTTCAGTTCCGTAATCCGGGAAATCCAGTAACCAGACGTGGTATTCTCTCAACCATCAATTCATTGTTTGATCCGCTGGGGTTTGTGGCGCCTGTGACTTTGAAGGGCAAAGTTCTCCTCCAGGGGCTTTGTTCTCTTTCATGTGGTTGGGATGACGTCATTCCTGATGATTTCCAAGTGGCCTGGAAAGATTGGTTGAACCAGGCTGAGATGCTGAATTCTGTTCGCGTGAGTAGAAACATCGCAGGCTCTCCCGGCGATGTATTGGACACTCAGTTGCACGTGTTTGTAGACGCGAGCGAGAGGGGATATTCGGCGGTCGCTTATATCCGGAGAGGGATTTGTGCACCAAATGGAGATGTAGATATTTGCGTGAATTTTCTGAGCGGGCGATCCCTTGTAGCCCCTCAGAAGGGTACGGCGTCAGTGCCCCGGCTCGAGCTGGCCGCGGCGGTTCTCGGTGTGAAGCTCCGAAAGATTTTAATGCGGGAGTTGGATGCTAAATTTGACAAAGTGTACATGTGGTCAGACAGTATGATAACCATATTCCGAATCAGGAGCAAAGCACGGCGTTTTAAGACTTATGTCTCAAATAGATTGGCGTACATTCGGGATGGTTCCGATGTTTCCGACTGGCGACACGTGCCCACTCACATCAATCCTAGTGACGTTGGATCGAGGGGTGGGACACCGGATAGCTTGGGGCCATGGCTGGAAGGGCCTAGGTTTCTCAGGCAGTCACCGGCTCACTGGCCTGAAGAGCCTAGTGTAGCGTGCGACATACCTGACACTGAAGAGGAGAAACCCTGTCCGGTGGCGGTAACGGCGGTGAAAGTTGTAGCCTCAACGCCTTCAGATACCTTAATCAGTCATTTCTCATCATGGTATCGGCTGAAGCGAGCCGTGGCGTGGTATCGGAGGTTTGGGGGAGGTTGTTAGATCTGGGGACTTCCGAAGGAGTTATCTGGCCCAGAAAAGAGGCCTTCGAACGAGACGTTGTACAACACATGGCGGTTTGAGTTTGGCAGAGCTTGTACAGGCTGAGGTAGCAGTACTACAGCATGTGCAACTAAGTTTGGATGACTGCCCAAAAAACCGTGACACGGATGGGCCAGTTAGAGTTAAGCGAGGTAGCCAGCTTGACAAGCTAAGGCCGTGTTTGCTTGGGGGCTTACTTGTAGTTGGAGGCCGGTTGAATGGCTCTGAATCTGTTCCCGAAAGCTCGAAACATCCAATCATTTTGCCCAGGAGGCACCACGTCACGAAGCTGCTGATCCGTGAAGCGCATGCTTTGGTCGGACACCAGGGTGTAAACCATACCCTTTGGAAGCTGAGGGAGCGTTACTGGGCTATAGGGGCGGGGCCCGAAATAAAGAAAATGGTTCGAGTTTGTGTCACGTGTAGGAAGGTAAACGCCCGTCCTGCAACTCAGCTTATGGCTGACCTTCCACAGGAGCGTATCACTGCCGAAACGCCTGCATTCCAGATTGTGGGTTTGGATGCATTCGGGCCTCTGACAGTCAAAGCGGGACGTTCAGAAAGGACTTATTATGGTCTGATGTGCACCTGCGTTGTTACCAGGGGCGTACACATCGAATTGCTGGATTCGCTGCGCACGGATTCCGTAATTAATGCCATCCGCAGAATATCAGCTCGACGCGGTCGCATTGCTAAGGTTTTCAGTGATGGCGCGACGAATTTTGTGGGATCAAACCGGGAACTCAAGGATGCGTTACGAAGCATGGACGAGAATGGAATACACAGAGAGGCTCTCAGACTGGGAATAGAATGGAAGTTCAACACCCCGACAGCTTCACATTGTGGCGGGTTTGTGGAGCGGCAGATTAGAACTTTCCGGAAGGTTTTTGCGTCAATTTCGACCCATAGAGCCGATTTCGAGACTATTTCGACACTCTGTTGCGAGATAGAAAATATAATGAACAATAGACCGTTGAATTATATCACGACCAGCTCTGGTAATCTAGAGCCGATCACACCGAGTCATTTGTTGCTGCTGCGTGGGGGTACAGATCCCTTACCGGGAGCTTTCAGTGAAGCAGATTCATTTTCTCGCCGCCGCTGGCGTCATGTCCAGCATTTGGCAGATATGTTCTGGGGCCGCTGGAAGCGGGAATTTCTTCCCACATTACAGCAGCGGCAGAAATGGAGACAGGCTGTTAAGAATCTCAAAGAAGGGGATATCGTTTTGCTGGTGGACGATGCTCCCCGCAGACGTTGGCAAATGGGGAGAGTCCTTCAGACCATGCCGAGCTGTGATGGATTTGTAAGGAAGGTTGTAGTAAAAACTAGCTGTTCTACTTATCTGAGACCTGTGCATAAGCTGGTGGTAATACATTCCAGCACTGATCTTCAGTGGTAACTCATCTGGAATGTTTGCGTATGCGGGAGTATTTGTGACCTTACCTGTGTGAGTGTTAGGCCTGCTGTCCATATGAGGAGTGTTGACTTTCTCTCGTTATGAGCTGGAGTCGGGGTCAGGTCTCGTCATGGTCTCGTTATGAGCAAGAGGATGGTCCACGTGTATGTATATCCATCATGTTCTGTCAGACGTGGGTGTTTATTTAGTCTTCTTAGTGCCTGTGTTTTTTTCTCTTGTTTACATGACGCCGGACAGTGGCGTGATTTCAGGCCTGGTTGTGCCCGTCCTTTGTGAATCTACTCCATGTTATCAGTTTGAAAGCAGCATGTCGGGACACGAGATGACGTCCTTTATCCTGCCTCGATACCTTGAGCCCACTGGGTTCGACGCTTAGACATTGTCCGGGTTTAAGTTAAGCGCTGGGGTGCTCATGTGTGATATTCATGGTTATTAGTAGGTATGTGGTACGTATAGCGTAGGTGTCGAATCGTGACACTTTCCTTGACTGAGGAACAGGCTTGATGGATTCTATCTGTGTGTTTATAACGGGCGCCATGGTGAATTGACCCGATATCCGTTGGTAAATTGGGGGGACTGTTAGCGCCCGTTCATACCTTTATGGCTTTGGTGCTTAGAGCGACACCTTTTCTAGAGACATGGCGGCTTGTTCTGTTGTTTTCGTGACGGTCGCTAGGTGCTGATACCTGTGAGCGGCCTAAGCTGGGTTGCGGTCGCTTTAGTGGTGATATTCCATTTGTTGGGCGCTGGAAATGCGGGTGATATTGTTACGGTGGTCACTTCTGTTATTGTTTGATGCCTAATTTCCGTATCGTCGATATTTTCCACCGGATGTTAGTGTTGATAGTGATGGTTCGGGTGACGTCAATCGCGCTTCTGACGTCATCCCGTCTGGCGCTGACCTGGGTCAGGGACTGAGGGGCGGCGGCCTTTCCGTTCTGTGACGCCGTTGGGAGAGGGTGCGCCTAGGAGTCTTCTGGCCCAGTAAGTTGACTATTGTAATCGGTTGGTGACCTTGTAGTAATTTTCTGTTAAGTGAACACCGCTTTATGTTGTAATGTCGCTGATTATTCAATTCAACATTCAGACTCGGATAGATATTTGATGTGTTAGGTGACCTGCCGCACGTCTTTTAGGTTCGGGCAGTTATGGTGCAGTTTTGGGGGCGCGTAGCACCGTCATCGGCGCGCAGGGCAGTGGCCTGATGACGGCCCGTGAGGAGCTGCCGCCATGGGCTTGCGGAGTGGCTGCTGTTACCGCTGGATCCCCGGAGGCATTATGAGTTGGTAGGTTTGGGTCGTTGACGCGTATTTCTATCCTCGCTCGGTGCTAAAACGCCTTAATTCCACGGTATGTGTTAGTCATGTGTTTACGAAAGGTCCATGGTTAGTTATGTGGCCACGGCCGATATATATCTTCCCTTTCTGTTCAACACAAACATTGTAATTGTTTGCGATACTTTGCCTCAATCGTGCAGAATGCTGGAGTGTGCTGACCATGTTGGTGTTCCGTCAGAAACGGACTTGAGCCGTAATAAAGGGTTCGTTCCGGTATTCGGCATATTTCTACGGCGGAGCGCGTGGCGATCAACAAGTGGCGATGCCTTTATCGCACGAGTTCCGTAGAAAAGTATTTGTGACAGATGCAGTGCAGCTTTGCATACGCAGCGCACCATTTCAAACCACTAAATCACTTCCAACTACTCCACTAAGCTCAGGAACACTTTCCTTGGCATCACTGTAAGCGATCCTAGTCAATAATACATGTGTTGGAAGTGGTAATTAAGCACGGTAGTGTTTTAATAGTTGATCCCCGCAAAAGTGTGATAAGGGCTTGTGATGGAAAGCGATAACTACTTTCCCTACATTTCGTCGTAAGGGGGCCCGACTAACTTCTGGAGTTATTTATTTTCCACTCCGTTTGTCTTTAGGCGACTCGGTCGCAGTCGTACCTGTCGAGTCACATCCATCCACCCAGCAGGACCTCACCATAGGGAAGGGAAGGGAGCAGGCGGGTCCGGCCATCACACTGCTCATTCGAACTTGTTCCGGTTTCAACCACAGCACCATAAGCGTCGCCATCTGACAAAAAAGGTGAGAGGCCAGTCAATCCTCGACTGCTGCCGATGATAAATTTTCCCTCTAGCACCAAAAGCTCATCAGATGTTGGTTCATTGTTGCATTCCGCATCAGATGATTACAACATTTTCAAATTGTTTCAAATCTAGCTAAAATCGGACATTTTTCTATAAAGCAGGAGCCTTGCCCCTATTCTTACGCATAGCCAACTGATCACAGAGCTTCACTCATCGGGAGTATGGGGGGCGGTAGCTGAGTGGTCAGCGTAGCTGTCTGCCACGCAGCCGACCCGGGTTCAAGGCCCGGCGGCTTCCCGAACAAGGACAAGCTGGCTCCCGAGAAACCCTTCAACAGGGAAAGAGTTGGCGACGCCATAGACCCTGGCAGTTGGTGCGTCGATAAGCCCCAATAATTATTATCATCGGGAGTATGAGCGGAAAGTAGGAAATGGTCCAAATCCAGTTGCTCTAGCGGGACCTGGTTTGTGTCAGTGAATATTCAAAATGTAACGGGAAAACCTCCACCTTTTCCAATGGCTAACCAGTGACAGATTACTTGTGACTCAAACGATTTAACCTTACAAAAGCGTAAATAAGCTTTGCACGTTTCAGTTAACCCGCCGCACCACTGCGCCTGCGGGGCCCTGTCGAGACGCTGCGGGCCAATGCAGCATTTTTCACACCTCCTGTGCTAGATGCCAGGATATTTGCTATTCGATTCCGGCTCAACAGCCGATTGTTTCGTCAGAACTTCCGGCCGACCAGCGCCGGGTCGGCCGGTGGAACGGCTGACTGCGGGGCCGACCCGACCTGTGCAGATACCGAGGGGTGTGACCGTGTGTGACTCAGCGACTTGCTTCCGCTGCGCGTCTGCACCTTTTGAGGAGGGCAGCGGCGGAGCGGAAGTGGACCGAGCCCGAGTCCAGGTCAGCAAGCTGGTTCTCGAGAATAACTGATGCTGGTACCATGAATGGGAAGAAATGTAAGATGTTGTCTGTGGCATTTACATACTATGCCATACGTCATAGGCTGGGCCAGAGACAGCCAGCATTATTCTGCGACGCGAGTCCTGACAAAGTATTGAATGAAATATAGTTGCCTTCACATCATCGCTAACTTAACGGACCATCTGCGCTTACCAGCGAGTATCTTTCGTTGTTGAATATTTCAGTAGGTACCGTCTGTTTTTTAAAGATCAGTCATTTCGTAAGGTGCGTAAGTGTCCACGATACGAGGTTGTTAAAGCCCAATCCCTAAACGTCATCATTAGGGGATTTAGGGCATCCCAGTGATGTGATGATGATAAGGCCCGAGATTCCCAAATCTCCTAAACTTGACTTTTCAGTACCCGAGGATAAGAAACATGATTGACAGTCTCTACACATACCCTGCCATGTTCGGGCACCTGTCAGATTCCATAACCAGATCTGTCCCGGTGATCCTTACTTGTCATGATTATGCACAAAATCTCGAACACGAGCATACTTGGCCCGTTTCATCGTCATAGACTCTTCAATGGATGACATCACCCTGACATCATCTGGCGCCCTTCACTCATCCATACAAACGTGGTGACGTCATCCGCACGGCGGCCAATCGCGGTCGGCGTCGTGCTAGCGCGGACGGAATACCTTACTTCCGAGAGGGCTGAGTCACAGGCGAGTTTGTTACTCATGTGCGAGCGGACGGCTGTAGGTCGGCATGCGATCCAGCGAGCGCTGGGACGATCGCATCGGCATGGCCGCGTCAGCCTCCCCGCCATGTACGGACGCCGAGCCTGCTTTATTTTGGAGTGATTAACACCATTCCAGTTGTCGCCTTGATGTGACTCACTCAGCCTACACTTCTTTTAACTGATGTATTATGCATGTTTGTTGCAAACATGCAGTAAATCTCCCCGTTCACCCTCCGATGGCAATGACGATATCTCATAAAAGGCTTCGCGCCTTGAGGAGTGATGGCAGGCTTAAAAGAGATTGTGAGTCAAAGCATCTCATTACGTGAGAGGTTTGGTCTCTTCCTGCGCTAGTTAATCCGCTGGAAAGGCAGAACCATAGTCCTCGTCTTGCATTTCGTTTTTAGGTACTTGGGATATCACCAGGGGCTGTGAATGATAAAGATTTTGCTGGAAAGTTTGAGACACGTGTTTTTTTATAATATCAATATGGAGGGGACCAGGCAACTGAGCATGCCGATGATGGTAGACGTGAGCACCTCGTGATTTTGGGATGGAAATGATATCTCCTGGGCATGTATTCTATCAATCGGGGGGGTGCAAACCTTCAAAATGTTCAAAAGTAACTGCTAGCCTAAATGACACTCTTTCCGGACACAGATACCGGTCGTGATCGAAGTACTCTCACTCGTCGGAAATCCTGCATCCACTTGTGTTATCCAGTCTTTTACTCTGTTCCTATAATTCAAATACATTTTCCTTGATTTGGAGAAGGCAAGCTAGTGATCGACGTCTATTTTAGCCACATTGTTATTTTCAAGTGTTATCAACACTTCCTTAGATTTGTAATACAAGTGCTTGAATGGTGTTCGCTGGCCTTTTGTCAAGCTTTTTTCCAGACGAATCAATAGCCATGACATCGAAATTCCCCGGAAGGTGATTTTGACCGGTCTTAACAAAGTCCCAATGAACTGCGTTGGTATTTTGGACGTGTAACTAAATACTTTGACTGAAATTTAGCACATATGAAATTTAGCACACATGACGCCAGGAATGATACAGGGTCAAGTTATCTCGTCATGATTGTCAACACATTTGCAGTGGACTCAAGGTCCTTTACTGAGCCTGAAGCCACCTTGCTTGTTTGGCTCCTGTTGCAGACAGATTCCGAGGCGTCAGAGTGGCTCTGGTTCCAAAAACTCTCCTGACAATGATTTCTCACTCTTTTACTGCTCGTACACTACTTGTATCCTATAGGGCCATTTTGGACTATCGAAACTCGGGTAAAAGAATCTGCCGTAGATTGCCAGCAACTCTCATTTGAACTTTTATTGAAATATAGGCCGATTAGAGCGGTAGTCTTAAACGAATGTATACCAAATTTCACACAAGCTGATCAAGGATAATGTTAAAAGCTGGGAAATTGTCCCGGTCTTATATAAGCATACTTTTGAGTAATATAATCACATCAAAAATATTCAACAATACGCTCCAAATATTTTCTCTCCGCCGCACATATGCTCTGTAATGACACACGCTTGCTATGTCAGCCGGTAAGACTGGGAAAATAATCGTCTTTGACCATCTCGATGATTGATTGAAGACCAAGCTTGCGCGTAAAGGAAGTGTTCCAATTTATCGAAGTTTCCCAAAAAAATACTGCTTATGGTTTGCGTAACTCTGAAAGTGGCGAAATGACAATTTTAGGAAAGGCATTCAGCCTTGAAAACAAAATATTGCCCCTTTTCTTAAGATTTTATGCATCATAAAATTGTTTTTTTTAGCTTGTAAAATTCAAACCTTGATCTAGGCCAAAAACATAGACTCGCTCATGAAGCACCCGAATGGGACACATCATTGAAATTCTAGTGGCGATGTTTTTTACAGCCGATTATTTATATTTTACAGCCGATGTTTACGTGGTACGTGGTACGTATAAACTAAAAGTAGACTACGAAATCTAGGGAAAAATAGCTAGTACATATTACTGTCGCAATAAGCAAATTTGGTGGAGTCTTACTTATCTCATCAAACACGAAAGGATGATTTACCTAGCATGACATGTTTCATGAGTGGGAGGGGCTTAGGATTTAGATCAATCAAATTGCTGCAATCACTGCCACCAGATGGAATGGATTACTTCAAAATTTGAAAATAGGTCCAACGGCTGCTTTCATTTTGAACTCAAAATGGCGCGGAATGTTAATCCAGGAATGTTCAACGAAATACAAATACGTCAGAAATGATTTCTCGACGCACTCTTCAAAACTGTTTTTTCATACAAAGCCCACGACAAATGTGGAGCACTATCTGTAAAACCCAGATGATCATGCCTTTCATCCCGCCTAAAGACCTCGTCACGAAGGGCTGGAAGCCCCTATCGACGGAAATACCTTACCATATACAAAAATATTTGAAAAATAGGCAAAGAACAGTGCAGTTATTCGAAACAAATCTTCACCTCATGTTTTAACCATTTTGAGAAATGAAGGTGCCGCTAGCCCTTGTGTTAGGATATTCGGCCACGCCTTTCCAGACAGCAGCGCTCCTTAGGCCGAATTTACTCCACTTCTTCCGGCTGCGACTTTACAAAAAAATGTACCGGGACGGCGCCCTTCGAAGCGCTCAAAGGCGTCCTGCCGTTGGTACATGCTTCCTTTACCGAAATCCTAGATTTGTCACTGAGCTCAGGTGGTGGCCAACTCTTAGTTGTCTCAGGTGACTACAAAATACGCGGGCATCTGACCAGCCAGCACGGTCACTGCTTGACAGTTGCTGACATAACGTGTTTGATGTCTGACATGCACAACCACTTCAGGTATAAGCAGCGCCGAGCAAAAATCGTTGGGGAGGGCTCTGCAGCCAGGTTTGGCACCGCGCCCAACCTTGGCTTGTAGGAACTGACAGCTGTCTGTAAAGGAGACCTCGGTCACGAGAGACCAGTGTTCCGAACAAGCTCGCAACCGAACATGTCATTCCCGGTCCGATATGATTGCGCTGGGTATTGTTCCATGTGCAGCAACAACATTTCCAGAAGCATTGACGATGGAAATCAATGCTACATTTTCGTGAACCAAAGCTCAATTACTCAAAGAAGTATCAATTGGAGCTTATGTGACCTTAGGGATTACAACTGTGTGAGTATAATGCATATTGTATGCCGAACTGGGACGTAATGACGTCACGGCTAACTCACGAGGCGGCGGTGGACAATGTAAAATTCATGGTTTTGCCAGCTCTTTAGCATAACTTTATTGGTCCAACTCTCATACCAGGGTACATTTCCACTAGACTTATCCCATGTATGGGATACTGAAGTCTCCGGATGGATCGAGCCCGCCCGGAGGCAGAATTATACACCCTGCCCCAGCCCAGTCTAGTTCGTATTCCCCCCCCAACGCCATATAAGCTATTAGTTGATGCATCGCTAAATCCTAAGCTAGAAAAAAATTATCATGGCAACCACTAACGTTAGGTTATTCGGGCCTTCTAAAAGACCTAGAAAATATGCATTTGAAAGTAAGGCTTCGGGCCAGGATAACTTTATTTTTTTGGTCAAGTTGGATTGGGAAACCATCAAACGTTGGTGTACAAATACCCACTTTCAAAGTCAGCTTTACATAATGTACAAACTATCTTTATCTTACTGAAAAAATGCCTCAAAGTCGGCGATGGGTAAGCGGTAGTGTGGATGGGAAAGCAATAATGGGGAGAGAACAGCGGCGAAAATTCAGAAAGAAATATACAACCTATAGTGAAATAGTCCTTGTCGGGTTCTGGAGCTGCGTGGACCTGTGAAACTAGGGGGATTAGGGTTCCGAGGCTACGAGGACCTGTGAAACTAGCTAACGGGGGGGGGGTAGGGTTCCAAGACCGCGGGGACCTGTGAACCTAGCGGGGGAGGGGCGACCACCGCTCTCAGCCAGAGCGTTGTTGCAGACCTCTGCAGTACAAAAACAAAAAAGCAGCCATACGCCGCTATGTGCTCTCTTAACATCTGATGCAGCCCTTCTTCGCCGTGATTGGCGCGTGTCCGGGTCGTGACCTTGACCTTGCGCGGGCGGCGGTGATGGACGGGCGGGTGTATGCACACGTGGGCGGTGACCTCGGCTCTCCGGCGCCACCCCACCGGGCCTGGCCGCGCCACCAGCCACTCCACTCCAGAGCATAACGTTTCTGTCGACGCCATTCTATCGTGAAGCTAGCCACTCTTGCTCTGGGAACTTTGTCAGGGGCTAGATAAGGCTGCACAGATCGTATTTTGCTCACTTCTGCTAGATTTTGCAGTCTTTTTATTAATGTTATAGCCATCTAAACCCGCCACACCGCTTCTACACCTGGCACACATACAGGGAAAATAGGGGAAAATGTCAAGGACAACCTGTCATTTTAAACACATGCTGGGCTGCTGACGTTTCAGGTTTCATGATCCAATGAACTCGCTAGTCTGAATCCAGTAAGTGGCCACTCTTGTCCTTAGTACAAATACATCCAGGAAAGGTATAACATTTTCTGTCGATTTCCGGGAGATATGCTTGTTGCTTTCAAACGTAAGTAAACTAAACCACTTTATTCACAACACAGCTGCAGAATTGATACTGTCTCCAAACTTTGCTCCAACACTTCACACCCTTTTCATGTTTGCAATGTCGGAGGAGCGCATGTACTTGTCTATCGTGACCATGACGATGAATGAACAATCCGTATTATGCTCGACGGCGCTGGCTGGCCGCAGTCAGCCAGGCGGCGGCCAGGAGAGTGGAGCGGCAACTGATAACGCCCGCGACGCGACAGTCACGGCGCAGACGCGGCGCGGAGCGGCGGCCACGTGAAGTGGTCTGAGACGCGGCGGTGCAAAGGCGCTGCCAACAGTGCGGCTGGAGCTTCACAGCACTCGTCAGTGCGCACAACGAAGAGCGGTTTGTAGCGCTGAATAAGTGGAGGGGTTCAAACTGCATTGCTGGCGCTGTAACAGACTGCTGCAGCCGCGTCTGTGAGCGATCCTTCTGGAACCGAGCCCTGAGTCGGCGTGTTCTGGTCAGCGGGTGCAGCCCCGTCGGTGAGGTGGCTCACGCGCAAGTAGCTTTGGGTCCAGTCC
Organism: Lepas anatifera; assembly: GCA_034440635.1. Taxonomy (NCBI): domain Eukaryota; kingdom Metazoa; phylum Arthropoda; class Thecostraca; family Lepadidae; genus Lepas; species Lepas anatifera. The sequence continues at coordinate 237,566 of JAOTON010001136.1, read as the reverse complement.
CAGTGTTGACGCAGGTAAGATGGACCTGGCGTCACTGCAGCGCTTTCGCGCCAAGCCGCCTCTCACCAAGCGGCTGAGTGGCTCTCTGGACTCGATCCTGGCGTGGGATGTCAACTTCAGCATGAACCTGACTTCTGCCTGCGCCCTGCGGCTCAACTCGAGCTATAACACACTGACAACGGTACTTCACTTGGTTTATAACCTTCTTCTTTTCTCTAATTTCGGCTCTTTATCTTGTCTTGATTAGAACGATCTTTGTTTAACAAGGTGCTTCTCATCTGGCATTGTGATGCAATGGTTTCTTACATGGCGTTGTGTTTGGAAAGATGGTGTTTGGACAGAGTTTGCTTGGTTTGAGGGCTTCTTTCTTAAACAGTGTGAAGAACTATCTCTTTCTGCCTACTCCTCTCTGAAACATGTGACACCTTTACATGAACCAACTTCGAGAATCGACTTATTTCATCAGACACTGTAGCAAGACATCTAGCACTTTCTGAGCGTCTTTCAAGCAACCGCCTTATGCCCTTTCTGATAAGCAACTAATTATAGCCGGTCCCGAGGCGGAAAATACTCCTCCAAAATAATTTGTCTCGCCAGAGAACGTCACTGGCTAATGCAAGGGGCCGCGGTACTGCAGGCCGGGGTGCTAGTGAACGGGGAGGGGCGGAGTATGGCATGTCTTCGCTAACAGTTCAGTTACACTGACACACGTGATTCGAAACGACTCGGTGCGGTGGAGATGAAAAATGATTCACCGAAATTCACTCAATTTGGGGATAACGTGGTGGAATATTCTGATTTACGTTTAGTCTTTCGTAATTGAGTTGCTATGAGCTACTCCATCCGAGTCGTGCGGAACGGTTGGAATGTTGTTTAATCACTCTTCACCTGACGTGCATGGGGTCGGCACAAACTGACTGTGTCTGTGTGACCAGGCCTTTAACCAGGGACGAGGTTCAACAAAACGACACTGTTGGCGGGGAAGGGGGAGGATGCATATTGCATAAGTCAGCAACGGAAGCGTCAATTTGGGAGATCTACTGATTTAATCAGACAGATTGGGAGGGGACAATAATACTGAGTGTTTTAAGAGAATACCAACCACCTCGACTTTCTTGGACCCGCCTAAAATCATACAAATTGGCATCGGCTGCATCTGTTACATAATAGGTTACTATCCACTACTTCCATGTTTGACGGTTTCAATGGGTATATTGGGAAGCACGCTGGTGGCATCCTTCAAACGACGGTAACAAAGATATCAACATGTAAATATTTAGAAGGCAGGAGTGCAGCGCCTGGACACCAACCAGGGTCGGGTTACACGATGCATGGGTGTTTATCAACGCCGGAGATTTTGTTGTTAATAGTGGCACCTAAACGGGGTTTAGATAAGATAGGATTGGTGAAAGTCCCAGATTGGATCACGTCGACATGCGGCTTTTTCAAACCGGTCACCGATTAAACGGAGAAGAGACTGTTTATATATATATATATATATATATATATATATATATATATATATATATATATATATATAAATTCTGCGATTACAAATATATGATGCAGTGTACCCGTGTATAGGATATCTGAATAAATTAAGAAGAAAACAGAGAAATCATTTCTAATGTAGCTGCCAGTTTCAGAACTTGGAAGTGAAAATCAGGGTCAAAGATCCTGTAGACGGTCAGGACCCCTGTGTTTCTATCGAGTAACAGGTCTCTCCCCTCCCAGTAGAGTGAGCATATGGAATTTGATAATTGTGATGGAGTGCTGTTAACCGTGCGCGGGAAAAGGGAGAAGTCAGCAGCGGGCGGCTGGTATCAGGGGGAGCCCAGATACGGATCCGGGAAACTCAGACCGCCGAGGTATGTTCCCCACTGAGCTCCCGGTGTGAAGCGCAGTCATGTCCCTGTTCCGGGAAGTACGTCGGCAGGGCATGTACCCTGCGGTACAGAACTTTGGCGAAACTGGTACTTTCCAACTGCAGCTTTTCTGAATTGAACTTTGACTCCGTGGTCCCTGTTTCTGATTGTGAAGTATTTAGAATTTGAGAGGGATGAGGTGGGGACAGGCGGCCCAACCGCTTGCTGAAGGAAATGTCTGGGTTCAAGTCCCGGCGGTCCCCTGCCTATGGCATGGTCCGGTTACCGCAATAGACACTATTTCAGGATCCTCTTTCTTGTTGAACGTTTCTGCATGCACTGCCATTGACTGCATTATCATGTAAGTGATGTTTTAACTCTAACGTCGTGTGGCTGCCGAAGCAGAATTTACCTGACTTGAAAAAACCGTGTGCGCTCAGGACCTGTGCTCAAGCTGAAATTTGCATGTATGGATTTGGTTGTATCGAGGATGGATCATAGATTTCACCCGCCTACTTAAACTTTCTGCCAGATACATAAGGCAGCTGTTAGCGTTTGACTTAATTATGTTCGGGTGCAGTGCATTTTCTTTTCTTTCTTTCTTTCTTTTTGCAGATGAACTGGGGACTGGTTTGGGTCCCAGCCCTTTTAATTCACCCGAAGCTTTAAAGTTGTATCCACTTGAGAACGATGACCCTCTAGTGCCAAAGAACTTCAGAGATCCGTTCCTCGTCGCCTTTGCCGAAGACCGTTATGTCCATTTAAGTAGATTTACTGTGCAAACTAGGAGAAAAAGTGCCCGCCAAAGAAACAAGAGCGTCTTTTTGACAGTCGAGATGTGCCCTTTTGGAGCCCTAGTGGTGATATTTTCCGTATGTGGTCCTCATTAAGAACTCGAGAAGGAGTACCTTTGGCTTTTTTGGAAAATTGCTCGGATGTACCTTTCAGCTCGACATCAGTCAGAAGCTGTAATGTGCGTTCTCTCGGACCATTTCGCTCACATCCCGCGGCATGTAATCTAGTTCGGCTCCGTTGAACCGAGAGGTATTTCTCCTGCAACCAGTACGTGAGGTTACTGCGCCTCTCTCGGCTGGGTAGCTGCCGCACAGAAGAAGAGAGAAGTGTAATAGAACAAATAGAGTGTTAGCGAGAAATGTGAGTTGGTTAGTTAAGAGTCTTAGTTATGCCTAGTGGGTTAGTAAATCTTAACACGCGCATTGACGTGGGTCTGAGCCACCTTTGCATTGACGGGGGCGGGTACCCACCCCTCCCCCTAAGATCTCGAGAACCACGCTAGATAGCGAAAAACGGTAAACGGCTTTGGATGTCCATTTAAATTTTTATTGAAAATATTTGACCATTTTTGTCGGGTCACATTTAAGGCCACTAGAGGTCAAGGCATGTCACCATAGGGATAACGTTTAGACGAAGGTTTTCAGTCATTACATCTGTACAACTGTATATTCTATAATTAGTAAAGATAGAGTAAAACAATCTAGACCATAGGAATCCTCGCAGCAAGTCGAATCGAATGATATATAAGATGGCCTTGCTAGGTCAAATCAGGTCAAATATAATATTTGACCTGACCTGAGGTCAGGTTAAGATAAAATTAGGTCAAAATGCAGATCATTAGAACCGCAAGGATAAGGCAAACCTAATGTCGTTAAGATAAACGCTCTACAACTATCGATTTCCAAATTATTCAGTTTAAACCATTTTTCCATGTATTTCCAATGTTGCAATAGAGAGGTCATGGCCCGTATTTGACCTTGGGTCATCGGTTTAAGAAATACCGGAATAAATGTTATAGAACTCAGTGGGCCCATTATGTGATATGAGTTTCAAACCGATAGGTTTAACCAGTGATGATTTATGCTATGTTAAACTTTTTCGTCAGGTCACCTGACCTGCACTGGATGTTCTTACCTGACCTGACATGACCCAACCTTTCAAATTTTGCTCAAAGTTTTAAAAATGATGAGATAAAAGGCATGCCAAGTACGGCAGCGCTACGCGCCGTTTTATTTTTTATCCGAAAAAACTGAGGGGGATGCAGGTACCCGCCCCCTCCCCCGTCAATTCGCGTGTAAAGATGCCTACTCAGTGCCCAACAGTGGTTACCAGTCACAAAATTAACAAAGCGGAGGAAACAAAGGAAAGAGCACCCCGATTTCCTGCAAACAGCAGTGTGGAACACGAGCTTGATCATGGAGCTGACAAGAGTGTGATTCTCAGTGCAGACTTGAAAGACCGCATCAGCAAACGAAGTGTTTCAGTTGAAACATCGGATGTCCTCATCCCAAGCGCCATTTCGTTCTGGGGATTCAACTGAGGTCCGAAAAATATAGTAACATACATTTGCTAACAGAGGAACGTACGAACGTTTGCTCGGGAAGTTTTTTTATAAGGAACTATACTTCTGTAATTGTGTTTTTCATTTGTATGCCTGTTCATTAGCAGATTCGGGATTTCCGATCAGGGAAGGGGCACATAGTCAGGGGGACCATCCAGACCAAGGGGCATCACTTTCGGGCGGAAAGCCATAAGTGAGCACCAAATTCTGTCGGAGGAGTGCCGATACAAGCATCCTGGGGAGGGGGCAGTGGGAGGCGGCATTTTAGGGGGCGCTGTGACTCTTTCATGGGGCGCCGAGTGTTGATGGGGAGGGGCAAGTCTCCCCACTCCCCCCACCCTGGATCCGTCTATGTACCTGTTCATGTCATCTTCATCACCAGGTCATCACCGAAGAAGCCGATGCTCACGTGCATGGCTCCAATTTATATAATAAGAACAGAACCAAATTGGAAAAATATAATTAAATTTATCTTGCATTTCATTACTGCTTTGACCGGTCGCCAATCTCGTTTTCGTCATGAATTTGTAAAATAAGCTGTATGAAAATCAAATTATAGAATTATAATATACGGCGCATGCTTTCTTAATTTATGGAGAGAACGTGACAGCATACTTCGTATTCAGCTATGTACCCTAGTTATCTGCATTTTCGATACACTAACTAGATAAGTACTAAGCTGATACATCAGTGCACGAAGGGCGAAATCTGGCAGTTAACCAAGGCCACGATAAGGAAGTTCGGCACAAGCCCCCGGCTCTTCAAATAGAATCTTGATCTCGTAGTGCAATCGCAGAACCTCTACTTTCGCACTGTTGATCGTCCGTCTGAACAGTCCTTACGCAGCCGTCGGTGCAGGAAGCACCAGTCTCTGGTGCCTCACACCCGGTCTCCGCCACAAGCCTCTGAGCCATGCACCTCGGGCGGTGACGACCGTTGATTATGGCGACGCTGCGCCGTCGCCGGCGTCGCTCGCGGTCCCGGCGGTTATTTAGACGCCGGCGACCGCCGCAGCAGCGGCATGAGGTCGTCCGAACGATTGCCAAGGTCAAATCAAGGCGCCACGGTGGAGCCGCTGTGGTGCCGGGTTCGCGGAGCCTAGTGCTGAGATGTTTCATCGGTTGTTGAGTGCGGGTGACTGGAGGAAATCATGAATTTTCTTCGCGGGACTGTGTGGCGTTAACGACGGTCAGCGCTAGTGCGGTAGTTTCACGTGAATGGCACGATCCTAGTGGTTGTTACAGGTGTCCCTCCCGGGCGGTGATAACAGCCCACGTGCCGTAACTCCAACAGACACATGTGACCATAAGCGTCAGAATAGAGGAGGAGGCAGTGGACCTGCCCCTCTGCACTCTTCATCCAAAACTTCCTCAATGTCAGTCAAATCAGTGAGAAATCGTAAAATTGTGTAATCTGCCAGTGCAGAAGGCAGTAATGAGCTCACATCCGATGAGATTTTGGTTGTGGAGTGAAGGGTTTATCGCCAGTAGCAAGTACAAATTGACTGGCCCCTCACTTTTTGTCGGTGGAGACGTTTACGCATGTAACATGCGGTCGTTCCTGAGGGTTTGAGGGTTGAAATTCACGCAAATACTCCAACCAAGATTACCAAGATTATGCCCGTCAGATTACTCAGTTCATACTAAGTATAAATATGAAAACCAAAGGAGGTAAAATTAAATACAATTAAGCTTAGGTAGCACACACAAAAACCTAAAGTACAAGCGCCAACAGTACGCAGGTAGGTAATACAAAGAACAAAGGCAGGTACTTTGGGTTTGTTTAATTTATATCAAGTATGGACATAAAATAAAAATTCAGTACAACTAAATACAATGAAACTTATCTATTCAATACAAATGCATGAAATTACAAGTACGTAAAGTGCATAACACTTCTATGCGCTGAAAGTACCCTTTAAGTGAGAAGGAGATGCAATGTAGCTATTAAGGCGCGACTTCCATACTATTTATACCGCGTTCGCCTTCACGTCTGCCGTGCGGGTCGAGTCTGAGTCGGTTTGCTCGTCTTTATTTACAATGATCTGACGAGTTGTTTGGTTACGGCTGGATTCTGCTTTTGGCATCGGCTTGAGGAAAAAGTGAATTGACGCAAAAAACCTTTAAACCTTTAAAATCCAGAAATCTATAATTTTAAGCAAAAATATTCCCATTATTTGGTTAGCGGTTGCGAAAAATGCGAGCTCTTGGCCTACTGATGCCTTGGCCATCGTCTGCCTATGAGAGTCCTTACCGCCAGGCATGCGTAAGTCAGCCTAGGCTCCACGGAACAGCACCCCAGTGGTACGGCCTACACCTGGGGTCAGGCAAGGACTGTGAGCGTCCGGTACAGCCACTGACATGAACAAGGCGCTTCATCAAGCCACTGAATTGGTATTTGGAGGTCACTAACAGTGGCGAATCCAGGGGGCAAAAAAGGCATCACCCCCAAATGGAAAACCTCGGGGAAAATTTATATTTCCCCCCTCAAAGCTGTCGATCTTCGTTTTGCACCGACTCCCTTTTAGTTTACAAGCAAGGTTCTAGTGCTTCAACTCTCAACTTCAAACAGAACCAGTCAACTTCAGTGTAAACATTGGGCTTTGGATAGCAAAGTAAGCATCTTGTGCCCACGTATTTGACCCTGCGAGTTTTTTTCTTTGCCTATCGACTCGGGTTTACCCTCAAAATCTACCGGCTAGTTGAATTGTAGCGCACTCCACCGCGTGATGTTTTTTCTGCCATCGACGTAGGCTTGCCCCCCCAAACCTACCGGCTAGATCCGCCGCTGGCCGCTAAAGTAAGAATCTAAACATTCTCAACAGTGAAAATAAGTCACCGGTTTTTAAACGAGGTTAGCAACAATCCACTTCTCCCTCAACCGATGGGAAAAACAAAAAAACAGCCGACATCAAACCACTCAGCTGAGAATCATAAAAACAGGCAGGTCGGCTTAATACTGATCCGCACTGCAGACATAAAGGCGAAAGCTGCATAAATAGCGTGGAAGTCACGCCTCAACACTCACAATGGAGAGGGGTCTGGCACTGACGCGCACAGGAGGAGGTGCCTGGCAGCCCCCCTCAATCTCGGAAACTAAGAGGTGTAGAAAAGCTCCGGTGGGGGGGCTATGATGATCACCATCATAGCTAAGTTTTATTGACCTATGTCAATATTTTCAAGGTCAAGGAGGTCATAAATGTCACATGTTGGCCGTGCTTGGGACCTATTGGGAAATGCCGTAGTAATACGGGGAAGAAGTCGGCAATTTGCTAAAGGCGGACCAAGGTCATAGAAAGAAGGCCACAAACAATCGTTCCTAAATTTTTGGGGTCAGGGTCATTCTCAAGGCCATAGGCCTATGACGTCACAATACGATATACACTCTATAATGTACAATATCCATAGCACCATTACAGCCGTTGGGTGGGAATAAGGATTGACTTTTATCCATGACATTTTACCTTGACTTTTGACCTTGATATTGAGTTAGTTATGGGCACATATAGCCAAGGAAGCTGACATGCCCTAAAACACCAATCATTGATATTGAGTTACCTTCTCTGGCGTCATGGCATAATACACGTCGGACTGGGTAACGTCATCTGACCGTAAGCATTGGGGCCAATGACCTTGAAAGTGCTGATCATCTGACCATAAGCATTGGGGCCAATGACCTTGAAAGTGCTGATTTGACCTTGAACTCTGACCTTTGACCTCGACCTTCATGTCAGGTTACCCTGACATATCATCCTACTTATCTGGCGTTATCACGTCACAATTTGGCTTCCAATGCAAGCGAACTGGTCCGACCGCGCGATTGTGGCGATCTGAAAACATAGGTCTTACTTTGAAAGTCTCTAAGTAAACAAATTGTAGACCGATTTTCAAACTTATTTTAGCAATCGACGCGCTGGTTAATTCTCTTCAATGTGGCCGGGTATCATTTTTCGGCTATGAGTGGTTTTTCGACCACCTCGAAAAAATAGGTAGGGGGCCTCCGAGGCTCCCTCCAATGCGCGTTTTAACACAGTATTGAAACTCGTCCGCACTTAAAAGGATGTGTCAGTAAATTCCATAGCTCACACATTTTTGTTCTCTGCACCGTGAAATTTTATTTGAAATGTAACCTTTCTGTATCAGGATCACTGGTCAAAACTAATATTTATAAAAATAGAAATTGTGAAGATATCTCTCGAAGATAATATATACAAGTTAATGCTGATTAAATCAGCTCGTTCTCAGCTTTCAAACGATGTGTATGTTGTCCTCTGAGGAGACAAAGCTGTTCCAGTGAACAATGTCGACCACGTGGAAAGTGAACTTGCTCACCTAGACCACAGCGTCTCCGTTGAATCTCTTGCTGATTTGAACATGTCAGATATCCTTCAATCTTATCATAGCTTTAACGCTGTCCTAGCATGACATCGCTACGTCCAGAGGGTAGAAGGGTATTCCTGGAGCTAGAAGTTTGCATAATATAACTTTTTTAGCACAAGGTACTTAATTGACCCGGCGCCGCCATGTAGCCATAGCAGGCCACATAGGCAAATCCAGGATTGCCGATCGGGGGGGCACCTTCCCGGGGGCGCCATCCGGACCAGGGGGCGCATCCGGACCAGGGGGCGCCACTTTTGACCGGCAAAATCTATCAGGTGGGTGCAAAATCATATCGGTGGGCGCTGATTTTCGCATCCAGGGGGAGGGGGAGGAAAGCGACATTTCAGGGGGCGCCATCGACCTTTCAGGGGGAGCCGTGAACATTTTAGGGGGCTCCGAGGGTCGATCAGGGGGCACGTGCCCCCTTTGCACCCCTAGATCCGCCTATGGCAGGCCATAGCACAGTGCATTGGCAAGCGCCAAACAACCATTAAACGGCTCGGCGCTTGATGATTATCATATCATCTGGTTGGTCATAATAAACCAATAAGTGTTACGCCACGAAGCAGCCTTTAAAATGTTAGAGCGTTAAAAACTCCTGACCATAAATTTTACTTGCATGTGGGGTATGGCTAGTTGGCCTAGGCTAATGGCATAACCACATTTGCAGCTCAAGATGGTAGCCTTGGTTCTTTGTGAGGAGGGGAGCCAGACATTGCGACGGAAAATTTTAGCCACTCGCCCATATTGTCCATCTACCAGATGTAGTTAATCAAAGCGTTTGTTTTGAAGTGTTTCAGCCGCATAATAATTCTCAAAAGAAATTATTTCGCCTTAGGTTCGGTATTTTTACGATTTCCATGCAAACATTTCTGGAAAGCGGATGAGCAGCCAAAAAACCGTCAGCAATGAATCAGCATCACTTTCCACAGTTTACCAGAATATAGGTAGTGCAATCCGTGACTTCCTGCTGACCGCGAGTAACCCCTAACTGTGGGCCGCCATCTCTAATATCCATACCTGTACGTGTTGGAGCGTGACATTGGGTGCCGGCCTCGGCGCCAGACACCCACACGTTAGACAATCGCCACGTGCCTTGGGGCTGAGTCACCGGCGCGGAATGTCCCACCCTGGGGCTGGGGTCAGCCCGGACAAGCGGCAGCCGCGGCCGCAGCGCCTCCACCAGCGGGACGGGCACGGCTCCTCTCACCCGCACCCACACCCACACCCGGAACCGGCCGGGCCGCGGCGACCGCGGTACCGCACCCGCGGCCTGGGGGAACGGCACCGCCCCTCAACATTGGCGGATGCGGGTGTCTGAGCCCATATCTCCTGTATTCTGTATCTTGTGAACTCCTCCATGAGCAGGGCCCATGGAGGAGTTCCTGCCTGCACACTCCTATTCTTTTCTCACAAAGGCATTGTTTACGAACTTGGTGGTTTGTCTGCTCGCAGCTTCCAGCATTTAAATCTGTGGGCTGGTCCACCTCGCGTGAAATTGCAGTAGCGGTGGGGCAGGACTGAGCCGTTGACTGCATCTGGTATATGTGTCCTAGCTGCTCTGTGGCCTTGGGAACTATGCCAACTAGCGACGGCCAACTGCAGTCAGAGATCGCCGCTGAATACGTCACATAAAGGATGTCCCAGTATGTACAAGACCCAATTCATCTACAGAAATGGCTTAAAAATAGTATCTTTAGCTCCCCTGATACAGACAACAAAACGTCATGACATAACATGATGGTTGATCAGACGCATTTAATCTGTTGATTAAGCAAACACCTATTTTAATATTGTGGAAAACATATCGTTTTAAACATCAGAAAATGAAGCATCATTTTAAACATCAGATAATAAATATAATTTTAAACATCAGATAATGAAATATCATTTTAAACATCAGATATTGAAATATTATATGTCGTAACTCCTCAAATCTGAAATTGGAGACTGAAAATAAGTTGATGTCACGACTCCTCAAAATCGCGATTTTTCGAGACACAGAAGAATGATCAGCAGCTCCCGTAATAATAGCCAACCGTGATTTGGGCACCAACAAATCAAATAAGATGACTTTACTTTAAAAGGCAAATACAAGTAGAGATGTACCATGCTTAATAATATCCTACGTTGTGAGTTCTGAAAAATGGCTGGTTGTGAAAATGTATATCTATACACTTTGGTCCCATTCCTAGAGGGATGGCATACGTAAATGAGGGCCTACACGCCCGAGACCAACTTATACAAGACCATTCTGAAAGTCCTGAGGAAAACTCCGTAACAATGTTTTAATGTGAGTAGGTTTTCTTTCACCCCTTCGCCCTTACGGGGGGGGTGGTTTAACCCTAGCAGTGAATCGCCCCTAACAGACGCACAGTCCCGAGGCAAAACCTAGCGTGTTTGCGAAGAGAACTGGCGATTTATGCCAAATATCACGACTTTACGCCTTGGGGGCAAATTCCAGGTCAGACCAAGTACATGCTGTCTTGCCTGTAAAGGCCAAGTTTGCTGCTCTGGCGAGTACTGACCAGAATGTCACCTAAACAATCACGTTTAACGTCATCCAGGAGCGAGCCCCAGGACCAAGGGCCCCAGGAAGGCCGCGGATGCGGCTCGCCCGCACCGCCAATTAAATTTCAACCAACAGGGCCCAAGCCCTTCAGCACATCAAAGGCAGGGCCCTTACCCATCAGGGCCCTTTGGCGCGTCGCAGGAGCCCTGGCCCCCGAGCGAAATCGGCACGCCAAACGGCCAAACGTCATCATATAATCATCAGGGTAATAAGATGTTTGCTCTTTGACTCATATCCCATAGAGCTATTTGGCCCATTTGGATGCTTTTTACGCGTGAGGTCGGGCCAAGGGTCACAGATGCTAGACAGGGGACTAGCATCATTTTATAAGTGGATGCTCTGAATTTTAGAGTGACTGAATGAGGTGATAATGTTGAAGTTTGATGTTCGACAACCGTGTACGTTTAGGGAAATCACATTCATAGTGTTGGAGTACACATTCTGGAGCACACCTGTGTTGACGTTAAAATTTAGTCTCTTGGAGTTCAAATTTGAACCTTTGTAGGGAAGTTCGTGACTATTTTCAGGAGCACCTCTTCTGCTAATATTTGAGTAACTTCTTGCGACCAAATGCATTCAAGTGTTTCCAATAATCTCCCATAAATATTTACATATGTAAGCATGATAAAGACCTATCTTATCTCTGTGTCCAAATGCAGTGATATATTGCATTTTGGCACAAAGTTTCCTGTCAAACAGATGCTGGAAAGTTATCCTAGTTTTCTTTTCTGTAAGGTATAATTCGAACTCACATTAAAGTTTATTTATGAACTCTTGGCCCTAAAATGTTGTCTGTTTCGATTGGACAGCAAACCCGTTCTAAACAAAATTTCAAGTGTAGGGTATAATTGGCCAAGTCCCCATGCCATTCGGTCAACCATATGATATTTGACATATTTTGACTGCTAGTAAAGCTGCAGCATGGCGTCTTCCCTTCACAGAGGAACGGAGTTTTTTGCGGCACCTTCATTTCCTTCAGTAGCGGGTCACACCTCAACAGAAGGCTTCCCTGCGTGCAGGCCTTAGGCTGCAAGACAATGCCGCCTGCTTTGATTCTGAGCCACGATGTCGTGCTGTAACTGACACCATGAGGAAACATTCAATTTAAGCGAAGATGTCAAGGGCCGATAAGCTTTTGCAGTGTTACAGGTGCCGCCAGACCCGGGAACATAGCGTGGTATAGAAACTAATTCCTTGAGTCGGCTTGTATGTTCTTGGATTGCACAGCATTAGATCAACTGGCGTAGACCAACATGTTTTCACTGTGCTGACTAGCGATATGAAAAAGGAGAACGTAAACACGCGTTTCCTGATTACCAAATACATTTCCAACTTTCAGCAGCTAGATAGACTTGCATGCTTATTGTATGTTGCATGTGATGTGTTGTTAATTGAGACTCGAATGAAAGTATTCACGAAAAATTTCCATTAGGGACATGGGCCGGAATGGTGCAGCAAAGTTTTCATGTGGCGGTTCCGTCACTTTGCTATGATTTTTTATTGAAGGTTGCAGGTGGACTGCTACAGTGCCTATTATAATACATTTGTAGATACAATTTTGCATGGTAAATACTATTTATTTTTCTTTGAAGATGAATGAATTAATGTAGTCTTATGCAGTAAAGAACGATCAGAGAGCTTAAGTAGATAAGCTCTTAAAAAAACGTATCATATCGGTTGAAACTCATGTTTTTGAGTGTCCATAAGTCCACGTTCGCTAGATGACTAAAAAGCCTGCTGGCAAGATGAGGTAAACTGAAGCAATGTCTACTCTATACATTTCAGCTTTACAGGTCTAGTTTTTAATTTGATTAGATTGCTGGAAAGTCTCATCCCCGACTTTAGCAACAACGCAAAATTCCAACCTTTCGCTATATTTGTGTAGCTAAGGCTTATTCTATATTATTCTCAAGCATGAGGTTTTGTTGCCACCCCTCAGGTTTGGTTCTGGTTTTCAGATGACGGAGGCCAGCGCAGAGCCCCAAGTCTTGTTGTCACCTCTCAGGTTTGGTTCTGGTTTTCAGATGACGGAGGCCAGCGCAGAGCCCCAGGTCTCGCTGCCCGACTCCCCGCTTGCTAACGGCCCAGCAGGACACAACTCCAAGATGGGCCCGCTGGCGAAGCTGGACTCGGCTACCAGCGTGGTCGACGCCACGACGACAAACGCACAGGTCGGTGAGGAGGGCTGGAGAGACGAGGCTGAACGCCTGAAGTCGTGAAGCCACCACACTAAAGTCGGATTTCGGACGGGTCACTTATGCAGATATTTACCAATGAGGGTGTAAAGCTTTCGGCCCTTGGAGTTAACTGCGGCATAACATATGAACCCACCTGTCATCTTTGATCCTATAGGAGGCATACCAAAATATTAAACAAATGTCAGCTTTCCTTGAGGTGGCATTCACTACGCTAAAACTCACAGTGGCGCACTAGTGTAATTGAGCCAAGGAGACGGAGCAGCCGTGACAGACGAACGATTTGCATCGAGTGCCGCTGCCAGCACCAGGTTTGGCTTACATATATCGCGGTCTCAATGACCGGCTGTGCTGACTGATACTAACCAGACGAAAACAATCCCGCCGGCTAATAACGAATGAATGGCTTTGCGCCAGAGAACTCACTGGCCATTATCATGAGTACCTGTCTTCCCACGTTGACCAGCCCGTGGCAAGGGCTGGGGAAGTAGCGGCCGACAGCGACTGCGGCGAAAGCCAGCTGTTTGGGTCTGCCGCTACTTTTATTGGTGCCTTTTTCAGCGAGTCAGCAATGTATTTCCGTTAACGTGTCATGCAGGGTGTTCAGTAACACTGGTCAGAACAGGGCTAGTGTATTTTGGAAAGGTTGGTACACTGGCTCATGCGTTTTTTGCCTTAGGAGCACTAGGTAAGTTGACAGATAAGTACTTGACAATTTATCTACAACGGGTCGCATAGCTTTGTCGAGCTGGCTGAGGACCCCTTTAAATAAATCACTGGGCCAGAAATCTGGTCTTAAAATGACGGACTATTTCGGAGGTGAACAGCGTCCCTGAGTTCAAATTTCAGGAAGGGAAGGAAAATAGAATTCTTTGCCAGTGTTGTCCGATGTCACATGCGTATTTATTATGGCATGGGAGCTAGGACTTCTACCAAAAGTCACACAGCGCAGGCAAAGAAAGCACCAGCCTCCAATACCGGCTTTGTCTGAACTAGCGTAAAGAAGGCCCAGGCAGAAATACGGAACTCACCCAAATACCCCTTAGCCTTGTTCAGTACTGTTCATTCGCACAGCGCCCGTTGACAGTAAGCTCTGGTTTGGTTGGGGTAGGTCCGAAATTGTTTACTGTCAGTGCCGTGAAGAACGGTACTCTTTCGGGGTGTACTGGGGACAACACGTGTAAACAATTACATAGGAGCCGACGCAGATCGCCGACTGCCCGCCCCGCTCTACTTTCACCGCGGTTAATGGCGGCAAACAAACCTCTAGCTCGACAGTGCCAGTGGTAGCCTTTCTAGTATTCATTGCAAAGATGGGTCGTTTGCAGCCTGAGCATCACTTTGGTTCATGGATTGATCCAAAATGTGCCGTTCACGGGGCATGGGAGGGTAACAACAGGATTTATAGCTTGTTTAACGGCTGGGCTTGCTCATTTTATTGCCCCTAAGACGGTATCAGGTCCCAATACCGCGATTCCTTGAAGTGCCTTTAGAACGGCTTTTAACCCGCGCCCCACCGGGGCCGGCGCCACCTTCGCCCCACCGGGGGCCATCGATGGCCCCCTCTATCTCCAAAATATGGGCGTTAGCCAAATCTGCAAAGTGCAATAGAAAGCTCGCGGAATTCAGTAAGAAATACTCGCATGTTTTGGTGCTCAGGTCAATGGTTTGACCTCCAGAGGTCAAATTAGGTCAAGATCGGCTATTTTCACTCAAATATGCAATGATTAAGCCAACTGGGCATAACTCTTATGTCATTAGAGCTATTGAGGCCTGGTAAAGTACATTTGATACAAATTGCCAGTACTTTTTCCGCTATGTGGAACGTAAAGACCTCCCGCCAGTGGCTGACCGCCAGAGGTCACCTCGTGACCTAATATGACCTGAGGTCACGAAAGGTCAAAAAGTGACCTGCCGTATATCAAATGAAAGCCAGTGACAAGACAAACACGATGGTGTTTGTTTCACCGCTCTAGCTCAATTAGGTCAAAAGTTATTGTCAAAATACTGTTTTGACCTCTGGACCTGGATGACCTTGGAAAAGTCAAAGGCAAATATGACCCCTGAGATCCGTGAAAGGGTGTCCAAAAACGTTGTTCTGAGCAGTCTGAGTATTTCAATCATTTTGTGGCTTTTATATCATGAAATAGCTTTTCCCCATGCTTTCAATGGGAGAGGTCGCCCGTGACCTGACCTCAGGGCACGAAATCGAAAAACCCGGATATACAGCTTGTAGACCCTGGAGGGCATGAAGTGAGGAAGTTTCAAATCGATCGACTTTGAAATGTAGCTCTTACAGAGCTCTAAAGGTGAAGTGAGGTGACCTTGGTTGACCTCGTCTGGTGACCTGACCTTGGGTGACCCGGGAAAAATTTCAGGGATGATGGAAAATGATGCAGTGAGAGGTAGAGCCCTCAACCGCGGTGCTGCGCCTCGTCGTTTTCTGCTATCCCGAAAAACCTTAGGGGCCATCGATGGCCCCCCCGGTGGGGCGAGGGTTAAAATGTTTTCCCCGAATTCAAGGTTCCTTGAAGTGTATAAATATATACTGGTTTCGATAGTAGTTTTAGACATTCTATGATAATAGTTTCTGTTTTGAACAAAAAAACAAAATATGCCCAAGTGCCCTCGTGGGATATATATATATATATATATATATATATATATATATATATATAAATTTATTTGTGAATTTCCGGTTTTGCACTGTCTCGACATAGCCTTTTTCGGTAAATACATATTTTCCACAATCCTAGCCCTGTGTCTGCATTCATGTGTTTCCCACACTCGTTGCGGAACACACTTACAGGCCTTCCACAGCGACTAGACCAGTTGAAAATGTATTGACCCAGGACACCGCATACGGAAAGTGGCTTGTCTTTTTTGGTTTGGTTATATTCTCCCATGTACGGTGATAGCCACCCACTCGAGCAATGCGCTCCCAATCATACTTTCAAAGCATGATGTTATCGTTGTAATTACACCGTTAACGACCTGCTATTAGCTGCACTGTTAAAGTGATCCGGTCCTCCCGAGACGTGGTATCAACGTAGAACACAAACGATATCGTGACCAACCCTGGCTATAAAACTCTGGTAGCACCAGGCTCATGAATCACGGCAGGGCTCACGTCAGATCAGCTTAAGATACATGGTGTTTCGGACAGAACTATGCAGTGAGCCGCAGTGCAATAAGTTACTGTCTTATTGAGTGAACTGGCCTGCTGTAGACGCCAATGCTACCGATGGTTAACACTCGTCGAACCTGTCCGTCAGATAACTTCCAACACATCGACGCGCATTGCCAAGCGGTCCCAGGAGCTGCAGGCGAACGCTGCGGTATCCTCGTCCTCAGCAATAAAGGCCAACTTCGGCTCCCTCAGCACCACCGCCACCAGCCAGGCGCAGAACTTTAACCGCAAGGTCTCACAGACGCAGCTGAGTGGCTCCAGCGGCAACGGTCTGGCAGCGGAGGACGCCCGGCTGCCTGCCGCTGCCAAACTGTCCACCGCCGCCGCCAACAGCGTCCAGGCCGCCAGCGTCAACGCCGTGAAGGCGCTGCACGGCATGCCGTCAATAGCGTCGGCGAACGACGTCCGACAGCTGAAGGAAAGCTTCAACAAGCTGAAAGGCCTGCGGCCAATGAACGGGCCGGCTGACTCGCTGTCGATGGAGAACCTGGCGGACGGCGACCTGCTGACCATGGACCTCGGCGGCAGCTCTGCTGACCAGAGCGGCGGATCGCAGGCCAACGTCAATGTCTTCGAACAGAAACAGTCCTTCTCCAGCTCCAACAAGACAATGGTGACAAACGACTTCAGCGCGGAGGAGTCGACAGCCAACAGTGCGCAGACCACGCGTTTGCAGCAGGGTGACAACTTGTACAGCCAGAACGAGGCCAGCTCGGATATGCGCGCCCGACTCCAGATGAACGGTGTCACCGCGGAGAAGGGCCTCTCCACTCGTCAGGTGAGTGCCGCTCGCAAGGCTAGCGGAGTGCTGCTGACTGGCTGGATTTCCGATATGCCCATGCGTGCCCACTTGTAAGACCATTAGGACAGGATTGGACTCGCCAGTTTTTGTAGTGCCGCATAAAAGTATGTGTGCAAATGCACCGAGAATGCGGAAACTTCGTGTCTGGTGGAGACACTGTCGGTAAGTCTTGCTACACTTCACACAAACGTTATCCACACCTAAAGAGGAAAACGGAGTGAGGAAATTCGAACCGAGGAAGCTCTCTTTGTTGGTGATCGTAGCTGCCATTGGCGGTCATCATCCGAAGAACAAGGGGTTATTGAGTACGGATGCCTGTATATTTGTCAACTCACTGAGCCCGTGAAATTAATGCTAGTTGAATTACTCAATGGCCCGAGGATTTTCGATTTAATTATTGTTGGGCTGTTCCCGCGGTATGTGTCTCACTGAAACATCACTTCGGCGCTTTCCTTGACGTTTGCGAGTGCGCATGGTGATCCTGTGCTGAGCATAGAGCCTCCTTCCACTTTGCTTGTATCAGGCACTGCTCAAGGCCGTCCATTGTTTCACCCCTGCAGGCGATGGCGTGCCTTTTCCACGCGATGGATACTGGCCCTTGTTCTGGTACTGCCTCACTGATACTACTATCTCAACCATGGGGGATGATTGGCTCAGTAGATGGTATCGATGTCTCCTGAGCCACAGGTCCCGGGTTCAAGTCCTGTTGGATCCTCAGAATAAGGTGCTCTGATCATTCAAATCCCTCCCAACAGGGTGAGGGTCGGCGACGCCGGATAACCCTGGAAGTTGGTGCGTCCTTAAACCCAAACAAGTAATTAATCAATACATTAACTATCGCACGGATCGCAGAGGAAGTTTGCGGTAGCTACCACACCCCAGACGTGAAGCTGTCTGGTGACTGACGACTGGCTTAGAACTGGTGTTGACGACCTTCCGAGTTTTAGCTGGCCGGCCGTTACCGCTAGTGCCGCGTCAGATGCGTGGAGCAGCTGGAACGGTGACCTGGCGACCATCATCTTTACCTTTAAACGCAAAGGACCAGGCCTTCCCTTATGCGTTCCATGCGCTTGTTTTGGTTTCCGTCGATATTATAATTTGGCTCCTATCACCCGACTAGATGCAGACTGCCTCAGAGAGCAGTATCGAGGCAATTCACCCGCAACTAACTCTAGAAAATGTACGTAGGTTCACGTTGATAGCCAGGAGTAAAAGCTAAAATTATCAGTCTAGCACCGATTTTTTGGAAGGGGGAGAGAGGGCTCATCTATTGGGGGTGCACATCCCTCCACCCCTGCTCCCCCCAATTCGACGCCGACAGCTGTACCTACAGAAGCGATAGACTTGGACTGAACGGTGCGCAGATATGGGGCTCAGGTGTATACATGGCCGCTAGCTCTGGCCAGTCGCCTGAAACGGACCCGTGCTTGGCCTTCCTGTCATTGCCATTTGAATGACGGATTTGTGAACCATTTTTCCCCCATGATGGGACGTAGTGCCGAAACCTTTGTTTGCAGGTATTGGAACGAATGGGAAATAGTTAATTGGTCAATAGTCGAGACAGATATCAAACTCACATTCAGCAACCTACAATGTTGTTTACTTTGGAGCACCTTCCAAAGATACTTTATCATGGATATTATCGACTGGATAGCCAACTAAAATATATTAGGGAAGCTAGAAGTAACTTTGCCAAGCATTTTCTCCAATGTTCCACTGGCCGGGGCCGATAGCCAGCGGACATCATCCATTCTGTCCATTCGTGGTGATCGCACTTGCCGTAGTTCGCTTTTGATGAGTGATGACGCCAACAAAGCAGACTTGGTGTATTTCCGTTTAGCCGTTACGACTATCAGTGACCTAACCAATTTTCATGGTATTACTCTTATCTCGCTTCCGTACATCATGCCAATAGCATAGAGAGAATCCCGTCGTCCAATGACGTGCTGTCGTTAAATGACGTCAGTCGGCTTGAAAAAAACGCAACGTAGTGATGACGTCATGAGCAACCATGAGTGGCAGATCCGGTACAAACTTCAGCGGCCTAAACTGCGCCAATCAAAGCAGCAAGGCACACGGAGCGATGCAACTCCGAGACGGGTTGTCAGATGCGTAGCTGCCCAACATCAGTCCTGAAGGCGCTGACGGTGTGAGCCGCGGCGTTTGGCTACCGGTTTGATATAGAGGGTGAGGACGGCATTTGTGCACGAAATTACTGTCCCTGAAAATAAAACATTACTGTGCTTTTACTTTAATATGAATTCAGCAGACTTGGCTCGTCTTTTCTGTGCAATACGGTCCCTCGATCCCAACCAATAAATTGGCTTTTCACTTGAATCGTAACCCTGTAGTTGCCGCGGAACCGGCCAAAGTCCTTCGTCATCATCTCCAGACGCCTGTCCCTGAAGGCCACGGTGATTGTTAGATTCAGGCCCGTCCCTGGTGCCGCCGGTGGAACCGCAGGTTTCTCCTCTCATATCGTACTACATTAAATGCAGACTTGCCGTGTACAAATGGTCAGTCTGAACTTTGTAAGCATGTAGTGCCCCATGCCACCAACATTTAGAAAAGTTGAAAAATATTCAACTAAATAGGGGTCAATATTCGCTATTTTCCCCTGACGCCAGTTAAGCTGCTGACCAATGGTCATGTTGCACAGCACGTCTGAAGGTCACGAAGGCCCGGCTGGGAGGGAGGGGCACGCCAGGTCGATGAACGCTGCCAGGCGGAAGCATGCCTCGGGCGTGTCTGGGGTCCGTTCCACCGGGGAGCTGGCAGTTCGCCGCGCAGGCGCCTCACCAATGCAATGGTGTGCTCTGGTGTCCGGTGCTGTGTTGACCTGGGTGACTGGTCTCAGATGACTCGTTTTGTGCAGTCTGTGCGCATTGATCCGTGACGACAGCGGTGGCCCCCGGATGGCTCCCGCCTGCTACATCAGACGACGTCGCAGCATAATGCAGAAGACAGGACTTCGGATACCTGAGTTAAACTGGCAATTTGATCATTTAGAACGGTTGCAGCAATGAGTTGCCATGCCATCAAGATTTGTTGGCGCCTTTGGCACAAAGGTTTTAAATCCGAATTAACTTGTATTTTGCATGCAACATTGCCAAGTTCCTTGCCAGGGATACTTTGACGACCTTGCCGTCGTGTAAACACACATCCATGGGAAGTTACTCAGCTCATATAGCTGTGGAAAAGTGCTTTGACGCTGAGGGCAAAATCATACTGTGGATACAAATTACTCTACCCCGGTTAGGAGCTGTTACGAGAGGTTATTCCTACCTGGGGATAAGAGCCATTTTCCATCGTAGACACGGGTCTTGCCCCGGGGTGTTGAGCTAGGGTAGGGTTCACTTTCGGTAACCTTTTGTCAGTTTGTCACTGGAGTTTCTCACTACCCTCTACATGAGCTGAGAGCTAGAGTAGAGCTGCCACCGACAAAGGGCATTATTTTAAAGGAGGAGAGGCAAAGGCAGAACGAGTGCACTGTGCAAGGTACTGCAGTGAATTCAAATGCAATTCAAAGTATCACGTTTGGTGAGTGAGTTGATTTACTGCTTCATGAATGCGTGACGGTGCACCATCAGTCACTGACCCGAGTGTTTGCGGTGCTCAGGAGGAGGAGCACGTGAGAGCTGGCGACTTCAAGCACGACGAGTCGCGCTCGGCGGCGGTGGCCGGCGCCAAGCTCTCCACCGCCGGCTTCAGCACCCAGAGGGTGGCCATGGCTGAGGACGAGCAGCGTCAGACGGTGGCCTCGGGCGTCGTCAACACCGAGCAGCGCAGCTCCGCCTCCACCCACTCCAAGGTCACCATCAGCAAACAACAGGTGAGACACGGAGCTGACGTCGCCTTGGCAACACCGCCGCATCGTGCGTGTGCGTAATCGGTCCTGTTTGGGACCGTCGGCGCACCTTGTTGTGTAAACAAACTGGAGGTGGGCGGGTTCCGCAGAAGACTTCAGCTGCTTCGGTCTGAATGGGTGCCAACGCTTCACGAGATGTAAGCGTGGTTAGCTGCCACATCGGGCTTTCCCGGAGCGGCGCGCTGCCAATGCCGCTAACGCCGTCGCCGGCGCCGTGACAGTTGGCCCAGTGCGTCGGAAACGGCGGCGGAGTGGATGCACCCCGTGCCACTTGTGCTTCCAGTGATCAGTGGTTTGCCTCGCATTGAGGGTGCTGCCTCGTATGAACAAACAATACGAAGTTAGGTTTCGAGTCAGAGACCATCTATTCGGAAAAGTATCCTGTTGCAAAGTAGTTTGTTGCTCGCTATTGATTTTAGAGTGGTTTTGCATCACACATTAAGCTAAATACTATAACTGCTTCAGACGCAACCTCAAAATTTCAACTTTGTGTTTAATAAGATGTGTCTCGATCTGAAAAAAGTCCAGATATGTCACGAGAATATGTGTATCATATATGCCTATATATGCCTATCATTCACATCAAATATGTTTCGGAATTTTGTCACGTGTTCGTGAAGATGACGGGTGTGTTTTCGACAGGGTCATGTGACAACGCCCACCAGTTCTTCAGCGGCGCTGGCCGTGGAGTCGTTAGATCGGCTGGAGCGCAGCAACAAGCCGGAGGACTTTGACCGTGCGCGCGACCACTGCTCGCAGCAGGTCCGACACCTGCTCAGTGGTCTGGACCAGTGCGCGCAGGAGCAGCAGGCATCAGCCATCGACCAGATGGACATGATGATGCAGCGCGCCTGGCGCGTGCCCTCGTACGGGCGCGAGCTGGGCACAACACTGTCCGAGGTCATCAAGAGCGACGGCGGCCTCGACGTGCTGATGCGAACGTGCAACACGGGCAGCAAGGAGATGGACCTGAAGAGCGCGCGCGTGCTCGGCCAGTGTCTGACCTCAACGAACAGGGCGTATGTAGTGGAGCGCGGACTAGATAACGTGGTGCAGTCGGCCTGTCGCACGTGCGCGGACGAGGCTAACGAGCAGGAGTCGCGCGTCGGCTCCGGCATCCTGGAGAGCCTGTTCAAACACAGTGAGGACACGTGTAGTGATGTGGTGCGCATGGGTGGTCTGGACGCGGTCATAACACAGTGCAGAAAGAAAGACGTGGAGACGCTGCGACACTGCGCCTCGGCGCTGGCCAATCTCTCTTTGTACGGTGGTTCGGAGAACCAGCAGGCTATGATGAAGAGAAAGGTACCCACCTGGCTCTTCCCCCTGGCCTTCCACACCGACGATAACATTAAATACTACGCCTGCCTCGCCATCGCCACAATGGTGGCGAACCAGGAGATCGAGGCAGCTGTCCTCAAATCGGGCACGCTGGATCTGGTGCATCCGTTTGTGACGTCCCACGACCCAGCCCAGTTCTCCAAACAGACTCTCACCAACCTCACTAGTCATAGCGACAACTGGCTACGACGCCTGGTACGAGTGCTCACCTCCAAGCGCGAGGAGGCTGTCAAACTGGCCGCTTTTCATTTCTGTATGGAGGCGGGTGTGAAAATACGAGAGGGATATCCGGAAGTGTTTCAGAAGATCGGCGCCATCGAGCCGCTGAAGAAGGTGGCGAGTTCGCCCAACGCTGTGGCGTCCAAGTACGCGGCGCAGGCGCTGCGACTGCTGGGCCAGGAGGTGCCGTATGAGCTGAGCCAGCAGGTGCCGCTGTGGAGCGTGCGAGATGTACGCGAGTGGCTGAAACAGGTCAGAAGCGCCACTGCCCGCCACGGGTGCAGGCGGATTAGCTAGTGTTTAGGCGTTACATGATTACAGGTAAACTGAAAACCTCACATATCAACATTGGTTGTGGCTTCTCTGAATGGTTTTTAATGGTTCTTTCTGAGCAGGTACAACCCTATTGATAACTCTGGAGCTTTTCCCTTGGTATGTGTTCATTCCGTTCTCTGACACATAAGGGTTTACTTCTGATTCAAGGTTGTATTACTTATCGAACACTGGGCTTTAGACCCGAATATAAATTCTAGTAACTGTCCTGATCCAAAGCCTGTGGCATCTTCAGATCGACTTTCCGGAGTATGCTGATGCGTTTGAAATATCCCGCGTGGACGGCGACCTTCTCCTGCGAATGACGGAAGACATGCTGAAAGACGACATCGGCATCAGCAACGGCATCCTCCGCACGCGCTTCGTGCGCGAGCTCAACAACCTGAAGAAGATGGTGAACTACTCAAGCTGCGACAGCACCGGGCTGAACACCTTTCTGCAGAGCATCAGCCCGGAGCTTAGCGTCTACACCTATCAGATGTTAAAGTCCGGAGTGGACAAGGACTACCTCAGGTGGGACTGCAAGCTGACGCCGCAGCCTTCTGAAAACTTCTCAAATGTAAATTTAACGCTGGGAATCTCTAGGGAGCGGGGTTTTGTGTTTTCATGCATAATATGTTTCGCAAAAAATCAATACGCTTTGGCAGTTATATAGACTCTTTTTCACAGAATCCTGCATGATTTAGCCTTGTTTCGAAGTTTTCGTGCAATATTTTGTGCAGAAGGAGCAAACATCTCGGTTTCATTCGCAATTTTAATGTTACAATTCCTTTTCAATAAGCTTGAGTCGTCCACGAAGCTTTGTTTTGATATTGGTGTTTATCAGTACGCGAAGTTAGGTGAAATAAAGGCCTTATAATTTACGCCATGAATGTTGGGTTAAGTCATTTTTGACACAGCCTCATTGACTGAAGACTGAGCCATGACACTGTACCTGTTCTTCGAGAACTGGAGACGTTTTGAATGCTGATGACGTTGCCACAAAATAATAATGCATTAGTCTGAAGGTCTAAAAAACAAAAATGTTTTCGGTGTGTCTTGCTGTCAACAGCGTAGAATTTAGAAATTTACAAGAAATTTACAAAGAAGAAAGACTCCAAACGATTTCCAGCTTTCCAGCCATGCCCTAAGACAAGCTAATGCCAACAGAATTGTGTGAAGCTAGCTTTTGGACGATGGTTATAATCGAAAGCAAGTCTAAGGAGCCATGGAAATAGAAACAAAAATGTTTTCGGTGTGTCTTGCTGTCAACAGCGTAGAATTTAGAAATTTACAAAGAAAATGGAATAGCCACGTATATGCCACTAATCTTTGTTTCTAGGGCGAACCGTAGTATCATTGAGAAATCATGTGAGCAGGTGCCACGGAGACATTGGTAAAGACCCGCAATATTTTTTCAATTGCTGAGAAGGTTCACCATGCCATGATGGCTGGGAACCCCTGATCTACCGGAAAGTTATTTCAATTCATAACCCGTTCAAAAAAGTCCACATTGGCTTTAAACATGCAGTTTTTTAACGAATAAATATTATTATATTCCAGTGCGATTTGGCTAGATGCCGCCCGCTTAAGGCATACTTGAGAGACTTGGGTAAATGAAGTAACATTTTTGGGGGACACTTCCCTTCTTATTCTGTAAAACAATGTAAATCAATATAAAACAATGTAGTATCAATATAGCATATGATTGAGGGGCGGATCCACGGAAGTTGGGGGCGACCACCAACCCCCCCTCTTTCGCCTAACTTTAAGTACTGTAAAGAAACGGCCTCCGGAATGGGTCTTCCCGCAGGGGGCCCCAGTGATGTCCGATAAGCCTTCCAAAAGTTTATTTTGAGGGACATTAACGCCATCCGAATTTATCTGGGGTCCATAAGTTGATCTCAGCCCCCCAGTTTTTCTTAGCTCCCCCCCCGAGTGTTGGCCACGAGGGACCCCAGAGTTGGCCTCGGCCCTCCTCCCCAAGTGTTGGCCTTGGAGTCACAAGCGTTGGCTTGGGGACCCCAGGGTGATCGAGTGATCACCGGAACTGATCCCGAGCGTTTTTAGGTGGATCGCGCACAACAAGGTCTCAACGTTCCTCGGGGGTCCCAATGCTTGGCTCGGGGCCTCAAGATTGGCCCAGGGGATACAATCGTTATTCTCAGGGGCCCCCAAATCGTTAATCTCGGGGGAGCTCAGAGTTGACCTCGCGTGCCACCAAGAGGTTTTTTCGAGGGCCACGAAGTTTTGGTCTCGGAAGGCTCAGAGTTGGCCTCGGGGGCCCAACGTTGGCTCGTGGGGCCCAAGAGCTTGCCTTGGGGGGCCCGAACCGTTATTCTCACGGACCTCAATCGTTGGTCTCGGATGTCAAGTATAGGCATCTAACAAAATTTCAAGTTTGCAAATATTTTGCGCTCGTTAAATGACAAAATGGCGGGGGTCACCCCTGAAGGGCCCTCTAGTAATTCTTCCCTGGGGAATCATCCACCCCCCGCCCCCTAGAGGCAATTCTGGATCCGCCCCTGATATAACTCTGATTAGACGTCAAAGAGAAAGCGACGAATTTAGATCCCTTCTTATCCCACCCGTATTGTATGCAGAACCTCCTCAGCTTGGCTGGCACTCAGGAGGTTTATTTCAGCCGCCGGTCATAAAGTTCGCCCGAAGATATCTCAGTTTGGCAGGTTGTTTAGTGGCTGTGCTGATTTAGCGCCGTTGAAAGGCTCCCTTGTTTTGGCAGGTATCTAACAGACGAGCAACTTCTGCGGGACTGTTACATCTATAATTCAATACACAGGCTTCGGATACAACAGGCCGTCACACGTGAGTGGAGCGAACGTCGCGCTCGGCTCTACAGATTCGTCAACATGGTATTGAGCTTACACGATAAAATGTGCACAACTTCTGCTGAGGGATAGTAATTCTGAGTGATTACGGGTCACGTTATTATATACAACTCGCCAATAATCTGATCAGTGCAGAAATCACGAAAACCCGGGGACACGTCGCCTCCTATTTCCCGATAATGTTGTGTATAGCCCTTGATGGCTTGTTGGCAGATAATATTGATGGCCTCTATTATTCATCAAGTAGATACCGACTTCATTGCTTGTGGGTAGAGATACTCCCAATGGTCCCTATGATTCATCATCAAACACCAGCTTCGTTCAAGTTGACTGCAAATTGTCCATCGTGGTAGTTGTAATTATATGCAGACAGAGCTGTGGGTGACGTTTTCACTGGAGCGGCCACCCTGTGTGTATAACCTACAGAGGAGGTGGCGCCACCGGAGCCGCCGGACGGCGTCAGCAAGACGCTCGACTGCTTCATCTCCCTACCGACGCAGCAACGGCAGTCAGCTGGCCTCCCTGCTCAGGGTCCACCTCTCGCTGCGCAACTTCTCCGTCTTCCTGGACGTTGAGCGGCTGGAAGCCGGCAAGTTTCACAACAACCTGCTGAACTCGGTGCGGCAGGCGCAGAACTTCATCCTGGTGCTGACGCCAGCGGCGCTGGACCGCTGCATTGACGACGTCGACCAGAAGGACTGGATCCATAAGGTAGGGACTTGCACGAGGTCAGGGCAATGCCCTTCCGGCTCTTGTGTCTTGGCGCCTAAAGACAGGTTACAGCCACTTCAGCCTAATGATCAGCTTGTTATTATGTCCCATGGATGAAAGTGACTTATCCTCTACCTCTGTTCCAGTTCCCGTCGCTCAAGTTTTAAAAATGGATGTCAAGGTGGTCAAAGTAAGGCTGTTAGCTAGCGGTCATGATATAAAATCGAATTTACTATAATGTAGCAGCGACAGAATCTTGATACCTGTGGCCAACTTCAATATGTTTGCAGGAAGTAGTCACCGCGCTGCAGGCCAAATGCAAAATCATTCCAATCATGGACAACTTCAGTTGGCCTGAAACTGAAAAGCTGCCGGAGGACATGCGACCCATCAGCACGTTCAACGGCATCACGTAAGCAAAAATAGCCGAAAAGAAGTGCACAAATTTGAATCGTCCATGTAGTTTGTTTTGCGGTGAGCTGGACGTCCAGTATCCAGCACCTAGGCGTATAACAAGGTAGGAAAATATTAAATCAGATAGCTGATCACTTCATTAAAAAACTGCGTTTGTGCTCTGGCGAGGAGCATTATCAAAAACGACAGATAGTATGCTTTGGTGGATCCTCTCAAATAGCAGATAGAAAATCAAATCGAACACAATTTCAGGAAATAAAAAATGTGTTGCAATGTGAAATCTTAGCACAAGCCGAAAACGATTGTATTCAACTAAACTTGTATACAACTTCCATTGCCTTAGTAGTAGTATTTTTATTTAAGGCCACATCAGCTGCTCTAGGCGATACGGTGCCCGATATTTATAATTTCCTTTGTCGGTTTCAAGGAATTATTTAGAACAAAATATAAAATGTTAAGCACGAATCTGTTATCCGAGCCCCCAGTTACAGCTGTGTGTAGAATATCGCATCCAGCAGCTGCTGGGTCCGGCACAAGCACAGGTTCCGACACGGGTGTCCGGCTGACCGTGCCCTGTTGCTGCTCAGGTGGGTGCACGACTACCAGGACGCGTGCGTCGATAAGCTGGAACGCTTCATCCGCGGCGACGTGGAGCGGCCTGACGTGCGGTACGTGCCGCCTGCTCTCCCCCGTCCAGCCGGACCCTCCCCCACACCTACCAGCGCACACACAGCAGCGAGTCGGCCAGGGACGCCAGACAGGTATACCCGCCGCCACCGCCAGAGCATGCCCGGGCCCGGGCCGGACGGCAGCCCCGCCCCGCCCTCACGCTGTCCGTGTGTCTGGCCCTGCTGGGGAGGCTGAACTGGTCACGGAGAGGTCACGGCCTAACACGGGCTCGCCTCTGGCGGCCCAGCTCAGTGACTAAATCAGGTGGCCAGAGCGCCGCCACCTGCATGCGACACCTGGCATGCTGGTGTGCTCCGAGGGGTTTGGCACCAACTGCTCTGTAGCGGGGCTGACCTAAACACCGCCGTGGCCGGGTTTCCTGCAACACGGGTCTCGTGCCGCACGGTCATCGACTGCTGATCGGAGATTGGCACATGCACCATGGCATAAGGAATGACCAGCCATGTGTTCGGTTGCTATGCCAGAAGCGCCGAATCTTCCAAGCGCTGAGTGAAACTGCACATCAGGGCACTTGTTGTGACCTCAGAATGAAATTGCTCGTATATTTCCGTAGTTCAAGTGTTGTTTTCGGACGTTCAAGGGCATGATGAACAGCTTTTCTCTTTAATATTGCTTGATTGGAGCACAACTGGTCCTTAATCCTTACTTTTTGTCGGACTTCGGCGAAACCCGACTTATTTTGTTTTCGTGTCAGTCAGATAAACATATAGGTTTTTCCGGTCATATGTGTCATGATCTTTGGCTCAAGCTTGTATGCATTTAGGTCTGGTTCAAACCTATTGGCGGGGGAGTTGTTTTCTGTTCTCAGAATATCAGAACCGCAAATAGTGTACCCGCTTACTAGGATTGTACCCCGTCTACAATTAGCTTAAATTCATTTCAAGTTCGATTTCTGAGCCAGCTAAGTTCCTTTATCTTACATTTGAATCAAGCTATCTCCTTGCGGGGCCAAGCTGGAACTAAAACGATCTTAAACGACCCCAAGGCAGGAATCTAGCGTCAGGTCTATTTTAGAACTAGACCGAAGATACATATACTCTACGCCGATTAAGAGAGCTGCTATGATCTATTTTCCCCAAGGAGTTCGAGACATACTGACAGTTCAGTGGCACAGTTGCTTATTCACGCACTTGCCACGACTTACGACTGCGGCGTGCTCCTTAGCTGCTACCGATGTGTGTACATGAGGCAAACGGCGACTCGGAGGTAGACATTTTCCATCTACGGTATTCACTGACCATCTGAACCCAGCCATAGACGCCGTAACTCACCAAGAGCCGTTTTCACTACAACAAGATCCCGAGGGGTCACAGAGGCCCGGGTGTATTCACATTAGATAATATCTATGGGAATCCACTTGCGTACTGGCCCCTAGATATCGGCCGCCGCAGAAGCAAAATACGCCATAAGCTGCTTGCTTGTTTTACCGAAAATTGGACAAAAATAAAAGTAAGCCGAAAATGTTCAAATATTACAAATATTTCAGAAAATGTGTTCATCATGCCCTTTTACATCCGCAAAACAATCTTACTAAGCTTATATACAATAATTTGCATTATTTGGGTCATCGCTCTGTACCCTACTGCTCACGTGACGACAGCTAGTGTACAAAAAACTAACCCGGGCAAGGTGACTTACAAGCTTGTGGCGCAAATGGCTCGGTGAGACTTCGGCCCAACACATCGCCAGTTGATACGCACAGGCAATGGCTGTCGCTGAAGGGTATTTAGTTCTGAGCAGTGTGAACGGTTTCTTGTTTTATCATTCGCATGCTGTCATTATGTGCACTACTGGGGCACTCGTACTTGTGACCGGTTTGGGCGTGTTCCAATTATTTTTCAGATAACTTTAAAAATATAGAATGTCAAAAGAGCAATGGGATATGTATTATTTAGTTTGCTTTAAAATGAGTCACTGTAACACTTTTCATTGATAAAAGGATGGGCCATTATTCGAATATTTCGTAGAGTCACTTTTTACGTTAACGCAAAAACTGGCCAACTTTAGCCCTATTGGGTGTTCCTGTTTCCAGTCTTTTCTCAGAATAGGATGATTTTGTTTAAACAGTCTTGTGCTGCATATGGATAAAATCAAACGAACCCGTGGACGAAGCCAGCCAACACGCACCGCACGTAGTGGCCTGCCTGACTGACACACTGCCCCCTCGCAGGTACAGCCCGGCGCTGCGCACGCACCCCAGTCAGATGCGTTTGCCGGGCTCGCGCGGCCAGAGTCCAGGTCGCCTGACGCCGGTGGCGTCGCCGCTGCCGCGCCGCCCACGGCGCTACCAGACGCGCCTGGCGTCGCCGGCGACCATGCCGCGCAGCCGCAGTATGGACGCCCTTCTGGCCTCGGGCCAGCGGCCGGTGCGCGGCTCGCCGCGCGATGAGCCACCGGACGATGACGGCCGGACAGCGCCCGAAGAGGGCGGGTCGGAGGCTGAGACCAGCACCGACATGTCACAGCATCACGCACCTGCGCAGGAGTCACCCCGGCAGCACGCAGCGGAGCAGCATGAGGCAGAGCGCCAGGAAGCAGAGAAGCCGGGCAACGGAGAGCTCACTGATCCGAAAGTGGATCAAGAACGAGCGACGGCACCCGACGGCCAGCTGTCCAATGACGGAACAGATGGCAAGAGGCAGGCGAAGCCGTCTCTGTTGCCGCAGCGCGCGGCTGTCTCGGCTCCTCCGCGTCGTCCTCCGCCGCCGGCGCTTCTGCTGAGTGCTCCCAGTCAGGAGCAGGCGAACCCGCCGACGCCGAGCGTCGAGCGCCGAGCGTCCAGAACCAAGCCCAGCTCCGGAGCCGACAGCCCCGTGGGACGCCGCATCCGCCGCCGCTCCGAGCAGACACCGACCACGCCGCCGGCACCGGAGTGGGAGACATCTATCGGCGCAAGACAAAGTAGACGTTCGGATTTATCCCGCCAGAACCGGCTGCGCAAGTCCAACGTCGTGGAGCGTGCCCTCACCAAAGTGCGTTCCGCAATTGCCAAAGAAAACAAATAATCCCTCCACAGAAACATGTCCCCAAGTACAGTCGGAACCAGTGTTCTAGCTAGGTAGCTTTCACGTGTTTTATATCAAATGTATTCCTTTCAAATTAGCTACGTGAAGAGTACCAGTGCATTGTTGCATCCCTGTGGTCCTGCATAAGGGAAAGCCCAAAACTAAAGCTGCGGTGGCTAAGAACAGGTCAGTGTGGGGGTAAGCCGTCATTTTTTATCCAATTGAGTCCTATCGCGGTTAGCCATTGGGCAACGCCCAATAACTTACTTGTAAAGCAATGTTTCCTGGTTCCGTGATGTTGCACGTTGAAACCCTCGTGTCCTGTGCCCAGTCTGTTTTTGTGTACCGACCTGTATTTTGGTGTATTCAGCTTCGGTAAAAGCAGCACCAGATAGCACGTGTAAAGCAATTATGCTTTTTAATTTTGATCAACATGGTTATGTTTGAGCAGTATGATGCGGTGTTTGTCATGATAGAATCATGCAGACTTAGACTTGACCAGTGCCTTGAGTTCGTGTATGACACGAATATGTGTTGATGTATGCACGTGATTAGGATGATGCGAATGCCCAATCTGTTGTTTTAATGCAGACCGCCAAGTCCACTTCGGGTCGAGGGGCAGAACCACGGCCTTAGCTTTCCTCACTCGCCATTATGTTTATCACTGTCACTGCTCCGTTCGCCCACGTGTAGTTTGATCATGACCTCTCATCACTAGCATCATGTCCCGTGATTGTTATCATCGTGAAATTAATATTAAATCGCAATCAATCTTTTTCGCCGTCTTGAAGCTGTGTTCCTCCATTAACAAAAATGCATGCAGCATTAAGGATTAAGAGGCAGAATTTTATTTGTAATACAATTGCATCCATACGTCACGAATCAGAGATCAGCACTCGCGGTACCGAGACGTGCAGCAGCGAGTCGAGACAACAACGCTACACAGCTCCGAAGTCGGCACCAGTTCCGGTCGCAGCGTCAGTACTTGCATCCTGAGGGGGGAGTGGGAACAGTCGCGTTTCAGGGGGCGCCGGCGGTTCCAGGTGCCGGGGCGCGGTTTGGGGACACCGGGTGGGACGATGAGGGCGTACCCCTCCGGCCCTTACCCCCCCCATCCACCTACGTCTCACATTCGATGGGACTACTTCCGGACCTCCTGCGGCCTTACAATGTCTGAACTTCTAACCTAAATGGGCCGAATGGGCGCGTTAGAAGTTCAGTTAGGGCAGAGCCGTAAAATTATCAAAATAATTATGCACGACAAAACTTGCATTATCCAACGGTCTCTTTCGTCTTGAGAAGTAGGCTGACCCAAGCGCCTACCACTGTATACGTGTTCTTTCAGCAGACTTTTACGCCTGGAAATATCTGAGCTGGATGGTGGAATCGAGTGAAACTTTGTGTCGAAAGAGCGCCGCACCAGAATTTTCTTTCGGTTATATTTGGAAATTACAAAGTGCCAAATGGAATAAGACCAATCACATTTTTGCAACTAGATGGAAAGGAATTCCTTCGGGGTTTGACTCACGGTCATGGATATCTTCACTTTTAATTATAAACTGTGCGGAAATTCAATACAGGAAACTTTGAGTGAAGTGGCACATTCCAGTAGTGGTTTCTTGGCATGCTTTACCAAACTGCTATTTCAGTTCAAAACTGTTTGTAGAAGTTGAACATTCCCTTACAAAAACACCCATATATTTAAAGTACATAGTGCCCGTTTCGTACCACCTACAAGGGAACGTAGAAATGTTTCCACCTGATAACAATATTTGTACACACCTGACTTTCAAAACCTGACCAAAAACCAGGCTCTGCATCGGAAGCCAATGCATCGGAAGCCAAACAGGGTTAGTACCCACAGTTTTGAAGATGTGTATGAGAATTTGCGGCCTGTCGGGTCGACCAATGAATCCAACCCGGAACCCGTGAAAGAAAACACTTTGTTTCGGAAGTAAATTGGACACCTGCCATTTATGGCGGGTGACAAACGACCGAAAAAAACTGAGTTTTAACTTCGTAGTGTCTTTCAAAGGAACACAACTCCCGTTTTCTGAGCATGACCATTTCGACATGACACGCAGCAAACACAGCATCCGCCGTGTCACCCACTGCCTCCGCCCGTCCGCGGCCCAACAAACAACAACCCCCAATACAACCAAAATTAAAACCCCCCACACACGCCCCCCCACGCTACATAATCAAAACCCCACCACCCCAACCCCCCGGCCCGCAAGCTTCGAGTCAAGCCGCAGACGCCGTTGGCCATGCCCTATCAATTATGCATTCCCGGCTGATACTTGAAGCCGGTACGCCTTCCAGGCCGTGCCACGGAGGCGGAGGTAGCTCCGGTGCGCCGTGCACGCGGTCTCTGACAGCACGCTCAGCGAATATCAAACACAGCCATCAATCGTAACGGCCGCCAGCACACAGCCCGCGATTTCGGGGCAGAGCTACTTCCTCAGATATGCGATTCTGCAGACACTGCGCTGATAGGTGACCACAGTCGTTCGTGGGGCCTCAGCCGACGTCGAACAAGATTCCATCATCACTTTTTAGGGGGAATATTGACTAGCTTAGATAGTCTGGAGTGGAAAATCAGACTGCAATGTGAAGGATGTAAAGGATGTCCTGATTTCTTTCCACATTTTACCTTTACAACGTAGAGGAAGTATATGACCTGTTCTATCCCATATACTACGACTATTGCTATCTTGGTCGATTTTTGGTGCAATTGGCACTGTAATTGTGTTTTTCCTAGTTTACTGCGACCAAACTGAGCCGCTTGCCGGTAGGGCTTACCATTATTACAAAGGCCGAAGACGGTCCAAGCGAGCATGTCTGAGCAGACTATCGTTTTAAAGAGCATCAATGCATCTCTTTATTGAAGTGCGCTTTGATAAATTACACGTTTGTCAACGTGTCCTCAGCAAACGATCTAAATTCCATCACGCGTGCATACAAGTAAAGCAAAAAGGAGCCAATCTAACTTTGAGACTCGGTTTATCTGGTGCGGGAATCGACAAGTGTAGCATCTCCGGAATTTCCCGAGCAGCAGGCCTGAGCGTCGCACCCCAGCGCAGTGCACCGCCGCCAGTCCGCGTCCGTCCCCGCACTGCACCCGCCCATCGATCGGCGGCGGCGAGACGGCGAGGCGAGGTCACGTGTCTGGCGGTCCGGTCAGGGAAGGTCATCTGACGATGGCGCTACGGTCAGCGCGGGTCACCGCAACGGTTCACCGGGCATCCACGCAACAGAGTGAAGAACTGGCCGATGGTATCACACCCACGTGCTTGTGTAGGCAGCTCTTTGACTCGGGGGCGGATTCAGGATTTCGTTGAGGGGGAGGGGGCAGCAAATTTACCACCTTAGGCGTGGATTTCGGCATCATAAAGGGCACCTTTGAGACACCCGTTTTGGCTGTTTGTGATGCCATTTCATCCGACTAAAATGTTGATGAAAATCGTCAAATGGATGCAGTGAATGAGGGCAATCTATATTGTAATGGAGAGCCCTAAGGCTGCAAAAGATCGGCCAATTGTGAAAAAGGGCCCGAAATCATGCACTAAAGGGTGGCCAAAATTGGATGAGGGCGGCCTATACTGCAGCTGGTCACCTCAGGTTTTAAAAAGGGCGGCCAATCGTGCCAATAGGGGCACCCAACCACAAAGAAGAGGAGGGCCGGTGATGAATAAGGGCGGTCCATGTTGAAGTGGGGCGCCTTAAAAGGAATGTGGCACCTTGGTCGAATCCTGTAATTTAGTGTAATTAGGGGAACTTGTGGCCGAAATCATGAAAGCGTCCATGATTTCTCTGAAAAATGTACAACAAGCTAAATATATATATATATATGTTACAGGGAGAGTGCGAAATCCGGGAGTTCGCGAACTCCCTAGGGATTTCGCGAAATCACTGACCAGCCAGGGACTTCGCGAAATCCCTAGGGAGTTCGCGAAATCCCTGGGTGACCAGGGAGTTCGCGAAATCCCTGGACTTAGAAGTCAGGGAGTTCGCGAAATCCCGGATAAACACTCAGGGAGTTCGCGAATTCCCTGACATTTAGTCAGCTCAAGGGCGACTAGCTAGGATTGCGGACTATTGTTCTTATGATTTATTATAAATAGTAACCGGACATTTTCCGTGAAAATCACGTATAAGGGAGGTTTTAAGCTAAATATTAGGAAGGTTTTGAGCTAAATATAAGGAAGGTCATAATTGTATTGATGAGGTTGTAGCGATACATTTATCGAGTTTCGCTTATCAATATTGCACTGCAATGTAAAAGTTCAGTTGCTGCTGATTGCAAATGTGGATCACGGGAGAGAAAGACACTGGCCCCTGGCGGTTCCAAAACGCCCTGGTCCACTCCTGAAATTTGGTTCCCTCACACTCCCCCACAGAATACACATTCGCCTTCACTGTGATTTGGTACTTGGATATTTTATATTCATGATATATTTTATACGCGGATTTAGGGTACAAGGGGGCAGGTGCCCCCCCGATCGACCCTCGGCGCCCCCTGAAATGGTCCCGGCGCCACTCTGAAATGTCGCTTTCCATCCCCCGTCCCTAGGGATGTAAAAATCGGCGCCCACCGATAGGATTTTGCGCCCACCTGATACGTTTTTCCGGTCAAAAAGGCACTCCTCTGGTCCAGATGGCGCCCCGCCCTCCCCCCCTGGAAGATGCCCCCTCCGATAGGAAATCTTGGATCCGCCTATGATAGATCTGTACATTTAATATTATACATATGCAGTGCATGGAGTCAGCATAACTACCCAAGTATTCAATAAAAAGTGGTCTACGCTATCACCACCTTTCATAATTATGTGACACTATGGTTATTTTATGTCAAATCTACATCACAGAATAGCGTTACGTTATCTTATGTAGGTTGCATTATTATGGAATTTTATCTACGGATACGATAAAGAAAATGGTACCAAATCCATGGCTTGATCACTAGAATAAATCTGGGTGTAACACAGTTCAAGAAATGGCAGAAATATTTGCACTACTGAAAAATAGTATAAATGCTCGGCAATGGCGCAATGCACTTACTTTTGAGCAAACCACGCCATCCGAAAAAGAATGTGCCCGACGCTCACATTTTTGAAAAATCATCACGTGTCTTTTGGCTGGTGGTGTCGATGAGGTGCCGCTCACCGAGATCAATTGCGAAGTCTCTTATGACTATGTCTTTTGATAGCTTAAAATCATCACAGTCAAAAACGTTTGGTATGAGTCTCAAACTAGTTTCGCGGGATGCAATTTTTAAGACGTGCAATGCCAGGGGTCTGAGTCACCTTCACCCTGACGAGGGGTGGGCTACGCCCCCTCCCCGCCTAAAATCTAAAAACTACGCTAGTTAGCGAAAAAGTAAATGGCGTTAAGTAGCACAACTTAAGCTTTAAAGGAAGTGTTCTATGCATTCTTTTGTCGGGTAAAATCTGAGGGCATTGGAAGCCAAACAATGTCACAATATGGATATGGTGATATAACTGAAATACAGTTCTTCAGTCCTACCATCTAATGTAGAAGAGATACAATGTATAAGGATTCACTATCTGAAGCTTTTCTGCAAGCGACGTCGAATGATTAATACTGTGACTATTCTAGGTCACAGCTAATATTTGACCTGACCTTGGATCAGGTTAATATCGAATTGGGTCAGAATGCATATCATTAGAACTGCAGAAACAAGACAACCCCAATGATGCCAAAATATACAATTTAGCTCCGTTCCCAACAAAATTATTATGTTTAAACCATTTTACCGATACTTTTCCAACGGTGTCATCATGACTCATAATTGACCTTAGGTCATCGACTTCAGAAATCCTAAAAAAAAACTGTGTGTACTCAGTCGGCCCTTTACTAAATACGAATTTTAGATTGATAAATTAAGCTGTTCCTTGCTTATGTTGTTTTCTTATTTTTTGGAGATGATGTCACTTGACCTGCACTGATGTCCTGACCTGAAATGACCTGAACCGAAACTGTTGACAGGAGTTATAAAAAGCTTCAGAAAAACTGTACTGGGTACAGCAGCGCTGCGCGTAGCCGTTTTCAAGACTTTGCGAAAAACCCAAGGGGTATGGTTACCCAACCCCCGCCCCGGCCATGCACGTACTCGGTACGAAGTCGGCCAGGTGCACCAACTTTGAGTACCGTTATATACAAAATTCTGAAGCGCTTCTTTCCAACTCACTTATCCAGCACCTGCAGAGAGATCATTATCATATCACAACCCTCATTACTACACAAAAGAGAAATGCTGCTTATCTGATGGCCATTTCGTATTACTTTCTGGGTGAGGAAAACACAATAATGCTACGTTTTTTGCATTAAGTTCACTAATGTATTCCAAAACTTCGGCCAATCTTTACAGGTGCGGTTCGGCTATACTAAGATAAAATTTCAGAGCTGCAACAACGAAATAATTATTCTGCAAATTAACTTAGACCATATATATGTTTTCAGTTTATCAGTACATCAGAAGTGTTATACAGTTTCAGCTATAGCTGAACATAAGCCGACAACTATAGTTGTCGGCATAAGCAGGATACGGAATAAAACAATTGTTACGCATATTTGCAATGTGCTATCTCATTGCCTATTGTCATGACCGTGGCTGGAGCACCTAAGCTTGAAGTGCATTTGCTAGCCCGCCGGAATCGACAATAAAATTTCTGAAAGCCTTGGCAATGGTCAAACGATGACAGGCGTGCCGCTTCTTACACCGAGAGCTTTTTCGAGGCCGACACTTCCTCCTGTATCAAAGTATTGTTATTGGAAAATTTGTGGACGTCCGTAGTACATTCCAACATAGACATAGCTAAAATAGACCTTTGTGAAAGTACATCAGTTCTTTGTCCGTTTCTTACGGCACACTAATTCCCATCAGGAGTTTGCTTTGTTAAGAAATCAAGATATTCATTACAGATGACAATGAAAAAAGTAGTGGCATCTCTAGTTTGTTTTGAGCCCCCCTCCCCTCCACACCTACGGTTCATATTGCATAAACCATGCACCTCGAGGAAGGCTAGTGACTCGAATAGTTTGTCGGCGGGCACAAGCACCCGGTGTGAGGTAGAGCTGAGGGTGTAAAATTAATTTTCAAAAAATAAATATCAGGCCGACATAGATAATATCAAGCAAAATACAACATAGAAAGAGAAAACATGGACGGGGAGTGTAAAACGAGATCACTGAAGGATCATTCTTCGGATTTAAACTATATGACATATTGGCATGTTAGGGATTTCGCGAAATCCCTGAAAAGCATTCAGGTAGTTCGCAAATCACTGAAGTTTCAGTGAGTTCGCGAAATCCCTAGGGAGTTCGCGAAATCCCGGATTTCGCACTTTCCCTGTAACATATATATATATATTTTTTTAAATGCTCCTCTAGGGAAATAAATAAATATATGCCTGTTGATGATGTCATGATCTGGCAACCACTACCATATTCAATAGGCTTCAAGGGCTTCGATTGGCTGATGCTCATCGTGACGTCAGCATATGTCGTCACACCAACAACGGCTGACAACTGTGGCCTGCAGCTAAGGGTATGTATGTACATGTAAGGTACACTTCAGGTAGTTTTTAGCAGTTCTCTACGGAAATTTTGAGTTTCAAGACAAATGATATATATATAGTGCCGGGTTTTCCCGCATGCTTTACAACTTGGCAATCTCAGTTAAAATCACGTTATAAAGGTGTCAAATTCCCTTTAAGGCTGTAAATAGTCAGCCAATGATAAAAAAGGCACGCGCGACCATGCAGCAGAGGTAGGTAAAAGGCGGATGAAGGATGTCCTGGGCCTAAAAAGAGGCGGACAATAATGAAATACACAAAGTAGCTAGCGCGGCCAGAAGTCGATCTGTGCAACCCACGCTGAAGTGGGGCACCCAATGGTATGCTGGGGGTACTCGATTCCAAATCAGAAGCCGCTCACGGTGGAAAAAGCCAGCTTCAGGTGGCTTGTTCTCTGCGGCTAGGTTCAGCATTTACTGTTCGTATCTGGCACCCGAAATCGGCTGGAACCATTTCGGTGCCTTCGGCACCCAAAATCAACAGCATTTACGGCTTTTGGATCCTAAGCAGGGGTGACCGCCTCCTGCGCCCCACCTCTTGGATCTGCGTCTGCTTCGAATTCAATGATTGTTGCAAAATTGGATGTGTTTAGGTCTTGGAAGTCATTTTCAATAAGTTTTTACTGTATTATCATTTCTTAGCGCGCAAAATATCTAGAGATAATACGGATAATTGGCGTAAGCTTCTAGTAAGAAAAAAACAGCCAACAATGAAGGCCCTAGTTTCCATCAGTAAATTTATTCTTTTTTACTTTTATGCTAGCACACAGGACGCATGCGTCTCGATATTCTTGCAGTCTGGACCGCAGCCACGATTTGGTTCAGAAGCGTGGGATAGTCACTTTGGGCCGTTTGGTGGTGAATTGGTGAATGACAGCCTTGATACCCCTGATCTCGGCCGAGATAAATGGTATGTTCAAACTGCAATATGTTGTGAATTATTTGATCAGTGTTCAAATCGGACCAATAAACAAAAGGGACGATGTAAATGTGTTAAAGAGAATACCGTAAAATACGTTAACATAAAATTTCAAAACGCAACTGAAAATTAGCTTTCCAGAAAAAAACCCGCACTTTTAGGCTCACCACCGCATTAAAGCGTGACCCATCTGGTCTGTCCTATCGTATCAGATGTAGGGGGATGTACAACTGAGCCCTGCTCCGGAGCAGTGGTCGTCAAAGTTGGACGAGCACGGGGTCATGCTCCGGCCCGGCGAGCAGCAGCTACACATCGGCCACCAGCATGTCGTGAACCGAGTCCATGATGGCCACAGACACATAACTCCAAGCTCTGCACAGCACTGCTGGGGGTTCGCTCTAACCTTTTGGGTGTTTTAGTGCTGGGTGTTTTAGTGCCAATTTGATTGCACTATTTAACAAAGAGGTGTTTGATTGGAGCAGAAAACGTTTTACTGTGCATGCAGAGGAAGGTAAGAACGTATGCGATATAATTTTGAATGTCTTTCACAAATATCAGTGACTCCTCGGAATGATATAACTTCTTAAGAAAATGTGGAACATTTAGATGGTTTGTGTGCGTCCGAGAAAATTAAAAGTGAACTTAATCAGGACCGTTCCGACGCTCATCTGAACAGCCAGGCCAATCGATTTTTAATGCATGATTCAGGCGGGCGATTCATGATTTAATCCATGATTCATACTCTGACATCAGTCTGTATCAGAAGAAACGTGCCCACGTTTTATCGTTTGTCCCACTAAAGGGGTTGATGCACTTTCTTCCTTCCCCATCACACCCATTGTTTTATTTTTGTCATGTACTACGTCGAGGCGTATGGAGAGTAAATAATATGGATCTGCGGCGAAGTAATTTGCGTCACTTATCAGTGTGCAGATGGAGAACATTGCAGACCACCGTTTGATTTGTTCAGGCGTCTCGGAGAGGTCGGTTACGGGACATAGATGACAGCACAGTATAAGCTCTTTCTTGGGCTGCTACCACCGTACCCGCCCCCCGACAAAAAATGAGAAACCAATTTCCTATCCAGACCCAAACTCGCGCATATTTCTTTGCCAGTCCTATCTAATCTGCCAACTGCTTGGGAATCATTTCGGATATGAAATCCGTGAAATATACGGTCTTTGAGATTCTCGTGTCGTCATTCGCGAAGCGACACATGGATTAATGTGCGCTGCACTTTGTTGTTATACTGGCCCGCCTGGCTTCGTCAATATAGCTGCTCTCGCGAGCAAACACAACGCATAGGGGAGATCTTGGCTAGCCGCATCACGGATTGAATGTATCAATGGCCGTTAGTATAACTAGAAAACCATGCATTAAACAACGATGCAAACTGGCTCAGAAGAGGGCCTCTGTGTACCTACAACCTATTTGAAGAGGAAATCATCCGGTGTTAAACTCTTCGTCTGGAACAACAGTTAGATTTCATAATTTCATACGTCGAAAGTAAAATGCATTTAACCGTTCAAAATAAATGACACAGGCAGTGCAGCTTCGCTCCTGTCGTAGAACTGTTAACGGTTTTTGCTACTTCCATGATGCTTGTGGCATCCGGGGAGAAATGAATCACTGTTCTCGGAGCAGGTCGCAACATTAATAGGTATGTCCCAATTTTGGGCATGACTTAAGAACAGAAAATATTGCGAAAAACCTAGCGCAAATTCATCACGCTTGTAAAATTTTCATGTTTGGTAAAAATAAAATGGCAGAAAAGAGAAAACAAAAATTAACTATTCGTCGCCATCACCTGATGTTCACGTTCACTTGACACGCCACAACCTGCCCCAGAGGCAGGGTAGCTTGAATTGATGCAACTGATCAGTTATAGAGCTATCTTATAGCATCATTGTTATATAAATCAATCCGCAATAAAAAATTTATACCACACTGTGTCAAGAATACCGTTCTTTAAAATATCATTTTCGAATACCCGATATCTGTATCAGATTAGCCACTGTGAGCAATCATGTAAAAAAACTTTTCAATTAGCCCCTGTCTCCCATACTGCACCGCCAGGCAGTCAGTATGGCATCAAGAAGGGCTGTCCTGATTAGCTCTCGGGGTTCCCCTGAGGCTGTCTCAGAGGTGGGGGGGGGGGGCTGGGAATGACTTCCGACGGCCCTCTTAGACTAACTCTTGGGCGCCCCCTGAGACTAACACGGGGGGGGGGTGGAAACACCCCTGAGATTGAGTCTTTGACACTCCTGAGACTGACTCTCGGAGGTTCCAGATTATCCCTCAGGGGCCTAAGACTAACTGGGGGCCCGTGAGACCAAAACTCGGGAGCACCTTTGGGAATTACTCTCAGAGCCCAAAGATTAGCTCTTAGCTGTCCCTCAGACTGACTGCCGGGAGCCCTCTGAGACTAACTTCTGGGCGCTCCCCGAGATTGACTTTCGGGGCCCCTTATACCAAAACTCGGGGCACAGCCTGAGGCTAAATCTCGAGGGCTCTCAAGATTACCTCTCGGGACCACTGAGACCAGCACTCTGAGGAAATGAGATTAACTCTCAGGCCCCCAGATTAACTCTCGGACCCCCAGATTGACTCTCGGGGCAAACTGAAAGTAAATATTGACTCCTGAGAGAGACGCCCGTGAGATTATGGGGGCCCTGAGACCAAATCTCGGGGGTCCCCTGAGACCGACTCTCGGGGCCCCTTGACCGACTTTTGGGGTTCTCTGAGACTGACTCTCAGGGGGCCCCTGAGGACTTTCGCAGGTCCCTGAGACCCACTCTCTGGGGGCCCTTGGGACTAGCTTGGGGTCCCCTGAGACCAACTTTTGGGGCCACACGAGACCAACTCTTGGGGGCCCCTGAGACCATATATCAGGGGTCCCGTGAGAGCCGATTCTCGGGGTCCCCTTAACCGACTCTTGAGGTTCTTTGAGACTGACTCTCAGGGGGGCCCTGAAATAGACTTTCGCAGGGCCCTGAGACCCACTCTCTGGGCCCCATGGGACTAGCTCGGGGCCCCCTGAGACTAACTCTCGGGAGCCACCTGAGACCGACTTTCGGAGTCTACTGAGACCAACTCTCAGGGGCCCCCTGAAATCTACTTTCAAGGGGCCTTGAGACCGACTCTCGGTGTGGGGGCCCTGAGGCTGACTCGAGACCCTCTGAAAACGAATCTTCGGGGGCCCCTGAGACTGACTCTAGGGTCCCGTGATCAGAGAATCCTTTACAGTGCTTCAGATTAGCCCAGGGGGGTTCCGCGGACCCCTAGGACCCCCTTGGATACGCCACTGCATCCACACATTCGGTGGCCCTCCGAGACCAGTATTTGGAGGCCCCTGGAATCATTGCTTGGGCCCCTGAGATCAATACTCCGGAGCCCCTTGATACTGATGCCCGGAGTCTCCTAAGGCCAAGCTCGGGTTCCCACTTAGATCAGGCTCAGGGGCACCCTTAGACCCATGCTTGTGCTTTTCTCAGGAGTAACTCAATACCGATGATCGGGGGCCCCCTGAGACCAAGCTCGGAAGGCCCGTGAGATCAAGCTCAGGGGCCCCTGAACCAAGCTCGGGGGGCTGGAACCAAGCTCGGGGCCCTTGAGACCAAACTCCAAGGGACAGCGAGAGGAGCGGCTCCACAGAGAGGTGTGAACCCGGAGACGGATCCAAGGGATAGCAAGAGGAGTAGTTCCACAGAGGGGGAGTAGATTCACAATCGAAGGATCAAGAACACAAAACGCTCACAGATCCATGATGGATCGAAGATGGATCAAGGGATAGTGAGAGGCGGTTCCACAGTGGGGTGTGTATCCGGAGATGGATCCAAGGGATAGCGAGAGGAGCAGTTCCAAAGAGGGTGTGGATCCGGAGATGGATCAAGGGACAGCGAGAGCAGCGGTTCCACAGAGGGTGTGGATCCGGAGACGGATCCAAGGGACAGCAGACAGCGGTTCCACAGAGGGTGTGGATCCGGAGACGGATCAAGGACAGCAGACAGCGGTTCCACAGAGGGTGTGGATCCGAAATGATCCAAGGACAGCGAGAGGGCGGTTCCACAGAGGGTGTGGATCCGGAAATGGATCCAAGGACAGCGAGCAGCGGTTCCACAGAGGGGTGTGAATCCGGAACGGATCAAGGGACAGCAGAGCAGCGGTTCCACAGTGGGGTGTGGATCCGGAGACGGATCAAGGACAGCGAGCAGCGGTTCCACAGAGGGTGTGGATCCGGAGACGGATCCAAGGACAGCAAGAGCAGCGGTTCCACAGAGGGTGTGGATCGGAAATGGATCCAAGGGACAGCAGAGGAGCGGTTCCACAGAGGGGTGGATCCGGAGATGGATCCAAGGGACAGCGAGAGGAGCGGTTCCACAGAGGGTGTGGATCCGGAGATGGATCCAAGGGACAGCGAGAGGACGGCTCCACAGAGGGGTGGATCCGGAGACGGATCAAAGGACAGTGAGAAGAGCAATCTCTGCCCCTTAGGACCAAAGTACCCCCCCCCGCCCCTCCCACCGCACTGCTTGTTTTGGACTCCCATGCTGAATGCCGACAAGGCCTAAGCAGCAGAAATGGGCACGTCCGTGGAATGTCGAACTGCACCGCAGGTGCACCTCGTTTATTTCAGAATGTAGCCCAAGCAGAGGCGTCCCGTTTTTTCGCGCCCATTTGGTAAAAGCAGTCAGGAGACGTGGGGTTACTTGGCCTGCCCCATATCCTGAATTTAGAAAGTCAAGAGCTGAAATGTGTAGAAAAGTTGCAAGAGAAGTGAGAGGAATGAGAGAAATAAGGAAATCGTTGTGTGCCTCCGCTTTCCCACCCCGCTTGGAAAACCTGAGGGGCTCTCCCCTGTTGGAGAAACGCAAGCAGGCTAGGTTTAGGAAATAATTCAAAGGCTCAGTTTTGTATATAAATACGATAACCAAATAACACCAAATGGAACGTGACAAGTTTCCGAAACGGCTTACCCTGGCGCCGGCCTGAAACCTTAGTATTTGACATTGCGGGCGCACCAGGTTTATAGGCGAAGCTTCCAGCCAACAGGGAACCCCCGGCCGTCGCCCCACAGGAACTCATCGGTAGATACAATCAGGCGCCTCGCGAAAGTTCATGATGCATTGCATAGGACCCGATGGCTTCGGGCCTAACAAAAACAGATGTGCTGGCTTTTGTACCGTTGGATATATTATTTCGTGCACCCGAACGGCGGCCATTGGTCAGCCGGTCACACTCCTTCGGCACGTCTAAGTGAACCTGGCCACGCCCCAGGCATTTAGAAAGTGGTGGCGGAGTCATGTTTAGCTCTAAGTCCTCTGACGACATAAAACCTCACTTGAAAACTATTTTACGAGCAAGGGCAGCCAAAGT
This sequence comes from Lepas anatifera, assembly GCA_034440635.1. Taxonomy (NCBI): domain Eukaryota; kingdom Metazoa; phylum Arthropoda; class Thecostraca; family Lepadidae; genus Lepas; species Lepas anatifera. The sequence continues at coordinate 192,906 of JAOTON010001136.1, read as the reverse complement.
GTGTCATTTCAGGGCCAATATAGCTTCATTTCTAAGGAGTTACTTTATTTATGTGGTGGTGAGGCCCCAGCATCCCAGTTCGGGCCACTTAACTGGTTCCATATATGACGCAATCTGCCGAAAAATACTGAACGGTGCAAGCATAAATGTTCACATTGGACAGGCAAGAGTACCTCCTTCGAGTAAAGCCACGAACATTAAAGGGAATGATCCAGCATCAACGGTCTTGCTAGAAAATTTACAGTGCATTAACGCGGTAAAATAACATTATCAATGTGAGTGAGGTAAAATATCTGAAATCGTTTAGGTTGATGAGATGTTAAATGGCCTACCTCCTCGAATACTGGATGAAAAATGGAGCAAATTCACTGTGGTTATATATTCGGGCACAGCCTACATCAGAATCTTCAATAGCCAATAGGTCAGAACATAATTTGTTTATCGCAGCTCACACTGTGACCAATAATTTGTGTTTGTGTGGTTGATATCTTAATCAATTTGTGTGGTCGTAGCTCAAACTATGACCAAGAATTAGTGTTTTCACATATTGTTTAAAAATATTTTGTATGAAGGACTGTTCATTAACTTATATCATGCTTCTCAAAATACACTATGAAACATATTAAGTTGTTTAATGTGAACTTCCCATTTTCCTTATGATGTGTTTTTCTATTCGGGCCCTTTCATGTTTTCGAGAAATGAAAACGTTAGGGTTAATTACAGCATGGTTCAGGAGATTCACGGTGCAATACCAGAGTGCACAAATAAGTTGTTTTGAGAGAAATAAATTCTAGAATAATAAATTTAGCTGCATAAACTTCCCACATATATTTTCTAACAACATTGGGACCACCCAGGATGGATATGCACCAGTATAGCGCAGGTAGGCAATAGGATACGGGAACACGAGTTAGACACTTCACGAAAGTTGGTCTTTACAGAGCTGCTGTCAGTCACGGAGGCAACGGAGCTGCAACAGCTCAGCGAGCTCAACCGATGGCGAATTAACCTTTTGGTAAAAGGGTGAAGCCTCGGATGCGGCCTGTATCACCAGTAGGCGCATTTGGTCCATTCTAAAGGGCATCCTCCCACCGTAGGTGTTATCTTTTTAATTGGTGGGTGTTTCGAAAGTCTCACACCTGAAAGTGACGGAACAAACGTCACCAGACGGCTGTCGCTGTCTGGCAGGTGCGGCCAAAGAGTCCAACGGAGTTCTGCGACTGGCACCGGCCCGTTCACTGGCACTAACGCAGACTTCTGCTCCAGTATTTGACCGCCCCTCTCCAGACAGGGGCGCGTTTTTGGCCAAATTTGATCCACTAATTCCCGATAGCTCTTAAAACTTTGACCCCCTAGAAAAAAATCGTGCCGGGAGGCTGCCTCTTGGATCGTACAATACGCACCGCCTCCCTTTTCCAGGCAATGAGGGCTGCCCATTACAGAAATCCTAGAACCGTCACTGGCTAAACAAGGAATTGGCTGTGCTAGGCAATAAATATTGGTTTTTCAATGGAGGGTACAAGAAATGGGGCATCATAGAACAGATGGTGACTGGAAGGATGGCTGGAGATATGCGAGTGCGATTGGCACGGGTGAGACAACCAGCAGGTATACTGGAGACCAGAAGGTAACAAACAGCTTAATCAGCATGCATATCCTTTAGAAGACCACTACGGCGCCGACAGTCGTTAGTCAAAGGAGAGCGGCTGATGGTAGAATAGGAGGATCCAGGACTTACGCCGGAGGTGGGCGCTTGGGCACGGGGCACTGTTCGCTGCACAGGTCTACAGGGCGCTGCTAGTCGCGTTCTAATTGAAAGTGGAAGGTTTCAATAGGGGCCGGAAATTGAGCGGGTGCTGGTGCACAATGCAGCGGGTCCGCTCTTTAGGATCCTTCTACGCAGTGAAACACCAGCTGGTAACGGAGGCGGTCGGTGTACCAAGAGGGCGAGCGTTATGGCGGTGCACTCGATGGTTTGGAGCAGCCTGCCGAGGAGGGGAAGGTCTATACTTCATTGACGCCTCCCTCTCCGTCACCTCTGGCTACGCCACTGCTGTGAAATCCGATAAAAAAGCTAAGAAAACTTATACCCTTTCCATAAAGCATCTTGGCGTATAACGAAAACACCTTGAGCATAGGCGCTGGGCGGAAAGGGAGTAAGTTAGGTTTAAGATAGGACAGGTCGCCAAATCTTGGCGGGTGGGCTGAGCCCGGGACACTGCAGAACATAAAAACCCAGGGCTGAACCGAGCGCGCCCAACCGACTACTGACCGATGAGGCAAAGGCTTCATGTTTGAGACCTGGCATATTAGGAGGCCATGACGCCTGCAATTCACCTAACCTTTGGATCTCGGTCAAAATTGAAAATTGAAGCAATAAGAGGCAGAATAATGTATTTACACTCTGGTACAGTGTATTCAAAAAGTCACACCAGTGCGGGATATGCTTCCAAGAGCTTATTGCGCCTCCTGCTGCATTCAACGCCATCCCTGGCCCTGTTCAGGATTTTAGCAGCGCTCCATGTTTTGTCACATAACATCAGGTTAAAGCTCATGGCAAAGCGTATCAACATTTTTAAGTTTTTGGTAACTCTAGCCCCACGGTAATATTTTCGAACATGCTTCTTAATCATGAAATGAAATGAGCTGGTTATCCAGCATATTTGAGCTAACAAAAATTTGAAGTAGACTGACCTGAAACAAAATATTTCCAGGCATAGTGTTCAACATTAGTGAAGTCCCGTGCCCCTGTAGCTGGTCGTCGGCGCGGAGGCCCCTGCCGCCGCCGCCTGCGTCTCCGCCGTGAGCGGCGGCCGGCGCTGCGGCGTGGCGCGCCGCAGAGAGGGCGCTGCTGCGCTGCGGCGGCGCGGCGGCCACCGCCCCAGTCAGCCAGCTGCTGCTTCCCCCGGCGCCTCAGTTCCGCCACCGCCCCCGCCCCGGGTGCTTCCAAGTGTCGCTGTCCGACACACCGTCGAGGACGACGATCGCACCGACGACCAGAGAGAGAGCGCCGGCTCGTCCGTACCGGCCGGCACCTGCCCCACTGTCGAGGTCAGTCCTGCGCTCCCGGCCCGGTCCGCTCATAAAGACTGAGGTAAGACTGTGCCGTACTCAACCGCCCGGCTGAAACCTCGGAATTGTGCGGACGTGTTATGTTCACGAGATATCCCGTACTGACCAGGAAACTTCTCAGCCTTCTCCAAGTAGCCCCAGCATAGCTTTCCTTTCTTCGTAGTTATTCCCACCACTCATTGTCATATTTTTCACTCTTGCTAGTTTAGCCACAAAATCAGCATCCGAACTATTGAGACATAACGTTAATTATAATTGTTGGAGCTTATCGACGCACCAACCGTCAGGGTTACATGGCGTCGCCAACTCTTGCCCTGTTGGAAGGGTTTCTCGGGAGCCATATTGTTCGTTGTTCAGGGAGCACATAAAGCTATATTTATACGCTCCCAAATCTGTCCCAAATCTGTCATCAACTCACATCACGTCATCTCCCGTTGGGAACGTCAGCTGCTAATGATCATCTCGCGTTGTGCCAGCTGCAGAACTGGCGCTGCAGCCAAGTAACTTCGCCGTGTGTGGAAACGGGCACGACGACAGCAACTGCAGTGTATCCTTTCCTATATCATACCTCCGGAGTTGTTCAGGAAGGCTGTCCGGCGCGCGCTGAGTGTGAGGGACTGCGTCAGTCCATGATTCACTCCGCACCATATTTGTGCCTCCCTCGGTGTGTTGACTCCATAACGGTGATTTGATGAGTTGTAATGCATACTGATGATGACTTTCACAGAGGACAATGACGTTAACGAACGAAGAGCGCCGAGGCCATTATTTTCGCCCGTCATATATGGCCACCTATTCATTTCCGAATTCACTCGAATGCCTGTAACGAATGTGTCGACTTCTTGTGTCCAGCTAATGCCGCACGCTGTCCATTGAGACTAGCCGCTCCTTAGAAATGGGTAGCTCTGTATGTACGTGACCCTGCTACCGCCTCGCCCTTTGTAGTTTTCTGATAGTTTGCTACAGGGACTCATGTTGACTCACAGTTGGTGACAACACGTATTGCCTTTTCAATTTGTGCCACGGATTCTGACGTCACTTCTCCAAATGTATCGGTTTCTGCCAAACGCATCTCATCTGCCTATTTCCGGAAGTTTGCTCGCTGCTTCTGCCTCCCGCACGTCATCCGACGATCTTTCTTACCCGGCTACATTGGGAAGAATTCAGTACGTCAGCAACATGCTTGGAACGTAGCAGGGAGCCAGTATTAAAGGTTCGTTGTCAGCGAGCAGCTAAACATACTCTGACAGCTCTGGTCCTATTCTTCCAACTATTTGGCCGTTGGTGAAGCTCTCCTGTACACACACCAGAAATTTATTTGAGTCATCCGCTCCACGCATTGGCCGCCTGTACGTACACCTCGCGAGCTCACTCGACAGGTCTGTCAGACAGTCTACGTCTCTGAGTCATGGTACTCTCCCTGTAGTTTGATGTGCGTCCAGGATCACAAACAGCCACAATGGTGGAATTTGGAGCAAAAACAAATCGTCGTCCTTTTTAAGGTAAACCACTTTTTATCTCTAAAAAGCTTCCAAATGGGGGTCTTGCCCTGCCTTGTATAGCCAACTCCGGTTGGTGTTGTCTCGCTATTATGACTTGACTGCAACATGTAAGGTTTCTCCAGTGCGACCACCTTCTCGCCGCATCCTGTGTTGTGTAGTTTGTCGCTTCCGCTGGCTGCAGCCAGACCTTGGGGATGTCAGAGTGGAGTTTTCATTATAATTTGCATTCGGCCTGGTTCGGCTGCTTCCACCATAATCAATCAAATGACAATTTATTTGCCCCAAAAATTGTCCACTTTTAGCCAATTTCCGAGGATTTTTTTCGCCGGCTGGACGTGCTCTAGTTGGCTGGGCCATATTTCACCTGTTGTTCCGACCCGGCCTGGTCATCCATCATTTGTCGGGCGGAGATTATGCTGTTGTCTGGCGGGCGGAGGGGATGGCCGCCCCAGCCGGCGTCGCCGCCGCCGCCGCCGGCCGGTGACGCCACCGCCGGCGGCGCTGTTTTTAGAAGTGTGGCGGTGCAGGGGCGGCGTGGCCCGGTCTGGTGTGGTCGGGCGTGGCCGCCGCCTATCGACCGGGTCCAGCTGACTCACGACTCCGCCGCAGCCCAGCTGGCCACGCCAGGGGCTGCACCGGGGCACGCCGCTCCCGGCGTCGCCTCGCAACGCCGCCCGTCGCTCCAGCACAGAGGTGAGAAATGGGACCAGTGCCTAAGTCTGGCTCCTTGCATTCCTTCTTAAGATCTATCTAGAAATACTTTTCACGGATATGCCCGGGTGATAATGGAAGAGCCCGTTTTTGTATCATCACAACCAAACAAAAACCGTGAAAAATCAAGAGGCATGGACTAAAAAAGTGATTTGGGTGCAAAATTTCAAACAATACCCATGACCACCATGCTAAAAGGTGCTTATACAAAGGTGTGTTTTATAACCTTTAAGTTCACACGACCGGCAAAACCCTCTCATATGCAAAAAAATGGTGTGAAGTTCGGTCAAGATATTCCCCAAAATTTGAAAACCCAAAACTCAAGCCCCCACGACTACATTTCGAAGGCTTGTGGAAAATCCACTTAATATCGTAGTGACTTGAATTCTGAGGCAAATGTCTATACAAGGAGGTATTGTTCAAATACATACATTAGCTCCACCAGCCTCAGGAGAGCCCTTTCCAAGCTATGTTACACAAGGAATGTGCCTCACATCTGGTGCCGGGGGCCTCAACAGCATTACGGACGCCATGGTGACAGTATGTATTTCTGCTCAGCGCCAGCTTATCGACCACGAGCTGGCTGCATCAGAATGCGACCGCGCTCGTGGCAGTGCCGCATCAACTCAAACATCGCCACATAACGGGCTATGGAATCTGGCCAGACGCCACTAAATATGCGATTCCAGCATAGCTGGAACTAAGTATGTGATTTTGGCGAGGAGCCCTCCTCATACTTCTTAAAACGTTACAAGGGTCGCAGCTCAAACCGAGGAGGCAGAAAGCTGAACGCTGGAGTATAGACTGGTACGTGTCTGGATAATATCCAGTGGATATATCGCAAACTTTTCTCAAAAGCCGGAACTATTCAGACCTGAAGCCACAAGCCTCACTGGCCGGTAATTCCGCAAGATGGAATTTCGCAGTCCTGTTCAAAATGAACCCTACTCCCACGCATGAGACGTCAATTTGGCATCGATGTAAATAATCAAACAGAACAATACACACCGGTCTCTGATCGTGGGCTCTTTGACATTTGTGGGAATCGCCGGTGTACTTCTCTCGAGTTTTTCCTCTGGAATCATTCTTATCAGGCACTGCCCTCTTCTTACGCGCTGGAGCAACAATGGGCACCGCTGTCTGGCGTCACTTGGTAAAGAACGGCCGGCGGCGGGGGGAAACAATGGCGTCTCAGCTATGTGTCCCGTGCCGCCCCAGCTGTTGTTTCGGAGGTCGCGGCTCAGCCTCAGGTTGCTCACCCTCCGCATTCCCACCCTTTCACTCCCGACTGTAATGGTGGTGCGGTGACTTATAGTCATGTGTTTGCGGGCCGCTTTCGACAGCGATTTCTGAGCTATACTTTTATTATCACGTCACACTTTGGGGTGCACAATCATGGAGCCTGGGTTCAAGTTCCCCTCTGTATTTAAAGAGTTGTACATGCGAACATCAAACGGCACTGGCGGCGTTCGTGCCAGCCAGAAGTCCGTTACGACGCGATCCATACCGTTAATCAGCGATCGTATTTCCCACGGTGGCCGTTGATACAGAATGATTCACTGCTCGAGCAGTGTCAATCACTCGTGCGATACTTAAACAGACCAGATGGCATCGCCACGCACGCTTGCCTGAAGTGTTGGGGGTGCCGTCCGGGCGGTGTCTGAGGCGACCCTGGGTTCTGGCGGCTTCGCCCCCGCTCTCAACGCCGCGGGAGGCATCGCTGGGCCATTTCTGTTCCCATTCCATCACGGTAATTACGGCACGCAGGGCTGCAAAAACATAGCACGTCACTCGCATGCAGCGCGCGTCGGAAGTCAGGTGACCCGGCCCACCAATGGCAACTGGGTCAGGTCAACAACTCGCCAGGCTTGTGGGTGGAGTAGCCGGTCACTTCTTATCGCGGCGGGGCTGTGAGCTGCCTTCGGCCGACCTGATGCGCACGGACAATAGGCTGATTGGAATCCTCTGTCTTCACTCATCAAGGCCGAGCTGGCTTTGTGGGCAGACACGCAGAGAAATACCAGCTGAGGTCGGGCGGAAAATGGGCCGGCTGGCTTCGAGCGCCACACTGTTTCCGCCCAGGGGCAGTCTATCAAGAGCTTCGCTGCTATTCTTCTTGCAAGCCTTTCCGCCCCTAGCAAAATTCAAGCGTCTTTTTGTGTCACATCTGTGGAATAAACGCACGGCATTCATACATGTGTGCATGTGCGTCAATGGTGTTTATCCAGACTACAAACTCGCTGCTAAGAAAAACGAAAATAAAAGAACGCAGCTGTGTGGACTTTTCGCAAGGTGTAGCACGAATATTCATGGGCTGTTTGGTTGTCAGGTCTTCCTTTAAACGCATCCAGATGCGCAATCAATGGCTTTTATCTACAAAAATAAACCCTGGACATTATGGTAACAACTGTTTTAACCACGCTTGATAAAGGACAAGCCGGTTAAATTGCCATCCCCCTCAAACAAGTAGGCAGCAGCGGGTTGCCGCGTTTCCAGTGGTTTGCGTCAGCCTCGCGACTTCCGGCGCTGTCTTATCCGCTGCCGGGCCGTCGTTCTGCAGCGGTCCCGCTGGGCCCCAGCAGGGCCCTGCCGCGCAGAGGACGGCGCGCTGAAAATAGCCGCCGCACCACCGCACCGACCCGGCCGCCGGAGGTGGCCGACGTCGCGACCGCACGTAGCCCCCACCGCGATTATGGCATGACCTTTCACGAGGTAAGGAAAGGCAGCGAACTGGACGTCGCAGAGGTCACGAACATTTCAAGGTCAAGCCCAGGGGCGTACTGAGTTCAACTAGAAAAATTCGCTAATGATTCAAGGAGATAGCGGAAACTGCATGTTTACCAGATTTTCAGCCGCAGTCCGTTACACATCAGGCGGGTCTATGATAAGCGAGAGTCACGACGTGGCCAGTGGCCACTCGACGATGTCAATACGCTAAGCGGGCTGACGTTTTGGTGGATTAGTCACGGTGCCGGGACACAGTTTCCGTGCCTGGCGAAGAGCATCGATCGACATTTTTTCATCCGAAATCACTGGCCTGTGGCCACACTGAAATGACGGGGGAAATAAACCTATTACTGGCAGGTGTTTCATCATGAGTTGGCAGGCAGAGGCCTTGAGTCAAGGCAAGTGGCTGGTGAGACACATAGGCATTAGGCTGTTCCAGGACGGTCTGCTGGAGGGGGGGGCTCGAGCGACCGGATCGGCAGTTGGTGCACACTCGATTGCTCATGTTTTACCGGCCGTGAACGGAGCGTCGTGCGAGAGGTTCACATGGCTTGCCAGCGTCTATCAGCTGAATCACGACAGAACTGGCACAATACCAGAGCGAGGGCGGAGAGGTGTTCCCTGAGTACCTGCTCACAGAGGCACAAGACCAGAGCGGGGGCGGAGAGTTGTTCCCTGAGTGACTGCTCACAGAGGCACAACACCAGAGCGGGGGCGGAGAGGTGTTCCCTGAGTACCCGCTCACAGAGACACAAGACCAGAGCGGGGGCGGAGAGGTGTTCCCTGAGTACCCGCTCACAGAGGCACAAGACCAGAGCGGGGGCGGAGAGTTGTTCCCTGAGTGACTGCTCACAGAGGCACAACACCAGAGCGGGGGCGGAGAGGTGTTCCCTGAGTACCCGCTCACAGAGACACAATACCAGAGCGGGGGCGGAGAGGTGTTCCCTGAGTAACCGCTCACAGAGACACAACACCAGAGCGGGGGCGGAGAGGTGTTCCCTGAGTACCCGCTCACAGAGACACAACACCAGAGCGGGGGCGGAGAGGTGTTCCCTGAGTACCCGCTCACAGAGACACAAGACCAGAGCGGGGGCGGAGAGGTGTTCCCTGAGTACCCGCTCACAGAGGCACAAGACCAGAGCGGGGGCGGAGAGTTGTTCCCTGAGTGACTGCTCACAGGCACAACACCAGAGCGGGGGCGGAGAGGTGTTCCTGAGTACCCGCTCACAGAGGCACAAGACCAGAGCGGGGGGCGGAGAGTTGTTCCCTGAGTGACTGCTCACAGGCACAACACCAGAGCGGGGGCGGAGAGGTGTTCCCTGAGTACCCGCTCACAGAGACACAACACCAGAGCGGGGGCGGAGAGGTGTTCCCTGAGTACCCGCTCACAGAGACACAATACCAGAGCGGGGGCGGAGAGGTGTTCCTGAGTACCCGCTCACAGAGACACAATACCAGAGCGGGGGCGGAGAGGTGTTCCCTGAGTACCCGCTCACAGAGACACAATACCAGAGCGGGGGCGGAGAGGTGTTCCCTGAGTACCTGCTCAGAGCTGGCGGCTGCACTGCGATTAGCTAATGGGATACCGTAAACGGCCAGTTATGCTCTAATGGCCAGCACGGCCCAGTGAGCGGGACGCTGGGACTGGAAGAGGCAGTCCTGTGGCACGGCGTCAGCCCAGCCCGGCTGCGGCCTCCCGTCGTCAGCAGCCGGGCATGGAGCGCCGCCGCGGCCTGATCGGTGGCGCGGTCACGCCCCGTCGGCGGCGGCGCGTCGTTCCCGCCGCGGCGGCGCCACTCATGCCGCAGCGACGCACGCCGAGACAACTCCCGTTACCGACACACGAGCTGCAGAAGGCCAATACGACCAACTAGTCACATCGACACGGCGCCCTCGGGCTAAAAAAGGCGGGCGGCGGCGGCAGCGAGGCGCCAGGCCGCGACGACTGAGCTGGCAGCAGCTGCCACCGCCGCCAGCCGCCGCCATTCACACAAACGATTATTTTGGTCCGGTGCTGTCGACTTCCAGGCGGCGGGCGTCGTTTCTGTACCCGTTTCCTGTCTGGATTCGATATGGCGCAGCTCGCGGTCGAGCTGAGGTTGGCACGGAGGCTGGCTGGCGAGCTGCAAGTCATACATGGACTGGATACTCCGGTTGGACATGTTTATGTTTACGGCCTGTTTATGTTTACAGAGTTGAGGGGGAGGTGAAGGGGAGGCTGGTTGACGTGTCGGCTGAGACCAGCCGCATTCGAGATTAGGCCTGTGGGGCCTTGAAGATGGGTGCAGTTTATTTTCCCTGTCAAAACTTGTGTACTCCCTTATTCAGATCACTCAACAATCTGCCACTGGACTCTCGAGGATTCATTTATACATAGTAAACTCGGTATTCCAAACTATGTCATGTCGATTTTCTCGCGGTTTAGCTTATTAACAAGATACTGAACAAAGACCCTGCGACCCGTTTTGTGCGAATGCTAACTCTAGCTAAACAATGTCCATGATTTCTCAGCCCCATCTGAGGCGATTCAGTTCGAGTGCGAGACCCTTCCCAGCGCCTCTGGGCTCTGATGTCACACTCTGACTCTGAGACATTTCTGGTAACCCTCCCGTCACACCTTCTGATAAGGACGGAAACAAAAAACGCCGATTATCCAAACAGCGTCGCCGGGAGGTTCTGACCTTGGTGAGCTCACCAGTACCGGATCTGCCCTCAGTGGAAAACCTGGGACGCGCTTTAAGGATATAACGCATCTGAAAGGATGTCAGCTTCACGGCTGCCCCACTAACGACCTCAAACACATCATCAGCTGTCTACAAGGCTGCTGGGCTCGACTCTCGCCCAAGCGGTCCACCCTAGCACCGCGCCGGCGCCGCCGGGCAGCCGGCCAGACGGCGACGGCAGCGCCGCCAGCGGACGCCGGCCCAACCTCCAGGGCCGATGACTCACCGGAGAATGCGCTGTCTCCTCCGACGCCGCGCTGCTGTCTGTCTGCGTCTCTCCGGCGCCGCGGGAGACGGGGAGGCTGACGCCATTCAACACCGCCACCGACCGCTCCATTACCATTGCCGCCAGGCCTCATGCAATTTAACATAATCTGCACCGAGTTTTCATCTGATATTTTCGGACAATGCCTTTCCGGGATTTCGTTCGTTTTGATTTGACTGAGGCCGTTAGCTCATTTGGGTATGTCATTCTCGGGTGTGCGTAATTCGTTTGAGAATCTGGCAGAGACAGGTGGTAGATCCCCAACTAATCACCACTTCTGTCAGAAGCCGTCGGCGGCGATGAGGCAGTGTTTCGCCTAGCCGGGAGTCGGTCGGCCGTGCGCTGCCACACCCAAAACATGGATGCCGGCGGCGGCCTCAAGCGGCGCGGCGGCGGCGCGGGTCACCGAGTTCGCCGCAGCAGGGCCGCCGCGTGACATTCCAGCGGCAATGAGTCTGGTGCGCTGCCGCTCGGAACCGCAGACGTCGTCTCCCCAGTCGCGTGCCGGTCCACGCTGCCGCCGTCGATTCGTCAGGCCTTTCACGTGGCGCTGTTTCTCCACCAAAAACGACGGCGGCGGCAGCTCGTCCGTGGGACTGGCGCGCCACAAGCATGCGACTTGGCTTCTCAACCAGCAAGCCTGCCGCCGCACACGTGGACGGAGCGACGCCGCAGCGTCGGTACCGCTATCCCTATGGCTTTATCAACCTGCGATCCAGTTTTAGCCGCGGTTGCAGCAGGTGCAGAGGTGGCTGCGGTTGTTGCACCGGCCGGCTGCCGCTGGTGCTCCCATCTGGAGGGCAGCCCCGCGCAGTGCGCGCGCTCGCCTTCCGGCCAGGCTATCCAGCCGATCCGTCAGTGACAGGGCCGAGAGGTGACTCAGCGGTCGCCCTGTCTACCGGCGGCCGACTCAGAGGTGAAATGGCCACTTGACGCCGCTCCGCCGCTCACTGTGCATCCACACAGATCGGTGTCACGCTCCGTCGTTGCATGAGTTCACGTTTGAACGCTCGAGGAGCTGTGTGGAGGTCTCATGACGCAGATAATGGTGTGGAAAACACATCCAGGTCCGGTCGTGCCCCGTGGCCATTTTCATGCGGCATTAATGTCACTGCGTTCATGATAGCGACATCACATCAGGCGTGCAGCAACGCCGCTGATAATCTGTTGTCTTTCTCATAGCTGAGCATGCTTCCCATGAAAGAAGTCTGAGGAAACTGTCCGCCAGACTAAGAAAGCAGAAAAGCCGGATGAAGAAAATCAAACCTGATAACAGCTCACAGCTTAATTCAATCGATTTGATCTCATTAAATTCAATAGTTCCATGATTTATTTCAATGAATAACTTAATTCAAAAATTAATTCAACCAACGCCCGGCAGGTCCAAGCGGAAACCCCAACCGTCGGTTTTTCGCGCATGCTTTCGAGCCGATTTTAATAATAAATGCATCGCTTTGCATCATGGGTGGAGATCCTGGGGGGTTAGGGGGTCGAACCCCTCTGGATTTTGTGCCTCCCAAAGGCTTTTTACAGGGCTTGTATTGGCCCGCGTCAACCCACCCAGAGCCCCCCCTGGATTGAGGAGAGATCTCCAGCTCCGCTTTGCATACCACTTTGTTGAGCAATTTGACAACATATAATCAATTATTGGTATCAGGTTAGGTTAGATCAACGAGTTATGGCGTCATTTCTAAACCCATGTAAGGCGATTCTGTTTTTCGAAAACGAGGCTGATAAAACCAGAGTGTAACTCAGTTTCTAAAAGACATTCTCAGCTTATCAAGCTTCTTAACGTCATTCGAAAGCTCTCGAAAAGAAAAATCTTCACGCCACATTTAGTTTGATGTCAGCTCAATAAGGTCACAAGAGATCCCCAAATGCCCTGGCTTTCCATATCATTCGTGAATATAACTTTTGAACCAGACTCGATATAAAAATAAATTTGGAAGCATAGTGACGAGCATGATCCAAAGATTCAACTGATATTCAGCATGACTCTGACCTGCAAGGTCATGATGCATGCCATTTAAGGTCAATTTCAGGTCAAGAAATTGGAATCAGGTCAAGTCAACGAGTTATGGCGTTGTTTCTAAGCCGAAGAAAAACGATTTTTTGCTTCTGAAATGAGGCTGACAAAACCAAGTAGCAACAAGGCTGCTAGAATAGCTAGATCGAGTTTCTAAACATCACTCGAAAGCTCTTGAAAGGAAAAACATGTGCATCGCCATCAATGTTCAAGTCAGGTCAATAACGAGGTCACCATAGTGTTTTAGTGACGAGCATGAGCCGAAGAGTTAAAAGATTTGTATTAGGACCTTAAAAGGTCATTATTTGACCTTGGCCTAATGTTGAGGTCAGTTCAAGGTTCCACTGTGACCTTCCAAGGTCTTGCCGCATATCATTTGAATCCTTGGATCAAGACAAACACATTGATGTCTTTGGATTTGTTGTAGGGCTAAGTTTTTCCGAGTTATAAGGGACTTCCGAATAGACATAAATTTGACCCATTTTGGCTCACTGTGACTTCATGGGTCAACAGCTATGGCTCAAGCTTGATTCTAAAGAAGAATACGCTAATTCTTCAATAACATTGTTTTGTATCACCACCAGTTCTCAAATTCGTAAGGGACCGGTCCAATCGGACACCCCCAGGCGGTGGTGGGAAGGAAAGAGTCCCAGGCGGTGCCAGGTTAAAATAACGATTGGCTGGCTAATAAACGGCTGTAATTTAACATGATATTTCATTCACTGGCATATACCTACAACTTAAGCTGTTCAAATCTTTCAGGAGGATTATGAGCTTTGGGGCTCCAAAAAGTGCACTAAGCCATGACACAGACCTAATTATGAAATCTTAACACCAACTCTCTCTTGTGGTACAGTACCAACTTTATAATTTTAGGACTTTAAATTGTTTAAGTGTGAAGGATATTTCCACGGCAACTCGATCTCGCATTTGGGATGCCCGGTCACCCTCAAGGATAATTAAATCAACAGCTCTGGAATTAGACCTAACCTAATGATTGCACTGTAGGTCATCGCTATACAAGAGTCGGTGGGTTGGTACGCGTGTCGCGTCTCCGTTCAGGTGGCGGCCAAAGAGCCGCGGTCAGACGGCTGGGCTGCGGCGCTCCTGGGTCCCTGACCTATCCCACGCCCCGCGCTGGTGGTCGTCCAGTACATGACCGGGCCGGGCCGGTACTCCTGTTCCGCTCCTGATGGACGCTCTGGATGCAGACGCGTGGTCCACTACAGGCGTTACGGCAGCGCTGATGACGCTGCAGCCCTTCATGTGCTGCCAGATAACCTTGCACGGGAGAAGGAGCGCCGGCACACGGGAAAATGAGCCCAGTTCAGCCCGATCTTGTCTTCCTAGAAACTGGCGCCCGTGTTAGTCATAACGATATGATAACACATTCACGGAATTTGAGTAGGACCTTATGTTCTGCACGTTCTATTGTCGGGCTCACGCCGCCGCTGTCTGCCACTGCACAGCGCTCTGTCCAACTGTAGTGGATGACTCACGGCCTCATCGTGAAATCGACGCTCGGCCTATTGTAGGCCCAGCATGCTGTCTCCCCTCATTGCATCACAGTGGGACGAGCTTCTCGGTAAACAGCGAGGAGCACGACGATCTTCTCGGTAAACCTGAAGAACCTTGAACAGCCACTAGATAAATAACCACCTATTGTGACTAGCTGCTCTGTATGCTTCAGATCATATCGGATTCCTTTTCGGGAGCGGATGACTCGTGGTTTTGGAGGACATACGAGCAGGCATGTTCAGGCGAGTGCCTGGGTGTCTCTCGGGCTGTAGTTCTCGCTCGTCGTGCGGCGCCACCGGGTCGGCAGCTGCATCGAAGGGTTGATCCGGGTGACTCAGGCGCGGCTTTCGGGTCTGGGTGCACAGCCGTGCATCTGCAGCGCCATCTATGGACATACGCGGGGGAAAGGAGCGCGCTCTGAGTCAGCCTGCGCAGCGACAGGGGTGGGAGGGGGCGGCTGGGCAGAGGGGCGGCAGCCGACGCCCCCACGCGCCGGATGGCGGCGCTGATGTGGGTTATCGCAGGCATCAGTTGTGCTTTATTGGTTCAGCGGCGTCTGCGCAGTCGCGACTTCCGTCCTCTGCGCTCTCGCCCGTCCTTCCTGTTTTTGTTTTCTGCGTATACCTGTCTCCTTGTGAGCCGTATCACAGGCTCCAGTTGCGAGGTGAAATGCTGTATTGTTCCACTACCATATTCGCTCGACAGGCGTAACATCCATTTCTTCTGGATGCAGATGCGATGATAGCACTTTCTAAAGTGTGGCGTCATGTCATATCGGGAGCTGGAGCCAAAACGCCGTACAACGAATATTCCGCTCCGTGCTTCGTGCCCCGTTGTTGGCAAATGACACTCGAAATCTTTTCACCGTGATACCCACAGTGAGGCCGGAGTCAAAGACCCCAACGATACTATCGTCCTAATCACGAATTCATTTCAGATAAAGGGTGGCAGGTCGGTTTGCATGGCTGGAATGTACCGCAGATGGTTTCCTGTCGCCCGTCTCATCAGGCGTCCCCCGAGTGTCGTCGCAGCCAGTATGGCGGCCCGTGACACGGACCGCACGCCACCTCCGCCGCTTATTATCAGGGCTGGATCGATTCCGACTAACTAATCGACTCGCTCCACGGCCGTGTAGCGAAGAGGGGGAGTCACGTGAGGCCGTCGCCACAGACCCTGTCCCTGCGCGTTGCTATCATCACTAAATGGCCACCAGGTGTTCCATCTAATGGAGGGATCAAGGCAGGGTTAATATCACAGCCGGCTCAGACCGACTGGAGGGAGGGAATGTAAAGGGCTGAATACAGGGACACGTGGGGAATCAGGTTATCGCTGATGATAGTTTTTAGTGTGACTTTATTCCTTGGAGACACAGCCAGAGGGCCAGTCTAATACCTGGATAGGAACGATGGTTTCAGGTTGTCTGCACAGAAAAGGTTAACGATTTACATTTTCTTCAACAACATGGCAGGATCAGGAATAACACAAACATAACAGCGACACAGTGTCATTAAAAAAGGTCCAAAGGAAATATCATATCATGAATGACAGGGCTGGACAGGTTTTTAGTACCTGGAGCTCCATGAAGAACGAACCAGAAGAGTTATGTCTGCGATAGCGCCCAGGAATGTGTGGAGCGCAGGAGGAGTGGTGCCGAAGAGTGGCGTTTTTCTCAGGGCGAAAGTGGGAGCGGCCTCTGCCGACAGAACAGCTGATGTGAGACTGACGCGTCCATGTCGAGCAAGAGTCGGAGGCTAAAGTCTGGAGCTACTAACCACTGCAGCCAGTGGCCACGGCCATGAAAACGCAGCTACTCGCCACCCGGCTGAACTGTCTATCACCGGAGCGGGCGGCGGTGCGTCTGGCGACCTGGCCGTCCACAGCAGCTGCGATCCGTCCGGACAGGAAGCGGCACCATCAGCGCGGCGGTTCCGCGGCGGCGCTCGGCGTCGTCCGGTTCCACCGTGCCGTCTCGACCCCACCGCCACCGCACCGCACCGCGCCGCAGAGGTGGAAAGGTGACAGCCAGGCCAATAGCGTGACGGGAGGAGCCTAGCACGACCGCCGGTCAGAGGAAGCCAGACAAGGATTCAAGGAGTGTCTGGAACGCACACCGGGTTGAGCTCCGGCCCTCGAGAACATTGGTGGACACATTTTTCGCCAGCGGAGGCGTAGTTCGATTCTGTCGCGCCGCATAATCGCACGCGCCTCGCTGGTCGTCCGGCGGGCGCATTCCTGGCGCGGCAAACACAGTGACGGCGCGGCACTGGCCGCCGCGCTTCTGCCCCACCCCAGCGCGGCGGCACGGCCACTGCAGGCAGTCCAGTCCCGCAGATCGACCCTCGGCAGAGGTCCTCTCACTGTGGCGAACTTTTCACCACACGCTGAGTCCAGCAAGGTTTGGTTGGAATACATTATAATGCCGTCGGGTATGCAGGCGGAAATAAGTTCTGAGTTGCCCAACATATCCAAATCGGGCGGAACGTTTTCGCCCAGGATTCATTGTTTTGTCACCATCGTCACGGGCGTTAAATGTAAATGCTCCTTTGAAATGGAAGTGGAGGCTTTCTCCAACTCATTGGAAAACAAAAGAAACAAAGATCCGGGAAATTCAGTCATTCTTTGGTTGAAGTGCTCTGTTCTGGCAGTGCGGTACGGTATGAGGATGGCTGAGGGTCAGCTGCGGCGAAACCGTCAGCGTCGCGTCACATTCGTCACCGATGCTCGGGAATCGTCACCGACGCGGCGCACAGGCAGCCGCCGTGTTTTGTCATGTATGCCGAAACGCGCGCCGGCGGTAACGGTGCGTCGTCGTCTGAGGCCAGTCGACTGGAAAGGCGCGGCGTCGGCTGGTCGGCGCCGGCGCGGGGGTAGGCCGTCTGGGAAGGTACGGGGTCACCAGCCCCGGCGCCGGGGTCACCACGCCGACGGTCCCACACCAAACGGCAGCGCCGGCCGACCACGGTGAGAAGTCGCAACGGATCGCTCCAATAAAACCTGCCATCTTCTCTTAATTGGCATCCGACAGTGATATCCAGAAGCCTAAGCGCCTGGAAACCGAGTGTTCTGGAATCACTTGGTCGGCTATGTGAGAAATACTTGACAGAATTGTCAGCAAGAGCCGGAAAATTTCATGGGAAAAGGGAAAACAGCGGAGAACAGTTAGAAATGACCACTTTTTATATTCCCCCATACCTAACTCGAGAGCCCGCTGGTTTCAGACCAAAACCCAGGGCATCATTATACCTGCTTTGACTGAAGGGATATCCTTTTATGTGGCTCTACCTTAATCGGTCATTGGCTGGCCTTGACCTCACTTCAAGGTCGAACATCGAACCAGACCAATCATGAATGATTCAGATCGTAATAACCAGGTCACTATCATAACTTTTTGCTGCATCCTGTTCCATTCATGAGGTACAGGTAAAAGCTATAGATGTACCGGACTCCGGCTCCGGCTCCATAATCCGGTCGGAACCGTCAGTTTTCATTGAGCTGGAGTACAAAACCCGGCCACATTATGGCTGAATTCCGGCCTCTCAGGAATAAAAGAACGCACAATATGATGATTCGAGACAGAATGAACACTACTCCATATCAGAGCTTTTGTGTAGGGTTGTCTATGTTATGGGGCCTAGCTAAACTATATTCACCCATACGTGGAAAAAGAATATTGTTTCGATCGCAGTGACCGAGAGAACAAAGGGCTTGAGGTCGCATGTCAGGTGTATCCAAGGAACCCCAGCTGCACCTACCTGTCTCTTTAAGTTTGTGCATGCCAAGGCACAAAAAGATAACATCTGAGGCCCCGTTAAAAAACCTTACTTTCGTGTACCTAGCATAACTCTGGAGACTATCCGCATCAGGTATGGCCAATGTAGCGAACCCTGTATTAAAAAAGAACCCTTCAGCATAGAGAGAATATAGCACGTCACCTTCCGGTTACGGGAAATCTGGCTCCTTCATAACGTGATTTGAACTGAGATAGTCATGGGATAGAGAATGTTGAGAACCACTTGATCGATAATTCATTTGTCACAGAACTTAACATCCGCGGAAAAAATCGGAAAATGAAGTCACGTGGTATGAAGTGACCTTGGGAATATGGCGTAATGCTCAAGCCCCGCTGCGCGGACAATTTATTGCTTTAGCCTCTTTAAAACCTACGTGCTATCGTGACCCTGGCACTCACGACTGTAAAAACGTGCCGCTTTCTCCAGTGACTAGTTTGAAACGTGAAACACTTTATAATATATCAAGGAAATTGATGAGTGCCAGTTTGGTATTGTAATAATTGCCTCTTTATTTCATTATGTTTTATCTTAGGTCCACTCCCAACAGGCACACTTGCCCAATTACAGGGAGTACTGGCTTTGGTGTTTAAGGATCCTCTGCAAAGGACCAAATGGACACAGAAGGCGATTTTCTGCCGTGGGGATTGAACCTAAAATAGTCCAAGCTGTCATGATCTGACGGCGGGGAATGAAGCCGCTGGACCAACCGCCCACCAGCTAAAAACCCTTTTATATCTATATTCGTTTATGGCGCAAATTAAGAGTTCCAATCTGGAACAACACATTACCACGTCATGACGAAACGTAAATATGGAGACTTTTCACCTCTCGCAAAGGAAAATTGCATAACACGAAATTTGACTTTCTAGCCGTTTTCAACGGAATTACGGCCGTATTTACTATTTTCAGTGAAAATGCCTCTAAAACCACTCCTGACCGGAATAACACCAAAGTACTACATATCCTCTAACGTTTATTTCGAGACTGATGTGCTCTTCAAAACTTAAAATCCTCCCAACATTATGATGGATGTCACAAAACCAGTACCAGCACTACCCTCATATCTCCAGGCCGTTGTTTCCCCAGTTTCAAGATAGTCTTTGCTCGGAATAACAAATTATTTGTTTCAAAGTTAATAAGCGAAACCTGAGGAGTAGGGAAAATGTTGAAAATGAACTTATGGCAGTAAATTTCATCGGGCAGCAAGACCAGCGTAATAAGTGTCATTAGTTGAAGAGTATCTATGAAAGTTTCTTTATACCAAAAGCCGACTCCAAATGGAGAAAAAATATGAATCTGCATTGCACAGTTCACTTGAATTTGCCCCCTACAGAAAATAACACCGGTCGGGTAATATCGGATCAAATCCTGCAGGACTGTAAGTTTAATTACGAAAAATCGATCTGCGGCCGGATCCGGTGCATTTCTAGTCAAACACAATAGATAACCTTTGTTGAACCCATTATTTACCTCTCCCCAAAATGGTTGGCAGAATCGTCTTGCCCACGATTTTCCAATTACATCCACAAATCGAGCCTGTTCTTCTAAAGGCATTACATCAATGTTAAGCCTTGAGTAACAAAGTATCGCATTACGGGTGCTCCAATCAACAAGTCTCGGATAAAAGGGTCGTGATTATAAGCGAAAAACCTGTGGCCATTGACTTGGATGAAATAAGCCCGAGAAGGAGTCCTTTGAAAATTGCAATGATGACACCTGTTTCCTCATTTTCAACATCAGTAGAGCCTAAATAATGTGGTTCCTATCACCCAGTATAGCCCGGTCAGGCTTAGGATAACCACTTTTTCAAATTAATAAGATTTTAATTTGCATTTGTGTTTCATACCAACAATTTGCATTGATGCATCTGCTCTTGGATACCGCGGGCACTCGCCTCTCTCGTGACACTCGCTTCTCGCTCTCGTGACACTCACGTCTGTGCCTGGTGTCATATCCAGACGACAGCCGCACGCCCGCCGGCCAATTCCAGGTAATGTTGCCCAAGATCCGCCCATTACCGCCTGCCGACTGGTAGTGTCAACACCGACGCCGTCATAAAAAACGACGGTCCAAATGGGAGGCTGGAGGTCACGCGATCGATGGTCTCATGGACGAAAGTCCGAGCCGGCCGACCCCGGCAGATCTGCCTCAGCGACTCTAACTGACCGAGCCGTAGGCCTGGCGGCGACCTTTACCATCAGAGTCCCACTCTTCGCCAGCGTCCAACCTGGAGGAACGGTCCACACAAACGGTGTGGTAAAGGGCGGAGAAGATACTTCTGATACACTGTCACAGTCATTGGCGGGTAACAAGTAGGCACGGCCGCCACCTAGATGGCAGCTGGACTGTGACCACATCCCAGTGACTAAGGGCGGATGACGAATGGGTAAACGGTGCAGCTGGAGAGGCAGTGGCAGTAGTGGGGCTGCTGCACGCGCCGTCAGCGCTGCCAGCTCCTGTGTCCCCAGCTGCGCTCCGTCGCGCCGTCAGCGCTGTCAGCCGGAGGGAGCTGCCGGCTGCTGTGTCCCCAGCTGCGCTCCGTCGCCCAGCCGGAGCCGTCGGCTGCTGCACGTGCCGCCGCGCCGTCAGCGCTGTCAGCCGGAGCCGCTCGCTGCTGCGTCTTCAGCTATGCTCCGCCGCGCCGTTCAGAGACGCCGCAGCGCCAGGGCCGGCTGCCGGTATTTCGGTGACTACAGAAGCCGTCAGTGACGTCTGTTTATTGTGCCGCGGCCGGCTGCCCGGCAAGGCGCCAGCAGCTTCTGTTATGTTATCGTCTCCCACCTGGTACTTTGTTGAAGTGCCTCCTTCACGCGTCTCTCTCTCTCTCTCTCTCTCTCTCTCTCTCTCTCTCTCTCTCTCTCTCTCTCTCTCTCTCTCTCTCTCTCTCTCTCTCTCTCTCTCTCTCTCTCTCTCTCTCTCTCTCTCTCTCTCTCTCTCTCTCTCTCTCTCTCTCTCTCTCTCTCTCTCTCTCTCTCTCTCTCTCTCTCTCTCTCTCTCTCTCTCTCTCTCTCTCTCTCTCTCTCTCTCTCTCTCTCTCTCTCTCTCTCTCTCTCTCTCTCTCTCTCTCTCTCTCTCTCTCTCTCTCTCTCTCTCTCTCTCTCTCTCTCTCTCTCTCTCTCTCTCTCTCTCTCTCTCTCTCTCTCTCTCTCTCTCTCTCTCTCTCTCTCTCTCTCTCTCTCTCTCTCTCTCTCTCTCTCTCTCTCTCTCTCTCTCTCTCTCTCTCTCTCTCTCTCTCTCTCTCTCTCTCTCTCTCTCTCTCTCTCTCTCTCTCTCTCTCTCTCTCTCTCTCTCTCTCTCTCTCTCTCTCTCTCTCTCTCTCTCTCTCTCTCTCTCTCTCTCTCTCTCTCTCTCTCTCTCTCTCCCCCTCGAAACACCCTCCCTCGCTAGTGCGTCAAGGCTTGGGTTGGATTGGGTTGGACAGTGAGCCCTTTCCGCGACGTTGCATCTGGAAAGGTTTGAGAGACGCACTGCGGCTACCCGAGGAATGTAGTGGTGTAAAAGGTGGTCTGACGAGTCCATGAAGAAAATCCATATCACTATTCATGGTATATTTTTTAAAGAAAATTTCTCCCAAAATGGCTACGATTGTACTTCTCTCCTATTATATTTCAAGGCTAGATATTACCATTCCTCCTTATATTTTTCTTTTATTTTTGCTTCCACGTTACGTATTGAACTTTCTACGGTTTCCCGTAAAATAAAAAAATAAGGCTGGTGGGCACAGGCTGTAACTTTTCACATTTTTGGAAGTGATGAATGTCGCTAAGTGATATACAACATGCCGCTTTGAAATATGTTGTCTGCCCCAATATCGAGAGCCTCCAGCTCAGGCGTGACATCACCCCAAGCGTCGCCGGCGTTTCTCGTCGGCAGGGGCGGTGTCGTTGCGTGCCACATTACGGTGTGGCACGGTGTTACGCTGTAACAGCGTTACAGTCTGGTGGCCGGCGGCGGCGATGTTGTCGGCGGGTTGTGGCCGCCGCGGCCCGGCGGCGGGCCCGGCCGCGCCTGCCGGTCAGGCTGGCGCGACGTGGGAGCGCCGCTTGGTGAGGCGGACCGACGGCAACCGCAGTCGGCGCGCCATGGCCTCAAGCATGAAGGGCTGTTCAGCCAGCATGAAGGACAGGCGCGGTGGTGGCGCCGCTCGGCACATCCCGGCGAGTTCGTGACGGCGCCTCGCAAAGAGTGGGTGTGACGGTGTGACGCGGTCGCTTTGATGTATCTATTGGGGAATTCTGGCGTGGCGGCGTGACGCTGCCGTCCGCACGTGCTGCTGCAACGGCGTCAGGAGGGAGGAGGCGACGCCGGTGCTCGACGCGGTTGGTTGGCTCAGTCCGGCTTGGCTCAGAGTGGCCAGGCTGAGCTCTGAGTCGTTCTCTTCGCGGTGGATCGTTGCGGATACAGGTTTGGTCGGCGAGGCTGGTAGCCTCCACATCTCGAGGGTGATACTCTCCCGTCCCTGAAGACGATAGCTTCCATATGTTGAAGGTGATAGACTCCTGAGGGTGATAGCATCGTCTCGATCTCTTAAGAGTGATAGCATAGTCTCGATCTGCTGAGGATGGTAGCATGATCTCCATCTGTTGAGGATAGTAGCATAGTCCCCATCTGTTGAGGAGGATAGCATAGTCCCCATCTGTTGAGGACGATAGCATAGTCTCCATCTGTTGAGGACGATAGCATAGTCTCCATCTGTCGAGGATGACTATGTCTCTATTTGTTGATGACGATAGCATAATCGCCATCTGTTGGGGGTGATAGCATCCACGCTCGACCTCTCTAGGCTGACAGTGCCTTCTCGATTTCTTATACATATGTTTTATTTTTGTTCAGGTTATTCCCCACTAATACTGGTGCGTTTTCTATTAACCCATTCGATTCTCCGTGGCGTAATGAGCACTGTGTTTCTAAGCCGACTACCAGGTGATTTTTTTATAAAAGATGAAGTGCAAAGAATTCAATTTGCTTTGGAATATCGGAGCTCCTACATTTTGTGCTATAGTCAGTTCACGCATGCGCTAGAGATCAGAACCTTTCTTTTTTAGCGGATCGATAGAACATGGAAGAAGTTATACGATATATATTGTACCTTTCTACAGTTTAGCGATGTTCCGGACTAAAATAATTCACAGGGCCTCGAGCTGGACACCCTGAAGCAGGTTTGGGAGGGTTTACATAAAATACAGCCACATTTGAGCAGAAGCATTAACAAAGAAACAGTGTTACAGGCTGGGTTCTGAACAGTCAATCATCTATACTATAGGTCAATAAAAATGTCAGGCGGTCTGGGCACGTTTCGTCAAAACATGTACGACGTGCAAGCTTATGAACAAAGATATATACTCCATAGTTTATATGCCAGCAAAAGTATCCAAGATTCTAGCTTTTGAGCCCAGTAGGAACTCTGCCGATTTCTGTTATTGTATCTCATTCGTGGTTGCTTGACTCCTGGGCCCGGGTTAACTCCCTTGACTATTTCAAACTTCCACACGGGGCGACAACTTTACCGGCAAAATTATGGTGAACCATGTGACAGCAAACATGCATGGTTAGCGATGAAATTGGATAGATACGACATTTTGTTGTCAAAATCGAACCCAGTATAAACATTTCATAAACCCCGGGCCAGGAAGCTTCGTTGCCTGCACCAGGAAGATTTGAACAAGTGTTCCTCCGCGTGGCGGACTCTGCTGTAGATTTCGTTGCACGTGACTAATGAAATATCGACTGCATGCATGTGTGCACTTGTGTAAAACGGGGCAGGTGGAGCACGATAGATGCTTGGGTGGATTGATTCAATGCTGGCAAAATTGGAGGCTGTGTTTTCTCATGTGGATTGCTTATCATTGGATTAGAGTTTTAGGACAGTGCAGCTGCAGAGGCTATACGTGGGGATTGCTTATCATTTGCACATTCCTAAAGACTAACAAATTTCCAGATTTTGTATATTTCTTTATATTTTACGGCGTTACGTGACGTCACGATTTTCCGTAGTATGGTGACGCAGATTCTGGTGCTGCTTTCGGACACTTTGTAAATATAAGTGCCTTAACAAGACACTTATCGCGTGGTTGTTTCTACACATGTTAGGAATCTAAGGAGGGTGACAAAATTACTCAAAAATATGTTTTAATCGCTGTCAAATCATGTTGGCTTAAACTATAATCGGGAACATAACTTTGCGTATTATGGCGGGGCGGGAATTTTTCCCCATTACCCGCAATGTCTTGGAAGTATGCATAATGTTGATATCGCATTATCTTCAGTACATATAAGCAGAACAGACTGTTAGAGCCCCTCCCAAATAATCCAAAGTGGCTTCCATGGAAGAGAAGGAGAGCGCCACTGCGGCCTGCCTCTCCGCTCCTCAGTCAGCCCCCGGCCGCTGCAGCAGTACAGGTGCGTGCGTGAGTCTGATGCGGCAGATTCCTCGGCCAGGGAGATAGAGTCCGATTCCGGGCGTCAGGGTGACGTGTGATGGAGACAGATGCCGGCCATGACGGGCGGCCTCCGTGTCGGCGTCAGTCCGGCGGTCCGGTACCAGAGGTCGGCGCGCCCGGCACGTGCGAGATGGCGCATCCTGCCCTCCCGGCTGACAGCACCCTCACTGCGCCAGCCACCACCGCCAACGCAAGCACACCGCTGAACATGGCTTCAAATGTCGCGTGTGGTGATGGATTCCTAGCAGACTTAAATATGTCTGAGAAAGCTCTTGGACTTCTATACAGGCAACTGTGTAAACTACAGCCAGGAGGCGCATCAATGGCCAGTGTTGCTGAGACGTGTTCATAACGAAATCGGATGTTCCCATAACCTGTTCCTCTACGTAACGCAAGCAGATAGAATCCAGCACGAGCCGCACGTGAGGCGAGCTGGTATCTCTCATGTTCTCGGATGAGCTTCAGCTGAGTATCCATGGGCGAGCCCTGCAGGGGGACTGCGACGCGGTGCGGCCAGTAGCCGGACACCATGCAGCCCTTCCACCGCCAGCCTGCGACAGTCTCACGGTCGTGACGAGGTCGGAAATACAGCGCTGCATAGGCGTCACCTTCGGCTTCTCAGTACTGCGGTGCAGCGGTGCGGCGTGCGGCACAGTCACGGCCCCAGTGGCGACGCCGCCGTCTCATGCAGGCCTGCCGCCGCGCCGTGACTTCTTGGACAGCCGTGACAGACGGCTGGCGACGGGCCGACACCGCCGCGTGACCGCCTCCTCTGGCGGCAGATGCGCGTCACGTGACGTCACACGGCGTCACGTGACGTCACAGGCGTCACGTGACGTCACGGTGCGTCACACACACACAACAGTGACCCAGTTTCTCTTGTTGATTGTCGGACACGTAACCACACCGATGCCAAATTATGTCCCCATTACAGGCGGATATCGAGCATTCCCTTCTCATGGCCGCCGCGGCGGAGCCGGCCGCGGGTCTGACGCATACCATTTGGTTAGAAATGCCTCCGTGAATGTTTTCCATTTCCATTGGCGATTGTCAGATCTGTGGTATGCGGCACGGTGGTAGGCACTCCCGAGGAGATGCCAATGCCTCGGATATATCTGGAGGTCACGGCATTTCCTCGTGGAGAATTAGGAACTAGGAAGCTTAAGTTCTGTTTCTCATGCTGGTTTCTGATCTTCTTGAAAACTGAGAAACTTTAATGTTTGCTTTTTAATAAAATGTTCCACTTGCAAATCACAAAACCACATGTTAGATAAGGTAATGTTGGATTTGATTAGGTCAGACAAGGTAGATTGCGGTTCTACCCTTCTGATATGGTTCCCGTTTATTTGAGAAGCGGCACGATGTCTTTTGTTGTAGTATTCCGTGGATACCGTTTGGATATTCGGGAATGCACTGATGACAATATCCCGTAAACGTATGTTTTCTCCTATAATTTTCCACCAACTAACAATTACCGATTCGATAAGCTGATCTCTCCAGGACTCATCATTTCTAATCTATGAAGCAGTGAGGACCCGTGCGGCCGTTGGCGTTAAGTCAGTCTCCATTAGCTGTGTGGCCGATCAGGCTGCCGGTAAGTCTGGTCCGGTCGTCTGGGCGGTTGTTTGGCTTCGGACGCCATGGCGTCAGCGGACCAGACCTCGGCCGGGGCCGACGCAGGCGGCGGAGCGAGCCCAGCCGTGAAGCCGCGTCCCCATGCGTCCACGCGGCCTGTCTCACTGTGTGTCGCCGCAGCCAGGTCTAGGCCACCCGCGGACGCGGCTCAGCGCGCTTACACGCCCTTGGACAGAACCCAGTGCGACAGTGATTGTCCCATTCCATCGTGTCGCCTTGATACTGTCGAGGCTCTAGCTCACAAATGAGCAATTGTAGTTGAAGGGTTGGGTTCTTTGTGAAGAACAATTCTGACGGAGAACGGTTCATTTATCTAGCTGCCGACGGTAAGGGTTTCAGGTAGTTTTATGATTTATCAGAACTAGTTGAAGCTTTCAACAGAGGATGCTTAACATTTTTAAATCGATCCTGGTGCATGGTACTTCTCAGCTCAGTTTCCAGAGCTCCGAAATGATGAAATTTCAGGTTCCGAAACCAGGCGGATGCGTGACCAGCCAGTCAAGTGTCATCGCGAAGTTATTCCTGTCCGCACTCTGTTGCCATGGTACACTCTGCAGGCAAGATTCGAGATGATTCCAATAGCTTGACAGGATCTGGGCCATATGACTGGTCTAGGTCTGAACTCGGAGTGAATTCGTAAGCAGGCCAAGTTTACACCTCCTTTTCAAAGAAAACTTACATTACTCCGAGACTTCCAAAGTTGGGCCTGGTAAAAACATGGCATTCAGCAAAACTAAAAGGCATCTGTAGCTCAAATCAGTGAGCCAAGACCTTGCCATCCTATTGTCGTTCTCCATTCTTGCGTCTAAAATTCGCGGCCGTCCCGGTTTTCATCTGTTGACGTGTGCTCGTGTGGCCTGTTGCAGTGGACTGCGTTCTACCCTGCATCTCCAGTCGGCCCCGGTCCAAGAAGGTAGCCTCTGACGACGAGGAGGAGGCTGTGCAGGAGGCCAAGTCCTGGGGCTTCAGGAGCGGATCGAAGCACAGCACAAAAACGGCACAGGTGAGAGGCACCGGAGCGAGGCTGCTCAGTACCCAGGCCACCGCATCCAGTGCAGGGCGGACCCGTTAGCCCTGAAACCACTGATCCTCGGGTACTTGAGTAACCCCAAAGGAGGGCAACACCAGACCACGCCCGCTTAGTGACCCGTGGCTGATGAGCAGTTAACACAAGGGACCAAGTCATTTCTGGAGAAGGTATGCGATTAGTGAGCATCGCGCTCCTGCACAAATAACTCGACAAAATCAGCGGCATAAACATTACCCCATCCGTATCTGCTCGAACTTTTGAGAAAGAACAGTTTGTTTCACACCTACTCAGCACCTCCCTTCACATGAAACAATCACATCAGCCCACAACGGAGGTGAAACAAAAGTTTCGTTCAACGAGTGAGTCATTTCGATCTTTCTGGTCGGAAATTGTCAGGCCTGAGCCAAGAAGGAGTGGGTTGAAGCCATCTTAACAGTCAGCACCGGAAGCGTTCTTCTTCGAACCCCACGGAGGGCTGCCAAGGGGAACATTTCAGGAGAACACCCACTGACAAACAGCCCTGACGCATTGGAAAATTGCCCGGTCAAGGCCTAGAGCTAGATCTCGAAGGCCGAGGCTCAGACGACTGCCAACATTCAAGCACAGTTATCCGCGTCGGTGTAAGTGTCAGGCTTGAATAAAACACGATTCGGGTGGTCCTCTTACAGAGTAAAATAAAACGTGACTAAATGTAGATGACACAAAGAAGTTTTTCTTTAAATTAATGAGACTACGTAATTAAATAGATCATCTGGCATTAGTGGTTTCCTCACCACCCTAAGCGGCCGCAGTATCTGAACGGAAAGTCTTACCAGCGTCGTGACCTGTTTAATCAAAATGCATTGACTACAGTCTAGCCATTTAGTGTGCGCTGTAATCCACTCAAGAGAGACGAAGACGGCACACGCATTGGGGCAATTCCCGGCAGATAACTTTGATAAATGAGCACGCTGAGGCAAAGTTAAAACCAATGTACGCGGCAACTTTGGCCGTTTGTGGCCTGTGATATTTGATGTAAGGCTCAAACCACGTTTGCACGCGATGGAATGAAACTTCAAGGAATTTAGATCAAATGAAAGACTCTCGTCATAAAGAAAAGCTGCCTCGAAGGAATCTTGACTGTGATGCTTGATAGCTCGGTGGATAAAGATTATGGACTCAGTGTTATTCCATTAATGGTGTGTGGGAATCGGGCAAGGAGGTGGCAATATTTAAGCGGTGGCTAGTGTGTTATCTAGCCGCTACCGGTAGAGAATCGCCCGGAGCGAGCGCATCCACTTCCCTCCTCCTTATTTTCGTAACGGCAGCCTTCATGGACTCCCGGTTGGATCGGCAAGCTGAAACTTACTGCTGACGTAATTCCCAGCGTTCAATAACCCCAATTCTCGTCTCTGGGGTTGGTCGGCTGCACTGCAGGCGGAGGGGGTGGGGAGGGGAGCGGCTCATGCCACGCCGGGCAAGCAGCGGCGCTCCGTGTGGCTGTCTGAGTCACGCCGGGCGTGCCGGCTCCCGCTGAGGTTAGTCACCGGCCACAGCCGCGCCTGCCCTTCCCTCTCACATCAGGCTGACGGCCTTTCACATCAGGCTGACAGCCTTTCCCTCTCATCAGGCTGACGGCCCCTCCCTCTCACATTATGCTGACGGTCTTTCCCTCTCACATCAGGCTAACGGCCCTTCCCTCTCACATCAGGCTGACGGCCCTTTCCTCTCATATCAGGCTGACGGCCCTTTCCTCTCATATCAGGCTGACGGCCCTTCCTTCTCACATCAAGCTAACGGCCTTTCCCTCTCACATCAGGCTAACGGCCCTTCCCTTTCACATCAGGCTGACGCCCCTTCCCTCTCACATCAGGCTGACGCCCCTTCCCTCTCACATCAGGCTGATGGCCCTTCTCTCTCTCCCGTCACAGCCGCGCCTGCATTTCCCTCTCTCCCGTCACAGCCGCGCCTGCATTTCCCTCTCACCCGCCATAACCGGGACTTTCCCCACAAATCAGGCTGGGAGCCCAACCTTTCCTGCTACCGCCCATCCTTCTCTGCTGCTTCAGCCCTTCCCTCTCTCCTGCTGCAGCCCTTCCCTCCCTCCTGCTGGCATCGCCGCGCCTTCCCCCGGCGCCAGGCCTCCCAGGCAGACGTTTTTCGCCAACGCTCCCACGTTCCGGTCGGTGGATGGATTTCTAATCAGGATTAGCCCATTGGCTGATTCTTCAGCTGGAAGAAGTATACCCCTGGTGAAACCCAAGGTAGCTGGGGAAAAATATTATACTGGAATACATTGCATTATTGAAGAAAGCACTGTCTGCCGAAAATAAATTTCGAGGCAGAATTTCCACCACTACACAGCCAAAGATCATTGTATGGGACCCGCGACCTGATTGGTGGGTGACTTACCAGTGGTTATGTTTGTACTAACGCTATCGAGCGGACTTTCCGTCGCCAGGTGCTAATGACGGTTGGAACAGCTGGGTCAGGCATGCCACATTTCGCCTGCTATTGAAGCTCCCGCTGTGAATTAAACCAGAGCACGCCGCACTATTGACATTGCCCAGAAAGTACACAGTGGCTACATGTTAATAAACAATACGCTGCTGCGACTGTCAGCCGAAGCATATGCACCAGCAAATAAGGATAAATTCCAGAACGAGATTTAGTCGGGATCTGTGCTCACAGGAGTCTTATAAGAAAGCAAAATGTTTGTCAATACTTCTGCCAACTCCATGAAGCTCACGGAGTTTGACTCTAAAAATTATTCCATCACATTTTCAACCAAACATGGGATTATGTTAGAAACCCGACGCAGTGCATATACTTTGAGAAAAAATTATTTCCAAGCTCCAGCAACAGCACTTTATTATCATCGTTCACTTGATGTCTTTGGGCTTTTTCCCTCAAGCACCCGCTGCGGTAGCCTTGTTTTTGCGAATGGAGTCACGTAAGGAACAGACAGAAAATAACCTGTCAGGTGCCACTCCCTGGTCGGACGCCGCCCACTTTCGCGGAGGGGCGTGCCTGCGTACCAGTCACTTTCGCGGAGGGGCAGTGCCTGCAGCGCCGGTCACGTTTGTTGTTTCTTCCTTTCCATGACGATCCAGAAGCGGGGCGCGGCCACAGACCACAGTCTGCGGTCCGTACCAGAGGCAACACAACAGTGCAATCTCTGGACTGCAATGTCAACGCAGCAAGTTATCTCAATGAGAGACTTCTCTGAAACCATCGCTACGCCCACCGCTGCGTCACGTGACGGCAGCGCGTCACTTCCGTGAGCTGAAGTGCCGTGCATGCTGGTCGTCACCCCGGCGCGTCACCAGCGTGCCGTCATGGCCCAGATCGGTCTGTTTGTGTTGAGCCGGCCAACTGGCCCCAGGGAGCGGGCCGGCAGCGGCCCCAGCCCCTCAGCCGCCGCCGACGCGACACGCCAACGCCCAGAGCCAACGGTGCAGCACTACAAATATTTTCATGTTTCTCTTTTGAGGCGGATGCAGTCCTATGGAGCGTTGAAAATCTGCTTTCCAAGCTTTCGCCCCTGACCCAGGCTGTGGTACGTTGGGAATGACGTGTCACTGCACGTCACGTCTAAAAACGACGGTGGGGGCGGGGCGAATTTCCACTGGAGAAGTCACCTGGGAGGCGCAATGACAGCAGCTGTAATGACTGTGGGAACTGCTGTTTTTTATACAGCACGGCTTCAGATGCAGACTTATTCTATGCTAATGCCTTTCGATGTGCGAGGACTTACACACTTTCTCAAAGATATCTCTACAACCCAAGCAGAAAGTCACATTGTATATGTTTTAAATCAAAATGAATGACAGGCTTAGAACCAAGGAACCAACTTCATACCTGTCAAGTAATTTCAGAAAATTGTTGGGAACAATAGAGCCACATTGTACATGTTTTAAATAGTAGCGACTGGCTGGCTTAGAACCAAGGAACCAACTCATCCCTGTTAAGAAGTCTCAGAAACTTCTTGTCACCTATAGTAATTTCATATCTGATCGGGCTGGTATTCCACACAAGTCCTTATCAACCATGAATGTCAGGAATTATATTCCCTACAGGGCTTCTCTCGGATGACTTCATCTCGATCTAATGGGCGCTGCGTTTATTGGCACCGTCTCTGATAGCTCCATTATTTCAACGGACATCTAGTC
This sequence comes from Lepas anatifera, assembly GCA_034440635.1. Lineage (NCBI taxonomy): Eukaryota > Metazoa > Arthropoda > Thecostraca > Lepadidae > Lepas > Lepas anatifera. The sequence goes on along the minus strand of JAOTON010001136.1, from coordinate 161,315 downwards.
TATCCCATAAGGAGATTTCGCACATAAACAAAGTCGACCTTTCTGGGTGAGTGCCGAGTGGGACAGCCTCAGATACGAATCGGAGGACTGCAGGTGGTGCATGCCAGCTGACAGTCGGAGCTGGGGCGCCTCAGGGAAGCACGTACTGGCGCCGCAACACGCCGACACTCGACAATAGTCGGGAGCAACCTAATTTTTCATTACTTTACGTCCATTACGAAGACGCATGAAAAGCAACCTCATGTGTGGAGGTATTTGCAGCAAAAAAGAAACCAAAAGTTTACCTTAGGCCTCAATGGCATGTGCCGTATGTTATACGTCTCAGGTTTAGATATAATAAGAACTATTTGCGAAAAATCGAGAGGGGGTATTCCGAGCAGGGCTGCAATCGGCAAGCGGTTAACGAATAGAAACATCCGTTACCGTTTTCATTTGTTGCCGTGTTTTCCAAGATTATCCTTAGCTTACTTCACTCGGAAAGCTGCTGCCATCAAAACAAGGCATATGCAATGGATGACTCACTCAGTCGTGCGACCTAGAAGCGTAGCCGGGAGCCTGACTAATCTCGCATAGCTGCTGATGTGTGACCGATTCAACTGACTGCAGTTCACGCTTCAACTGATTTTACAGATAAACAAACCGCAAGTCAGCAGCTGCATTCCAAGCTTCTTGGAATGCATTTAAAGCCCAAACACACCTGCGCCTCTTGCACACATCGCTGGGCAGGCAAGGGGCAGATCAGGTATCTGAGCATTCAAACCGAATTCACAGAGGCTTGGTATCTACAAATGTTTTCCTTTGTACTGCTCTGATACAACGATGTTACTGTAAATCATTAATGCCCTCTACTGTTTTGCATCATACAAAATGATCTAGCGAAACAAAAAAGCTAAGGCAGGCGATTCAAAGGACTCTGCATAGGTTACAATATAGGAGAAATATATAGCTCGACGTAGATTGACTCCTTGTTAGTCGATTAATTCGTCAGGACATCTACTAGATGGTGTCCAAAACACCATAACTTGTCCTGCCATATAATACATACACTCTGCTTGCTCGACTTGCTACTCTCACTTCACATTTTCCCCGCCGTTGGTATCACTATTTCTTGTTTGTATTATCATTCATTCAGGTACATTTTCCGTTTTAAAGACCAGTTTCCAATATGGAAACTGGCCTCTAACTGGCAGACCAGACCAAAGGGCTGCCAGATAATAATTATTAGAAATAAGTAAGCAGCATTGACTGCCAGGCGGTCACAGGTCTCTAGATTTACTTCGTCTGGCTACCGACTAGTTTAAACTCGCCAATAACAATCTAGAGCTTTCTCGTGACAGCGGAAAGTTTGCTCGTTCCGTGCGGCCTTCCAGTCTGGCGTGTCCAACAGTTCTGTTTTCCAGCCACTTATCCGAATCAATAGCGTCTGGGACGGGCCAGGTGCAAAAGTTGGCGGAGCGGTGTGCTACCTTGCGGAGTGAACCGGCGGCCGCCGCGACGCCAGCCAGTCCGACTATTGCTCGTAAAGCGGCAGCGGCCGGCCCGCATGCTGACGGTAAAGGTCGCAATGTCAAGGTCAGCGGAAGTGGTGCAGTATTCGCCAGTCCGACAGCTTTTATGCACTGCGGCATGTTAAGTTCCAGCATGCGGATTTTGGAGGCATATACCTCATTCCATGGACGAAACCATGCCGGATTGGTGTTATATGATGACACACGAGTGCAGTTTTGAAACGCTAGGTGAAATAGACACGATCTCAGAAATTTTGCAACATTTCGTAAGGGCAGGTGAGCGCGAGAGGGAATTTTAGTGGAACCTAAACCACTGTAAAGAGGCCAGAACAGATGTGAGGATTCGGGCAAATATAGCCGTGGCAGCTGGCGTGCCCTAAGACTCCAATCACCATCATGATGTGAGGATTAAAGGGAAGGTGGCACCTTCATAACGTGATTTTAACTGAGATAGCCAAGTTGTAAAGCAAGTCGGAAAACCCGGTACTCAATATATCATTTGTCTTGGAACTCCAGATTTCCATAGAAATAAAAGCTAAAACCTATCTGCAATGTACCCCTCCTGTACCCCTGGCAGCAGGCCACAGTTGTCATGGCTGTTGGTGTGACGACATATGCTGACGTCACGATGAGCATCAGCCAATCGAAGCCCTTGAAGTGTTTCAAGTATGGTAGTGGTTGCCAGATCATGACATCATCCACAGGCTGATATTTATTTCTTTTTCTAGAGGAGTATTTTAAAAATAAAAATATTGAGCTTATTGTACATTTTTCAGAGAAATAATGAGTGGTTTCATTATTGTCGGCTAAAAGTACGCCTAATTACACTAAATTCGAGGATTCGACCAAGGTGCCACATTCCATTTAAAGAAAGTCAAAAAGAAAAGAAGGCCCTCGCATAAAAAACTTTGGAACTTCGCGGAAAAAGAAACCGTGCGCCCTTTAACGCTAGACAGTTGAGTTAGTTAAGCACAGACCATGGCAGTAATGCTAAGTCGTCTGCTGTCTTATTGTTTCTGCTCTTAAGGTCGGTTGAGCGTCCATCGACTTTCCAGGCGGTGGGCTGGAGAGGCCACCGTGAATCCATGGTCTGCTGGACCCATGTGACCGGAAGCGGTGGCCGCCGCTGTGCCGAAAGCTCGCGGCCAGGAGCAGCGCGCCAGCATAGCAGCCATACAGCCCTCCGCTGAAACTCAGCTCGACTGACTAATGCCTCAGCCAATCACACGGTTTACGAGCTATCTGGAACAAAACCAATGACTTAGGTAATCTGGTACTTAGAATATAAGTTCCATAAAACGGAGCAGGGTAGCCTTTCGACATTACCATCGTTGTACGAGCAATAAAAAGTATGGTTTCTCAACCCCCAAAAATGGGTTATCTATCCTGGAGATAAGAATTGGAAAGCAGCCGTCACACCGTGGCCTATTGTGCAGAGAGGCGGAGATCAAAGGGCAACGACACATTGCCACATAACTCACGCTGGTGTGAGTTATGCCAGCTGGTTGGCTAAATCGATTGCTCCATTTATGAATTTATGGATCCAATTTGAGAGCGCTCAACGGAGATGGATATTGATCAGCACTTTGTTGTTGTACATAAACATTGGTCGTTTGTCAGTGGTGTTCTTCCCGAGTTTAATGGGAAAATCAAAGTAGCTATCTGGCCTGGAAAACTCAAGAACGGTAAGCGAATCCCAAATGATCCTGACACCCAGTTGAAATCATGTGCAATAAGAACCAGTTGCAGCGCATCAAGAACAACTACAACGCATTGCATCAGTCATAAGCTGGCTACATCTAAGACATATTGCCCTCATGTGGCGTGCTTCCGATTCAGCCCTCTAGCGGCGGTGGGCGGATCCTAGGGCAGTGAACTCATCACACCACGTCACCGTGACAACGACCGCCGTCGAGTGTGGTCTCACCGACGCGTCGGTGACGGCGAAAGCACCGACAAGATGGCTGCACCTGCGTGCACCATGGTAGCACCACACGGCTAGAACCATCGCACCACACGGCTAGAACCACCGCACCACACGGCTAGAACCACCGCGCCACACGGCTGGAACCACTACGGCACACGGCTGGAACCACCACGCCACACGGCTGGAACCAACGCGCCACGCGGCTGGAACCACCACCACAGCTGGGACCACCGCGCCACGCGGCTGGAACCACCACCACAGGCTGACCACCCGCCACGCGGCTGGAACCACACGGCACACGGCGGAACACACCAAGGCTGGAACCAACGCACCACGCGACTGGGAACCACCGCACCACACGGCTGGAGAACCATCGCGCCACACCGCTCCCTCCCCCAACACTTTCATTTTTGCCCGAACATCTCTCATTTTGTCATCTACCTGATCTCTCCCAATTGCTAAAAGATTTCATTCAAACTTAATAGAGCTGAGATGTGTCCATACAATGTCAGTGAGTAAAACCATGTTGGCAAAAAATGGGCTCTTACCAAACTGTAAAAATTAACTGGGTTAGAATGATTATGATGGCTGGTAAAAACGCACCCACACGGGGGCGGATACCCACCCTCCTACGGTTTTTTATAGTCATAAAATCGCAGCGGGCAACGACGATTTACCTAGTATATGTATCTATCGCCAGTTCTTTTACGCAACTGACGACAAAATTATATGCCCATGTAGTTTCAGGTAGCGTCACAAGTTCAGTTCAATTGACCTGACTTCAAAAGGTTTAGAGATGTAGCACTAAGAGCAGGCTGAATTTATTCAAACCATACAAGGTTACAGCGCGCAACGACTTGTGCTGACGGAATTTGTTATATACATGGGCGTCGAAAGCGGGGAGACGGAAGACGCGTCCTTCAACCATTTCAACTAATGAATCAACCCCCTCCAATTTTGGTACTTGAACTAGGTTCTTTGCATTTTCTCCCTAATATCTGCGTAGATTTACGTAAATCTGATGTGCATGGCGGTTTTAAAGACAGACAATATGATAAAAATTCGCCTCCCGTCCCCCTTCCTCCTGGTCATCGCCAGTCTGGGGTCCATACCTGCAGTAACAATTCCGTGGCGACGCCCCTGGTTACATCGATGACATGGGGATGAGATGAGGTCCATATCCTGGTCATGACATGGCATGGGGAAATTTGATTAAGTTCGAACACTTCGCGGGGAAGGGCGATGTATTTATTTTGGCCTCATTGTGTTTGGTCTCCCATTGCCGTTCGAATGGTATGCATTATTCCCCAGACTGGCCTAGACTTGGTTAAGTTAACTTTAATATTTTACTTGGCAAAGTCATGATACATTATTGGGCTTTACAAAAGGATTCTAATAGTACCTAAAAATGTTTTATAGCTCTGCTCTGTCATCCACTGTACCACAAAACTTATGTTTCCATTTTATTCCTGTAAGAATATACTTAGACCTTCAGTGACCTCAAGTGACCTGACACAATTATGTAAAACCTTTTTGGTGGAGAGCAAGACGAGGCATCCAACGACGTTTTTTCTGCCGATACTTTGCATGGTTGCGGTGTTATTGGAGGGGGTACCCTTTCCGGTACCGGCAAAGGTGGCGCGAGCGTCGGTGCATGTTAAGATATTTGATCTTAGTTTTGACAAAGAACATCCCCTTAGTTTGTTGAGACAGGAAAGGAAAGCAGTCATTTTGCGGGGAAGCACCCAGCCGAAAACAAAGAAAAATGTATTTCATAACGAGCCATCTGCAGAGCGAAGTCATATCAAACAACTTACCACACTTCCGTCTGGCGGCGCGGGACGGGCCGGCCCCGTCGGCTGCGGCGGCGGTGCGGGCGTGGCCGCATCGGCAACGACGCGGCCGGCTGTCATCGCCGGCGCGCCGTGGCGTAATTGGATGAGACGCGCGGTGCGGCGGCGCTTTTTACGGCACGCGGCAGCAGCCGCAGCTGCTGCCCGCTGAGAGCCGCTGGAGCCGCGCCCTGCAGAGACGGCAGCGGCGTCAGAACAGGCGCAGCACACAGGCGGGTCGCCACAGCCACAGCCCTCTCCATAATCAGCCGTCCATTTCTGGCCGCTCTCGCCCACCTATATTACGCATGCTCGAACCGAGTCGAAACCTGGTGAATAAAGAACGGGATTATACCAGCACCATAGGCGGATCCAGGCTTGCCGATCGGGGGAGGGGGGCACCTTCCCGGGGGTGCCATCCGGACCAGGGGGTGCCACTTATGACCGGCAAAATGTATCAGGTGGGCGCCAAATCCTATCGGTGGGCGCCGACTTTCGTATCCTGGGGGGGTGCGAAGCGACATTTCAGGGGGCGCCATCGACCTTTCAGGGGGCGCCGAGGGTCGATCGGGGGCACGTGCCCCCCCTTGCCCCCCTGGATCCGCCTATGACCAGCACAGGTCTTGATTTGACGGCAGCGGTTGTCAGCCTTTCCATGTACCACGTGAGCATTAGTTAGTGTTTGCTTCCGTGTTAAAGTGTTTGATGAGGCCGGGTTCGGTGTCTGACTGGTCCCTGCTAAGCGGATGTACGGCCCGCCGGTCCGAGGGTGCCTTATCCTGTAGCGCACTGGCCGTAACGCTGAACTGGACTGCACACTGAAAACCGCTACTTCGCTGCACAAGACATAATATCGTTTCACGCATTGGCGGATCCAGGAGCACATTTTAGAGGGGGCCAAACGAACGTTTTGGGGGCTAAATAGAGAAAAAATCGCAAAAAACAGTATTGTTTAAGGAAAAACGGCCAAAGTTTGGTCCTTTGAGGGGGCCAAAAGAAACAATTTTAAGCTGTAGTGGGGGCCATAGCCCCTTTGCCCCCCCTTAGATCCCCCAATGGTTTCACTGATATTTTAGAATCCGATGGTGTTCTTAATGTCTTTCTCCGAGGCGAGATGATTGGAGGACTAATGTGGTAACAGACAATAAACATAAAAATAGAGATTGGAAATGTTAAGTTTTCTCCAAAGGTTATTACTAAGAAAATATCAGACATCTGCAGTTTCCACTTACAGTGACGGATCCAAAATTCATTTCGGGGGGCTAGGGGACTGGAGCCTCCCCCGCCATTACTACTTCGGATTAGCCTCCGCCTATGCATTAACTATAGGAACTCGGACATTTCGGGGGCTTAAGCCCCTAGCCCCCCTCCCCTGTATCCGCCACCGACTGATGGGTAGGTACTTGTTAATTAAAAAATCTGCCGTTCTCCAGTCACTTCCTACTTTGATGGTATCTGTGGCCAGCCGAAGGGAAAGCTGGCTTTTTGGAGCATGATCCAGTACCAGGCCGAGGGAACGCTCCGCTGCCCACGACTCGGCCATCCAGACGCTGACGTGTTGGCCATCACTTCAGTGCTCAGGGGCCGTGAATATCGCGTGACGATGCAATCTGGCCCATATAAAAGATACCGATTTTCTATCAAGGCTGTTCATCAATACAAATGCATGACGCGAATACTTCGAACGCACTAGGCCTATCCAAAAAGTGTCTTTCCTCCATCCACTAGGAGCAGAGTGCTAGTGGGCGCCCGAGTGATCTGCACGCTCCAGGGCTGGTGACGGCAGCAGCTTGGCGCTTTCATCCGCTCAGCTGCCGGGTCAGCCTAAGCGCGGCGGCGCGGCGCTGACGTGACCCACCTACAACACGGCTCAGACGTCACTGACCGATGCCGCGCCATCAGCGGCGCCTCTTTTTTAACCCGCCAGCCACCACCAGTCCCATAAGAACAAAAGACTGCCGCACAAGAAGTGTGATCCCGGTGATGGTCGGCGGTGGTTCGAGACACGCGCCGCACACTCACGAGTCTGCGGACGGACGGCGCGGCCGCTGCATCCGAATCAAGTTGCAACACCTCGACAAAACCGCGGGCCGATGGATGGAGCCTGTCAAACCTGTGGTGCGAGGCTGATACGCCAGAGAGCGACCGAGAGAGGCCGGACAACGTGCGATCTTGACAGCGCCGGGTGCGCCAAGGAGCGGTAGTGGCTGAAGCACCCGAGAGAGGGGACAAGTCCAAAAGTCTGTACTGCACCGATGCATGTTTGACTGGGCGGGTAGGCTGACGTGAGCGGCAGAAAGAGGCAAAAAAAACATGGCGTTACAGAGGGCCTCGAAATATAGCAAACCCACAGCGATAGCACCTCCTTGGTGGCTTTGTAATTTGGCAGTCAGCAGTGCAGAGATAAGTGATGGTGAGTGGGTTGTAGCCATGTTCCGGCGTACGGTGCCCAAATCTAGGCGGAAAACCGTGATGGCTAACGCAGGGAGGGAGCAATAAATAAAAGGCACGGAGAAGGATAAATAATCTTAAACCAGGTCATTGGGTTAGAGTCACGAGTAACAGACGCACCCAACAGCTACCCCGCCACAGCTTCGGTGTAAGGCTATCGATAAGGCCACGCGGAAAATATCACTGAAGCAGACAGTGGTATTTGGTGCCGTGAATATGGCGGTTTTTGTGACCCGCCGGGGCGCTGCGCTGGTGTGAGCAGCCCGGAGCCGGTGTTGTTTGGCTGGGTGTGACAGCCTGCACTGACCGCGCTGTCACGGGTCATTCAGACGGTCACGGACGCCGCGCCAGCTGCCCAAGCGTCCGCTGTAATGGAGTCATTACCCGGCCCGGGCCGCCGTTACGCGCGCCGCGGCTCCCCGATAATGGATGCAGTCCGACTAGCGTCTGTGTGCTGTCCGTCAGTACCGGTCTTTGCCGAGCACTCACGGCCACCGGACACCGGCGGCGGCAGATGTCCGCCAGCCAAGCGAAAAGCGGCCTGTGAGCGTTTGGTTAGCGGGTTGTCGGATTCTGAACATCCGGTCACCTGCCGGCTGTTTCTTATGACTTTGCGGACGGGGAAACGTAATATTTGGTCGAAAAACAGCGAGAAAGCCTGATATAGCGGGTTGAAATAACGACGAGATAGGCATAGCGGACGGGCGCAGGCAGAAAAACTCTGCTGTTCATACACCAGCAGTGCCGTAAGTGTGTGCCGGGAACGAGACGTCGAAGATGGAGCACATGTTTCCAGACAGGGAGTGCCATTACTAAACATGGAGAAACAGCTCAGTCACTCTCCGTTCCAAAAGACAGCGCGACAGACCGAACGACACACCGTTGGACTTAAACGCTTTCCCAATCTCCTGAAGTCCCCGCTCACTCTGATGATTTACTGCGCTGTACAACCACCCTCCAGTTTATTATATTAGCACGAATTTATTGAAGACTTGAAAAGAAAATGTAATAAAGCATAATTTTCCCAGTTCTCAGCACTCTGGTTTGTGGCGCTTGCAGAATCAAATCAGTTATGGCGGGCGGATGGTTCGCTTGAAACTAAAACGTTCTACTCTTCGACCATTACTCCAGTCGAGTATGTGCCATGTGCGTTTTATAGCTGTTGTGAACATTCTATTCGCTTCGCTCACTCCGATGAAAGTTCGCAGTGGATATAATCTGAACCAGGCAACTAACAGTTTTGTTTCTGATAAAAGCTGCACACAATGTACATTAAAGTAAGGCATGCTCGTTTCAGTAATACCGATAGTTTCATAAGAGAAGGGGGCACGAAGAAAACACTATTGCATGATCTTGATATAAATTTCTGGAACACAAATATAGAGACTTAATAGGACAAAAAGAGCATGGCACAGCACATCCTCTAGCAACGGAAGTGTCCCATCATGAATAGCACGACCTATACAAATTGAGAGATTTGCAGATCATGTTCCAAACTCATGGACTGGGTAGTCCAAATTCGACGCATTTCGCTTAATTTATTTTGAATTGTCTAACTCTACCGGTGTATTGTAATTATGTGCTACAATTAATTAGTTGATACTGAACCTTAAATTACAATTGGCTAGAAACAGGTAAATGAAAAACATATTGTTTCCCGAAAAGTAAATTCTCGTGTTTCATTAATTTTTAGCTCATTTTCTTCTGCAGCAAATGAAACGAAAAAATCCAGTGGTAACGGTGTAAGAAATCATTTTCAACAAAAAATTGTCAGGGAACATGGGGAAATGGTATTCAAAATCACGTTACATAAAAGATGACGGCTTCCCGGGTATAAGGTTCAAACGAGCATACCAAACTGATGAAAAAATGCAGCACAGTTCAGTACAGGATGCATTGACACTCATTTTCTCTTTGTTCCCAGAAGTCGCCGCTCGAGCGTAACATGGACTTCAACCCGTTCACATCGGGTAACGGCCATGGCGGCCACGACGAACATCATGGAACAAATGGTGGTGCTAACGGTTCAGCACAGGCAGGCGGCGATGCTTTCGGCGATTTAGTGGCACACCAGGGATCTTCTGAGCCTTCATCTCCGCTGAACCCCTCAGCTGTCGAGTTCACACCAAGCCCACTGAAGCTGAAGGCCGACTTCAGTGACAGCGGCGACGTCCGCGATTTGGATCCGAACGCCGCAGAGTTCGTGCCGGGTGTCTTCGAGACAGAGGTACCTGAGAGGGGCATGCTGGGCCAGCTGAGTGCTGGACTCGGCTCCGTGACGCAAACAATGGAGGATAACGTGGTCTCCACCTCTACTGCTGCTTCAGCGCTCACAAGTGATGTCGGCAGCGCGATCGAGCAGGGATTTAACAGCGCTGCTGATGGTTTGGAGACGACGTATAGCAGTGGAGTTGATGGCTTGCAATCAGTTGCTGATCATCTCACAACAGGTATCGACGGTGCATACTCCACCACCGCCGAGAACATCACAGCAACCTACGAGCAAATATCGGAGGAGGTAGACCAAGTTTACGGTAGTGCAGCAGACCAGGCTACCAGCGCACTGGACAAGGCTGAGGAAGTCACTAAGGAAACAGCAGCAGGCATTGAAAGTGCGCTGCAAACAGCGGCCCATGAGACCAGCGATGCTGCTGATGAGTTCGCGTCTTCGTATAACGGTACGGTCAATGACCTGAATGTTGCCGTAGAAGGTGCAGAACAGTCGCTAGATGCAGCTGTAGCTTCAACCCAGGAAAGCGTGAGCCATGTTATGGACAATGTAGATGACGAGGTCAACAGAGCACAAGATCTGTCACCTGACATCACTGCCGACGTTGCTGGTACCGTTGAGGGCAGCGTAAGTCATGTTGCCGATGACGTAAACACTGTTTCCGAGCAAGTGGACTCCACCCTACATTCTGCAAATGATGGATTAAGTTCTGTGGCCGATGCGGCGGCATCAGCGTTCGGTGCCGTCACCGACTTTGGCGCCAGCTCTCTGCAGGCAGCATACGACTCAGCGGCGGACGCGTTTTCAGCGGTAGTGGAAGGTCATAGTGACGTTAGCGAGCCTAAGCTAGAGGAAGAGCTGGCCACTGTCGGTCTAACGTCAGCCGCAACCAATCTTGCAAGCAGCACGCAGGACCTAGAAGATCCCATCGATGATGAGGTACCAAATTTGGTTGATGCTGCTGCTGAAAACGCCGATGCCTTTGTTGAAGACGCCCCTGAACAAACAGGTGGTGTGCTTCAAGAGGCCAGCGACTTTGTTGGTTCGGCATACGACTCAGTTTCCGATAAGATCAGCGAGGCAGCACAGCTGGTGGCCGACGGAGCGCAGGCTGTGGAACATTCAGTAGTCGAGACTGTCGCAAGTGCGTATTCGTCGGTTGCAGATGGATTCAACTCTCTTCAGGACACTCAAGACACCAAGCAAGATCATTCAGAACCGGCGGCAGCCGACACACATGTAGATGCCGACCAAACGCTGGAGGCAACAACCAAGTTGGCTGCTGATGATAGCGATTCTGCAGTGAGTCACCCAATCGAAGAGGCTGGGGTGGCCGACGATTACCTGCAGGAAGCTATTACTGGATTCGGTTCAGCCATGGACTCGGCCGCTGGCGAAGTTGAAGCAGCCGTTGATAATACCGTTTCTACGGTAGACACAGAGGCTGGGAATATCATCAAGTCTGCGGAGGAAGAAACAGAGCAAATATCTCACACCACAACTGAGGCAATTGAAAAGCTAGCAACAGACGGTGAACACATGATTGAAGTTGCGAGTGACGAGTTAGAGCAAGGTACTATGGATGCGTCAAGCGCATTGGAGACTGCGGTGAAAGATATTGAAGATAAGGCAGAATATGTTGGTGAAAAATTCGACGCTTTCACGAGCGAGGCAGCGGCAACTCTCGAGTCAGACGTTCAGGAGGCCGAACACACGCTTGAGGCTGCAGTTGAAGAATCTGAAGAGGCCCTTAAGTCCGCCACCGAAGCAGCTGACGATAGCGCCCAAGAAGCAGCCTCCATCCTCGACTCTGTTGAGACTGAGACAGCCGCGGCGGGGGATTCACTTCTAGCGCAGGCGTGTGACGCCCTGGATTCTGGTTACAGCCACATCACAGACACATTTGGAAATGTTGCAGAAAGCATCCAGCCGACTGTGGAGGCCACGTTGGAGCCCTCTATTGAGGCGGTGGCAGAATCTCGCTCGCCAGTTCCAGAACAGTCTACCGAAACTGAGGAAGAAAAACATATTATCCCTGATGCTGCCGAAGCAGAGGACGAAAGGAAAAACGCTGGACACCAGCGGCGGGTTTTTGCAAACAAGCCTGGACGCTGCAGCCGGAGAGGTAGGTGACGCTTACGGCACGATTGCCGACGGTGTGCAGTCTACCGTGGCAAGCAGTCTGGAGACGATGGGAGCAGCCTTTGAAACTGCGTCGGACGCTGTCAAGTCTGGGTATGAGTCACTTGCTGACACCCTCCAAGAACCTGAAGCAGAATTTACAGCTCAGAGCGACCTAACTGACCCACTGCAAGCTGCGCATGACGACGTCGAGGCTTTCAGCAAGGTTGTGACAGACTCGGTAGAGTCAGTGAGCGGAAGTGTGGCTGAAGACATTGACGATCACGTGCGGGCTGCTTACGAAGATGCAGAGCACGTCGAAGGTGTTGTGCAGGCTGCTTCTGACAATGTAGAGGAAGTTATGGAGGAAGAGCACTCGCAATTGAATGCAGCCGCAACTGAGGTGCAGTCTAGTTTTGATATGGCCGCTAATACTGCAGTGTCTGCCATGGAATCCGCTTTTGATACCGTTACGGACAGTCATGTGGCCGTATCAAACGATATGTTACCTGAAGAAGATCAGCATCTAGAATTCCAAGCCCATGGCGAAGTCCCCGAGTCATCTGTGAAATTAGATACCGAAGCACTTGAACATGAAATTAACAAGGCTGCTGAAGACATCAATGAACTCATGGAGCGTGCAGCTGAAAATCTGAAAAGTGAGGTCTCTGATATGCATGAGCTCGCAGAAAAAGCGGAATCAGATATCGATGAGCCAGTTGCTGCCACAATTGCTGAAGCAGAACATCTGGTCGAGGACATCCAGCAAGACGCTGAAGTCGCAAGGGAACATCTGGTAGAAGATATCCAGAAAAACGCTGAAGTCACACGGGAAGATCTAGTAGAGGATATTCAGCAAGACGTTGAAGTCGCAGCGGAACATCTGGTAGAGGATATTCAGCAAGCCGCTGAAGTCCCATCTGAAGATCTGGCAGAGGAGATCCAGCAAGGTGCTGAAGTCACAGCACAAAATCTGGTAGAAGATATCACGCAAGACGTTGAAGTCACCTCGGAACATCTGGTCGAGGATATACAGCAGGACATTGAAGTCGCAAACACTGACATGCAACAAACCAAGGAGGATGTTGAACAGAATATTGATGAGCTCGGACAAAGTAAGCACGGTATCACTGAAGAGAAATTGGAGGCAGATGACTTTGCCACAGGACGTCTCACCTCAGAGGAATCAGAGCCTGCGCAGTTGACGCCAGCACAAGATGATCTCCATCTTCATCAAGATGACCAAGATCTTGACTCCCCGAAAGAACACGACATTTACGAGCGTTTCGAGCACCAGGTTGAAGCAGATGTGCATGGTTCTCTGCCGGAGGATCAAGAGGATGTTCGGCCAGACGACATGGAAGTGCCAGAGGACCTGGCAAAGACAGCAGCTGACATCGTTAGTCCGGTAGTAGAGCGAGCAGTCGCAGGTCTTGAAGCAATGAGTGCTCAGCTGGAGTCGGCCGCTGATACACTAGACGATCGGCAAGCCGACCCACCCCAGAAGGAAGATGACGAGGATTATGAGACCATAGAGCAGAGTGAAGTAGAGGCTGTACGACAAGAGATGGAGCAGCAAGAGCAAGCCTCACCCGACGTTGATCCCATCGAATCAAATGAATTACTACAAGCGTCATTCCACGAAGACATGCAAGCGTTCACCCAGCATGGCGTCAGCATGCTTAGCCCCGATCAAGAGCAATTTGAGGCGATGGAACGTGCGCTAGAGGAGGATGGTAGCTCACCTTTGGCACCAGGCGGCTACGTATATCACACGCCGATTCATAAGCCAGCCGAGCCACTCCTGGCTGAAATGACGGATCAAACGGGCGATGATAGCCATCCCGAGAAAAGTCTCGTCACTTCGCCGCTGGTGTCCGGACCTGACAGCACCCCTGCTCCCGATGATGTGGAGCCAGAAATCTGCCCTTCACCACTGGAATCACAGGTTCCTCTCAGTTCACCCCATTTGGAGGAAAATCAAGACATCGCTGCTCGCACGGATGAAGACATGCTTCCCTCACCAGAAAAATTGGAAACAGAGCCAGAGATTGGAGCTACGGAGGCAGAGAAATGTTTGTCACCAATGCCAGATCGAGAAGCCCATATATCACCAGCGCCGGTAGAACCTGAGCTGGAAGCCTACCACACCGAAACAGAAGCAGCGCAAGAACCAGCTTTGTCTCCAGCTCCGGCGGAACTAGAGCCAGAAGTTCAGAAATCCGAGGTTGAAGAGATACAAGCAGCAGCGCCTTCTCCTGCAGCGGTGGAGCCAGAACCGAAACAAGAAATATGTAAAACTGAGCCGGAACAGTTGCAGGAGCCACCTATGTCGCCAGATGTCGCTGTATCTGAACCGATGGTAGCTTCACCAACTGAGCCAGAGAAGGACACTGTGGTTGCCCCCACACAGCCCGAAGATTATACCCCAGTCTCAATTCCTCAGGAGCCCGAGATTGCATCTCCTGTAGAGGCCGAACTGACTCCTAAGGAACCGGAGCCTGAGCCTACGCCGGAGTCAGCTGGTGATCTCACTGCCACTGCCGTAGCCGCCGCCGCCGCTGTCGTGGCTGGAGCTGGGGCTGTAGCTGCCGGTGTCGCCGTCAAGAAATCCGCTAAAACAGATGCCAAGACAGACAAGAAAGCACCAACAGCTAAGAAGACGACTAAAGAACCACTGAAGAAGACAACTGCCACCAAAGCAGACTCTGCCAAACCCGCGGCAAAGGCATCTGCTTCTGCCACCGGAAAGCTCGCATCAAAGACCCCAACCAAGCCTTCACCAAGACCCTCCACGCGGCCCAGTACTGCTCCAGCCAGGTCTCCAGCATCAAAACCAGCTTCCGCAGCGACATCAAAGACCACTCCCTCCACCACCAGTGCCCGCCCTCGCCCTGCTAGCGCCACTAAGACCACCACAGTCTCGGCATCCAAGAGCTCTACTCTTGGAGCGGCACGCACCACATCTTCCACCACTACCAGCAGAACCACACCATCATCCACAAGCCGTCCAACCTCTGCACGCACTACACCGCGCGCACCCGGCACAACTCCATCCACCACGCGTGTGTCCCCTACCAAGACGCCATCGTCCACATCAGCCGCCAAACCGACTCCGAAACCAAAGACAACGCCGACCACGAGCCGAACTACGCCGACTAGCCGGCCCACGCCGGCAGCGAGGACGCCGCTGTCCGCTCGCACAACGCCCACAGCGCGAACACCGACCACCCCCACCAAGACCGATACCAAGGCGCCAGCCACGAAGCCGACCCGTCCCAGCACGCTGAGCACGCGACCGGCCCCGCGCGCGGCGTCCTCCTCCATCACCGCCACCACACGCAGTGCGACCAGCAGCCGTCCAGCAGGGTCTTCCACCACCACTACCACCCGCGTCACCAGCAGGACGACCACTACCGCCACCACCAATGGTGCGCCGCGCAGACCGCCCACCAAGGTAGCCAAAGATACTGTAAACTCAAAGATCTCCTCGATGACATCGTCCCGACCCTCTGCGGGCACCACCAGGACCTCAGTCGGCTTCGGCACCACAGTTAGCAGTAAGTGCGCTGTCATTCTAATCTATACACTTTTTATATAACAGTGTATTTTCATCATATTTCACATGGCGTACCTTGAACATTAGTAATAAGCATACAAGTGCGATTGTTTTGATTAGCATAACCAAACTAATATGAACTTCCACGTGACTGGTTTCATGAGTTTCAAAGGGCAGACGTTTGGGTCCGGCTCTGTGGCCGAGTTCCCTTATCATACGAAACAGGCATGAGCGATTTTAACGAACATCTTGACCCGTTCTTAGGTTCTCTCCTGCCACGTAAAAATTATGGGGAACCGTGCCTAAATATCCACCGTGTTTCTAAAACCAAATTGGCCTAAGATTTCACACCTAGTTTTCGATCCTACATAATATCATCGCCTCGGGAGTTGTGGACAAATGGCGTCAGCCCATTGGTCGACCACTCATTTTCGATGAGCCTGTTTGGACGTCACACTGTCATCATAAGATAAGAGTTAGCACAAGAGCTGAGCTACCACAACTCCGTCTGCAGGCGTTGTATGTAGTGAAGTCTTGTCATTTAATCTCAGATATTTCTCAAGGTTCCCTTTCGAGACACTGGTCAATTTTTGCAGAAATCAGTCTGGGTAAGGCTGACATTATCTACTGGTCCAACCGAGTTTATCTATATGTTGGCCCATGAAACGCCCTGTGCATAAGGTCAGCAAAAATTGGTCAAAGAAACGTAAGAACAAGTCTAAAATGAAATAATGGCCTAAATTAAGCCCAAGGTGGATATTCGATTTTTGCTACTTTCGGTTGCTTACGAGAACAGTAAAATACAGCAGAATTTATTCACAGGGCCTAACTTCAGGATCAAAACGTTAATCACAGTAGGAGGTGTGTGTGAGGGGGGGGGGCCTGTGGTGCAACTTGTATTCCCTTGGGAGGAAATTATTAACAAGTGACAAATGCAAAATTTTCTAGACAGTATGAGGAATTGATTCCGTTACGCTGAAGCCTACACGCTTAATACTTTTGCCAGATTACCCAACTTTCTATGATGTCTCCTCCACATGGGCAAGCCATTTTTACCGCAATGGGAGAGCCTCAACCGTTAAGGTCAGCTCGCTGGCGGGTCATGGTTTGGGGTATTGCGCGACAGAGTTGAAATATCAAAGAAGATGGACAACTCCATCATACATTGTCGATTCCGAAACACAGAGATGCAGATTCAAAAATACAGATGCCACTTCTGTTATCTGTAGTGCGTGTAATACAATGAGCTGCTAGAGTATATATGTAAGTGTACATTCCAGTTTCTCCTTCAAAATGGTTCGGCTTTCATATACTTGAGAAAATGGTTAACTTCCATCGTATTGGCTGGTCACGGACTGAGTGCAGGGCCAAAATTTTCATTTTCCTACGCTTTCTGCTCTTTTTTACATGTCGTTCTAGCGCGCTGACAAGCCACGGTTCTGTACTTCAGGTACGGTGAAGAAGACAGGTCCTGGGGCGGCCACGAAACCACTGCCGGCACACACCACCACCAGCCGAACCAAGGCTGCCAGCTCCACCAAGGCGGCCAAGAAGGCTGCGGCCGACATCACCGCGACGACGGTGGCGCCCGTGGAAGGCAGCGGCGACATCGAGAAGTTCAGGTCTGAGGAGGTGTCGGTAGAGCTGAAAAAGCTGGATACCGACACTAACGGCCACCTGGCGGAGGAGATGGGAAACGGCGGAGACCACCACGAGGTGGCGCCTGCGTAAGCGACGGCTCGGCAGCTTCAGGCGGCTGAGCCGCGCGATGTGATCATGTTGTAGGCATGAATCCCGGATGGTGCCGCTCGGCGCGCGTGTGGACAAACGGTTGGGACTGCAGCGGCAGAAGGTGCCGGCACTCTGCTGCCTACACATGCCGAATTGTGATAGACGTGCGCAACGAACCAGCTCGGACAGAGGCTTAAAGCGCTTATTTTTTAGTTTATTTTGGTAATTTATTGAGCGGCACACCCTTCCCCGCAAGCACGGTGGTGGCTGCTGACTGGATGCCGACAGACCAGGTGTAAGGTTGGACCTGACGGTGCCTCCGGGAGGACCATGGTGGTTGCGGTGTTGACAGGCTCCACCACTGCCGCTCGCCCGGTGAGTTCGCCGCATCAGCGGATGCGTACAGTGATATGGAAGAGAACGGAGCCCGAGTATACTAATATCCGAGTGATGATGGGAAAGTGTCGGATGAACATGAGGACTACAGACACGTGTACAGTCTTGAAGGAGCTTAAACTTAAGAGTTCCTGCGTTCTTAAACACCTACTAGTGACGACGATTCGCCCGCGTCTCCGTCTTAGGTGGGCTGGAGATTCGATTGACCAGTGCTTTGTGTGTACGTGCGGTATGTGTGGGCGTACCGGTCAGGCGGTCCGGGTCGGCCCGCCGGCCGGCGCCGTTCTGGTCAGGTCAAGTCAGGTCAGGTCAGTGGTGCAGTGCAGCCAGCCCGACTCCGGGTGGCGCCATTCCCATCCAGCTCCACCTTCCGCTTTAACGTCTATTCTTCTTAAGTGTGGCAGATCTGTGCGGGGCAGCGGTCATTGGGCCGCCGTCGGTCCCGCAGCGGCGACAGATGTCGCCATCGTCGGTGTAACGTCTCAGTCTACTGTCTTTGAGCGCGGCGGCGCAACAGCGACTCGAGATAACAGGAACGATGCAGTTCAGGCACTCCTGCCTTTCACTCGGGCCAGAGGTTCACATGTTCTTTCCGTGTGTTTATTATGATAATTACTGCAATGCACAATAAATCTTCCTAGTTTTCGTCCTTTCTCTTTTTGAAGGTTAACCTTGACAATTGGTTACATAGACCCACATGTGCAGTGGTCGATGAACTGTCGTCAGCAGTTGTGAGAGCCGAGAGAAAGCAAGCATTCCGTCCGCCAAAAAGTTGCCCTGAAGTGACGTCCTATTGTTGCCTTTCAAAAGGCATGAACAAGGATATTACAAAACTTTTCACCTTCTTTCCTCATAAAGATCTCAGTGCTGTGTGATGTCGTATGTATGCTAGTAGAGGTTTTCGACAAAAAAAAACATGTTCCTCCAAGCACATACCCCACATAACACGGCAAAGAAAACCAGGCACGACCAGCTCAAAAGACTTTCAAAGAGCAAGAGAATGGGAGACAAGCACACTCCGGGTAGTTTAACTTACTTTTCAACCCGGATTTGATTAAGCTTGCTGGGAGTAGGTCTATAAAGCAATAGCTACCATAATTCAGAATCTTTAAGCCGAGAGCATGCCATTCTTGCTTCGGATCATCATTGGTTGCTTTATAAGACTGCTAAAGAATTATCTCCATTAGTTAGGTGTGTCACACACAATGCGGTGTTATTTACCAGTGGCGAATTCAAACATTGGCAACACCTGCCCAAAACGTACCAGGAGCATCTCCACCGTTGGCCGTGTGCAACTCCTGGAAGTGCCGGGCTCTTCTCAGAAACCCGGACACGGACGGATTCTCTTCTGCCGTGCGCAACTCTGGAAGTGCCAGGCTCTTCTCGGAAACCCGGAAAAGGAAGGATTCTCTTCTGCCGTGCTCAACTCTGGAAGTGCCGGGCCCTTCTCGGTAGCAGCGTGGACTGACGTTCCAGGCACAGCTCCAGGGAGGCCGCAGACACCTGTCCAAACCAGAGGTATCACCATTCATCTTAATCGACCAGATCACGGGTCTCACCGATCCAAGTTACAGATAAATACCGACAACACACCCAAATCATATTCAGAGGTCACAACCATTGGTGAGACCGTATTCTTGTTAACATCAGCTTAAAACTTAACGCTTAACGGAATCTACGCCTAACGGCCAGATTATTGCTTTCTATGAATGTCAATACCGGCATCATTTAGTAACTCTTCGATTTCGAGATTGCAAAATGCCGATCCCTGAATGTCCCCAGATCCCAATATTAAACATTTTAATAAATAAATAAGTAATGCATTCGTATTAAGTTTGAACTAAGCATGCAGACCTCATGTGCGGTAATTACTTATTTCAGTTTTGGCTACACTGGGTGATTAACAGGAATGATACCTTCATGCCTTTTCCGACTTGAGTGGTTTTAGGGGCAATCTCTAGTGAAAATAATGGATTTGACCTTATTTGTGTTCAAAAATGGCCAAAAGTATAACATTTTATTTCATATATTGCTTGTTCTCTTTTGGAAGCAAAGAAGTCTCCAAACTGACGTGATGTCAAACTGGAGTGCAATCTGACAATTTTTCGTGCCGCAAAAAGCATTTCCATTTAGGTCATTAATGAATACAAGCACAAAAGCTGGGTTTTTAGTAGAAAGAGGCTACTGCTCGGACCCGAAAAGACACCGAGCGATTTCTGCCAATCTTCATGATAAATCAAAACAGTGACGGATACAAGTGGGGCTAAGGGGCTCAACCCTACCCCTTCCTCAATGTCAGAATGTTATAGCAACTGCACAATCGGAAGCTGTTTCGAGGGGCTATGGCGGGGGAGGCTCGAGCGCCCCCCCCAGTGATGTTTTGGATCTGCCACTGTATCAATCAAAACACTTCACTTTTGAAACTAGTCAACAAAGCAAATTATATGCATCTCTAATCACCAGTACCAGGGGTGCAGATTCATATATATTTGGGAGTGCCCCGGCACCCCCAGTGAAACGTCGAAGTAGTGTTAAAACATTCTTTAAATTTTCATGTTTATTTTAATAACTTTAAAACGGTTTTAAACAGTTCAAAAGGCCTATGGGAAAGCTAAAACCATCTTGTTACTTGGTGATTTTTTACATAGTTTCAAATTATAGTACCCCCAATCATCTTAACAAATCCACGCCCCTGGCCAGGGGTAAAACTTTTAAAGAGGTTAAAGTAAGAACAATTTGTCCGTGCAGCGGAGCTTGAGCATAACGTAACGTTCAAATGATTATCTCATACCACGTGACCACCAGGGGTGGATAGGGCCGATAGGGTGAATTTTTACTTCTTTTCTCCGTGAATAGTTCTGGGACAAATGAAATATCGATCAAGTGGTTTCTCAGCATGCTCTATCATATTCTATCTCAGTTCAAGTATTATTATGAAGATGCCACACTCCCTTCAAACAGCAGTAGAAGGAAAACAATCCAATGGTACCAGCAGAAACATCGCAATGTAGCTGGAACGAAATAAAACAAGTTTCCGACGGAATGTATGCGTGAGCCGAACTGGTTGCGAACAGAATACGGAAGAGTGTTCATTCAGCGTGCGCCACCCACACCAGATCTAGGCTCTCAGGGTCCGTCCCCAAAGATCAGTGATAGTGACAATTGAGAAATACAATCGCATCTATGGTGTCATCGTTCTAGCGTGACCTCACTTTTGTTACAAAAATACCTACGAAGGAAAAGACTCGCTCAGACTCGACACTGGTTAGTGCAATGGTTCTTACCCAATCGTTGACCCGCAACGCCTTTCCTGCCTTTCCATACCCGTCAGCTTTTCCAATTCATTTCTGGCCAATTCCTTCAACATGGAAGAGTCCGAGCCTGACCGTCCCTGCGGCGAGGCTGCACTAGACCTTAGGGCTTATATCGCTCTGGCACCGTCTAAGGCCTGCTGCAGCATTGACTTCAGCGACTGCTCGTCCGAGGGCGTAGAAGCATGAACATAACCTAACTCATAACCCTTCCACACCCAATGTAGCCGCACCTTGATAGCTAGGCCGCTTCCCAAATCCAAGTTCAAAACTACAGCGTCTCGTGGTCCAGCACGGTCAGCCGATCTAAGGTGCTGAGATCTCTCAGCGACATCTGCATATCGGTGAGAAATCAGTGCATGCTATATGCGCGTGCCACTGGGAGAGTTTACTGCTGTGTGTCGGATCAAACCGGTCCGTGAACTAGAGGAGCTAGAAAAAGCATCCTCCCACCCGTCATTCTTCGACAGGCTGTGCAATGCCCGCAGCACTGCAGCCGCTTTTGACCTACCCTGTGAGAATCTAAGCATCACGGAGCTGTGCAGCTTGTTCAGCACGCCTATCAGGAACCTGCAGGCCACGTTGGCATAAAAAAACACCTCGCTTCCTTCGACACAGGGAATTGTTTGCTTACGTTAACGACATCCGTATAATTGATGATATCCCGCACAATTGAATTGTCATGCTCAATGATCATCCGTAACATCGGGCAAATAATCATTCAGGATTGTTAAGGATTTGTGATTTCAGCCAAAGTTCAACAGCAACAGAAACCATTAAGATCACGCGATTAGAGCCATCCAATCCAAAGAGTAGCGACCAGTGAGAGCGGCTGGATCCTGGGATTACGGGCGATCCAATCCCGAGCTTGGGGACCAGTGAGAACGGCTGGGTCCTGGGACCGGTATCGTGGGACGGCCATACCTACTGCCTTTCATCGAAAGATTTGCAGCTCTCATATTATTATGTCGTGCAGTAGATTATTTTTCAAGGTGCAAATTTCGGGGTGATGAGAGAGCGAAGCACATATTTAGCTTTGACCTCAACGCGAGGCTGTGACCGAAACAGGATACGCAATCGTACTAGCATCTGGTTCTCCTTTCGTTCGCAACGAACGGCTGGTGCTATCGCCGTTACTCTGTCGAAAGGAACTGAAACTGTTCGTCATCAATTGCGATGCACTTGTGTTGAAATATTCACAGCCAGCCACGCAACCAGCTCGGCTCACGGCTTCAAGCCGTAGGTTTGTCGTCGAACCTCAAAAGAGGCGATACCATTGAACTCCTACTTTTTTCTCATCTACTATATACCAGAACTAAGCAGCTCAGGCTGGTAAAAGTGGCATGAGTAAGCATTCACATCACGTGACAAATTCCGCTGGAAGAAGCCGAGCTAAAGACATCAGTTGTGTGCAATGCCGAATTACTCGCCCGGTCATAGCAGACACGGCGGTTATAAATACAGTTGACTACCGCATAACCACCAGGTAAGGAAATCAACCGTGCAACAAGATCAGGGCTGTCTTCCGCTGCCGAGAGAGTTCGGAGCGCAGCTGCCACAGCTGCAAATGAAATTGGCCGTTTCCCAACAGGAGCCGGCCCAATGCCCCTGCTTCGCAGGCGTTCTGAGACATTTCACTTTCCGATGATGACTGCGGGGTTTTGCCGAGCCCGCGGGTGACTGCTGCCGGCGACAGAGGGACCGTTCGGGGCGTGACGTCACGTTTGGCTGGCCTTGCCACACCGCCGGCTATTAATCCGATCGCGAGCAATCTGTGAGAACGTTTTAAATCCAGGACTGCAGCTTCACATGCCAGTAGCAGACCCGGACTGTATTTGGCTTCCTTTTTCATCAAAAAATGGGACCTGTTTTGCTTAAAAATGGGCACAAACAAAGCCATTCTTCGTCATAAATCCATTTCGAATGGTCTCAGAAGAAGGGAATAGTTCTTAGCCCTCATACTGAGGAGGGGGTACTAATTGCTCTGCCGAAGGCTGCCCGAGGACACACGTAGAGAAACCTGCAGCGTGTTTGCTTGAGCTGGTGCACTTTTTGTAGTACGGTATCTATGACTGACCGTAAGTACCAACTCTCCTTAATCCTTGTCATCATGTGAGGGTTAGCTCTATAGTTTACAGGGAATTTACTGGCGGGTCCTTTGGTAGCCTTGTGTGCGCCGCCCATAGGGCCCCCCACCAAAATTTGGGTTAAGGGCAAATGCCCCCTCCCCCTGCCCGCTAATATGCCACCACTGCGCATTTCTCAGATTGACTTCTATGAATAACACAGTTTTAGACATGCCACCTTTAATGAAAGGACTTGTATTATTTCATGATTGGGTACATGCTGTGGAAAATACATATATAAACGTCTCACGAAAATGCATTTATCTTCATAACGATAAGTCGAATCAAAAATTCAGAGAAAAGACCCACTCAAAGAAAAAAATAAAACAGACCACGAGCTAACTGATTGTACAATTTTTCGTGTCGAATTAAAAATTCAGAGAAAAGACCCACTCAAAGAAAAAAATAAAACAGACCACGAGCTAACTGATTGTACAGTTTTTCGTAACGACCCAGTGCACTTTTCTTGTTAGGAAGGCTGATTGTGCCCCCCGCCCATGGTATCCTTGGATACCTCGTAAATGATTCGCTGTCCACTTCCAAATTGTTTTTGTCCTCCTAAAACCAGAATGGGCATATTTCCCGAAAGTTTTTAGATAATAACCATCTGGGGGCGAATCTGTGTCTTGCTTTAGGGAGGAGATATTCGCAAGCCATGCTTTACCGTGTGCAGTATGGCAGTTTGAAACACGGTCGTCTGCAGCAATACTGAGAGTAGCTAGAAAGGGTAAATATTTCTAATCAAACGTCAACTGATTTATCATACACAGTTTTATATAATTATGTCAGAGAGAGAGAGAGAGAGAATGCGAGAATGCGAGAATGCGAGAATGCGAGAATGCGAGAATGCGAGAATGCGAGAATGCGAGAATGCGAGAATGCGAGAATGCGAGAATGCGAGAATGCGAGAGAGAGAGAGAGAGAGAGAGAGAGAGAGAGAGAGAGAGAGAGAGAGACAGTTACAACAGCTCATGGTGGAGGGTTTCCAATGTAATTGGGTTGCATCCTTGAAGTGAAAACACTGTTTGCAGGACAGCCAGGAGAAATAAGACTTATCATATCATACTCCCAAACTTATATTCGGTAATCATAAAATGGCAAAGGCTTATGATGTATCATGTATTACTCACACTTCCACACAAATGAGGTGGCTTTTAAAGTGTTGTCGCAATGAGTATGAAGTGATTATAAACTATGGAAGGAGATGGTAAGGATGAGGAAAGGTGAGGATAAAGAGGATGGGATTCTACCTGGAGGGGTCGCTGCAGCCACAGGCGTGCTTCGGTGCTGCAATTTGGGAGGACTTCACGCATGCTGAAGTTTTTTTAAACCATTACCCATTAAAAAGGCAGACAGGAGTGCTCTTCCATACCCATGCGGCCCGACTGCTTAGATTTCCTAACAAAATATTGGGATAATCAGTAGCTATGTTATTGGACCGCACCACTCCCCGCTCTATTTATTTTATTGCTTCTGCTCCATCATTTATTTAGGGTTAGTTTGTTTCCCCCGGACTCAAACAAAAAATTAAACAAGCTAGTTACTCTCGAGGGAATCAGAGATATCAGATTAGGATGTTAGTAAATTACTAATTTACATAGGCTAAAAGCCTCTCAGTGTACAAAAGCCACAAGGGTATTAAAGGAAACAGGGAAAAAATAAATAAGAAGCAAAAAACGATTTATATATAATACGGCGTATATGAGAAATAAACCAGGATACCGACATCCATGAAACTCATCATCCTGCTGTCTTTTATATCTTTCAACAAAGTATTTTCTGAGGTAGTTCTTTACCCGCATTTTTGCAATGGTACTTCTCAAATGATTGGGAACATGCGGCATATTATTATATTCCATACTTAAGGCGCAGAATATCATAAAAATAGTCTATAATTTGTTGCAGCAAAAGGTACTTGGAAATTTTGAGCCAAATGCGCATCATTTGGAGAATGTAGTTTGAAAAGTGATGAGATAGTTTCAACACACAGACCATGAGCTAACTGATTGTACAATTTTTCGTAACGACCCAGAGCACTTTTCTTGTTAGGAAGGCTCGTTGTTTATACGTATTGCTCTTAGAAATTGGCAGCTCGCACGGTGCCGCACAAACTTACTATCTCTAAAGTTCATATTCATCATCCACTATTTTACTTTCACATGCTTGATGCCCATCTTCACAATCTTAAGGAGGACGTAGGGCCGTACTCCGAATAACAAGGCTGGCACTTCCATCAGGATATGTTGGACTTAAAACGCCAGTACCAAAGATCTTCTAATGGAAACATTGTGGGAGATCATATTTGGAGACTGATTCGTGAGATATTTTCAGCATAAACAAAATCACGGAACACTGTCCGTTCCTGATGCTCAAAGTGACGCACTTTTGTTCTCCCCGAAAAAAACAAATGCTTCTACTGCATCATATGCAGTGACGGAGGAACGTTCGAATTTAAGGGGGCGCCGTGCCTTGGTGCCCCTTCCCCCCAGTTCCGCCGCCAGTGATCATATGTCGTTTTTATCTACTTTGTGCGAAGTTCAAATATGACACTTAATTCCAGTGGTAAAGGTAAATGCCATAAACGCATTCTCACGGACTCAACAACAAAGTTAGACATAACTAGGATATACATGGAAATTAGGCCATGTTGTGATCACCACTTTTTCACAGGGTCTTTGATTACCGGGTGTTTTCTAATGTATTGATGGCCGCTGATCACGATTTTCTGGTCGAAAATTTCTAATTCGAAAAATTTGCCCGCGCAAGCCGTTTGAAATTCTTCCGGTTTGCCAAAATTTCGATGTTTTCATATCCCACGGACAATAAAATGCAACTGATGTATTGAAAGGGCTCCAGAACTTTAAAACCGTTGAATCTGAACAATTTGAAACCTTTTTGACTCCTTGAAATATATATTTACCCGAAAAAGTACCTTGGAAAGACAGGGATGTTTGAGCTTAAAAAGATGATAATAGATGGCGCGCATGACGCAGCCGTCAATCAGTGTCCCGCTACGTCGCTTATGACAAGAAGCTATTAGCCAAAGGAGCTGAAAATAGGATTTGAGCCTATTATGAATTCGATGAATGAATATTTACCTTCACAAGATGATCTAGATTTCTCTCGCTTGCAGTTTTAAATATTATTGGTAATGGTTGCTTTCAAAGCAGATCCAATTAAGATCAGCCAGCCATATATAGATTAGGTATCTAGGCATGTAGTCACTGCGGATCAATTTCAAGTATTAAAATGTATGCAAGAGCCAGTCGATTATATTTAGATTAGTCTTGCTATCACTAGCAGGGAGAATACCGTATTTCGGGAAAAATGAAGCTACACGACACCCAGCTTGCCGTCAATACATGCCGTTGTCGGTCGAATTGTGATGCTACGGCTTGAAGAGATGGAGGCCAGGGAAGTGGATGAATTTCATGTTTCAATAGCTTCAATATTCGAACCGACCGCTGATGAAGTTACCGAGACTTACAGAAGAGCATCTGTGCCAGGAAGAAACAGGTACAAAGTTCGCTGTGAAATAAGGAAGCATTATAATTTGAAGGAAGCGATCAGAAGGCGCCTACAAAACATGAAGATATTGTAAGCATGGACACAGCATGACAACATTGTTTGACATATCAAACAGAGCTCTGCCATCAAAGGTATCGGCAAACAGAACATTTCTGGAAAACCAGCGAGGAGCACAGAGGTTGTATATTGGTGGCTTGGATGCAGTTGTGACAGACCATTGGAGACGGCAGCAGCTGAGGCTAGCCACTGCTGCTGTCGTTGTGGCTACCAGGAGTTCTCCGGATGTTGCGTTCTGACGGAGCCGAAGCTGCGTCAGAACGCAACGGAACCATTGACAGCGACCGCTGGTGGTATATGCAGCAGCGAGCTTCCTATTTGTAGCATCACACCAGCTGCTGACAGACGCCGCACGCGAACAGGCTCTGGCAGGCATAAATCAATCTCGGAAAGAAAACTTATTTCTAAATGTTACACGGAAGTCGTTTATAGACTTGTCAGGGTGATTGTCATATTATTGTGCTCGAATACGGACGAGCCGGCCTCCCGATCAGGCCTTATTGGCGGCAGCAGCAGTGGCTTGCCGCAGCTGCTGCCGTCTCCAATGGTCCGTCACGACTGCATCCAAGCCAACAATATACAACCTCTGTGCTTCTCGCTGGTCTTCCGGAAATGTTCTGTTTGCCGATGCCTTTGATGGTAAGGCTCTGCTTTATATGTCAAACAATGTTGTCATACTTTGTCCATGCTTACAATATCTTCATGTTTTGTAGGCGCATTCTGATCGCTTCCTTCAGGTTACAATGCTTCCTTATTTCACAGCGAACTTTGTACTTGTTTCTTGCTGGCACAGATGCTCTTCTGTAAGCCTCGGTAACTTCATCGGCGGTCGGTTCGAATTTTCAAGCTATTGAAACGTGAAATTCGTCCACTTTCCTGACCTCCATCTCTTCAAGCCGCAGCATCATAATGTGACCGACAACGTCAGCTCCAATCGAGAGCTGGTTAAGCGGCAGCATGCATGTTATGCATGTTAAGCGGCTTGACGGCTGCGCTAGGTGTGGTGTAGCTTCATTTTTCCCGAAATGCGGTATTCTCCTTGCTAGTGATAGCAAGACTAATCTAAATATAATCGACTGGCTCTTGCATACATTTTAATACTTGAAATTTATCCGTAGTGACTACATGCCTAGATACCTAACCTATATATGGCTTGCTGATCTTAATTGGACCTGCCTTGAAAGCAGCCATTACCAAAAATATTTAAAACTGCAAGCGAGAGAAATCTAGATCATCTTGTGAAGGTAAATGTTCATTCATCGAATTCATAATAGGCTCAAATCCTATTTCCAGCTCCTTTGGCTAATAGCTTCTTGTCATAAGCGACGTAGCGGGACACTGATTGACGGCTGCGTCATGCGCGCCATCTATTATCATCTTTTAAGCTCAAACATCCCTGTCTTTCCAAGGTACTTTTTCGGGTAAATATATATTTCAAGGAGTCAAAAAAAGTTTCAAATTGTTCAGATTCAATGGTTTTAAAGTTCTGGGGCCTTTTCAATACATCAGTTGCCTTTTATTGTCCGTGAGATATGAAAACATCGAAATTTTGGCAAACTGGAAGAATTTCAAACGGCTTGCGCGGGCAAATATTTTTCGAATTCGAAATTTTCGACCAGAAAATCGTGATCAGCGGCCATCAATACATTAGAAAACACCCGGTAATCAAAGACCCTGTGAAAAAGTGGTGATCACGACATGGCCTAATGGAAATAGCAGTCCCTACCCAGGGAAAAGATTCCGTTATACCAGTGGCCGATCCAGGATTTCATTTCAAGGCGGCTAGTGGCTCGAGCGTCTCGCGTCATTGCCTCACAACAGCCTCCGACTATGCAATACGTATAGGTAATTCTAGCTTTTCGGGGAGGGGTTGAGCCACCTAGCCCCTCCCTTGTATCCGCCATTGTCACATTATGATTTAGCACCAGCCTACCTCAAACGATAAGTAACAATAATACAGGCGCCAATTCTATTAATATTTCAACATTAAAATCGTTGATTTTTCCGTTGACGCTCTACAGGCTGTCCCACACTGCATGGTGAAAACAGCCTAATGCAACGATCCGCCGTGCGCGTAACGGCTTGGTATGCTGCACCGCACAGCATAGCCTGGCGTTCCACTGTTCCGGAAAGTACATTCTACTCGCGAACATACTGCGCCGCATAGCCGTAGGGGCTCAACTGAGGGTTTTGAGGAGAGGAACAGTGATGGAAAAGGGCGTGGAAATGGGGGGTGGGGGCAGCTGCTCCTCTCTCGCCCAACTGTAATGACGTTCGGAAATTCCCCCTTGTTTTCGGAATGAGAAAGTTTTGAAGAAAAAAATCCAGCGCGGGCCGAGTTAATGTCTCATGGCAGAATGTCAAAACATTATCGTGTAGTATCTGTGCTTCACGTCGCTGCTTCTGTTGATGTCTTAGCGCGCATGCGATATTTTCCAGCTGACTGTTTACTCGCAAGTAAGATTGAAGTGCAGTTTACAAGGTAATTTGGAAGGCGCGACTAAATGAGGCACATACAGGCATTGTCTGTCTGTCCCTTTCTGTGCCAGAAATGTCAAGGCAAAAGTGCCAATGATACCAGGGATGAATTGGTTGGGGTAAGTGATAAGATCGGGCTACAACGCGAAAAAATTCTGACAACCTGCGTTCTTTAAAACAACAAAGCCAGCGTTGTTTCGATGCCCCACTGGATTCAGTAATTTTAAAGAAGGCAAGTTATTGTCAGAAAAATGTAGTTTTTACGCTGTGGGCCCTATCTTACCCCTGGCTTCGCCGGCACATGTGCCTGGATGTCTCTTGGTGTGCCACGTCTCTTTAAATTACCGTGTAAACTGTACTAATGTTGCACTTCGCTCCTTACGAGAGCGGTATACGGTTTATTCATGTAATGAGTAGTACGTTACCTGATACCCGAATGAGAAAGTTTTGAAGAAAAAAATCCAGCGCGGGCCGAGTTAATGTCTCATGGCAGAATGCCATGAGACATTCTGCCATTCACCTTCAAAAACACTGAACTCGGGAGGAGTTGATGTTGTGGGTTCCGCAGGATGGTTTAACTTGGGTTAATACAAATGCACAAACGTTAATACAAGTTTTAATATCTGCCCTACCTATCTTTGTTTTGGTATATCATGTGAGAATTATCTATTGTGTCTATTTATTTATTTATTTATTTATTCAGCAGCATCGCCAACAGATAAATCCAGTTACAGGCGAAGTCCAAGCATTAAAAGTGTATTTACAGTGGAACACATCAGACAGTATACATACTAACAAGTAATAGGTAAAAATAAAAATGAAAACAATTCAAAACTAAAATTTAGCAATAGGCCTAAAAAGAGATCGCGGTAAAATCGCGCACCATAAAAGTAAAATAAGACGAAAAAGGCCTAAAAAGATGAACCAGCACGGCCAACAAGCCTCACAACCTTGCTACATATCTTATAACATGGTTTCTGTAAGTGGCTAAGTCATTTGCAAAAATATCGGCTTCAACATCACGGCTGAATAAAAACATGTTTGAGAGCCTAGGGAGGCGACAAAACATGCCGCTCTGTACAGTATTTACACGTGCTCGGGGAATGTGAAACAACGTCAGGTTGCGGGTCGATCGGGCAGGCACCTGCAAGAGAAAGCAGCTGAGCAGAGCAGGTACATCGAGCTTTGCACGGATTATATTTCTAGTAAAAAGTAAATCGTGCTGTACCCTCCGTGCAGCGAGAGAGGAAATTTTGAAATGTGTTAGAAGATGCTCGTAAGAAAGAGAGAGTGGTTGGCCAGATGGAATGTGGTGGATAAGCCACAGAAGAAATTTATGCTGAACTCGATCGACCCGCACTGTGTGGGAATCGGCCGCTCCCGCCCAGATCACACTGCAATATTCTAAGATAGAGCGCACGTTGCAGTAATATGCAGCCAGCAGAGCTTTACTGTTGAATTTTACCGTCATGAGACCGGTCTGAAAAAGATCGAATGAGTAATCCGAGAGATCGATTGGCCCGCTTAACTATATTATCTATATGATTGGCAAAGGTGAGTTTAGAATCGATTATGACACCGAGATCACGAATTGTTTCAACGTGCTCCAGCACCGAGGGGCCTATAAAGTAGTTGGTCAGGACGGGTGCGCGCCTGAGAGTCATCGTAAACGCTTTGCATTTTCTTGGATTGAGTGTGAGTCCCCACCTGACGGACCACGCTGCCAGACGATCAAGATCCTGCTGCAGCAGTGTTCCGTCAGATGGTGACTTAATTTTGCGAAAGATTTTGACGTCATCGGCATACAGAAGGCAGCCGCTCTGAATGAGGTCCGGAAGGTCATTAATGTACAGAGAAAAGAGCAAAGGGGCCAGAAGAGCGCCTTCAGGCACACCAGAAGTTACAGGTCTCCAATCAGAAATTTTTCCGTTGACAATGACCCTCTGACGCCTATCGGACAGGTACGAGACGAACCATTTTAGGGCTGTGTCCTGGAGATGATATGATTTTTTTAGTTTGTAAATTACGAGTTCATGATTAATGCTCTGAAAAGCGGCCGAATAGTCAGTGTAAATGGCGTCCGTCTGGTACCCCTCCGATATGGTTTCCCACGCTGATTTGAGATAAACGGCCAGATTTGTCACGCAGGACCGTCTGGGTATAAAACCGTGTTGCTCCGGACACAAGACCGTCGATATGTGCCTAAAAATCTGGTCATAAACCAGACGCTCCAGCACCTTCCCGAAGAGACAAAGCAGGGAAACTGATCGATAATTTTGAGGTAATTTTTTGTCTCCTTTTTTAAAGATAGGTATGATGTTTGCCTGCTTCCATCTCTCCGGAAAAACACCAGATGACATCGAGGATCTACATATTTTTGTCATCGGAACAACCAACTCTTCGACACATTCAGAAATGATGCGTGCGCTGACATTGTCGGGTCCGCATGCCTTATTAGGTGCTATGGAGCTTAGGGCGCTCCTCACGGTGGCCTCAGACACACACAATCGAGACATAGCATCCAAGTTGTACGCAGGAGTATGAGGTAGTTCGGCCACACCGGGGTTTGTGAATTTCGACGCAAAGGTTTCATTCAGTAGGGATGCGCGTTCCCGATCATCAGTCACATGGTTGTTCTCCGTGTCGCACAAAACAGGTGAAATGGAACACTTTTTGGTCACACATTTCAAGAATGACCAGTACCGCTTAGGGTTGGTTCTAAAATTGTTCGTCAGCTTTTGTAAGTACTGGGAGTATTTAAACGACGAAATTGACTTAAAATCCCTCCTTTTCTCAGTGAAGTCCGCAGCGTTGGCAGGTCCCGGGTCTCGTTTCATCCGACGAAAGGCTGCCTCCTTCAGACGTAGGGCTGCGAGTACCTCTCCGTCGAACCATGGCGGCACCCGTCGACGCAGCACAACCGTCGGAATGTGATCAGCTATCGCAGAGCTCAGCACCGTGTAAAAAGTGTCCACGGCCTCGTTGACGTCGATTCCGTCCAGGATTCCCCATGGGATCAGACTAAGACTACGGCGCAGACCAGCGAAAACAGGAGTAAACTTTTATTTATCTACCTGCAAGGGTATTGCATTCATATTTTTGCAATGTTAAGTATCATTAAAAGATATCCATGTATGTTGTTTTCACACTTTTTTCCAGAAACATTCCTTGCAGTTCAGAAACATTCCAAACAAATCAGCAATCTTAATCTTTTTTAACCTTCGCCCCACCGGGTGGCCATCGATGGCCCCCCTAAGGTTTTTTCGGGATAGCAGAAAAAAACGACGAGGCGGAGCACCGCAGTGAAGGGCTACGTCTCTCCCCCACCATTTTCCCACCATCCGTGAAATTTTCCCTGGGTCACCCAAGGTCAGGTCACCAGGCGAGGTCAACCAAGGTCACCTCACTTCAACTTTTAACCCTCGCCCCACCGAGAGGGGGCCATCGATGGCCCCCTAAGGTTTTTCCGGGATAGCAGAAAAACGACGAGGCGCAGCACCGCGGTTGAGGGCTCTACCTCTCACTGCATCATTTTCCCATCATCCCTGAAATTTTTACCCCGGGTCACCCAAGGTCAGGTCACCAGACGAGGTCAACCAAGGTCACCTCACTTCACCTTTAGAGCTCTGTAAGAGCTACATTTCAAAGTCGATCGATTTGAAACTTCCTACACTTCATGACCCCTCTAGGGTCTACAAGGTGTATATCCGGGATTTTTCGATTTCGTGCCCTGAGATCAGGTCACGA
Source organism: Lepas anatifera (assembly GCA_034440635.1). Lineage (NCBI taxonomy): Eukaryota > Metazoa > Arthropoda > Thecostraca > Lepadidae > Lepas > Lepas anatifera. Next base: position 128,313 of record JAOTON010001136.1, on the reverse strand, counting down.
GGCGACCTCTCCTATTGAAAAAGCATGGGGAAAAGCTATTTCATGATATAAAAGCCACAAAAATGATTGCAAATACTCAGACTGCTCAGAACAACGTTTTTGGACACCCTTTCACGGATCCCAGGGGTCATATTTGCCCTTTGACTTTTCCAAGGTCATCCAAGGTCACCAGAGGTCACAAACAGTATTTTGACAATAACTTTTGACCTAATTGAGCTAGAGCGGTGAAACAAACACCATCGTGTTTGTCTTGTCACTGGCTTTCATTTGATATACGGCAAGATCACTTTTTGACCTTTCGTGACCTCAGGTCATATTAGGTCACGAGGTGACCTCTGGCGGTCAAACCACTGGCGGGAGGTCTTTACGTTTCACATAGCGGAAAAAGTACTGGCAATTTGCTATCAAATGTACTTTACCAGGCCTCAATAGCTCTAATGACATAAGAGTTATGCCCAGTTTGCTTAATCATTGCATATTTGAGTGAAAATAGCCGATCTTGACCTAATTTGACCTCTGGAGGTCAAACCATTGACCTGAGCACTAAAACATGCGAAGTAATTTCTTACTGAATTCACGCGAGCTTTCTATTGCACTTTGCAGATTTGCGCTAACGCCCATATTTTCGGAGTTAGAGGGGGGGGCCATCGATGGCCCCCCCGGTGGGGCGAAGGTGGCGCCGGACCCCCGGTGGGGCGCGGGTTAAGCTCTATAAGAGCTACATTTCTTAGTCAATCGATTTGAAACTTGCTACACTTCATGACCTCTCCAGGGTCTAAAAGGTGTATATCCGGAATTTTTCGATTTCGTGACCTAAGGTCAGGTCACAAGGTGACCTCCCCAATTGAAAAAGCATGGGGAAAATCTGATTTATGATCTAAAAGTCACTAAAACGATTGCAAATGCTCAACTTGCTCAGAAAGGCGTTCTTGGACAGCCTTTTACAGATCCCAGGGGCGTTATTTTCCCTTTGACTTCTCCACGGTCATCCAAGGTCACCAGGGAAAAAACAGTATTTTGGCAATAACGTTTGACCTAATTAAGCTAGAGCGCTAAATCAAACATCATCGTGTATGTCTCGTCACTGGCTTTCATTTGATATACAGCAAGGTCACTTTATGACCTTTCGTGACCTCAGGCCATATTAGGTCACAATGTGACCTCTGGAGGTCAAACCATTGGCGGGATGTCATTACTTTCCCCATAGCAAAAAACGTCTGCTCATTTCCTACCAAATTTACTTTAGTAGATCTCAATAGCACTAATGGCATAAGAGTTATGCCCAGCTTGCTTAAAGGGAATGTGGCATCTTGGTCGAATCCAGGAATTTAATGAAATTAGGCGTACTTTTAGCCAAAAACAATGAAACCACTCATGGTTTCTCTGAAAAAATGTTCAATAGGCTCAATATTTTTTTTAAATACTCCTCTTGGAAAATAAAAAAATATCTGCCTGTGGATGATGTCATGATCTGGCAACCACTACCATACTTGAAACGCTTTAAGGGCTTCGATTAGCTGATGCTCATCGTGACGTCAGCATATGTCGTCACACCAGCAGCTCACAACAATGGCCGCCCGGCGAGGGGCTGATGAGGGGGCTGGTGTCAGGTAGGTTTTAGCTTTTTTCTACGGAAATATCGAGTTCCAAGACAAATGATATATGGAGTACCGGGTTTTCCGACTTGCTTTAGAACTTGGCTATCTCAGTTAAAATCACGTTATGAAGGTGCCAAATTCCCTTTAAGCACTGCATATTTAAGTGAAAATAGCCTATCGTGACCCGCCTAACTTGACCTCTGGAGGTCAAGCCATTGACCTGAGCGCTTAAATATGTTCAGTAGTTTCTAACTGAATTCACGCAAGCTTTCCCTTGCATTTTGCACATTTGCGCTAACCCCATATTTTCGGAGTTAGGGGGGGCCATCGATGGCCCCGGTGGGGCGAAGGTGGCGTCGGACCCCGGTGGGGCGCGGTTTAACAGTGGAACCTGGTTTATTATCACGATCCTGCCTTTACAGATTTTCGGAAACAGCATTTCATAGAAAAAATTAATAGAACCAAGGCACTCTTAGGTCTATATTAATTATAAAAATCAGTGATACGACAATTATATTAAATTGTAAAATTTTTCCGCTGTGTTCTAAAAAGAACTGGTGTTTTATGGGGGTCACTCAGCCTCCTCTACAAAATCTAGTGTCACTGCAAACGAGGCAGGTGAAGACGAACTTAATCTAATCACGATTTTATTCCGATTAAAATGGGAACTTTTTTGGGCTGCCTTTTAAGCAATAAATATCATTTCTGGGAGTTCTAGGGCTACGTACGCTCTTCATTCGCCACCACCCCACATCGACTTGTGTCTTTGCTCTCAGTGCAGGGAGCAAACGACTTAAGCGATGATAATGCACCAGCTATTCCAGGCTATAACTGTTATGGCAGTAAGGCTAAAACGGGAAAAACGAGCACCATTTTTATTGTTCATCAACTCGCTGCTGCGGATTATGTTTCTTGCTTTTATTCGTCCTCCATAAGAATGGGCTATAGGGAATAGTAAAGTAATCCGTTATATAATTTTTTTTAGTTTCAGCGATTTGTGAAAATTCCCCAATTTCAGTAAAAAAATTATACGGAGCCGCATGCATGCTATTCACAGACGTATGGACAGAAAGACGACAGCAACGCCATGTCCACGCTGCCCTGAAAGTTACATAATTGTTTACCCGAACGGCTACAGTACTTTTAAAGCGTTAACATTGCTGGTATCAAGCCCCTGAACTTGGAATGGCTCAGTGCTACAGATTTTAGATTAGAATGGAAAAACAGCCACACTATCCACATATGAGAAGAGGGCTGGAAGGAATCGCAGTGAAGAAAATGATCGAAGAAAATGGAAAGAAAATGGAGCTATCACGGTGACATTTCTTTCCAAGAGCAAGGAATATAACTGAACCTGAGAATCAAATACTGCAAGGGGCTACAACATACAAAAAAGCTGGAACGATACTTAATGTACGACATGTCTTCTAGGGCGTGCCGGGTTTCCTCGATTTGATATCTCGTTCGTCCCAAAACTTCGCCTCCAGTAAGCAGTGAACGTTTTTACGGCAGAATTCAGTCAGAACTCGTCTCCACTATGCGCCCAGCCTGGACGCCACCTAGCGGAGAAAAGAAATCTCCGTGAGGGGGCTGTTTTCAACCCATGATCCGCTTGTTTATCTCCAACTGCATGACTTTGGATAAAGACAACATGAAAGTAGGGGCCGCTGAGTAGGCTAGATCTCTACGGAATGTATATTCCATTCGAAATCCCATGGAGGTGCTTTATTCCCTGGAGTTCTAAATAAATCAGAAGCATCTTCACAAAGAGACAAAAAGACATTAAAGAGGTGGTTTCAGAGAAGAGTTCTAAACAAAAACTGATAGTGGTGATATTCAGCAACTATAGGTTTGCTCAAAAGGAAAAAAACGCGCCGAAACGTCTTGGAAAAATCTTACTTATACAATTTGAGCAGCGTGCGTCTGTCTGGCTGTCTGTCTGTCTGTCTGTCTGTCTGTCTGTCTGTCTATCTGTCTGTCTGTCTGTCTGTCTGTCTGTCTGTCTGTCTGTCTGTCTGTCTCTATGTCTGTCTGTCTGTCTGTCTGTCTGTCTGTCTGTCTCTATGTCTGTCTGTCTGTCTGTCTGTCTGTCTGTCTGTCTGTCCGTCGTCATTTTGTATTTTGTTCAATTGGGGTTGGCGGTAGGTCAAACTAAAAGCGATATTGCGACGAAACTTTTTGCGATGTGGCGAGAAATGTAGTGGGGAGTGCCTTTGAGGGGTCTTAGTTGTTGGATGCAGATATTTTGCACGTAACACGTGCTCAAAGTTGAAATTTTATCCCCACTGACTCAACATGAGAATCGGTGATGAGAAATACAAACGCGGCAAAATGGGCATCATTTTGTAAGCCGGTCCAAAACGTTCCACTCTGGCCAATCTCAGAAAAAGTGTATCCCAAACGTGGCAACAGGTTTTGGCTACAAGGCGGATGCAGATTAAAGTTTGCACGTGCTGCACGGACAGCAGGGGGTGCGTTCTCCGGAATGGGGGTAGTCGTCTAAAATCACGGTTTCTTGGACATTGCTCCAAAAGTAGGAGCCGTACGGAGTCAAATGCGGCACAGATCGATGCAGCGCAGAGATTTGCACGTCTTGGTGCACTTTTCGTAAAAAAACTTTCTTTAAGAAGAAAATTTACCACAAAAAACGCGAAAAATCGACGTAAGAATCAAAATCAAAATGGGGTCTGTATCTCGGAAACTATTGATGCGCGATGTGGGGTATATGCGAGTCAAAGTTTCGTCCAAGTACCGTCTACGCGATGCAGGAAAGAACCAGGCTGCAGGCTGCACGTGTTGGTCACGAAGACGCGTCAAACAGGTCACTGTCGACTTTTGGGTTTTGCAGTTTTTCGGCTGTAACTTGGGAACAGTTAGTGGTAAAGAAACGAAATAAGAGGCACGGTGTGCTCCAAGCAATAACGCATCTTTTTTGTATTCATAACTAGCCACTAAACACGATATTTTGGAAAATTAAGCCAAAAGATCAAAGTGATCCAAAATTACAATTTTAAAAGGCCACATAATTTCTCAAAATTTTATATTTTGCAATCACTCTTGAATTCTGAAACTTGTACATTCGTAAACAATGAAAAAATACCTTTGACAGTCTGTTTTTATTTCTATGTAACCCTAATAGTTTCAGATTAATGGGCAAAAGTGTAAAACAGTCGCAAAATTTCCCTTTGAAGCCCGCAGAATGTGTCTTAAGACAAACTTCTAATGGGTTTAGGTCCACTGGTCAACAGTTTTTCAGCAAAATTAACGAATCCAATGGGCGGTTAGGGTTGGGCACGGCCAGTGAAAATGTAAGGGTCTAAGGGTATATTTTTATTTTGGTATGTAAAATATCAGGCACTCGGGTGCAGCTTAGTCCAAAGCGCTTTATAACAAGGAAACCACAATGAACTTCACAATTCCTTCAAACCTGTTTCAAACGTTCGATTACCCAATCAAAACCGCATTCACCTTACTACAAAATAGAGTTATCTAACAAAACCCTTCAAAAACTGTCAATCCTCAACGTGCGCCAAATCACAGTCAGCGGCTGCATGTCCGAACCGTATCTATAGGAACCGGGTCTTAACATTGTAATTATTCGTCGGAAAAACTCGCATGTGTTCAGGGGTCCGCCGCTTGAAAGATGCACAAAGATTTGAAATAGGCATAATTTTGTTTTCTGAAATGCAAGTTTTGGCTAATGTTTAACACTAGATCTAGTATTTAATACAATACATGTAGGAGAGATTGCTTCCCAACATTTTATTCTCGATTAAGTATCTACCGCTGGTGTGTTTTATGGTTATAATGCCTATGACTACCAATAAATTTTTGTTCGGTGAAGAGGTCCCAGCAGTGAGGTGCATACTGCCTAGGCGAGGGAGATGATCCACGGCGAAGCCGGGGGTGTCTGCGGGTGTAACTCGCGGACCGGAGCCTGACGAGGTACGGCGCAGCCGCAGCCGACGAAGGCGTAGCGTTGCACCTCAGGTTAGAGAGGCACATAATCGCAGGTTAAGTGCGCCGCAGGCCGGGTCGCTGCTTTGGGACAAGTTTAGGTAAGGTTCGGTTGACATGACAGCTTCGCACGTCGGAAGGTCATTGAGGAGCCTTGGAGCGACGGGAAAGCCAACTTTTAACGGGTTGGGGATAACGACGCACGAACTGTTGAGGTCTTATGCTGACAGGGCAGGAATAAATATGAGGTAGGGGAAACCCTCGACATCGGGATAGGGTTTGTGTTACGGGTTTGGTACATTTTGTTACGGTTTCGCTTTTGTTTTCTCATAACAGTTTTTGCAACAGCGGTAGTGGGCTCAGCGAAGCGAGGCAGGGCGATAGAAACTGTCTTTTTCAGCATGTTATTTGCCGCTATTCTTGTCAGACCAAGTCAACTTGGATTTACCCCAAAAACGTTAGTTGTTTTACCCGTTTCACAGCAATCTTTAATTAGAAACAAGTTAAAATTAGTGTCTCTGATATTCTTAAACCAGACTGTTTGTAATTAAGGCTATATGCCTCGTTAACGGCGGAAAATATCAACACCAATTATTATCAGACATCAAGTACCGGTCCACATTAGACCATGGGAGAGGTTACACAATGATAAATTATCTGAGGAAAACCAACAATGTGGATCTGCTATCAGATTCTGTGAGTCTGTGAAAAATATTTCAAACTCAAAGTTTGTTTCCGAAAACTCAGACCAAGCGCCACTTTACAGCTGTCTTTGCGAAGCACGGTGCCTCCCCCCGTTCCGCCGCCTTTGGACTGGCTGCTCCACACTCTCGTCAGTGCCATCAGGATCCCCGGAAAGGTCCGATGGCGGTGTGGCACACGATGCCGTCATAACCCCATCGAGGGAACGCGCTTGGGTGCCCGCCAGCTCTGATCGTCGGGCTGCGGTGCTGCTGCGGAGACAGCAGTTCCACACTGTGCCAGTCTGAACGGTCTGAACAGACTTCTCAGCTGCGGCCCTAGTTTCACTGGTCTGGGTACTGAGGTGGTTGACAGACTGTGATATATATATATATATATATATATATAAACGGGCCGACCGAACAGGCTCGTAAAGTCACGGATCGATAGGTGCAGGATGTCCTGCATAGAGGAATCCTGGCTAAAAAAAAGAATATCTCGTTGGCTCAGTCCCTCCCACAAGGGCATCGCGAAAGGGAGAGGGAGAGGGCCGCACGGTAGTCCCCTCCTCAGCCAATTATATAACGGCGAGGGTGCCGTCCACCTACAACGTAGGAAAATATCAAGCATATGTGCCAAAACTGCACATGTAGGCCAGAGCGGCAGCGCTGGTGCTGTTATGAGAGTCCCTCAGGCAACAACAACAGGCCGACCCGCGACACGCCACACGGTAGTTAGCCGGGAGGTGCGCAGGTCGCCGGCCGGGCGGCCGACGCGGCGTCGCGCTCTCTCGCCGTGTCCCGGCGGCGCCCGCCAGCCGGCCGCAGCGTGATGGCTTCTCCAGGTCGAACACAGAGATGAAGTGCAGGGGCCGGCTTTCGCATCTACCCGCGAGCACCGACCGCGATGGTGAGATCACGAGCCGTCCGTGACGCCCGAGCTGAGACGGCGACGACGCGCTCTCAACGTTTCGATTGGATTCAAGAGAAAATCAAAGAGACATAGACTGAAACGCTGGTCGTCTATTGTGGCCAATTGTGGTGGCGGCCGCGCGCTAGATCGACGGCACTCCAATGAAACTGAAACGGACAACGCAGGTCTTGTGACAGAAAGCAGCTTCAAATAGCATTGCCAAATAGCCGGAGAATAGCACAGGACAGAGTGCAGGATTATTCATCCGCGTTTCTTTCAAATCATTCAAGGCAATATTGTCATGGTGATATAGCCCCGAGAAAACTATTGGGAATGACTTGAATCAGGCAAGAAGCACGGAGTCAACGGGGGCATTAGCATCAAATGCACCAAAAGAGGACTCCACTCGATTTGGCCAGGCGCCGGGATGCCAGCGAACTAGAGCGCTATCGGCATCGCCCCCAAAATGGTGCGAAGCCAGCAGGTTTCTCTTCATTCCATCACCGATGGCGTTTGATACCGCGCAATATTTCCAATAATTCCAAGTAATGCATGGTCATTTACTAGACCATACGCTCTTGGTGGCTCCTCTTGGTAGCTCTTAACATCCGCCCCCGGGGACCTCCGAGCCACCTTAACCATGGTGGGGGGTGTTCAAATACCCCCTCCCCCTCGAACTTGGCTCCTATACGGGATAGCGAAAAACGCGAACGCTGCTGGATAGCTCATACAAATTGATGACGAGACTACATGGGTCGTTTTTGGCTCAGGTCAATATTGAGGTCATGACAGGTCAAAGAAGGTGACATTTTAGAGAAGAGTTTCCGGGCTCTAGCGTCTGACCGTTAAGTTAGAATCATTTTTAGGCAACATTCGCTTCCTCTTGTTACGGCGAATCGAATGATGAATAATATGACTAAACTAGGCCAAAACATAAAAAGGACATGACCCGAGGTCAGGTCAAGGTCACTATATGATCTAGCATAGTCAATATGCACATCAATTGACTCACAGTAATAATCTAAACGTAACGGTATCAAAATAAAAGATTTACCGTCATTTCCTGCAAAGTTATAGACCCAAGTCTGAAAATCTGCTTAAGTAGCCCAGATGACCTCTTAGAGGTCACAGGTCAAAAATTGCAATATAAAGCTAAAAGGGCCCAGGATACTAGGATTTGGAGAATATGAAGGTACTCTCAGCTTTATCTACACAAATACAGCCTAATTTTTCCCATGCATTTCCTATGGAGAGGCCATGATCCGTACCTGACCTTAGGTCATGTACGGATCATGTATATGTGAAGTATATCGGATATATGTTGTAGTATTCGGTGCGCCCATTATGTCGTACAAGTTTGAATTCGATATATTCACCATTTCTTTACTTATGCCAACCTTAAACATTTTTAGAGGTGAGCTCACTTGACCTTCCACTGGTGATCTGACCTGAGATGACTCAATCTTAAAATTTTGGGGAACGTTGCGGAATTGATAAAAAATAAGGTGTGGCAAGTACGGCGGCGCTTCGCGCCGCCATCTTTTCGTGCCGCCCGAAAATCCCGAGGGAGGTGTTCACACACCCCCTCCCCACCGGAGCGAGGGTTAACAGGATAATGTAGTCACATGTTAGGTCATGCGCTATAGACTGAACTAGAAGCTTAAAGCTTTGTGCAACTTTGTGATGCGTAATTCAAATACATTTCCCTCTATCCACGGTATCTACTCAGGTCTAATGCAAAGGAATAATGTTGCATTGAAGGTCATGAGACGCCTTTTCCCTCACAATTTGTGCATTTGAGGAGGATTTTTTTATAAATTTTGTTCAAGTTGTTCCTGGTAAGGCTGCTGGAGTCGGAGTCTCACTAAAGTCATCAAGGGACTTGTCACGGAGACCCCGACCCCACCACCCGAACGAGGAACTCCTTCAATGGAGGGTTAATTTAGAAGCCAAAGTTTAGCGTCCCACAAGGCACAGGGACGGCCGCCCCGCTCAGGCCACCCTCTCACCAGTCAGTTGCCAGCCGACCTGTACGTCGGGTAAACTAGTGAGCGCCGGAGCGTCTCAGGGGAACCGATCCCAAGCCTGGACATGCACTGCCACTGCATGCTTCTGAGCAGCGGGCCGGAGCCCAACGCTCTACCAACTGAGCTACCGGGGCGGGGCGGATGTAACTTGACAGCCTGGGCTCCGATGTTCAAAAATGTCTGGTACCAGATTTGATTGTGTAAACATTTGATCACACATCGAGTAGGGGCGGAAAATGCGTATACGGTCAAATGACCACGCATGGCAACTAGGCCGGATAATTTACCCAGTGTATCCCAGTACTTTAAAAATGGCATATCAAAACAGTGAAAGTCGTTCGATGTCTTGTCAATTCCTCGAAAAGATCCATACCATCATCAAGGCACCAGGAACTGATTTCTCGAACCTGAAAATACCTCATGAAACTACTCAGGTGCCGTCACTAAATTGACAGACAAACCCCACGAAGACAGTCGGTGCAACATTCGGTGAAGATGACGAAGAATGACACTTTGAAGCCGTATCGGTGTTCAGATACGAGTCAGGAGCTTCCCATCCGAGCCGAGCGTATGCCCATCTTGCTCTCACTCCCCTTGGGAGGCTCGGAAGCACGTGCAGCCGGGGCCGAATGGCAGAGTGGCGAGCCGCGGCGGGAGCCGGGCTCTGCCAGATCTAGCAGCCCGGCCGCGCTCCAGTCGCGGGCTCTCGCCTGCTCGCCGCTCATGTGTGCCGCGGAGAAACTGTGCACTACGTATAAAGCGTCGTCGGCGACGGGTCGGCGCAGACACGTGCCTGGCAGTCGGCGGCGATGAGGTCTTCTGTAGTTCTCCTGGCGCTGGTGGTGGCCGCCGCCGCCGGTAAGTCATCGACTAGACCCCGCCCCAGAGGAGACGGTTTCAGATGGAACCCGCCACTCAAATCGCGTTGGCTTAGAGTGTAGTTCCAGTGCGACAGGCGCAACAGCTATCCAGGATCTCGCACCGGTGACAAGAAACTTGAGTGAAAAATTTATTAAAAAAACTTGAGCGTTAAAATATTATAGAAAACTGTTACAAATATCGCAAAGCTATTGGCAGCAGTCCAAGACAATGTCTGTTTTCTTCTTAGCCACGCTACCTTATTTCATTTTATTTTTTGATTTTACGTTATTCATTTTATTTCGACTGTTCAGACTGTTCATCTACATCCCAATAAATTTATTGTTGAGCCCAGGTTAAAATCGAAAAGGTGGGGAAATAAGTTGTGCATATATCAAGACAAGCGTCCGCGGGTAACTTGGCCTAGGTGTTGGCCAAATACACTGAGTCCCTTTATCGCCTGATTTCGTTCCCGGAATTGTATATCATAAATAACTGGCTGGAGCTTTTATTGGTGTATGACCCAGCCAATCATATAGCACTAGTAAACAATAAACTGACGCTGTCCTAAAGGCCAAACTCATTCAGCCGAATCGAGCGACATGGATCGGCAGCCCACCTAAGCAATAAGCATCGTTCTTTGGAGGTACGCAAGCAAATCGTGTGCTCATATTGGTGCACTCGTATTTTCTTTATATTGAAAAAGATATTTCATGATCAGCCAGCACCCACCACCCATTCGTCATTCCCGTTTGGTTCGTTTTCCATCGAATCAAGCTTGATCGCATCTGCATTGAAATTGACCAACCTCAGGTGATTGAGGTCAGAAGGGTAATGCAACTCTCGGGTGCTGCTGTTGACAGTGCTGTGCTGTGTTCAGTGTCGGTGTTTGTGGTACCGATGACGTCAGCTGATCACGTGCCGCAGTTCCGGCGGTACCACCCGCTGCCGCTGACTGTGCTGTGTTCAGTGTTGGTGTTTGTGGTACCGATGACGTCAGCTGACCACGTGCCGCAGTTCCGGCGGTACCACCCGCTGCCGCTGACTGTGCTGTGTTAAGTGTCGGTGTTTGTGGTACCGATGACGTCAGCTGACCACGTGCCGCAGTTCCGGCGGTACCACGACGCCGCATCCGAGTCAAGCCGGTCCGACTGCCGCTCAGCACACACCACCAGAACGACGAGACCGCCCGCGACCTGGAGGTGCTCGTGTGAGTACTGCACGAACTACTGCCTATGGTTAACTTACTGCAGATACCCGCCCCTGCAACATGGTGATGGCACCAACAAACTGGAACTGATATTTGTGCTCAGTTTCTTTTCTAATGATCTACTAATTGCTCGCAGAATCATTTCTTGCCTACCGCGATCCAGATTTGTTATTGATCCACTTATTGTTGCTATTTAGAGCTGGCTAAAATGGCTGTGCACAGAGAACTTAAATACAGTACCTACCTATGTGCGGGAATAAATAGCTGGACGCGTCTGCATCTCCACCTTGCTGAAGACAGTTTTGATTTCCAGACTTAAGTACTGGTCGCAAACCACGTTTTTATCTCTAGTCCTTAATTATTTTCTTGGATTCACAGAACTTTTCGTCACTTCTCCTCCAAAATATTGCATTCTTGGTACATTTAAATCTTCCCGCCCCAGAAACTTTTTTCTTTAGTTCGCTCACAAAAACACGTGAGACACGATTAAAAATCAAAAAGAAAAATAAGCAGCCAAAGGACCATAGAAGGCCAAAAGTGATATATTTCTCGGCTTGCGCCACAGACGGTTCCCGGTGAATGAAAATTAGCACATCATGTAGCCAAAAATGCATCATACCAAACCATATTATTTTATCTAGTTTTGAATTAGAACGGGCATTTTGACTCAAGAGCACCAAAAACACGTCCTTCCCCTGCAACTGAAAGATACAAAAATTCACCATTCACCTATCACGGAGTTGCTAGCTCAACTCTTACAAAGGCGGGCAACAGTGCCGTGTTCCGACATGAGCATAATTGTTGTTTTCCACCAATACCATGTGGCCATCCACCATTGACTCAGCTTCCCAGAAATCTGACCCCCTCCGGCTCCCCTCGAGGTGAGCAGGAGCCCGGCGTTGCCCCGGTTCTGACGGCAGTACCGCCGTCTCTGCAGGCCCCAGGAGCCGGCTGAACTGAGCCAGGTGGCCGAGCAGCCGCGCGAGATCATCCGCCCAGTGCGCCAGTCCAGCGGCGGGTTCGCACAGGAGCTGCCCAGATTCGGCGCCGGCTCCCCGCTGCCAGGTGAGGCCGTACCGCACGCTCGGCAGGGGACTTCTCTGTGCATGGGTGAATGGTGGGGAATGTGGGTGCAATGTGTTCCAAGTAAGGATCAGCATGGTCTGAGGCCCGGGGAAATATGTGAGAAAGAACAAAACAAATCACTTTTTAGGATAGAGCAACGAAGTAAAGCAGTCACACATAAACCTAGTGGATTAATGCAAACGAGGAACCGAGGAAGTGCCGTTTCGATGCGTCGGAGAGATTTCCTACACGACAAAATGACTGCCCAGAAGCATCAGCATCCTCCACCTGCTCTCACCACGCGGGGGACAGACACGGGCAGGGCCGCAAGGTCTGTCAGTTTTAGTGAACTACGACGCCGTCAGAGAACTGGTTCCCCATGGCGGGTCGGAGGGCCACAGGTTTTTATCGCAACATGGCAAAATAGGTTATAGCCCAACAGGTATGGTAACACTAACAGTCTGGTATTACCCAGCATTCCTTACACGTTGATAGATCTGACAGCCAGAAAGCACAGCGACCTCCACGCCCAGTAATTGGAACCATGCTGTGATTAGCCTGTCGCCACGGAAAGCAAGAGCAGTGCGGGCCCCGTTACCACTCGGAGGAGGATGGCAGCGTGTCTGTGATGTAGGGCGAGGCGCCGCCGTCCCGAGGAGCGGGGGGCTGAGGGCTGCAGGCCGTTTGCAGGTGGCCGGCGGCGGCAGAAGCGGCAGATCTCGGAGGAGCTGCGTCAGATGCTGACGGCGCCCTACAGCGGCCGACTGCCCAGCAGCCTGGAGCCGCTGATGCGGGCCAACAGCCGGCTGCAGAGGGCGCCCGGACCCTCCGTCGGCATCAGCGTGCCCGCCGACCAGCCGCAGCAGCCGTTCCAGACTCAGCACCAGTTCCAGCCGCAGTCGGACTTCCGGCCTCTGCACGGCTTCCAGGCTCGACAAGACGAACACGAGCCCTTACAGCAAGATCATCAGTTCGAGCATGAGAACCGGCAGGAGCACCACGAGCCACCCCAGGAGTTTCACCAGGAAGATTTCCGCCGTGAGGAGTTCCCGCCGCAGCAGAACTTCCACAGGGAGCCGCCGCGTCCGCCTCAGCGGCGCCAGCAGGCACGGCCTCCCAGCAAAGGGTTCGTGCCCGAGAACGGAGGCTTCCCCGCCGCCTTCTTCAGCCAGATACGCCGCACCTTCTTAGGAAACAAGAGGCCGAACCGGAGCCGTCGCGATGTGGGTGAGGATGCCGCACCAGAGTCTAACACGGGGAGAGCCACACCAGGGCGAAGACGCCGATGACGGAAACCCAATGGCAACATAACGTGGAATTTACGCACACAAAACATCCATACTTTAGTAGCACTAGATACTTGCACTAGTTCGGAAATTTGCTGGTGTTTTTCCATTGGCCAAATAATGGGGAGAAATATTTGACACTAGTAAAAAAATTAATATTAGGCACGCATAATAATTCGTCACTGTACAATTTTCCGCACAGCATTTGCTCAGACAAACATCTATCGTAAAAAGGTGAGAACTTACCAGCAGGAGCATAATCACAGATTCGGTGGCGAGAGGGCAGACTCGGCGATGGGTACCAATGTGCCCATTTCTAATCGCTCAGTCGTCCAGAATTCACAGCGCAAGGTTTAGCTGTATGTACTGCAACCGCAGATCATCTCAAAAGACGACATCTCTGTCTTTGTTTAGTTCGATATTTTCGATTATTTCAGGGCATGTTATCATTTGGGAAATACTCTGGGTGGCAAAAGGTGTGGAGCCAGGACCCCCGTTACCAGTGAAGGGGATTGAATTATTATCAAAGCCCTCAGATACAGCGGCGACGACGCGCTTGGGTACCAACGAAAAAAAACTGAGTTTTAATCTCCGCTATAAAATGGACTATAGCAATCCAAACGTGCTACATTACAAAACGGACTAAAATAAAATGCCGAAACAAAAATCAATATCATATTTTACACCACATTTTTACGATAAATATATCCCATTTCCGTGTTTTATGCGAAACAAAGCAGCTATCAACAGCTGGCGTGACTGTCCACGCGTTCCGCAGATGCGCCCAACACGGGAGAAGCCGGCTTCTTCGAGATGCCGCCCGGCTTCCCCAGCATCGGCAGCCTGGGTGGCTTCGGGGACAGCTTCGACCGCTCCGACTCGGAAGGCAAGTGCCAAGTAGAGGACTGACGAGCTGAGAGGGAGGGAGAGGAGGAAGGGACGCAAAGGCAACAAGGAGCCGACTGTAATATCCCTAGACTATTTTATTTTACTGGGTACATGCTCATTTCATCTGTGTTATAATTTGGCATTGTACAGCTCTCTGGAATTGAATCTGTACACACTCGGTTTGGCAGTCTTCGGCTATTTTCTCGCCAATTATTGCTCCCTTATCGTGATTAGAAACACAAAATGTGCCCCAAGACCAGAAGTTCACCGCAAGCCCCATTGTTCAAAGCGGCAAGACTATTGTTTTGCTCCATGAAACCATACCTACCTACAGATGTAGCATGGCGAACGTCTAGCACAGAACCGATTACCAAAGTGGCCATTTCCACCCTGTAGGTATACGGCTTTAACGTGCAGCGTTCACACTTACCCAACGTTCGTAATTCTGGAAAATAAGGAGAACTATATCAGTTATCCCCATCATCTAGAGTTTGAACGTTTCCTTCTCTTGTGGGAGAGCCCGAGGCTCTGACCAGTCAGTCGTTTTGTTTCAGGTCGCCGTGGCTCTGCGGCACGGCGCCCATCGCTGACCACGCGTGTTCCGGCAGTCAACAACATCGAGGTGATTCCGATCCAGTTTCCGGCGTCCACGTTCCAGGTGCGCCAGGACACCCCGGACAGCGTCAGCTACGCACAAGTGAGTGGAACTGGCGCCGTTGGCAGCGGTGAGCCCAACCTTCTCAGCTTGCAGAGATGAACTCTCCAAAACTGACTGTTCAAAAGTGCAATGTGCGGGTAGCCCCGGTTCGTTCAAAACGGGAGTAATTTCCGAAATTGGCGAACATGTCCCGATGGCGTTTAAATGTGAGACACCGACATGCCGCGACACAGCAATTGATTCCCCACAAACTTGTATCGCCCAATCAGGCATGGAGTTTTGCACGCCTCATGACGGCTCTCACTCCACCACGTACGAAAACGTCTCACTATGTATTACAGACACGCTTTCCGAACACGCGAGCATAAGAAGAGAGATTCAACACAGAGGCATTTGGCACAGCGTACCGTTTCAGACTAAAGGGATTATCAGATGCTGGGTCACAAGATCGATGAAACCATAGCTGTTTTCGGTTTATAATGTATTTTACCTTCTGTTGCGAACTTATACGCAAGCCTTGAAAATTCCATAGTCTAATTACGGTATTTAAATACCAACAGCGACCTACACACATGCTCAATAAAACTAGACCAAAACAGAGTCCTCGGACCCCAGCAAGAAAGCCAAACACGTTGAAGTGCCCTGCACCCTGATTCCGGAGACAACACAGTTTCTGGCGCCGACTCTGTAGCGGCGGCCGGGCTGTCGCGGAAGCGTCCCTGCCACACTGTCGTAAACGACGCGTCAGTGCTCAGGCGCGGGGGCCGCGTCGAGACCGACCCTTACACGCAGCTCTCTCTGCGGGCGGCGCGGTTCTCCGCCGCCGCCAGAGCGGCACGCAGTGACTGTGTGCGCGCGCAGTACCGGCACGGCCGCACGCAACGCTCCGGACGCAAACGGGCCGCTTTTTCACCCGCCGATGGAGAAATCGGCCACGATTTGGAGATATGTCACAAGCATTTCCAGTCTGACAGCAGGCAAACAAGTGTTCAGTTAATGAAATGACGACATGCGTGTCTAGCATTTTAGCCTGAGGTGTTTCACTTTCATGTGTAGTCAACCGTGATTCAAACCAGAGTATTGCCGAATGAATGGCGCTTCCACTTTTCGTGAGCATTTGGTAGGAAGAGAGCGGTTTCGTACGGTGCTGGTCGCAGGGCTTCTGTGTATCTCGAATGCGATCCTAGCCCAGTGTAATGTGCCCCTATGTTGCAGGACCGCAGCTAGATGCCCGCTAAAATAACTCCATCCGCCATATTTTAGGTAAGAAACAACTCAAATGGTTGATACTATCGCATGTAAGTACGCTCTATATCAGTATTATAAGTTGGTCTTTGCCATTTTGAACCAGTGAGCAGTAGGTACTTCAATATTTGCATCACACAGGACGGAACTACGTAGATTTAGCTTGTGCCAGATAAACCTCTTATCATAAGGATATGAATAAAATAATTGGAGCCTTCGGGGGAGATGAAAATATTGGCTCTGCCTTGCAAAACACGGGGACGAGGGGGAATTTTCAAGGGCTTCATGAAATAAAGAACGCCATTAGCTTCCAAATATTCATGTTTACTGAGCCAGGCAACCGGGAAAATTCAATCATATTCAAATTCAAATTCAATTATTTCACATTGGGAAGGGCGAATCTCAGCGCGAGAGCTGCGCCCTGGCGATGCTGAGTGTGGTGTTGAGGGAGTGGGGAGGGCGCGCCTTGCAGCACTGCGGCGTTCCGCTCCACTGGCCTGCCGGCAATGGCCCGTGTCCGGATGCACCGGGTCGTGACGCGCCGGCGTTGTCCCGGCTGGGTTAAAAGTAAGAGTGTGACGCCGCCGCGCCGGCGCGGAGAAACTGCCGGCCGTCAGGTGGGACCCGGCGCCGTTCATCACTGCTCCAAACGGGAGAAACGGCGCCGGGTCACGCGACAACAGCACGACACTGGGACGCTAATGAGAGGACCCTCGGCGAGCGACTCTAATCGCACTGCCCCTGTCACATTAAGACAGCGACTTCTGCTGGACTTGTAGTGACGGCTTCCCTCTCTCCTCCGTTTCAGACAGAGTTGCAGCGATCCCACGCGAGAATCCCACCGTCGGCGCCGGCCGTGTCCGGTCGCCAGTCTGCCCCCGCCCGCCGGCCAGCCCGGCCGACCCTGTGTGCCGTGTTTCAGCCGGCGGTCAGACGGCGACGGCGCCGGGACGTCCACAGCCGCCAGTTCAGCCCGTCCGGCTGGGGGCCGCCGCGGCAGCCGCGCCGCGACCACGGCCACGGCCGGGGCGCGCCCTACCAGCGCCAGGAGGAGCGGCCCTACCAGCTGCCGCTCAGCCCCGTGCCCTACCGGCCTCCCTTCGACGACCACCTGTCGCTGCCGCCCCCGCCGCCGCCGCCGCCCACCACCTCGCGGCCCCAGTTCTTCCGCGACTTCTCGGCCGTCTCTGAGGAGCGCAACAGCCTGCTGGGTTCGGGAGACTACGTCATCCTGCGCGGAGGCACGTTCGTGGACGCGCACCGTCAGCCGGACAACCACCTGTCGCCACACCGGCCCGCTCACTCCGACCGCCGCCCGCCGCCCAACATCTTCGAAAACTTCCGCGACTTTGCCGAGTTCGCGCACGGATCGGAGGACTCCTACAGGGTGGCGGCGCCGGAAGACCGACGGCATGAGCGGGGAACAAACGCGTCGCGATAGCGTGCGCGCTCCCACCGAGCCACGCGCCGCCGCCGCCAACATCCAGGACATCCTGTCGGAGATCACCAACGACGTGCAGGCGGACAGCCGGGCCGACAGCACCACCAGCCACGTGAAAAAGCGTGTGCTGCAGGACAAGCGGCGCGCGCTGAAGCGGCACCGCGACAAGCAGGCGCGCCTGGACGCGGCCGCCGCCGCCGCTGACGCCGCCGATCCCATGCTGGCCACATTCTGAGCGGTGTCGACTGTAACTGCAGCCCAGCACACACCACTCCCAGTGACGAGACACGTCGTCAGGTACACATTGTCAGGTTTTGTTGTTGTTGTTGTTGCGACGGCCGGCTCGCGTCGCGCCGGCGCCACGCTTGGTCGTGCACGAGTGGTCCATCAGTCGAGTTTCTCCCCATCCCAGTCGGCCGAGGCGCCGCGTCAGCTGATCGCAGAGAAAGCCACCGGAGCGGCGCACCGGCCGACGCCAGTCACCGCACACACACACACACACACACGCTCACACTTTCACTCTCGCCGGGCGGTGCCCGCCGGCGACCGGAGAAAAGCCAGGGCGACGCCCGGCTGTTGCCCAAGCCCGCTGTACCAGCACGAGATCGCCGGCGACAAAGCAGCCGTCGGCGGGCTGGACAGGTTCACCGGACAGCGGCGGGCGCCTGCGCTGCCGGCAGCCGGCGAAAGTGGGCGGCCATTAGCGAGGAGAGCGGCGGCCGGCGGCGGGTCCGACGAAGCTACCCCCGCTGATGTCTCACGCTGAACGTCGACGACTGGCGGAGCGGCGGCCGAATCTGTAATCAGCACTCGATGTCTTTCATTAATTGTTACTAAATGTTTAAGGTTGTAGAAAGCCAGTGAGTGGTGTGGCGCGATTTATGTGTATGTTACCGCCTCGACCGAGCAATGCCCGTATCTTTCATTAGTATGCGAAGTAGTGGGGAAAGTAAGTAGAAGGTTGATCTGAGAATTCCGTTGTGTTAGACTGTCTTTGATTGATGGATCGAAATGGTGGAGTTAGCTGTGTGAAGACAAAGAAACGAATTACGAGCAGTGAATGAGAGATTAGGTTTTTTTGTACATGTTCCTGTTATATTCCTCCCACTAATAAAACCTTCGAAAATGTAAGAAATTGCATCTATAAGAAAGGAAAAAATGGCATACCACTTTTTACAACCACCAAGACTTAGCAAGTACCAATTTCCAAAAACTTATGCACCAACACCAAGGCATGGATTATGGAGAAAAATTCAATGATGAATTTTTCATCACAAGTGTCTAAAAGGCAAAGGTGTGCTCAAAGGCATTACACGTGCTTTTGAGACTTTTGAGCTAAGAATGGCCTAAGAGAGCGATATATCTATGCATTTGGCAGTGATCACTTGCTACGTTATGTCGTTTTGGTAGCTCGGCCGCAGCATTGAACTACTAGTAACCCCAATTAGGGCGGCAAAACGTCCCGCCAGCCATCCCAAAAATAAAGAACAAAAACAGTAAGGCATAAGAAGGGATACAATTTTCTGCTTAAAACTAACGCTTGAATCGCTTCCCTCACAGAAAACACAAATAACTTGTTAAATCATTTCCCGGATTAAGTTCCAACAAATCAAAATTTTACTCCTTTACTGTATCATGGATCAAAGGCTCGATAAATAGTACCTGGACGCGTCACAAGTAGTTTCACCTGCAGGAAACATATAACGAAACGTGATTCTTGTGTGATTAACGAGCCGTCTGGTACGTCTTGGAGGGGGGCGAAAACTGAGAAAGCGCCGACTCATGAAAAACAAGCTTCTCCACTGGTTCGTGGTTCAAACACAAGCATGGTGAAGTGGGGCTTTAAATACCTGGCCGTGCCGTCAACTCACAGCACGTACATACATATAACGTCAAGCCTGGATCAAAAAGTTAGAGAAAGCCACCACAAGCTAGGCAATGACAGTCGATGGTACCCAATGCTAGTACCTCGCCTACACTAAGAAACGAAAAGAACGAGTTCAGTACACATAAAGCTACCCAGCGCCTTCAATACCACTTACCAACATGGTTTTTCTCAACCAGAACCGGGAAGTCGTACCTGAATCCTTGATGGGGTAGGGGAGATACAGTGCAACTAGTCGTATTCCTTGATGGGGTAGGGGGAGACGGTGGAACTAGTCGTATTCCTTGATGGGGTAGGGGGAGACGGTGGAACCAGTATTCCTTGATGGGGTAGGAGAGACGGTGGAACCAGTATTCCTTGATGAGGTAGGGGGAGACGGTGGAACCAGTATTCCTTGATGGGGTATGGGGAGACGGTGGAACTAGTCGTATTCCTTGATGGGGTAGGGGAGACGGTGGAACCAGTATTCCTTGATGGGGTAGGAGAGACGGTGGAACTAGTCGTATTCCTTGATGGGGTAGGGGAGACGGTGGAACCAGTATTCCTTGATGGGGTAGGAGAGACGGTGGAACCAGTATTCCTTGATGGGGTACGGGGAGACGGTGGAACCAGTATTCCTTGATGGGGTATGGGGAAGACGGTGGAACTAGTCGTATTCCTTGATGGGGTAGGGGGAGACGGTGGAACCAGTATTCCTTGATGGGGTAGGAGAGACGGTGGAACTAGTCGTATTCCTTGATGGGGTAGGGGAGACGGTGGAACCAGTATTCCTTGATGGGGTAGGAGAGACGGTGGAACTAGTCGTATTCCTTGATGGGGTAGGGGGAGACGGTGGAACCAGTATTCCTTGATGGGGTAGGAGAGACGGTGGAACTAGTCGTATTCCTTGATGGGGTAGGGGGAGACGGTGGAACCAGTATTCCTTGATGGGGTAGGGGAGACGGTGGAACTAGTCGTATTCCTTCATGGGGTAGGGGAGACGGTGGAACCAGTATTCCTTGATGGGGTAGGAGAGACGGTGGAACTAGTCGTATTCCTTGATGGGGTACGGGGAGACGGTGGAACTAGTCGCATTCCTTGATGGGGTAGGGGAAGACGGTGGAACTAGTCGTATTCCTTGATGGGGTAGGGGGAGACGGTGGAACTAGTCATATTCCTTGATGGGGTAGGGGAGACGGTGGAACTAGTCGTATTCCTTGATGGGGTAGGGGGAGACGGTGGAACTAGTCGTATTCCTTGATGGGGTAGGGGAGACGGTGGAACTAGTCGTATTCCTTGATAGGGTAGGGGAGAGACGGTGGAACCAGTATTCCTTGATGGGATAGGGGAGACGGTGGAACTATTCGTATTCCTTGATGGGGTAGGGGAGACGGTGGAAGTAGTCGTATTCCTTGATGGGGTAGGGGGAGACGGTGGAACTAGTCGTATTCCTTGATGGGGTAGGGGAGAGACGGTGCAAGCCTTATGACCTGATCTCAAACACTTTCTTATTTCGTCTTCCCACCGGCAATCGCGGTGCCTTCTCTCAGTACCAGCCGGCATTTCCCTTATCGTGCACCCATTTAATTTCTTATTTACCGACACACCAGGTCCACACTGAATTTCTCTTCAGAGCTCGAATCTAAAACGCTGATGGTCGATTTCAGTGATATAAAGGGTACCTGGCGTTCCCTGCCGTGATTCAGATAGCAAGAATGGTCCTATAAACATCCCGTTCGAAGACTATCGTCTGGTTTTCTCGAATATGAAATAGCTTCCATACAAGTATTTATGCAATGGTAAGCAACAACAATACACCATCGCTCTCAAGCAGAGATGCCCACGTTACATCGCAAAAGGGGTTTCCGTAGCCGTAGGTCGGCAGATACAGCGCCATGTAGCAGAGCGCCAACGTAACGCGGTATACAAGTTTTGGCATACCGTAACGTAAAACAAAAAATTAGCCGCAGCGCGGTCTTCTTTTCGTGGTCATAATTTTCATACAAAAATGTTATCACACAATCAGCAGCCTTCCTTTCTTGGATAATGTAGACCAACTTCATCATGATGTCGTCACAGGTTCTTGTGATGAGGGAACTCGAACGAGTCAAACCAGACATTGCTGAGTATTCTCACCCGGTGCACTCCACTGGCGGACGCAGAAGGGGGGACAAGGGGCCATGCCCCCCAAATGGCGAAATTTTGGCAGGTGTTCTTAAAAACATTGTTTTTACGATTTCTCCGAAGTTTCCCCCCAAACGACACTACCGCGTCCGCCCCTGGTGCACTCGACCAAATGTATATCGATATTTGATATTCACATTCCGCGAAGCGCTTTTTCACCTCCCCCCGGTGCCTGTGCATTTCTAAACTCCATGTGCACTAAAATGTTTTTAACTGGACCTAGTTGCAGTGGGCGGCGCTCCGGTGAGGCTGGCGACCAGGATACAGTGCGCTCCTAAGCAATGCGTTTGTCTGAATGTTCACATCGGGTCCCAATGAAACTGAATGAACGGTCTGTTCGAAGTTTGCTGCACATTATCCAAGTCATTTAATCTTATGCAAAGTAAAAGCCCTCTGATCCCTGATCATTTCTCCACCATTTTATGAGCTCACATTTATTCTTCGGTGTCAACACCCCCCCTCCCCCCTGTACAAACTCCTCGCTCATACACTTATCTATAATATTCATGACGGAGATACGTTCCCGCGCCATGTGATACATTAGCGGGAGTTTTTATCTAGGTACAATATCTTTCCAGATATTTCTCGCCTTGAGTTTCCCTATCCGCTCCACTTTTCTCCTCATTATTCCCGGCCGCTCGCCGGCAAAGGCGAGACAGTCGGCGAATTCGCCGAAGAGAGGAGCGTCGACGCAGGTATCTGCTGAGCGGGGAGGGACGGAGCCCGGGCCGACGGGAATCAACGGAGGGAGTATGGTACTTATAACTATCTAATATCCCTCCTAGGAAGCACAACTGAAGTGCTGCCCGTAGATACGTCCGATGGGCACGGAAGCCTTTAGTATCCGTACTTTAATGGGGAAGAGGAGCTGAACTTAAGTCAGGACCCAAAACATTCTCATTGTTTTATGGACACTTCACCGCATGACGCCACATGGCGGAAACTAACCACCTCCCACCAACTAGGTGGGTAGTTACATTGCAATCTGGCAGTGACGCAGCCTGTCAAATTTGTGTCTGAAGTTTTTACCTCTTCAGCCAGAAGGGGCAGGATGTCAGTTTTGGGGGAGCGCAAGCCCACAGTACGATAAAACATAAATATATTTGAGCCTTGAATTCTAGGGCACGTCAGCGGCAACGGCCATATCTGAAGATATTTGAGCTTCAGGATCACGTAATTTCCATTCAATGAAGAACGAATATTTTCCTTTGTCCTCCCGCGGATCTTAAATTTTGCAAAGATGGGGCGAACTTTAAGGAGATGGGAGTGGACAATATGCCATCCGGGGAGCTCTTTCTGCGCGTGGGGAAACAATCTCAGACGCTATTCTGTGTGGAAGATATTGTCAAATCTGTACGAAGAAACAGCAGATATAATTTCGTCCCAGGGGCAGTGGCGGATCTAGTCGGATGGTTTGGGAGGGGCAAACCAAAGTCGAAAAGCAAAAAAAACGTCGCGCGGTGCAAAATTGCGTTACAATGTGCCTTTTCGGCAGGATTTTGGGAACTGGAGACGAAAAGCAAAAAAAACTCCACGGGGTGGAAAATATGGACTCAAGATACTTGTTTTCCTATCCAAGCCCCAATATTTACACTGAACTTCACTAATTCTGTTTGAAGTTGAGAGTTGAAGCACCAAAATCTTGCTTACAAGCTAAAAAGGAGTCGGGGAAAAAGGAGGTCGATCGCTTTGGGGGGGACAAAAACATAGTTTTGCCCCGAGCTTTTTCCGTTTGGGGGGCAATTGCCTTTTTTGCCCCCCTGGATTCGCCACTTCCCAGGGGCTATTTGTCATTTGTTTGTAGGTGCGGCTTCATAGTCAGATCAGGGTTTGCGATTGACAGTGGACGAGCGGACAACAATGGAAGACGCCCGAAAATAAGGCGCCTCTACCTCGGCCACCTAAATCAACGCCAAGCACTACCACATCCAAGGGACAGAAGTGGTTCTGAATGGTTAAAAGCTGAAAATGTGTCATCCCACTCCACGCGATTCGTTCATAAATCGATAAATTCATTTTAAGCCAAAACATGCAAAACCCTTTACACGCCCAATCGCATTCATCCCAGGGTACAGTAAAATCGAGATCGAACAGTGAGCAAAATGAGTATCAAAACATCACTTCTTATTGCCCAGCAGAGGTGCCATTCAGTTTTTTCTAGCCATACGGCGCTTATATTTACTGTCCGTGATCAGACCTCAATATCACAGTACGATACATTTTGAATGGTAGCTGTAGCTAAATTCCGTAATGACAAATATCATTAAAAAGTATCAGCGTAATTTCCAGTGTAGTTCTAATCCCGTAGCCTATCGTAGCGTAGCGTGAGCTATCTCTGGTCCCAATCTGACACCTCAAGAAATATTAAAGAAAAGATGTTACTGATATTTATCATGTCAACCTTTTTTAAACATTCAAAACATGAAACAAAATTACAACGTCTTTCAATCAATAGATTCTCATCAGACATTTTTGGGGCATTCAAAACATGGGCCAAAATACGGCAACGCGTTTCTTTCAATGCCTCAGCATCAGGTCTGAAATCTATTGATAGAATCCCGTTGTCGTATTTTAGCCCTGGTTCTGAATCTTCTAGAAAATATATTGACATGATAAAGCTCAGCAACATTTTGTATTAATAAACATGACCAAGCCGTCCTGTCTCCAGACAATCAACAGCTTCTACAAATGACTTAACACGTGTGCTGCACAATAACGTCCGAGAAGAGATTGGCATAGTTTTGTCAGTCATCAGCCTCATCAAACTGAATGCGTCACAGCGTAGTCATCCAACAAACAATGTTCACAATAGCCAGGAGTGATGACCAACACCGCCACAGTAGTCTGCTGCATCTGCCCCTAACACAGCAAATACAAGAACCGACAGCTTTGAGTGAGAAAAATCACCGATTGGCCGCCCATCCTTCTTCCAAACATCCCGTACAAGTCAAGGTAATCACCCAGGCAAACCAATCAAGAAAAACCTCATTCCCTGACAGCAGAGTACTGGAAGGCCGCCAAAGTAAGTCCACAAACGAGATGGGATCGCCTCAGTTCCATTCCGTTGATGGATGTCAAAAATATTCCCGTCCTGGCGTGGCCCAAATGGGGCTCTGCTGTCGTAAAGGCGCGGGGGAAGCGCAACTATACTTTGGATAGGGAAATAACACATACATCGGAAGAGTAGTATCTCAGTCTCGTGCGTCGACATTTCGCTTTTCCAGGGTCCTCGGATATGTTCGGGATTTCGCATCTACAGCGATGCCTGTTACAATAAATATTTCAGCAGCGTGTTTCCTGCGGCAAAGATCCATAAGAATCGTACCAGGGCCTTTGTGATTGGAGACTGACCAATCGCTCTCCAGCAATGGACATCAATGAGGCAAGGCTTAAAGCTCGTTGGTTCATTGACCACTTGTGAAGGCCACTCTTAGTAGCATTCTAGAGAACCTATGCGTCGCGAACTCGCACTAGTCAGTAGCGCACCGACAACACTTGCTAAAGCAAAAGTTGCCGGAGCATTCAGAGGGTGGTTCGAATACCCTCCCCCCGCTGCCGCAATTCCCGCATGATCGGTTGTATTCAACCGGCACGCTTGGCTGGGCGCAACGATAATGATGCCTCTGTCCCAGCCTCAGGGCACGGTAGAAAGTACCATCTGAGCACGTGTCTATGGGTGCAGCCTA
Organism: Lepas anatifera; assembly: GCA_034440635.1. Lineage (NCBI taxonomy): Eukaryota > Metazoa > Arthropoda > Thecostraca > Lepadidae > Lepas > Lepas anatifera. The sequence continues at coordinate 102,753 of JAOTON010001136.1, read as the reverse complement.
GCGGTGCAAGCGCTACACAGTTTCACTAGCGACGTTGGCGGCGCATGGACGACCGCAGAGGCATTAGTTACTAGCTGACTCGGCAGGCGGCACTACACTGCAGTTAGTTGCCGGTCTGCTCACCAGGCGGTGTTACCGTCTCCTCCTCGACACCACGGTGGTCCAGCCGTCATCGATGACCATGTCCTCAGGTGTGGAGGTCGACGCCGATGGCGCGGGGTTGGACGCTGTCGCTGTGGCCGCTGGGGAAGGGTCGGGACAAGCCGCGGGCGCTGGAGCACAGGCGCCTCCGTCATCGTCGTCATCGTCCATTGGAGCCGCCGCCTACAGCACACAACGGCACACGGGGTCAGCTCCGGTCCTCCAGGATTTCTGGACACTACATGCTGGTGGACGAGACCAAATGGGTAACATCGTATGTGTAAGGTTACCATACACTTATTTGTTTAATGCCATAGAAAAGTCTCCCCTAAGCTCGGATTATATGAGCTTTAATACCGCGAGTTTGGGCCAGCCAAGCAATATCAATGTTGTGACCTCAAACATCAACACCCGATTTATCAGAGACCAGTGCAGAGGCACAGTCCCGACAGAGAGCCCAGCTCACCTGTCTGCTGCGCGCGAGGTCGGCCGGTGCCGGCAGTCTGGCCAGCTCGGCAGTGACGTCATCCTGCCGTCCGGCGGCGCATGCGCGGAAGGCCTGACAGAGCACTTCGCTCACCAGCTCCAGCGAGCCGTCCTCGATGCGCGTGTCCATCTCTGAGTTCAGCAGCTCGGCCAACCACTCTGCCACCTCGTCCGGGTACAGGTCGTCTGCGCGAACACGCACAAGGTGGTCATCAGCCTCAACCTGCGCCGGAAACGACCCAGAATAACCCGAACGCATGATGAAACTTAATACTTTATAAGTCATTTCCCGTGCTAAACAGTGAGCTCCCGGGACATCGAATATAAGTCCGGAAACGCCTGTGAAGGTGTGAGCTATCAGGAAATAAATCAAAGCTATAAGAATCGCACAATCTCGTCATAGCAGGTTCACAAGTCAGAATAAACTTGTTAAAAGCTTGTTCAAAATGAATGGGCGTTAAAAAAAACTGACGAAATGGTCTGTATATCTGAATATTTTATCTAATAATATTTCCACGCTGCATGACAGCAGAATCGCGAGTATACATAAACCATTCATAGCGGCTATGAATTGCCACTATAACTGTCTGTCATAACTTTACAGTGAGAAGTTAAACGCGAAGCTCCCGCTGATATCAAACCGACCGATCCCTCCGCTGCAGGCGGGAGTCCAACATCGAAAAGATTTGCCGCGGCCGCACGGCTTCAAGAAGAAACAGCCAAGTTCAGCAATACGTGTGGTGCCGATCATATTTCCAGATGAAAATGGTACGTCGTGGAACGGGCTCATCGCAGCTACTTTGTTTCGTCTCCTCCAGGGATTGATTGTGGTCGCTGAATGACCACAAAGGCTGACATGCCCCGCAGCCCAAATAATCAATCAAGAAGGTGATTGAGCGAAACACACTGTGGATGTTGAAACAAGGATGCAACCACCGAGTAAGCCAGACTTGCCAAACATCATTTCGATTTAGGTAATGAGCTATTGGCACGGGAGGGGGTTATATTTTAGGGAAATTCTGTTCAGTCTCATTTTCAGGGCCCTGTTGTTACAAGCGGCCATCGCGTATTCCACTACACAAGGTAAGCGCTTCGACTGCAAGAACACCCTCAGATACAAATACACCCAATGCACGTGCTGGGCGCGCGTCACCTTTCTATCGGTCCCAAAACTAGCCACGTGCTAAAGCAGTTTATACTACCACCGCCACACTAGCAACAGTGTCAAATCAAATTAACTCTCACCAATTGTTTTGAAAGTGTGTTCCATGGGCGCCCCAGTCCGAAAATAGCAAATACATCGGAAATATTTGTACCCACCACCCCCCCCACCCCATAGAATTTGTAAAGTGTGAGGCGCACTGATAACCCACCAGTCCCAAAAATGCTTAGACACGTAGACTAAAAGGGTGCAAAAAACTAACCAAACGCATATACGTTGAAGACGCTCAAAGAAAGTAAAATGTACCCTGAATTGTAATTTAGAGAAAGCATTACAAGACTTCAGCGGAAAATAAGAGCATTTAAGAATAATATATACGCTCCAGGCCACAACATGTACTACTAGGTATTATATGGTATTTTCCGCAGCGCTTTGGGCTAGTATCACGTGCGCTAAATGTGGCAATGGATGTTTTCAAGATCACAAGTCCTTATGGCCAGTACAGCCCGAGTAGAGCATACCGTTTTCGTAGAAGAATGTTTCCTGGGCATCAAGAAGCCAGGCGAAGAATTCACCGCCAATCGGACCCGGCATCACCTCCCGCAGCGCCAGCTGAGAATGGAGCGACAAATGCATAATGATGACGGAAAATACATTGCATTTGCTCAGGATGTCACATCAGTAGTAGTCGTGTGTGTGTGTGGGAGGGGAGGCTACATATTAAGGTCGGGCCAAACGAGTTTATGCAATCCTGAACCTTCTGTTCGGTACTCGAGCTGAGAGCTTGATTGCTTCACCATGCTTGCCTACTGATGATACATTATTGCAGCACACAAACCGGCAACGCTCGCCAAAATGAAGGTAAAGAGGTCAGCTGTCTGTATGTGTGTGTGCTTATTTTTGCAGATGTAATGAGATGCACACATAATTGAGAACTGTATAAAACACCTACACTTTCAAAACAGTTGTGGCTATCAAACTGAGACCGCATCCTAAGCTATTCCACAGTACATGCAGAACAAAGCTGATAGCAAATGGATCGAACAACCATCTAACTCCTTTCCATGACTCACCAGCCATATATTCCAATAGTAAGGAAAAGATTTCACAACAAAACGAGAGCCACCTGGCACTTTACCACGGTATCTCGAAATCGGTCTCAGACGGATGTTATTGATGGCAAAGCTCACTGACTGAAAGATTTACCTGCAAAGATGACCACGTCTTGAAATGCCGTTCCAGGCATAGCCGGAACACAGGGTACCGATCAGATTTCGGAGCCATTTTATCAACAGATCAATTAGCACCACCTGAAACATTTACAACCGTTAGCAGACATGGATATAATACACCACACATTGGAAGTAAAACAATAAGTACACATCTGCCACCAGGATCGCAGAGCTTCCTGCCCCGTGTCCAAATCAATACGAACTCACTCACATGATACTACATGGTGCCGCAGACAATGATCGGGGAACCAGCATATTCCAACATTGGAACAGAGCACTAGAAAGGTTGCACATTTCAAATATTACTGCTGAACTAAAGGACAAGAAATTGAACATAATTTTTGAGGGCTGGAGCAGGATGGCCAACAGGTATTAGCGAGCTATGCATTAAGACCCAGGAGGCGGGGAGCAAGCTAATGAGTCTACACTGATTTCCCCATCTATGGACCAAAAAATATGTACTCGCAGCTCCTGAACTCTTTTGGCCTGCAAGTAGATACAGTGTAGGAGTCTGAGATAATGTTCCGCTTGCATTAAAGCGTTCTCTGCGCGTTACGATCAGACACTGCCGGAGCACCGGCCCAACACCACCGCCCAGGTGCCGAGGGGCGCCCGCGGGCACGCCTGGCAGGGGCGGACTCATCATCATTTGGTGTTTTAGGGCGCGCTGACAACAAGGGTCATGTGGCGCCCATAACGCTAGACAAGATATGTATAAAAGAGTTTCAACATCTCAGGGCTTAAGGTGTGTCAAGGGTAAAATGTAAATACACCGCACGTGCTTCAACAAGTCAAAGAGTGAAAAGACAGGTGATTACGTCCTAGGATGGTGAGTAAATGACATTAAATGAGACACTCTTTAAAAAAGCGGCAATAGCCGTGAAGTCCACGGTTGGATGCTCTCCAAGCAGCGAATCCAGTGAAGGCGACCCGTGAAAGTATCGCTGTCTCTCAACCTCAAAATCTCGACAATCCACAAGAACGTGGCGCACAGACAGGCGCTCCCCACAGCGAGCACACTCCGGCGGGACATCTCTACAAAGTAAAAATGAATGTGTTGCGTGGGTGTGGCCAATGCGGAGCCTAGAGAGGATCACCTCCTCCCTCCTTGAACTCGCAGAACCTGAAAAGCGCTACCGATCAGCGGTTTCAGGGCCCGAAGCCTCTGACCCTTTGGGTCCGTATCCCACCTGTCCTGCCATAATTTAGTCACGTGTTTTCGAATATGTGGGAACCAATCAGAGCAAGGGATCCGAAGGCCCGATGGTACGGTGCCCTGTGCTGCCTGCTTTGCAGCGAGATCGGCGCGCTCGTTTCCAACGATACCTGAATGACTGGGGACCCAGGCTAGTATAACTTGCTTTTTCTTGACATGCGTTCGGTGAAGTCTGTGTCTGATTTCATCTAGATAAAATGATGATGACGACTTAGTTCCGAAACACTCGAGGGCCTGTAGCGAAGATAGAGAGTCAGTGAATATAACACATCGGAGCTGTCTCGATAAAAGAATAGCGTCCAGGCAGCGTAGAATGGCGAATAACTCCGCAGTGAAAACCGAAGCAGCGGACGGTAGAGTGAAACACCTTGCAACATCATCACTTACAAAGGCACATCCGACACCATCCTGACCCTTCGATCCATCCGTATAAAAGAGCCTGTGGTTTGGATAGGAAGTCTGACAGTGCTCCAGAAAAACCTGTTGTGAGGCTACCGGAGTCAAATATCTGGTTTTTGAGACCAGGCTTGTGTCTACCGTTGGCTCAGCTACCATCCAAGGTTCGATGGACGGGGCCTGAAAAAGTTCCACCTGTTCCAAGTTAACTTGGGCGTCATCAAGCCAGCTAGCTATCCTGTAATCTGCGTGCCGGGCATACTGAGGAGAGTGTTCAATTTGACGCCGTTGTTCATGTGAGAACAGCTTTCGGAAGGTTGGGTGATTTGGGAACTGAAAAAGTTTTAGGGCATACTGCATGCCATGCATTCTGCGCCTTAGGTCCAACGGCATCTCACTTGCCTCCACGAGCATACTGGAGGTGGGAGATGTGCGAAAAGCACCGATTATTATCCTGATGGCGTGATAATGAACTGTGTCCGTGGCGGCATCATATGCTATGGAACCATATTCTATTTTAGATCGGACCAAAGATCTATATAACATAAGGAGGGTTTTCTGGTCCGCGCCATACTTGAGCTTGGTCAAAACTTTAAAGATATTTAGGCTTTGAAACATCTATCCCTTAGATCCTTGAAATGTGGCACGTATGTTAATTTCCTATCAATGATTACACCGAGAAAGCGGGTTTGTTCTACTACATCTATGGCTTGTTTATACATTGTTAGGACAGGATCAGTGCAATCATTTCGTTTACGACAAAAATGTATGCATTTTGTCAGGGGCGGACTCAGCACGGGCGAGAACACATCATCACACCTCCCTTCCCCAGGGTACGACGGTGTCGACATCGGCAATTGAAGTCTATATCTCTGCTATCAGTCGCCGTGGTGCCCCCATAATGCAGGTCGACCTGCGGAGTGGGTCGGCGGTGTCTGGGTGGCGCCCAATCAGCCGTCGGATGCTGCTTGGGCGGCAGTAGTTCTCTGAGAACTCCTTCAAGTCGTGAAGGAGTTCAAGACCGCCCACACTGATGTCCGCCCCTGTGTCAGGCAGGGCTTCAACAGTCGCAATCTGATGAGCTTCGGCGAAAAGCTGGATTTTCGGAAACGAACACCGCTGTCTCGCTGCTGAGACGTTCCTCGGCATTGTAGTGGTGACGGAGCCCGCTGAGGCGTTGGGACGGTGGTGGTGAGTGATATCCGTCACTGCGCAGAAGCTGGTACTGCGGTGAGTCATTGTTGCCACGTGACTGGGAAGTGTGCCGCTCTGGTGCCTTGTAGCGGTCCCGTGACCATGGCCGGTACCGTGACGTGCTGTGACGTGCGGGGGCCGTGCGCCTGGAGCAGCATACTGAAGAGAAGTGGTGCAGGTCCTGGCAGTTGCGAAAACGCTGCCCGCGGGCCGGGCACAGCTGTTGACGCTGCTGGGGTCGACTGCAGCACGCGGATCACGCCTCCTGGTTGCCCGGTCGGCCTCTGCTGAGGATCTGACGGGTCGCCGGCTCCGCGTTACGCAGTTCTACAGCGTCCTAGGAGGCCACCTCTTGTGCCCTGCAGACAGTCACAGCGGCAGCCAGCGACAGGTCCGGCATTGTACATACACTTTTTACGGTCTCAGCACACCTCAGACCAAAACCTATCCCTACAAACAAACCTGTCTCAGAGAATCAGAGAATCACAGCATCACAGAAGCTACAACTGTGCGATAATTCTCTAATGACTGCAAGAAAATCATCAAAGGGTTCACCCTCTGCCTGGACCCGTTCATTGAATCTCGTTCTCTCTACTACGTTGTTTATCTGGCACTTTGCGTAATTCTCCTGTGCACTGAGACAAGACGACAAGTAGAGCCGTTCGTCATCTTGAACTTCCAAGTTTCGCAAAATCCGGTGGGCATAGTCAGTCAGGCAGCTACATAATGCAGCCATTCGAATCCGCAGTTCCACTCGGTTCAGTCCGCACAGGAGAGCGTAATCTTTCCAAAGTTCTCTCCAAACGTTGAAGAGCTCTCCTCCATCACGTACAATATCCCGTTAGTTGGGGTCGCTGCTAGGGGGCGTGGCCGTCTCCGCTGGGGGCGCTCGAGTCCGGACGTGCAGTCCGATCACCGCCATGTTCGTCGGCCGTGTCCCGTTGGCGCCAGCCGTTGGGTCCGTCGGCTGATGCTGGGGGTCCCCGCCGCTCTGTCTGCCCGCGTCCTCCGTCACTCGCCTCCGTCCGCCGCCGTGGCCGGGTAGCGCTCCCGCCGGTGATTCATTGTGTGGCTGCTCTGCTTTCATCACGGGGGGTGCTGCCGTCTCCGGGGAGGGGGTTCAGGTGCTGCACTGCTAGCATACTCTCCCTCCTGTGTGGGGACAGCTCCTGGGCTCACATCACCACCTCCTCTCTGTCAGGTAGTGTTTCTGGTATTCCCTTTAAGCATTAATATCGTACACTCTGTGCAAGTACCTGCATCTGTTCTGATGTGATGAATGTAATTGCCAAATAAACATGTCATGGTTCCAAACTTGTCAGCTACATGAGTTGTAGTAAGGAAGCACCAGTCATGCATATAATTTATCTTTGGTTTTGGGTTACCAGCACTGCACATTGCGACTACATCTTTCCTCTAAATGGATTGAGGCACTGACCCAGTTCCCATGCACAATGAGGCAACTGGATAAAGCTGAGAATCAGGATACAGTGATCACTCTTTCCATGACACTTTGGATTGGGTACAGATAGAACTGTAATGGATAGAAGCCTTCAATCCCAATTTTGTCTACATTTCTAGCTCAATATTGATGTATCCTTTCACCTTAGCTCTCCCTTCACCCAAAAAAATGTTCAAACAATTATAGTTTTGTTATTGAATATCTTTAAAGTATAATGCAATTGTTTTGTTTAATTTTGTTTAATAACAAAGGAAGTTTTACCCTCCACAATCTACTCTCCTTTGGCTCTGCACTTTAAGCAAAATATTTACCATCACACTGCCAAATCCTGCTAGATTTTGTTGGATGCTAGATTGGTGAGAATCAGATTTAACTCAGTTTCTAGAGCCAAAGGCGCTATCTGTATCATAATTGCATCCAGATACATACTGATCGATATTGTGCGTGGGAACTATCCAGTGTGCCAAGTATGGCATTTTCAACTCGATCTCATCGATGTGAATGCCCTTGGAGACAGGAGCGAGTGGTGCAAATTGTTCTAACCTGGTGTGAATTTGTGATACTGGTGAGAGGGAGGTAACACTGAGAACCAAAGAAATAATGGTTGAATGGTTATAACAACACAGCCTTATAAAAAGTATTTTATTAATGAGAGAGGTAGCATTGTGCTGTGCGAGTAGGAGTGAGTGCATCTTTCTCTCTGATATATGGCGGATTGGTGTGAATTTTTTGTGGCTGATGGTGCAAATTTTTGTGAGAATTTTAGATGGCTGGTGTGACTCGTCTGGCCTGCTGAGATATTTTGCAGACTGGGAAACTAGGTCACTATTACAATGGAGCTTGAGCTGAGAGAGCCATGTAATAGAGCATACTAAAAACACTGGGATCAGTATTGCACCCAGGGATGCGGAGCCGAGACAATTTTGGACGGCTCCGGCTCCGGTCCGGGGTTATGATTTCGGCTCCGGCTCCGGCTCCGGGTTCAAGTGTCCTAACGGTTCCGGCTCCGGCTCCGGGCAAAATAGTCGGCTCCGACCGGCTCCGGCTCCGTCAATGTACCTATATCCAAAATGTGATCAACACGTTCTCAAGGGTGTGAAAGTCCATCAGATACAAAGTGATTATGTATGTGTACGAATGAAAAATGGCGACTGGATGAACGAACGCTCTTGACCAGATGCCAAAGGCCAGTGAACCTCAAAACTGGACCAACCTACACTGCAGTGCCGTCATATGGCAAACTGCACTGCACTGTTATGGCAAACAGAAATATGGGTCAGACATGCCCGCAAACCCACATAAAAATTAAAGATACAACGATCAAGTAAACCTTGGACAGCCCGCAAAGAAAAACTTCGATGAGCTAACAGCAGGGTCGTTCAAAAAAATATTTTTTACTTTTCAGATTCGAACCCACTTTTTTCCCAGTATATATTCAATTCTGATTTCAATGAGCCACATTTCAAGCGTCTACGACAGCGGGAAAGATCGCCTCAAAACGGTTAAAGATTTCATGTTTTGGGCGCAATTGGCCACTCGGCGTTGCAGTCTCCCCTTGTTAAATTGCGATGAAAGGGGTGCATAGCCTACCAGTAAAGACAGCCGGGCATGTGCGTGCGTATAAGAGCGGTAGAGGGGATTTAACATGCAGGCATCTACTTGTCAGATGTATTTGCAGCGCAATACAAATACATGTTATTCCACAAAAGACCTGAAATTAAATGATTCAGCACCCTAGTACTCTAAATCCCGACAGAACAGGAATACCTTCCGGAGGCGAACCTTTCTCTATTAACTATCGCTGGAGAACGTCGTGAGGCAGATGCTTCTCCCTATTCTCCTGCGAACTATTAAAGAGCTCTGGTAATAATAAAAGAAAATCCTGTTTCATCTTTTTACCCTTTAGGTGGCTCACGAAATCTTCCACCAGCTTCACACCACGTTCTGCGGGACCATTCACGACAGTAAGTTCTGGAATTCCTTGAAACAGGGGAAGCTATACCAGTCACCAGCTTCTCAACGGAGCCATTTCATGTCAGAATCTTTCAGATTCAGGCGCTCGAATACCATCCAGCTTTCAGGAATGAGAAATTGGGAGAGGCTTGGTATCGAGCCGAGCTCTTCATAGCCTCTGTCGGAAACTTTAGCCTACCTAACTGAAAGGTGGATGGTTTTGCTGTTTAGGCCAGGTACTGCATTACTGCCTTTTTACCTTCAGCATTGTGATTCTTATTTGCGGAGCAGATTATAACTTTCTGGTCACAAATAAAAGTTGCGTTTGCACATTGACTTCAGCGCCTCTGCACAATACCGGAGTATTATCTCGAATTGCGCAAGCTGGTTTACGTATGGCTGTCAGGAGAGGTTGTCTCCAACAACTGTCTGTTTAGAAGACCCGGAGCTCACCAGCGAGCCATATTATGGAATATAGGACATTTATGGCATGAAGTGCGTGCTACTACTGTGTCAGATTCCGTTCATCATTCCAGAAGATATTTGTATTTATATTTTGTATTTATTTGAGTTATCACCTACGGGATGGCCCCAATAAACGGCGAAGTACAGGAGATAAAACATTGAACAATATGTACATACACAGCATTAAAGCAGAAGCGCTACAAGACCTTAATTAAAATGACCTAAAAAGGAAGTAGCGCATCAAATAATACCTATGAATACACACAGGCAATACAAACCATAAAAGACAACAGAGGGACATAAAATATAGTAAAACCTTAAAAGTCCCTAAAAGACAATAAGCCATAAAAGTTCCTAAAAGACAATAAAAGCAATAAAAATCACTAAAATCTATCCGCATCATAGGGTACATCACTGGTACATAGAACAGCTAAGCTACAGAGAGGCGACATAGGCTTTAACTTGTGACCGAAATGATTGGTAGGCATCCGTGAAAACATCTACTGTCGGGCACATTTGTAAAAATAAATTTAGTTGCCTCGGAAGTCTCGTAAAGAGGCCTTCTTTGGCGGTGCCTACCCTTGCATACGGCACTTTCAGCAGGGTTCGTGGTTGCTGACGGGTAGCACGAGATGGGACATGCAAGTAGAATGCCGCGAGAAGAGATGATGAAGAGATACGCCCTCTCAGAATGTTTCGGACAAACATGAGGTCATGCTGTTTTCGCCTAGCTGCTACAGAAACAACCCCAAAGTGATACTTAAAGATACTTAAAGAAAGATACTTAAAGACAGAATATTATAATTTTTGGAGTTTAACAACGCATCAACTGCTCAGGTCATATGGTATCAGAGGAGAGGGGGAAAGAATTAGCTCGGGCTAGAGCAGCGCGCCAGATTCTGCCTCTGGGTGGGCTCGAACCGACGACACCCAGCACATAATGAATGTCATTGGCCAAGCCAAGCTCAAGCGCTATCCGACTGTTCCACTCAGACTCCGAAATAGTTAGCGGCTTTCCTTATAAGTGGTTCTAAACCATGCATTTGGGTTCCTCCGTCGCGGATAGTCAGCTTTAGAGCCTTCTATGAGCCTCAAAGCTATCCATAAATGCAATGCAGTGCTTTCATTAAGTTAATATAGAAATCGCCCTGAATGTGCTGAAGTCAATTTGTCATCAGCTGTGGTATCTGTGCACAGAAAGTTGTATTCTGTCGCGCTGGTGAGAACCACCATCGTGGAGGTAAGGAGCCAGTCGCACAACAATTGGCCAAAACAGCAAACGATTCACATTTGACTAGGGCAGGCTTAAGTTTCCGATAGAGGCTATGAAGAGCTCTGTAAATGGTCGGTACTAAGCCTTAGCCAGCTTGTAACTCCTGACAGCTGGATGGTATTCGAGCGCCTGAATCTGAAATATTCTGACCAGAAATTGCTCCGTTGAGAAGCTGGTATACCTTCCCCTGTTTCAAGGTATTCCAGAACTTTCTGTCGTGAATGATCCCACAGAACGTGGTGTGAAGCTGGTGGAAGATTTCGTGAGCCACCTAAAGGGTAAAAATATGAAACAGGATCTTCTTTTAACAGTACCAGAGCTCTTAACACGCGCATTGACGGGGGTCTGAGCCACCTTCGGATTGACGAGGGGGGCGGGTACCCACTCCCCCTAAGATTTCGAGAACCACGGTAGGTAGCAAAAAACGGTAAACGGCGTTGGGTAGCCCATCCGCTTCTCCATCGAAAATATTTGAACCTTTTTTTGTTAGGTCACATTTAAGGTCACCAGAGGTCAAAAACATGCCGTCACATGCCGTCATAGGGATAACATGTAAATTAAGTTTTTCGGCCATTACATCTGAACAAGTAAAGATAGAGCAAAACGACTTGAACTTTATGAATCCTCGCAGCAGGCCGAATCAAATGATATATGATTTGACCTTGCTAGGTCAAATCAAAGATTTGACCTGACCTGAGGTCAGGTCAGGGTCAAATTATATAAAATGCATATCATTAGAACCGCAAAGCCAAGGCGAGTCTAATGAAGCTAAAATAAACGCTCTATCACCATCTGTTACTGAGTTATTCAGTAAAAACCATATTTCCCATGTATTACCAATGGAGAGGTCATGCTTCGTACCTGACCTTAGGTCATCGATATCCAAAATACCGGAACATATTTTAGAGAACTCGGTGAGCCCATTATGTGTTATGAGTTTCAATTGGATAAGTTCACCCTGCTCCGACTTATGCTATTTTAAAATTTTTTTGAGGTCGGGTCACTTGACCTGTACTGGTGACCTGACCTGAGATGACCTATCCTTAAAATTTTCACAGAAGCTGCAAAAATGATGAGGGAAAAGGTATACCAAGTACGGCGGCGCTGCGCGCCGCCGTTTTTCTGCTGTGTCCGAAAAACCCGAGGGGGCGGGTACCCGCCCCCCTTCAATGCGCGTGTTAAATAGTTCGCAGGAGAATAGGAAGAAGCACCTGCCTCACGACGTTCTCCAGCGATAGTTACTAGAGAAAGGTTCGCCTCCGGAAGGCATTCATGTTCTGTGGGGATTTAGAGTAAAAGGTGCTGAATCATTTAATTTCAGGTCTTTTGTGGAATAACATGTATTTGTATTGCGCTACAAATACATCTGAAAAGTAAATGCATGCATGTTAAATCCCATCTACCGCTCTTATACGCACGCACATGCCAGGCTGTCTTTACTGGTAGGTTATGCACCCCTTATATCCCAATTTAACAAGGGGAGACTGCAACGCCGGGCGGCCAATCGCGCCCGAAACATGAAATCTTTAACCTTTTTTAGGCGATCTTTCCCGCTGTCGTAGACGCTTGGAATGTGGCTCATTGAAATCAGAATTGAATATATAATGGCAAAAAGTGGCTTCGAGTCTGAAAAGAAAAAAAATTTGAACGACCCTAAGCTAACAGTGTTCAACATAAAAAAACACATCAGATAGGCTGATGGCATAATTCCTTTTCGAGAAAAATCGGAACCAACCACCCTACTGCCCAGGGCCCAGCAGCTGGTTCGCTCTTTACACCACCCAATCGCGGTTGGAGCGGAGCAGCAACATTGCCTCTAATATGTCTGCTCTTAGTCTGGACCTGAGATCAGTAAGCAGTAGCTTCATCGCGGAGAACAACCTCTCCACGGACACCTGAGTAACTGGTAGCGCGGCCATTACCAGGCTAGCTGGCTGGATGATGGCTGGATATCTATCTAAGATGTCGCATACGGTCGCCCTCTTTAGGCGACCCAGGTTTTTTAAGTCGGCTAGTGCCGCATCGAGTGACGGGGATGCTGTTTTCTGCGCCTTTTGCCCTGGGTTCTCGACAGACCTAGTATAAACTACTTCTCCGAGTACATGATACCTCTCCTGGGGGGAGGTGGGAGCAAAGATTTTATTGCTCGACAGACCTAGTGTAAACACCTTTTTCAAACAATTTCTTCGGTCTTTGGGGGGCCAAAAGAAAGTCTGCCCCCTTCCAGGGCCTTGGGGGGGCATGACCGGAATGGCATCCCCCGCGTCTGTCAACAGGGGCGGATGCAGGCCGACGGTATGGGATAAATCGTGAAAAACATATGGTTTTTTTAAGAAAATCGCCGAAAATTGGGCAGTTTGGGGGCAAATGCCTTTTTTGCTCCCCCTCCCCATGGATCCGCCAGTGTCGACCAATGCTTTCATTTGTTGCCAATTTCTGCCCATGCTAAATTTCCGGGCGCATCACCTGCCCGAGAGTGAGACCGTCTACGGAACACCCTAGTTGCAATATTTCATTAATCTCGATATACATAACATATTGAGAAAATGTAATATTTCAGGTGAATAAAGGTGTTTCCATGCGACATCTCACGAGGTAAAATGTGACCATTTGACGTTTAATTTTTGGTAATTTTAGAGCTATTTGGGAGCCGGAGCCAGAACCTGACGGCTCCGGCCCGGCTCCAATCAAAAGTGTTTCAGCGGCTCCGGCTCCGGGCAGAATGATAGGCTCCGACCGGCTCTGGCTCCGGCTCCGCATCCCTGATTGCACCTGTCCCAAAAGAACACCAACACAAAACACAGGCTACTTTAATGAAGCCTGTCAATCAACAATGCACAAGAGTATTTGAATATTGATATTTTAAATTGCACTTTATATTCCAAAATATTTTGATCGGTCTTATATTAAACTTAGGCTTAAGACCCTCCTACAATCCAATACCAGACAACCACACTCTCTGCCCATTCATCAATACTCCCATACCTCCTAATCCCACACCTATCAATTGACACAGCAGGAAAAACGACTACACCAAATACTCACAAACCAACAACGGGCTGCCCAAGCTCACTCGCAAATTGAAGGTTGACCTGGAGCAGCATAATGCAAAGTCCACCAAAACAAATTTCAAGCATTTCTGGAACTATACCAACAAGCAGCTTAAGGTGAGGTCAAATGTAGAAATTCTGAGGACCAAGACTGGAGCACTGTCTGAAACCGATAATAGCTCCAAAAAGCCTTCGGGTTTGTTCTAAGATTGCTGCTAGGTTGTAATCGCAATTTCTGTGTAGATGGCGGATCAGTGACCTGAGCTCACTTTGGCAGTTTGTGAATCTTGCAAGATTGATTATGTCTCTTGTGTGACAGTAGGTTCTGAATATTTTTTTCTTTTGCTTTAGAATCAGGGCAGAAAAACTTTCAGCTTTCTAGATGCAAACATGGCATCAAGACTGTACAAAGCAGTTGTGAGGTCCTCCCTAGAGTATGGAAACTGTATCTGGGGCCCATTCTTTGAAGGTGATAAGATAATACTAGAGAGGGTATTAAGCCGAGTAACCAAGCTGGTTTAAGGCTTAAGGGACCTATCCTACCACGATACCAGTCTGCAGAATGTGGCAGATTTCGACGAGATCTCGTTGGGGCAGCCTCGGGGCAGACCTACCGATTTGGGGCAGCTTTTGGTCGATCTTGGGGCAGAGGGCGGGCTCTTGGGGCAGGAACCAGTATTTGGGGCAGCAGTCGGTCCGGGTAATCACCGAGGGAAGAAGAAAAAATAATGAAAAGAAACGACAATCATTAGTTAAAGTTGCGCCGTAAAAGCTGAATTGTCGCAAAAGCGTCATATTTGTCATCAAGAGATGTGGCCAAAAAGATACCAAATGAAGGAAATTTCTAATAGACGTAAAGTCAAAGTTCCTGGAAATTAATAAAAAAAGCAGGCAACAGGCGCCTTTCTAAAGCAAAGTTTAAATTTCTTTATAAATTTGTAATCTAAACCTAGTTTGAATTACAAAAAACAATCTTAGAACTCAAAATAAAATTTCCCTGTATGTAGTTTTTTGCATTTCCTCTGCTGTTTTGATCGCCAAAGGCCGGCAAATTGGGTCTATGTCAAAAGGTCCACTATTCAAAGGGTCCACCGTTCAAATGGTCCACACCAGGGTAGTAGATAATGGGTAGCCCGAAGTTTCGTGCTGCCATACAATAACTCCTCCAAAAGGCGGACACTAAAAAAAAACAAGTTGTATGCGGCATTTTTTCCATCGAGTGGCTCTCGGTGCTTTTCCTCGCGCCCCGCCTGCGCTTGCTCGCTGGATGATTGTTGTTGATTGTGGAGGGGTGAGGTAGTTCCATCAGTATTTATTTGTTGTTATTAAATTTCTTACTGAAATTTTGCTTGGGTTCTCTCTGTTTCACTGTTTTTCTGTTGAGAGCCCCTTCATTGACATATGTGTTACCTGTAACATGAGAAACGTTTATGCTGCAGCCAAGATGAAGATAAGAAGCATTCGCCATCAAAAGGTGTGCTTCAAAATAACCCAGTTTGTGAAATCTGGTAGATTTCTACAATATATTGTTTCCATTTGGTCAGCCCTTAGGTATGTTCAGAAGATTGTGACTGCAGGAGATTGTGGTAGACACATAAACTTTGGGTAAATTTACAAATCAAAGTAAATGAATTATGCTGGCACTTATGTTTCTGAACATTTCCTTAGAAGCTGGGTAAAATGTGGTCATCTCTGGCTCTATGGTAAATGCATTTTCAGTATAGAAAGTGGGTTTATTAAGTTCCATGGCTTGCAATGATTCCCGAGGAAGGTCGCTTGCACACACTTGTGTTTCCAGGTCTGCTTGCACTTCCTTATTTACCTCCATACATGTATTCACAAAAAAACGAGCGAATGAAACATACACAGGCATGGGTTAAAACAGACGGATTAAAAACAGCAGGATGACACGTGGAGACGGCCTTAAAAGACCCCCGGCAAACCAACCCACGAGGCGGGGACGGCTCACGGGAGCGTGTAGTGAGTCACGAGCGTGTGGCGAGCGTGTAGTCGCGCGAGCGTGTAGTCGCGCGAGAGTGAGTGGGCGTGTAGTTTCCATGAGTAGCTGTGGTGACGGAGCCGGAGCGACATGCGGTAAGCGCTCAGAAGGGGAAAAAAGAAAAAAAGAAAAAAAGGAAAATATAAAAAATATAAAATAAAATAAAATAAATTCATGGGTAGGTAGTGGTTGATCGTGCCGCATCTACCATGATGGTGCCGCATCATTTATGGTGGGTGATGGTGATTGGGTGGTTGATTTTCACCGGACTGAGCCCGCCCCCGCCACGCATCCGACGGCCGCGGCGAACCAGTAGCGCCACCCAGCACCAGCGCCACCTGCCGGGTACAGCAACACCACCCAGCGGCCGCAGCAGCACCGCCCAGCGGTCACAACAGGGCCGCCCAGCGACCACAGCGGCGCCACACGCGACCGGCCCCACAGCATACCGGGCGACACAGGACCCCATCCGCGGCCACAGCCCCGCAACACCGGGGATTAGTCCAGAGCCGGCTCGGCGGTACCACATCAGCAGCACGAAGGCCAAGCCGCGCCGGCGCGCCAGGAAGGCCAGGCACCGGACGCAAAAAAGCGCCACCATTCTGAGGTCAGCGGGACCGGCAGGCGCGCGCAACGTCACCGAACCTCAACGGTCCCCACCGGGCCGGGCCAGGCGAAGAAGACGGGCCCCAACGCATCTAATGTCGAGCAGCCGCCACGACAGAGCTCCCCACCTCTCCAAGGAGAGCGGGGCGGCGAGCCGCTGGCAGTAGGGCAGCGAGTCCAGGTGCAGACGGCAGGCGAGTCAGCGGTGTCCCAGGACGACCGCCATCAGGCGGAGAGACGGCCACAGCGCAGCGTCGGCATCGCAACTCTCCTCGAGGACGCACCTCGAGGACGCACGGCGCACATACTAATTTTCATTTTTTATTTATGGTGGGTTTACCCTGATGCATAAAATCTGGTGATCATCTGGCAGATGTCTCCACTCTCTGACCTTGTTTCTCAATATGTCCCAAGATCCAGGAATAGCAAGAAATAAATCAATCTTCCCCTGAAACAATGCTAAAGGTATAATAGTATGTGATCTCGAAACTGTTGGTTTTACTTCCTAGCATGTTACCTACCTCCTTCTGTCTCTATTGAGCTACATCAATCTGATATTGATATATTTTGGGAATGCACAAACACCTTTTCAACACACATACACTGCTTAATCCTATGCTGAGGAAAACACACAATTGCACAGCATGATAAATCCAATGCACACAATCCACAGTACAAGAGGGAGGCACAATCACATACTGGAAAAAAATTTGAAGCATGCAAACATAAGTTTTTTTCTTCCTGGAGCATCACCAGCCTTCCCTCTCCATTGAGTTACATCAATCTGATCTTGATCATTTCTTTTGGGAATTTTAGCACTTTTCCAACACACACACTGCTTAATCCTATGATGAGAAAAAATAAAATGGCAAGACATGATAAACCCAACAAATGATATCATTGCACCTGCAGCAGGCACAGTGCAAATTAAGCTTAGAACATTTGTGGGCAAGGTCAGTTCACACAGCCTGCAGTGTAAGGGGACCCCCACAATCACACGTGAAAAAATAATGCAAAGCTTTCTCTGATCATAATATTTAGTATGTGCGCTGTCTGCTTCTAGATGATCAAATTATATTTTTTCAACCTCAGTGTCTTTTTGCGGTTGATTGTCTGCAGTTGCCTTTAAAAGATCAGATTCAGCATCGAACATCAGACCGTAGCATCAAACATAAGCGGTATTAATGACATACCTCACAACAAAGTATTCTTTAAGAAAGTAATCAAGAATTTTTCTAAGCCAGTATTGAGGCAAACCCTCGTCACTCAGCAATTCTAGGTAACAGCAAAATTTTGCTCACTAACCTTGTTCATAGTATCTCGGCAAGCTACAAGTTTTGTCACTAACCTACCTGTCTTCAGCATCTCTCTCTCCTCCTCCTCCTCCTCCTCCTCCTCCTCCTCCTCCTCCTCCTCCTCCTCCTCCTCCCTCCTCCTCCTCCTCCTCCTCCTCCTCCTCCTCCTCCTCCTCCTCCTCCTCCCTCCTCCTCCTCCTCCTCCTCCTCCCCCCTCCTCCTCCTCCTCCTCCTCCTCCCTCCTCCTCCTCCTCCTCCCTCCTCCTCCTCCTCCTCCTCCTCCTCCTCCTCCTCCTCCTCCTCCTCCTCCTCCTCCTCCTCCTCCCTCCTCCTCCTCCTCCCTCCTCCTCCTCCTCCTCCTCCTCCTCCTCCTCCTCCTCCTCCCTCCTCCTCCTCCTTCTCCTCTCTCCTCCTCCTCCTCCTCCTCCTCCTCCTCCTCCTCCCTCCTCCTCCTCCTCCTCCTCCTCCTCCTCCTCCTCCCTCCTCCTCCTCCTCCTCCTCCTCCTCCTCTTATTCAAGACCAGCCCGGGGACCACCTAGTGTGACAGAGCCCCACAAGGCAGCTGTCCCCCAGCTGTGCAACCAGGGACTAGAATATAGCTCAGTGCCCCCCCCGAGATGATGGTAGTTGGCCTTGTGTTTTTATTTCACATCTATTTAAGACCAGCTCAGGGCAACAATGAGGTGGATCAGAGCCCCCCCCTCCAGAACAACTCAATTTCCCCAGGGAATAGACTAGCTCATTGGCCTTCAGATATGGGGTCATCAGAGTAGCTCAATTGGCTTTAGAAGGGTTCATATGGCCTTTGACCAGCTCAGGTGCACCAAGTGAGCTCAATGGGCACCAGAATGCCTTTGACCAGCTCAGGTGCACCAAGTGAGCTCAATGGGCACCAGGATGCCTTCGCCCATACGATTATTGGCGACGATGAGGCATTATCTGGACGCGTATTAGGTGTCCATACTCTTCCCGGGTACCATGAAACGCGACAGAATTCCCTAGCTGACCAAAAATAGTTGTAAATTGTCTAATAATAGTTTCAATTGCTACATGTGGTCTACTTGCATCTAGGTTCAACGGCGGAGGACACTAAATTTCGAGCGGCACAGCCCAAACGGTACACCGTCTAGGGATCAAAGGGGCACTCTGGCATCGATGAGATTATGTGCTCCTTGTGCCCCCTTTGGCTGCGCCCCTGTGGGAGACCCAAAATCTTGGGGCTTCTGACTGCCACCTCCTCCCTCCATCTCCATCCGTGCTCCGAAGGCACTGCTCGGCGAGTTTGTATTTTGGCTATGAGGCTAAATCTGCCCAGTAAACACGAAAAGGAAATATTCTGAAGAACAAAAAGTTTCGATTAACATCGGTTTACAATAACACGTGAAAACAATTGAGATTCAAGACATGGTTGAAAACAATTTGTTAAAGTGCTCCCACGCAGTTTCGAACTCGCGACCTATTGCGTGGCAAGCGAGCGCTCTACCAGTTGCGCTACGGTGACGTGTGTGCGGCCGCCCGCTGGGGAGGGAGGGTCGGTGGTGTCGCGACATCGAGTCAGTTTTTGCTCTCCTGTGGGAAGGTTTTGTGGGCATTGTAAAACCAACTCCGGAACCCAAAAGAAAATTGATGGTGCTTTCAGATGATATGTAATTTGTTTCGGAGACCACAAAAATTTCCGATCTGGAGATCTTCCAAAATGAACTTTTTAACATGCGATGTCAATGGGGCAGAGGAATTATCAAGCCCGTGCTGCCAACTAACTTCGATGGGGGCTGGTCCACACATAAGCAAAGCATGTCAACCCCTCCCCCCAAGAAAAATGCAGGTCAGTGATGTGACGTCACAAGAGCGTAAGGGAATCTTTCTTCGCTTGGGTCTTGTGAAAATATTCCAAATTTTTATGCTTTCATGCAAATGTGAGAAAATGCAAGGGGAAAAATGCTTTAGCTTTGGAAAACATTATTCTTTATTGAATTTAGTTATCAATTGAAATAATTTTTTAAAGTATTGATTATACGCAGTGAAAGCAGTGGCAAATGACGTCTTTGGGGGAAAAGACTGCTTGTAAATATACCTTTGAATAAATGTATTCTTGAATTCGTGCATCATGAATGCTAGATAGCTGCTGCTGTCCGTGGAGGGTCGTGAGTGCGTTGTCGTCGGCGAGTTGGATGCACGGCTTTATTTCATTTCTGGGTGTTACGTTTAAAATGGAGTAGATAAAACATGTATCGGTAAAAATACCCCCCCCGTTGGAGGAGTCTGCCCCAGCATCCAAATTTCTGCCCCAATTGGGGCAGGCTTTGAGCTGCCCCAAGCGCCTCGTCGAGTCGCCTGCCACGTTCTGCAGACTGGCCACGATAGACTGAAACAGCCCAAGATGCCAAGTCTGAAGTACCGTAGAATACATGGTGACATGATCAGTATTTACAAGCTTGTTACTGGCAAAATCAAAGCTGAAGGCCTAGTGAAGCTACATGATTCAAGCTACGGAACAAGAGGACACGCCTATAGACTAAAAAAACAGCAAGCAAGGATGCTAATGAGGCAATTCCACCGGTACTGCTAGGGGAGACGTCTCACCTTTGCCAGATAGCGACATTGGGTTCTGTCTTGAGCCAAAAAATTCCCAAGATTTCTAAATTTCCCCAGATTCCCGGGATCTCCCCCATGAGAAGCTTGCGCGAAGGATTCTTGGTATGGGCGCCGAAAGCGGGGGGGGACGGGGGAGACGCGACACCCCCTGTTAAAGTTCGCCTCCCCCGGTCAGTACCAGACCGGGTCTGTCCCCCCTCCAAAAATTCCGTGGCGTCACCCCTGCATGGGCGTACCCAGGGAAGTGGACTCAGGCCATGGGCAGATCCAGGGAAGGGTAGAAGACGGGACTCAGCAAAATAAAGCATGTGTCATAGGCGGATACAGGAAGAAAAATGTTGGGCGCACTTCGGAGCAGGGCATTACTGGCGTAGGCGGACCTAGAGAAGGGGATTTAGGCCATAAGCGGATCCAGGGGAGGGAATTAGGTGGGTTCCTGTAAAACAATGCATTCCGGTCACAGGTGGATTCAGAAGGGTTACTGTGCTTTACAGAGCAAGGGATTGCTGGCATAGGCACACCCAGGCTAGGGGATTTAGGCCATGGGCGGATCCAGGGGAGGGAAGGAGGCGGGCTCCTGTAAAAGAAACCATACCTGTCATAGGCGGATTCAGGAGGGTTGCAGTGCATTATAGACCAAGGGACCCCTGGCATAGGCACATCCAGGGTAGGGTGTTTAGGCCATGGGCGGATCCAGGGGAGGAAGGAGGCGGGCTCCTGTAAAAGAAACCATACCTGTCAGGCGAATTCAGGAGGGCTGCAGTGCATTATATAACAAGGGACCCCTGGAATAGGCACGTGCAGGGTAGGAGATTTAGGCCATGGGCGGATCCAGGGAAGGGAAGTATGCAGATCACTGTAAAAGACACCATTCCTGTCATAGACGGATTGAGGGGTTGCAATGCATTACATAATAAGGGATCCCTGGCATAGGCACATCCAGGGTACGGTATTTAGGCCATGGGCGGATCCAGGGAAGGGAAGTAGGCGGATCACTGTAAATAAACCATTCCTGTCATAGACGGATTGAGGAGGGTTGCAGTGCATTACATAATAAGTTATCCCTGGTATAGGCACATCCATGGTAAGGGATTTAGGTCATGGGCGGATCCAGGGGAGGGAAATAGGCGGGCTCCTGTAAGAGAAAGCATACCTGTCATAGGCGGATTCAGGAGGGTTGTAGTGCTCTACAGAACAAGGGATTCCTGGCATAGGCACATCCAGGGTAGGGGATGTAGGCCATGGACGGATCCAGGGAAGGGAAGGAGGCGGGCTCCTGTAAAAGAAACCATACCTGTCAGGCGAATTCAGGAGGGCTGCAGTGCATTATATAACAAGGGACCCCTGGCATAGGCGCATCCAGGGTAGGGTGTTTAGGCCATGGGCGGATCCAGGGGAGGGAAGGAGGCGGGCTCCTGTAAAAGAAACCATACCTGTCATAGGCGGATTCAGGACAGTTGCAGTGCATTATAGAACAAGGGACCCCTGGAATAGGCACGTGCAGGGTAGCTGATTTAGGCCATGGGCGGATCCAGGGAAGGGAAGTATGCAGATCACTGTAAAAGACACCATTCCTGTCATAGACGGATTAAGGAGGGTTGCAGTGCATTACATAATAAGGGATCCCTGGCATAGGCACATCCATGGTACCTAAGGGATTTAGGCCATGGGCGGATCCAGGGAGGGAAGTAGGCGGGCTCCTGTAAGAGAAAGCATACCTGTCATAGGCGGATTCAGGAGGGCTGTAGTGCTCAAGAACAAGGGATCCCTGGCATAGGCACATCCAGGGTAGGGGATGTAGGCCATGGGCGGATCCAGGGGAGGGAAGTAAGCGGGCTCCTGTAAAAGAAACCATGCCTGTCATAGGCGGATTCAGGAGGTTTGCAGTGCTCTACAGAGCAAGGGATTCCTGGCATAGGTGCATCCAGGGCAGGCGATTTATGCCATGGGCGGATGCAAGGCATATATTTATGTCAAGGGAGGATCCAGGGGAGGGAGGTAGGTGGGACCCTTTAAAAGAAAGCATATCTGACTCAGGAGGGATGCAGTGCATCTGGCATATGCACAGCCAGGGCAGGGGATTAAGGCCATGGGGGATCTCGGGCAAAGAAAGTAGGTACATCAAACCCTGTAAAACAAAGCAAATGTGTCATAGACGGATCCAACAGAGTTGCATTGCACTCAAGGAATCTCCAGCGTAGGCTCATCCAGGTCAGATAACTGGTCATGGGCGCGTCCAGGGCGGGGAAGTAAACAGACCATGTAAAAATACGGCATATCTGTCACAAGCGGATTAAGGAGAGCTGTGGTGCGATGCATAGATGGTTCTGGCATGGGTTTTGGGAAATGGTGCATCCAGGGCATGGATTTTGGGCCATGGGCGGATCCATTGAATGGGAAGTAGACGTGCGAGTTTACTTTAAGTAGACGCGTCGCGACCCTGTAAAGCAAAGCCTGCTTGTCGTAGGCGGATTCGTACGGAGGAAGCTGTGGCGGTGCACTACAGAGCCAGGATTCTAGACATAAAGCCAGTCAGAGCAATAAAGCCAGAGTGAATAAATGCAGCCTGATCCTCAATTTTATATCCCGGCTGGTTGAAAGTTGGCGACATCTGTGATCTTTGAAGCTGGTGCGTCGTTGAGCCCCAACCATTATTATCATTACTTATCGACAGCCGGAAGTCCGGTGGGGCCAACAGCTAGTTAAGGAGAGGCTGATGTAGTATGCCAGGTCTGTTTTGAAACATATGGGGAACCTTTACCGGGACAGCAGTAGTCCCGCTCCCAAAAACTGACGATGGCCCCTGTCACCAACTGCGAAGGTGTTGAGGCCCCCTGCCGGATATCCGGTTGGGCCCTCCAGCCGGAAAAGTCATGCGGGACCTCATGAGGCAGAGATGACCTCAAATTGGGATCCTCAGGACACTGGTGGGACCACCTGCCGGGAGACTGTGGGGGCCAAGCCGGAACACTGACTGAGGCCTGTGCTACGAACCTGTTGGGATCCTATCGGTCAGCCTCATAGCAAGGAAGCAGATAGGGCCTCTGCCGGAAAGCTGGTAGGCCCTCAGCCGAGTTTCGGGTGGGCCCCTACCGGGATCTTGGTGAGCCCCAGCTGAAAAGCTGTTAGGGCCCCTGCCGGGACACTAATGGGGGATCAATAGGAAATCCCTTAACCCGCGCCCCACCGGGGTCCAGCGCCACCTTCGCGCCACGGGGGGCCATCGATGGCCCCCCTCTAACTCCGAAAGTATAGGTGTTAGCGCAAATCTGTAAAGTGCATTAGAAGGCTCGCGTGAATTCAGTAAGAAATTACTTAGCATGTTTTAGCGCTCAGGTCAATGATTTGACTTCCAGAGGTCAAATTAGGTCAATATCGGCTATTTTCACTCAAATATGCAATGTTTATACAAACTGGGCATAACTCTTGTGCCATTAGAGCTATTGAGATGTGGTAAAGTACATTGGATATGAAAATCTCAATTCTTTTCCCGCTATGTGGAACGCAATGACCTCCCGCCAGTGGTTTGACCTCCAGAGGTCACCTCGTGACCTAGGATGACCTGAGGTCACTAAAGGTCAGAAAGTGACCTTGCCGTATATCAAACGAAAGCTAGTGACGAGACATACACGATGGTGTTTGATTCAGCGCTCTAGTTTATATAGGTCAAAAGTTATTGTCAAAATACTGTTTTTGACCCCTGGTTACCTTGGATGACCTTGGAGAGGTCAAAGGGAAAATATGGCCCCTGGAATCCGTGAAAGGGTGTCCAAGAACGCTTTTCTGATGAAGCCGAGCATTTTCAATCGTTTTTGTGACTTTAAGATCATAAGACAGCTTTTCCCCATGCTTTGTCAATGGGAGAGGTCACCTCGTGACATGACCTCAGGTCACGAAATCGAAAAAATCCCGGATATACACCTTGTAGACCCTGGAGGGATCATGAAATGTAGGAAGTTTCAAATCGATCGACTTCGAAATGTAGCTCTTACAGAGCTCTAAAGTTGAAGTGAGGTGACCTTGGTTGACCTCGCCTGGTGACCTGACCTTAGGTGACCTGGGGTAAAAATTTCAGGGATGGTGGGAAAGTGATGCAGTAAGAGGTAGAGCCCTCAACCGCCGCGGGGCTGCGCCTCGTTGTTTTTCTGCTATCCCGGAAAAACCTTAGGGGGCCATCGATGGCCCCCCGGTGGGGCGAGGGTGAAGTGATAGAGAAAAATTCTACTCTTACCTTCTCTCAAAAGTGAAGGAGGTGCGTGTTCCAGCCCCCCCTGTGCCCAGTGACAGGACCAATGAAGGCGAAAAGTTTGTATATCTATCTTACCTGTTTATGGCTGCGCCTGATACTCGTAGAAACCTTTAGATAAAGGCTACTGCTGCAAAATACACAATAAGTCCACAAGGATCGCAGCCGAAGCGATGTTGCAAAGCTTATACCGGTAGCACTGTCGTCCCAAATTTTCGAAAGCACGTAAGTCAGACCCGTCAACACGAAATCATCATCAGAACCGATCAACAACACCTTGCACTAGCTGTAGAGTTCCCCATCAAAGGACGCTAAATGACTTGATTTCATTCATTCCGAGGACGCAGAGACGCTAAAGTTTCACATTCAACGCGGCATAGGCGGGTCCAGGGGGTCAGTTGGGGCCACATCCCCAACTGACCCTAAGCGCCCTATAAAATGGTCACGGCTTCCCTAAAATGTCGATGGCGCCCCAACAATATGCCGCCTTCCCCATCGGATATCCTGTATCTGCCTATGCCGTGAGGCACGTGGTTCTGCTTTGATTGAAATACGTTTGAATGAAGTGGAGATTGAATCGAGTACAGATGTCTGCAGATCACTTGGCTATATCTGATTATTTGTAAGCATAGGTATAAGAACGTCCAGATATTGAAAGGGAGGGAGGGGGAAATTGCATTTTGAAGTAGTTTCTTCCAGTCGACGCCACACGGCAGTGGCGGATACAAGAATGTGCTAAGAGGCTCAAGCCCTCGAAATGTCAGAGTGCCTATAGTCAATGCATAGGCAGAGGCTGGTCCGAGGCAATGGTGGAGGAGGCTTGATCCCCCTCCCCCCACAATGAAGCACTGGATTCACCACTGCCACAGGATAAATGGTTAAGATAACCTTGAACATTATGGGAGGGGCCAAAGCCCCCACCCCCCCGTTCCTACGAAAATGTTTGCGATAGGTATTTTGATTATCTGCAGCCAGGTCACATAATTAGCCGTGTAAGACAAAACACAGGCATTTGCCAGTAGCGTATCCAGGAGTTCATTCCGGGGTGGGGAAGCTAGGGACTCGAGCCTCCCACACTATTACCTTGGATCAGTCTCCGCCTATGTATTAACTATAGGCACCGATACATTTGGGGGGCTTGAGCCCCTCTAGGCCCCCTTGTATCCACCACTAGTCTATTCCATGACCTGGAAAGAGACCTGATTACTCATATGTATAGCTCACAATAAAACAACGTTACGCACTCCGTACAACTTAGAATAGGGGTTTCTTGCTAAACTCTCCTGCTCCATGGGTGGTCGAGTTCAGCATGTGATATCGTGTTAGCTTGCATCTCATTCCATTTTTGGTAGGTATATACGCTATTTACAGCCTAATCCATGTCGGGGAGATTGCAGACACGTGGATGGTCACCCAGTTAAAAGGGAGAAAAAACGCTTCTCCGTTGCCGATATTACACAACTATATCCGACAGAAGGTCACGTTTACAGCACACATCCCTGTCCCATTTCCCTTCGCATACCTGCACCGTAATAGTCATCTTTGCCCTCTACCCTTCCCCAGCACAGACATATGTGATATGTTATCCCGGAAACGCACTTCAAAACTTTACAAATATATACAGCTCTGCTCCCGATGATGAATCCAACGGTGATATGTAGGTATATACATATTAGGCCATGTCGTGATCACCACTTTTTCACAGGGTCTTTGATTACCGGGTGTTTTCTAATGTATTGATGGCCGCTGATCACGATTTTCTGGTCGAAAATTTTGAATTCGAAAAATATTTGCCCGCGCAAGCCGTTTGAAATTCTTCCGGTTTGCCAAAATTTTGATGTTTTCATATCTCACGGACAATAAAAGGCAACTGATGCATTGAAAAGGCCCCAGAACTTTAAAACCATTGAATCTGAACAATTTGAAACCTTTTTTGACTCCTTGAAATATATATTTACCCGAAAAAGTACCTTGGAAAGACAGGGATGTTTGAGCTTAAAAAGATGATAATAGATGGCGCGCATGACGCAGCCGTCAATCAGTGTCCCGCTACGTCGCTTATATCAAGAAGTTATTAGCCAAAGGAGCTGGATATAGGATTTGAGCCTATTTTTAATTCGATGAATGAACATTTACCTTCACAAGATGATCTAGATTTCTCTCGCTTGCAGTTTTAAATATTTTTGGTAATGGCTGCTTTCAAAGCAGGTCCAATTAAGATCATCCAGCCATATATAGATTAGGTATCTGGGCATGTAGTCACTACGGATCAATTTCAAGTATTAAAATGTATGCAAGAGCCAGTCGATTATATTTAGATTAGTCTTGCTATCACTAGCAAGGAGAATACCGCATTTCGGGAAAAATGAAGCTACACCACACCTAGCGCAGCCGTCAAGCCGCTTAACATGCATATCATGCATGCTGCCGCTTAACCAGCTCTCGATTGGAGCTGACGTTGTCGGTCACATTATGATGCTGCGGCTTGAAGAGATGGAGGTCAGGAAAGTGGACGAATTTCACGTTTCAATAGCTTCAATATTCGAACCGACCGCCGATGAAGTTACCGAGGCTTACAGAAGAGCATCTGTGCCAGCAAGAAACAAGTACAAAGTTCGCTGTGAAATAAGGAACCATTGTAAACTGAAGGAAGCGATCAGAATGCGCCTACAAAACATGAAGATATTGTAAGCATGGACAAAGTATGACAACATTGTTTGACATATAAAGCAGAGCTTTACCATCAAAGGCATCGGCAAACAGAACATTTCCGGAAGACCAGCGAGAAGCACAGAGGTTGTATATTGTTGGCTTGGATGCAGTCGTTACGGACCATTGGAGACGGCAGCAGCTGCGGCAAGCCACTGCTGCTGCCGCCAATAAGGCTTGATCGGGAGACCGGCTCGTCCGTATTCGAGCACAATAATATGACAATCACCCTGACAAGTCTATAAACGACTTCCGTGTAACATTTAGAAATAAGTTTTCTTTCCGAGATTGATTTATGCCTGCCAGAGCCTGTTCGCGTGCGGCGTCTGTCAGCAGCTGGTGTGATGCTACAAATAGGCGGCTCGCTGCTGCATATACCACCAGCGGTCGCTGTCAATGGTTCCGTTGCGTTCTGACGCAGCTTCGGCTCCGTCAGAAAGCAACATCCGGAGAACTCCTGGTAGCCACAACGACAGCAGCAGTGGCTAGCCTCAGCTGCTGCCGTCTCCAATGGTCTGTCACAACTGCATCCAAGCCACCAATATACAACCTCTGTGCTCCTCGCTGGTTTTCCAGAAATGTTCTGTTTGCCGATACCTTTGATGGTAGAGCTCTGTTTGATATGTCAAACAATGTTGTCATGCTGTGTCCATGCTTACAATATCTTCATGTTTTGTAGGCGCCTTCTGATCGCTTCCCTCAAATTATAATGCTTCCTTATTTCACAGCGAACTTTGTACCTGTTTCTTCCTGGCATAGATGCTCTTCTGTAAGTCTCGGTAACTTCATCAGCGGTCGGTTCGAATATTGAAGCTATTGAAACATGAAATTCGTCCACTTCCCTGGCCTCCATCTCTTCAAGCCGTAGCATCACAATTCGACCGACAACGGCATGTATTGACGGCAAGCTGGGTGTCGTGTAGCTTCATTTTTCCCGAAATACGGTATTCTCCCTGCTAGTGATAGCAAGACTAATCTAAATATAATCGACTGACTCTTGCATACATTTTAATACTTGAAATTGATCCGCAGTGACTACATGCCTAGATACCTTATCTATATATGGCTGGCTGATCTTAATTTGATCTGCTTTGAAAGCAACCATTACCAATAATATTTAAAACTGCAAGCGAGAGAAATCTAGATCATCTTGTGAAGGTAAATATTCATTCATCGAATTCATAATAGGCTCAAATCCTATTTCCAGCTCCTTTGGCTAATAGCTTCTTGTCATAAGCGACGTAGCGGGACACTGATTGACGGCTGCGTCATGCGCGCCATCTATTATCATCTTTTAAGCTCACACATCCCTGTCTTTCCAAGGTACTTTTTCGGGTAAATATATATTTCAAGGAGTCAAAAAGGTTTCAAATTGTTCAGATTCAACGGTTTTAAAGTTCTGGGGCCCTTTCAATACATTAGTTGCATTTTATTGTCCGTGGGATATGAAAACATCGAAATTTTGGCAAACCGGAAGAATTTCAAACGGCTTGCGCGGGCAAATATTTTTCGAATTCGAAATTTTCGACCAGAAAATCGTGATCAGCGGCCATCAATACATTAGAAAACACCCGGTAATCAAAGACCCTGTGAAAAAGTGGTGATCACAACATGGCCTAATACATATGTTCTTACGGTGCCCACCTCGCCCACAAAAATAATGGTCACACTCAATAACATAATATTGCAGAATCAACAGGGGTTCATTATCAGAGAGGACACACGTTGTGACCGAAGAAGAAAGTAAAAGCTATATATATATATATATATATATATATATATATATATATATATATATATATATATATATATATATATCTGATATTCTTTTAACACGCGCAGTGGAAGGGGTCCGATAAAGTCCCCTGATGTCCGATGTCTGATTTTAAAAGCCTATTAAGTAAAAAGCTCTATAACAATTTTCAAACTTATTCCGCCAGTTGACGCACTCATAAATTTTCTCAAATTTAACCAAGAAGCGTTTTCCGGATGCGAACGGTTCTCCAGCCACCTTGGAAAAATAAGGGATGGGGCATTTCAGGGCCCACTCCACTGCGCGTGTTAAGATCACCAACATTCAGTGAGTCAGGCAGGGCGAAATCATAATAAACGTCCATTGAACAATACAAGGGCCAACAAATTACATTACTTCAGCAAACAATCTTAACGTTCTAAACACAACCGCAAAGAGATCCTCATCCAGGAATCACCGAGCTCAAACGGGTCAGTCCCGTGATCAATGACTTCCTACTAGCAAACTAAACAAGAGCACATGAACAGTGAGAAATCGGTACACAGGGCTTGGCCAGGGTGAATGTCCTGGTGTTACACCTGCGGCAATGGACCGGAGACGGGAGGCTTGCTCTCGGTGGGTTGGGTGCCCTCGGTGGTCCCGATTAGGGTGACCAGAGTACCGCCTGCTTCCAGACGCCGCGGTGACATCAGGAGCGGCCTGGTGCAAAGCGTCTCAGCACCTGCGGAGAACGTTATGGAAAGAGTTAATCGTTAATAGTATATCCAAGTTAAGGGTTTAACACCCATCCCAGTGACAATCGCAACCACTCTCGCCCCAGGGGGGTCAAATACCCGCTCGATCTCCGGGTCATATGAGGGACAGCAAAAAGAATACACGAAAGCTGATGGATAGCTCAAAATGATTCATGACAAGACTAAGCTAGTCACTTTTATGAATAGCTCAAAATCATTCATGACGAGACCAAGTCAGTCACTTCTTGGCTCAGATCAATATTGAGGTCATGACAGGTCAGAGAAAGTGACAGACTAGAGAAGAGTTTCTGGACTCTATAGCGTTTGACAAAATTAAATCAGCATCAATGCTTATGCATCATTCGCTTTCACTCTATAGAGAGAATCGTATAAATGATGCATGAAAATGAAAAACGATGCATGATGTTACCACACTAGAACAAAAAATAAATAATGACCTGACCCGGGGTCAGGTCAAGCTCACCGTCTGAACAAAGATAGTAAACATTCATATCAATCGACACACAATAATAATCCAAACGTAATGTATAACAATGAAAGCTTAATAATCAATTCCTGTGACGTTTTAAACCAAGTCTGAAAACCTGCTTAAGTATTCCTGCATAACCTTTCAGAGGTCAAAGTTCTAAATTTGCAACATGAACATTGAAAGGGACCTAGGATACTACCCGTCTACTTAACATCCCATGGATCAGGCTCATGACCGAAATTCCCTTTTTCTGGATGCACCTATGTAAATATATTGCTCTGTAGTAAAAAGCAAAATTTTCCCCCAAAAATCACTTTATGTCAAGTATGATTCGTTTTACAGGGCACGTTTACGATCATCATCTGCCATGCCGGGAATCCCTTGCTCTGTAGTGCGGCGCACCACTCCTGAATCCGCCTATGAAACGCATGCCTACTTTGTTGGGTCCCTTCTACTTCCCTTTGCTGGATCCGCCCATAGCCTAAATTCCATTTTCTAGATCCGCCTATGCCAGGAATTGCTCTGTAGTGCACCGCAAACCTCCTGAATGCGCCTATGACACGTATGCCTTCTTTACAGGGCCCTGTCTTCTCCCCCTTCCCTGGATCCGCCCATGACCTAAATCCCCTTCTCTGGATCCGCCTATGCCAGATATCCCTTGCTCTGTGGTGCACTTTGGCAGTTTCCCTCCTGAATCCGCCTATGGGCCTAAATCCCTAGATCCGCCTATGCCAGGAATTGCCATGTAGTGCACTGGAAACTTCCTAAATCCGTCTATGACACGTACGCCTTCTTTACAGGGCCCTGTCTTCTCCCCCTTCCCTGGATCCGCCCATGACCTAAATCCCCCTTCTCTGGATCCGCCTATGGGCCTAGATCCATTCCCTAAATTCCCTCTCAGGGGAAAGCCTGGGAAACTGGGGAAATTTTCTGGGTCTTGGGAATTTTCTCTTCCAGCGATGAACCCAAGGTTTCTATCTGGCAAAGCTGAGACGTCTGCCCTAGTTATACCATTCCACCTACCAATTCGTGCCTGCAACAATTTGAATAACCTGCCTGGACATATTGTAGAGGCCAATTCAGTGGAGGTATTTAAGAAGAATCTGGATTCACTCTGGCAGTCAACAATATAATGTCTAGTAAAAACCATAGCATTTTGGGAGCTTTCGATGTTTTTCCTATGATCCAATGAAACATCCCACATAGAAAATTCCCAATTGTTCCTCATTTACCCTAACGAGCGGCTGGGAGTCACAGGCCTTGCACACACGTGGGGGCCTCTTTTCTTTTCTTCTACCTACATGTACCATTCAGGTATTCGTGAAGCAGATGTCAAGCAGATATCGGGAACATGCCAGATCATCACCTTGGGAAATGTTTCCGAAATATCCCCAGATTCGCCTTGGGAAATATTTTCAAAATATCCCCACATTCTGCAAGAAAATCCCTAGAGGTGAAACAGACGGAAGGAGGGAGGGTTTGAGCCAAGATTACTTTACTTACGGGTTTGAGCAGTGTTAAGTGGTACCCAGAGGCGAACTCAGATTCTAGAAAGAGGGGTGATATCCCCAGACTAGGGGGCATACTCAACTGACCTGACCTGACCTGACCTGACCTGACCTCACCTAACCTAACCTAACCTAACCTAACCTAACTTAACTTAACCTAATCTAACCTAACCTAACCTAACCTAACCTAACCTAACCTAACCTAACCTAACCTAACCTAACCTAACCTAACCTAACCTAACCTAACCTAACCTAACCTAACCTAACCTAACTTAACCTAACCTAACCTAACCTAACCTAACCTAACCTAACCTAACCTAATCTAATCTAATCTAACCTAACCTAACCTAACCTAACCTAACCCTAAACCTAACCAAACCTCTGTGCAAAAACTCCCCCTTTCTAGTTGTCTGAGCACGCCACTGATCACGTGGGCGCGTCCAGTGGGTGGGATCACGCTTGATCACGTCGGGATTTTCTTCAGAATATGGGGATATTTTGACAATATTTCCCAAGGTGACAATCTGGCATATTCCTGTGACATCTGCTTCGCCATTACCCTAATTCATACATATGACCTTATCTTTCTCAATGGAATACAAATACTACAGGGCCAAGTACGTGTCTATTATCCAACGCGACCAGCAACTGCAAACTTGTCTCGGATTCGTGTAATAATGATAATGATGAATGATTTCAAAATTAGACTTTTATGCTGAGACCGTCGCAATCACGCGGTCGCACCAGTTCACCCGCACTGGAGACCGATTGGTGACGTCATAACGTCATATAATCAGGTTATATGTCAAGGTCAACCTACATGAAGGTGAAGGTCACAGGTTAAGGTCACTCACCCCAGTATTCTGGTCAGAGGAATTATTCAGAATGGCGTATGTATGTTATCGCACACTCTGCTGGGCCAGTGTGAAAAGTATGACATTTTCGACGGATCTCGTCGGTGCGAGTGCCCAGGGGCGCAGCCAGAGCTTTGGTATGGGGGGCACACCTGAAAAGTAAAGGTATCTTGGGCACACCAACTTTGAGGGGCACCCCGGGGAAAAAGGGCACTTTTAACGTAACCTAAAAAAAACTTACTATATCTTTGTTTATCCCATTTTTTGGGCATCTTTGCTTCAATAAAAATGCAAATAAATCCTTGAAGGAGAAGGAAAACGCGATTAAAACCAAAAAAGAAAACAATATCACCAAAATGTCATGGAAGTAGCCCAAACACGACTGTTTTGGATAGATTTAAGGACAAATTACCCAGTCAACATTACTATGATGGCCCACTGTGGGGCCAACATGGGCCGCTTTGTGGGCCCCATGTGGGCAACCCACATGGGCCCCATGTTAATTTGTCCCTGGGTAAATGGTGGGGCCCATGTGGGCTGGCCAATGTAGGCATCAGGTGGGTCCAATGTGGGGCCCATATGGGCCATGCAATATGGGCTCAAGGTGGGCACAGTGTAGGCCAGCCAATTAAATCTACATAGGCCTCATCTGGGCAGAAAAGTGATTAGGTGTAGCCCCGCAAAGTGTAACGTGGTGAAGTGCATATGGGCAGAACCATGTAAAAATGGTCTGGCCCACAAAAGGTGCTTGCCTTGTATAACAGGGATCTTATCCAATCCATTTCCTTGTCTGCCACCAGAACATTGCACATAAAGTATATTTTCAGCTGCCCAAATGTATTTCAGCCAACATATTAACATATGTCAAATGTGTTTAAGCACACTCCTCCGAGAGGCAAAAACTCCCCTCGGCGTTCACTGGCTATGTCCAGCTGGCATCCTCTGTTGGCGGCCTCCTTCCCGATCCTGAGCCCCCGTAAATATTTTACGGAGGGCAGTCTCCAGCTGACCCTTGGTCGTTTCAGAAGTTAGGGAGTTTCGTTGGTTGCTCCTGTCGAACACAATCGTATGTTAAAATTCAGTGATTTAACCCGCGCCCCACCGGGGGTCCGGCGCCACCATCGCCCCACCGGGGGCCATCGATGGCCCCCATCTAACTCCGAAAATATGGGGGTTAACGCAAACCTGCGAAGTGCATTAGAAAGCTCGCGTGAATTCAGTAAAAAATTACTTTGCATGTTTAAGCGCTCAGGTCAATGGTTTGTCCTCCAGAGGTTAAGTTAGGTCAATATCGGCTATTTTCACTCAAATATGCAATGCTTAAGCAAACTGGGCATAACTCTTATGCCATTAGAGCTATTGAGACCTGGTAAAGTACATTTGATAGAAAAATGGCAGATCTTTTTCCGCTATGTGGAGCGTAAAGACCTCCCGCCAGTGGTTTGACCTCCAGAGGTCACCTCGTGACCTAATATGACCTGAGGTCACGAAACGTCAGAAAGTGACTTTGTCGTATATCAAATGAAAGCCAGTGACAAGACGTACACGATGGTGTTTGATTGAGCGCTCTAGCTTAATTAGGTCTAATGTTATTGTCAAAATACTGTTTTTAACCCCGTGACCTTGGATGACCTTGGAGAGGTCAAAGGGCAAATATGGCCCTGGTATCCGTGAAAGGGTGTCCAAGAATGCTTTTCTGAGCAAGCCGAGCATTTTCAATCTTTTTGTGACTTTTAGATCATAAGACAGCTTTTCCCCATGCTTTTTCAATGGGAGAGGTCACCTCGTGACCTGACCTCAGGTCACGAAATAAAAAAATCCCGGATATACACCTTGTAGGACCTGGAGGGGCCATGAAGTGTAGGAAGTTTCAAATCGATCGATTTCAAAACGTAGCTCTAATAGAGCTCAAAAGTTGAAGTGAGGTGACCTTGGTTGACCTCGCCTGGTGACCTGACCTTGGGTGGCCCGGGGTAAAAATTTCAGGGATGGTGGGGAAAATGATGGGGTGAGAGGTAAAGCTCTCAACCGCGGTGCTGCGCCTCGTCGTTTTTCTGCCATCCCGGAAAAACCTTTATGGGGGCCATCGATGGCCCCCGGTAGGGCCAGGGTTAAACGTTCGGAATCAAGTACGTACGCCCGCACGCACACATGCACACACACACACACACATGACACAGAGAGGGGGAGAGCTTAACACGCGCATTGACGGGGGCGGGTACCCGCCCCCCCCCTCGGGTTTTTCGGCGATAGTAGAAAAACGGCGGCGGCGGCGCGTAGCGCCGCCGTACTTGGTATACCTTTTCCCTCATCATTTTTACAACTTCTGTGAAAATTTTAAGGTTAGGTCATCTCAGGTCAGGTCACCAGTACAGGTCAAGTGACCCGACCTAAAAAAAGTTTAAGATAGCATAATTCGGAGCAGGGGTGAACTTATCCGATTGAAACTCATATCACATAATGGCCCCACCGAGTTCTCTAACATATGTTCCGGTATTTTTGATATCGATGACCTAAGGTCAGGTACGAGGCATGACCTCTCCATTGGAAATACATGGGAAAAATGGTTTTTACGAAATAACTCAGGAACGGATGGTGATAGAGCATTTATTTTAGCTGCATTAGACTCGCCTGGGCTTTGCGGTTCTAATGATATGCATTTTATATAATTTGACCCTGACCTGACCTCAGGTCAGGTCAAATCCTTGATTTGACCTAGCAAGGTCAAATTATATATCATTCGATTCGGCTTGCTGAGAGGATTCATATAGTTCAAGTCGTTTTGCTCTATCTTTACTTGTTCAGATGTAATGCCCGAAAAACTGAATTTTACATGTTATCCCTATGACGGGCATGTTTTGACCTCTCGTGACCTTAACACGCGCATTGACGGGGGGGCGGGTACCCGCCCCCTCGGGTTTTTCGGAGATAGCAGAAAAACGGCGGCGCGTAGCGCCGCCGTACTTGGTATACCTTTTCCCTCATCATTTTTACAACTTCTGTGAAAATTTTGAGGTTAGGTCATCTCAGGTCAGGTCACCATTACAGGTCAAGTGACCCGACCTCAAAAAAAGTTTAAGATGGCATAAGTCGGAGCAGGGTGAACTTATCCGATTGAAACTCATATCACATACTGGCCCCACCGAGTTCTCTAAAATATGTTCCGGTATTTTTGATATCGATGACCTAAGGTCAGGTACGAGGCATGACCTCTCCATTGGAAATACATGGGAAAAAGGGTTTTTACGGAATAACTCAGTAACGGATGGTGATAGAGCATTTATTTTAGCTGCATTAGACTCGCCTGGGCTTTGCGGTTCTAATGATATGCATTTTATATAATTTGACCCTGACCTGACCTCAGGTCAGGTCAAATCCTTGATTTGACCTAGCAAGGTCAAATTATATATCATTCGATTCGGCTTGCTAAGAGGATTCATATAGTTCAAGTCGTTTTGCTCTATCTTTACTTGTTCAGATTTAATGGCCGAAAAACTGAATTTACATGTTATCCCTATGACGGGCATGTTTTGACCTCTCGTGACCTTAAATGTGACCTGACAAAAAAATGGTTCCAATGTTTTCGATGGAGAAGTGGATGGGCAGCCCAACGCCGTTTACCGTTTTTCGCTACCTACCGTGGTTCTCGAGATCTTAGGGGGGCGGGTACCCGCCCCCCGTCAATGCGAAGGTGGCTCAGACCCCCGTCAATGCGCGTGTTAAATGTGACCTGACAAAAAAAATGGTTCAAATGTTTTCGATGGAGAAGTGGATGGGCAGCCCAACGCCGTTTACCGTTTTTCGCTACCTACCGTGGTTCTCGAGATCTTAGGGGGGCGGGTACCCGCCCCCCCCGTCAATGCGAAGGTGGCTCAGACCCCCGTCAATGCGCGTGTTAAGGCATGATATGAATTAGGTATGTTAGAATTATGAAAATAGAAATATGGAAATGGCAGGCAGGTCCCCAGGAACGGAAACCGAGCACGCGACGGAACAGATTCCGGAGGAAGCAGGCCCTAGTCGGGACCCGATGGCGGATCCAGAGTTGGCTAGGTATGTACCTCAAGCGGGTGAAGGGGCAACAACACACTTTCCACAACGAGAACAATGACGGAGATGTGATTCGGGGCTCCTGCGGCCGACATTCAAAGAATGGAGCCTACCTGGGTCGCCGCCGGTGCCGGTGGTGACGCCATGCACCACACCCCGCCGCTGCAGCCCTCGGTCCGCGCCGATGCCAATGAAAGCTGAAATCGCACCTGATTGCCAGCTTGTCTTCACCTGGTTCGCCTGTCATTGTCTGTGAATATTTCTAAAGTATTGAAAATAAGTAAATGTGAATATGGAATGTTTATGCAGATATCTTGCACTTTAATAATACACTGAGGAGCTCCAAAACCTGATTCCTAATACTAATATTTATGAAATAGATTGGCGCTTTATGCCAATGAAATATTATGCACTGTCAAAACTTTAACTTCAGAAGCAAAACAGAAAGATTCAATATGCAACAGCTAATATTTTTTCATTTGTTTGTTCTCGTGCCTTCGGTAGCTTGGAGACGCAATTGCCAGCGTGGGGATCCTCCGCGGAAAGGAAGTTTCGAGCTCAACCGAAATTAATTTAGAGTATTTTAACCATAGAGACTTATACAGTATAGCTCCCCCGTTTGGCTTATTTACACCAAGTTCCCCACATACTTCAGTATTAACACTAAAATAACATATACCTACAATTAATTCTTTCTTTAAAGACACAAATGTGGGCAGCCCAGATATGCCCCAACTTCAACCCACTATATGGGTTGTTCATCGATCACCCATGTTCAGCCCATGCATGCTCATCCATACAATCAATGCTTTGAATAGGCTTGAGAGTGTTAAGTATTTACAAATGCATCGGAGATGAGACATTTGGATAATTATGATCATGTTCATAATATGGGCTAGCCACATGTGGGGCCCACCTCCGGCCCATGAATTTGCCCACCTCTAGCCCATGGCCCATCTAGCCCACCATGCCCATCAAATGCCCATGTGGGCCCCACCTGGGCATGTTAGCTGGGTTAGCCAACTCATGCAAGTACTTAACATCGGAGAAATCAGCGGAGCATGTGCTATCTGTTACAGTGTGCAAGTTAAGGCATATTGGAGTCGAAAATTCATTTGTTATGCCCACTGGTTTTGTCGTGACGAGTGAGCCCTGGCTGAACGCGGATTAAGTTCCTTGCCTCCCACAATCTCCGTGGGACGAGGAGTAGCATAGTGTCTTTGGAAAAACACATTTTTGCTGCCGGAAAAAAATTGTGAGATACCTTTTGAACGCGTTTATTAAGTTCCGTATTCTCAGGGCTCGGTCCCAGTTAAGAGTAAATAAAAGTTGAACAGGCCGGTGGTTTGGATGGGGATGGTGTGACAGGGCTGAGAATTGTGAAAACTATTTCTTCATTTGAATTAATTAGTAGAATGTAGGGAGTGCAGGCGCTGTGGATCGCCTTCGACTGTGTAAAATTTGCACCTCTTGTCATTCACGGAGATTCTTGCATCTCGGTGCGGAGCTATGTTTACCCCTAGACTTTTTAATCATTGTCGGCGCGTAGTACTTTATCAGAAATGTAAGTTAAATTTTGTACTGTTATTTACTTGTAGTTTAACACTCTTAAATTTATCTCTAGTATGATTTTAATTACTTTCCTGGCTTAGTGATGTGCGTCCGCAAACCAATGAGAGGCCGAGCCAGTTCCCGCGCTCAGCGCTGTGGCGCGAACCGGACAATGGGATCGGCGCCATTCCTGCCTTGGTTCTTGTGTAAACAGCATCGCGTCTGATCTCTAAACGGTAGGTTACTTGGTTACAGAGAAATTACATCGTTTCTCGCTGATTAACTGTTGGATAAAGCTGTGTTGATTGGATTTCATCGTTGGTTAACCGGTTAAATATTTTTGCACGGTTTTTGGCTTGTGTATGGGCAAGTGTTGGCTATGGATGTTAGGGTTTCAGGGCGGGGAATTGTTTTTACTTAAAGTGTAATTAAAGTCAGCTACGGAAGTGATAACGCTGCCTGTGGGGCTTGCCTAGTTCTGACAGTGTTTCGTGTACAGGACGCGTCTTGATATCGTGGGCTTGATATCGTCGTCTTGACATCTTCATCTTGGTCTTGTCGCTTCGTCTCGTCATCTTTGGCATCTTTATCCTCATTATTATCCAGTTCCGGGAATCATCCGTGCCTTCCGGATATGATGTCGGCTGTGTGTATGGGGAACAATACAACACTGCAAGTTTAGAGCTGCCGTATTCGAAGACCCCGGTCTACATTTGGTGACAGCGGAAACTCATCTTGGCAACGCCTATTCCAGTGGGGGAAACTGTGGTCAGCGTTCCCAAGAATAGCTACGTTCCCAATAATGGGAATATTGACCCATATTTGGGAACGCTTCTTCCATAAATGGAAACGCACGTTCCCAAGGATGGGAACGCCCGGAACGATGTTTTCAGAAAACACAACAGGAGCTTAGAAAATACAAGGGGAATCTTTCTACCTGGTCAATTTTAACTCTTCTTAAAATTTGAGGGGGAGTTCTACTTTGAATTAGAAAATCTGTCTTTGAACCCTCCCTCAAATATTCGTCTAAACTGCGTGATCCAGCCCCAACGGTAAAGAACGATGGAAAGATTGCTCTGAAACTGTGCAGCCAGACAGGTATTATTTTTTAAAATAATTTTGGGGAAATTCAATGAAAAAATGGTAGTATAAAAACAAAATTCCAAAATTTTAGACGGAAAAAATATTTCTCTTGGCGTCACACAGTTGCTGCCCACCATGTGCTGAAGAATGAGGAAATAGAGGAAAACCGTGCCTTTCATCTGTTTATGAAGTAAGTAGTGCTTAAAAGTGGTATTTTCGCATTTTCTAAGCTTTTTTATATTGATTTGTATTAGAAAGTTCTTAGATCCTGTAGTTTTTGTCCCCAAGATCGTTTGAATTATTCCGTAGTGTTTTGATGAATTATAGTGCGCCGATGCATCAACTCGATATTTTCTACTGGGGTGCTTCATTCATAGGCAGATCCAGGCGGGGAAAGAGGGTCACGTTTCCCCCAATCGACCCTCGGCGCCCCTCCCCCCATCGACCCTCGGCACCACCCCCCCATCGACCCTCGGCGACCCCCTGATCAACCCTCGGCGCCCCTTGAAATGGTCACGGCGCCCCCTGAAAGGTCGATGGCGCCCCCCTGATATGTTGCTTCCCACCGCCCCCCCGCAGGATGCGAAAATCCGATAAGATTTTGCGCCCACCTAATAGGGGTTCCCTAGGGTCTCAATCCCCCCCCTCAAGATATCAGAGTGCATGTAGTAAAAACATACGCGGAGACTGATCGAAGGCTATGGCGGGAGACGCTTGAGCCCCCCCCCCAAAGAGGTCCTGGATGTGAAAATTGGCCACTCTATGATAGAATTTGGCACCCCCTGCTCGGATGACGCCCCCTTTCGAAAAAAACTTGGATCCGCCTATGCCTCCTTCTACTCCTTTGAGCCTGCTTCATGCAGGGTTAGGGGTAGGCCTTTATCCTTGGGCCGCTATCATAGGCGGATCCAGGATTTCCGATCGGGGGGGACGCTTTCCCGCGGGCGCCATTCTTTACCGGAAGACCCTCTCGGATGGGCGCAAAATCCTACCGGTGGGAGCCGATTTTCGCATCCTAGGAGGGGGGGGTGGGAAGCAGCATTTCAGGGGGCCCGTGACCATTTCAGGGAGCGCAGAGGGTCGATGGGGGGCACAAACTCCCTTTGCCCCCTGGATCCGCCTATGGGGCACGTGCCCACTTTGCCCTCTGGATCCGCCTATGGCCGCCATATTTTTTCCGGAAAACTGACATATTGAAATAATTCGGTAGATATACACCTTTATTTGTTTCAAGCTGTCTGAAATTCCAGTTTGAATCTACGATGGCAAATGCGTTTCCAAATATGGGTCATTGTTCCCATTGTTGGGAACGT
Source organism: Lepas anatifera (assembly GCA_034440635.1). Classification (NCBI taxonomy): domain Eukaryota; kingdom Metazoa; phylum Arthropoda; class Thecostraca; family Lepadidae; genus Lepas; species Lepas anatifera. The sequence goes on along the minus strand of JAOTON010001136.1, from coordinate 61,936 downwards.
AGTCATTCTTGGGAACGCTGACCACAGTTTCCCCCACTGATTCATATTCGATCGGCCAGTCATCGGGAATTGCCCGTCTACCACCTCGCGTCATCATCATGAGCGGTGCTCACCGGTCGGCGGTTGCCATGGCAACGTTGCGGCGACGTGGAACTTGCAATTATTTGTGTGGGGGCTGTGGGGACGGGCAGTGATGTGCTGAGGAGAGAGGGAGTCAGCAGAGTGCAGTGAGGAGGGGAGAGGGAGTCAGCAGAGTGCAGTGAGGAGGGAGAGGGAGTCAGCAGAGTGCAGCGAGGAGAGAGGGAGTCAGCAGAGTGCAGCGAGGAGAGAGGGAGTCAGCAGAGTACAACGAGGAGAGAGGAGTCAGCAGATTACAGCGAGGAGAGAGAGGGAGTCAGCAGAGTGCAGTGAGGGGAGAGGAGTCAGCAGAGTGCAGTGAGGAGGAAGTCAGTGCAGTGGGTAGAGAGGAGTCAGGCAGTGGTGTGAGGGCACGCGAAGGTCAGGAACAGCAGAGGACGCTTCCTAGGTTTTCTCCGGTCGTGAGTACTTACCAGATATTGGACTTCAACGCTAAAAACTTTCTTGTGTCATTTTTTCTGTGTGTAGTTGGTCTTATTCTACATTTCACGTTGTGTGGGAGGTATTAGTGGGGGTTGGATTTAACCTAGATACAGCACCAAGCCAGGAATATATGTTTGGTCATGGTTCCAAATATAGCTAGGGTTTCAACGAGGGGGAGGGGGTTGCCGGTCGTGTAAGCTCGTGGGCGATCGGAGTGAGCCACTGTATGCCTGTGGTTCTTTTCTGAATTCGGGTTGAATTTAATTGTGAGTTGATATTTAACATAGTCATGGCGCAGCCACCTCTGTCACTATCGTACCCCACGTTTTCGGGTTCAGGGTCTGTTACTAGATTTTTGGAGGATTTCAAGCTGTTCAGCTCACTTCAGAATTGGGATGAGTCAAAACAAGCTTCTCTTCTTCCCTTGTGTCTATCGGGTTTGGCCAGGGACGCCTACGACTGTTTATCAGAGGAGCAAAAGAAGGAGTTCAGTACAGCTTCAGAGGGATTAAGACAGGCTTTCCCTTCCCGTGGCGTGGTTGAAGCTCAAGTGGCTTTAAGGGGCTTGAAGTTTATTCCGGGCACCGACTTGGAGGGATTTGTCATCCAATTGAAGCGACTCACCAGTCAGGCCTTTCCAGATGGTGATTCTCCAGGACTTCTGTTCAACTACTTCTTGCAGGCCATGCCAGCCACATTTCAAACGCGTCTAGTGTCTGAGGGGGTCACTACTTTTGAGGCAGCGGTTGCTTTAGTAAGGAACTTGTGTTGCGCGGAGAAATTGAACAAAGCTCAGACAGTCAGGCACGTGGATACAGAGACAGATCAGTTGCGCAAGCGTGTAGCGGAACTGGAGGACAAACTAGCGAAGTTGGAGGGGCCGACATCGGGTAAAACGTGCTTCTGTTGTGGGAATCCGGGGCACCTCCGTTCAGTGTGTCGCCACCGGTTTGCAACTTGCTACCGTTGTGGGGCGGCCGGTCATTTGGCTCGTCAGTGCAAGGCGGGAAACAGCCCACGGGGTCCCGGTGCCAGCATCCCGCCGGTGAGACCCCAGTTCACCCCGGGAATGTCTCGACACCCCGGTCCAGGGATGCCACCTCCTCGAGGGAACGCTCACAGTCAGGGAGAGCGGTCAGCACTCAGGTAACACAGGCTCCAGTCCATCAGACCCGAGGGGCAACCAGTCCCCAGTGAATGTCAATGCCATTCCGTTACGCAAGGACATGACTTTTGATGCGGTTTTGGGAGGGGCCAACTGCTCATGCTTACTCGATACCGGTAGTGCCATTAATTTGGTGAGTAAATCTGTGTTTGATGTTCTCCCACATCCGCCCATTCTGCTCAAGACTTCGACACAAGCGAGGACAGCAACACAGGATCCTTTGCCTTTGTTAGGAAAAGCAAAAATTTCGCTTCAACTAGGAGGGCAGACTAAAGTGATTCCATTCTATATCACCAACGACATCGACATTCCCGTTCTTTTAGGATTAGAGTTTTTGTCGGAGTGTCCCTGTGTTGTAGACATTTCGGAAGGTCGATTAGTTCTCACTCCAACTCGTGCGGTTCGTTCAGTGTCTGCTTCAGTTATTTCGGTGGGCAAGGTAATGCTGCAGCGCGACGTTTCTGTTCCACCTGGACAAGAACTTGTTTTGCCCGGATTTGTACCCAATAATGACGTTCATGGCCCGGCGATGTTTGAACCCACTTTGGATATTCCTGGTCTAGAGTTTGTTCCGGCTATGGTTAATGTCGAGGGACAGTCAGTACCTTTTGTTGTCAGAAACATCTCTTCTGATCATTTGACGCTACCTAAGCGGTCTGAGTTAGGTCAGCTGGAGGTAGGAGTGGCGGAGTGCCAACCTTCTTCTCATCTAAAATCTCATTCGTGGCTGGATGAAGTTGACTTGTCATCAAGTGAGCTCTCTGAATCTCAAAAACAGGCCGTTCTTGAACTTCTGTCAAAATACGATTCAGTGCTGGATGGCAGGTTAGGTTTTACTGGCCTTATAGAACATGAAATAGACACAGGTGATTGTTCCCCGATCAGGTCAGCAGCGCGCAGAATTCCTCCGTTTCTGCAGGACAAGGTCAAGGCTGAGTTGGACGACATGGTTGAGAAGGGAATTCTCGTGGAGACTTTCAGCTCTTGGGGGTCACCGATTTGTGTAGTCACTAAGAAAGATGGTCGGGTTAGAATTTGCGCCGATCTTCGTAAGGTTAATGCTGCCACGAAAGTTCCGTCGTTTCAGATTCCACGTATGGATTCAGTATTGGATTCGCTAGGAGGTTGTAAACTGTTTTGTGTGCTAGATTTGAAACAATGCTACTTCCAAATCAAAGTTGCAGACAAAGACGTGCCGAAAACTACAATTGTTACTCCTTTTGGGACGTATGCGCATGTCAGGTGTCCACTCGGTGCTTCAGGAGCTCCGGCTACGTGCGCCAGGCTACTCGATCTGGTCCTAAGAGGTCTCCCACCCGCCACAGCTTTCAACTTTTTTGATGATCTCATCTTAGGTGCAGAGACATTCGACGAACTTTCCGAGAAGTTGGATCTCGTTCTTGACCGGTTGCAGCAGGCTGGGTTGTCGATCAACTTAAAGAAGTGCTCCTTGTTCCAAAAGAGTGTGAAATTCTTGGGACACATCATCTCCGAGGAAGGAGTTGCCGTGGATCCTGAGAAAGTTGAGAAGGTTCGCAATTGGCCGATTCCGCGTACTGCGCGTCAGCTGCATTCGTTCTTGGGTTTGGCTAGCTTCATGCGCAAACATATCAAGGATTACGCTCTCATTGCGGCCCCATTGATGAAGCTGTTGCACAAAGACGTAAAGTTTCCATGGTGTGCCATTTGCGGCAGTAGCGGGAGTGCTACCCTCTGCTAAAGACTGGCGCATGTATGAGTTGTACCTTTAGCCCCAAGATGACACTGCTATTCAAAGATGGGATGTTTTTGCCCCAGCTGGTGATGGGCCGCAAGGTCGCGCTCAGAGTCATCAATTTAGGGGGCCGTTTGATTTACAGGTTATGGCGAAAACTTTGGCACAAAACCGATACTTGCAACAGAAAAATGGCTGGACACCCGTCACAGGATTGTGTAATTCTGTTACCAATCGAGATTATATAGCCATACAGATTAAGACACCGCATTTCACCATTCGGCGTGTCCGTCCCATTACAGACGGTCCGAGCAGATTTGAACAAACACCGATGCCTCTGTTGACATACCACAGGAGTCGCGGCTTAGGGTTTCGGTCAGGCCGGAGGACGTGAGGCGTAGGGGTGAAGGGAAGAGGGGAGGAGGAGCTGGGAGGGTTTGAGCCGCTGAGTGCAAGCCGAAATAATTCAAAAGAGTATCGGGGGCAAGTCATCTTCTCTGAACGACGGGCAGGTCATTTAGCCTTTTCCTGAGGCAGCAATTTATTATTCAAACGTTTATTCGTAAAATGTGTAGAATAACACGGCAGCGTAAGTCTGCTCCTGCACGATCTTGTCCAGGAATTTGGCGTTGACCTCCTCGATCTTTTACGATTAAGAGAAGTCCTAGCAAGTGTCTACACTTAATGCACGCCCCGGCAGGACTCCGAGCCACCTTCGCCCTGGTGTGGGGGGAGGGTGGGTGAAACCTCCCCTCCCCCGAACTCGGCTCCCTATGCGGGATAGCGAAAAATGCCAAAGCTGGTGGAAAACTCACAAAAAAATCAAGACGCAACTACATCAGCCATTTTTGCCTCAGTTCAATAATTAGGTCATAGCAGGCCAAAGAAGGTGACATGTTCTTGAAGAATTTATGGGCTCTGACGTCTGACAGAGTTGAGCTAGAATCAATTTTTAGGTACCATTTGCTTCCTCTCGTTACAGCAAATCGAATAATGTATGATAGAAGTATACGAGATCAAAGCAAAAACGACCTGACCAAAAATCAGGTCAATGTCATCATTTGGCATAGCATAGTCAATATGCATATATCAATCGACTCGCAATTACAATACAAACGTAATCGTATCAAGATAAAAGATTTATCACATCATCTTACAAATGTATTGACCCAAGTCTGAAAACCTGCTTTGGTAGCCCCAGATGAACTCTCAGAGGTCACAGGCCCAAAATTGCAGCGTGAACCTGAGAAGGAGTCTGAGATATTACGATTTGAATAATATGAAGGTATTTTATGAGCTGTGTCTACATAAAGTGAGCCATTTTTCGCCAAATTCCCGTTTTTTTCCCATGCATTTTCAATGGAGAGGTCATGGTCTGTATCTGGACCTAGGTCAGCGATATAAAAAATATCGGAATTTTGTTTGTGTAGCGCTCGAATGGCCCATAATGTGATATGAGTTTCAATCGGATATACTAATCTTATTCTTGCTTATGATATCCCAAACTTTTTGGGATGTTAGGTCACTTGACCTTCACTGGTGAACTAACCTGAGATGACCCGACCTTAAATTTTTGGGAAAGTTTGCCAAATTGATCAAGGATAACGTGTGCCAAGTACGGCGGCGCTTCGCACCGCCTTTTTGGTGCCGCCGGAAAAACCCCGACGTGATGTTTATGTATGGTCATTGTTTTAGTTGGCTGATTCATCCAGTAAGTCAACACGATCCCAAAATGAATAAAAAGTTACATAGGCACTCTTTCCAGAGTGGTTCAGTAAGAGTACACAAAAGAGGATATTAGAATAGGTACGCATAAATATCTGGCTCCCTGGGAACCGTTCCAAACAGGGAAATATTTGGCGACGCTATATGACCCTGGAAGTTGTTGCGTCCATGAGCTCCAACAACTATTAATGCTGCAATGTTTAGCTTCTCAAATATGAATTATGCACTTTGTCCCGATCAAAAATAAGTGCCTTTATCTCCTAAGCGTGCCTACTCTTGCACGATGGTCTACTGCGTACTCTTACCGAACATGCACCTTTTGGAAGCAAGCCCTCATACAAATTTTGGCATGCATTTATCGTGGGCCCCAGTCCTGGGACACAGTTCTAGTTCAGCTGTCTTACTGATTACAGACCTTAGGGGAGGGTGGGGTGGGTTGTATCAGTTTTTACTCCAGGTCCATTAATATCGTAACTACTTGGGATGGCCTCGTGATTTTAATACCATCTCGTAGCTGCAGCCTTTGGCTTCCTTTTGCCAATTAATTGTTTGCCTAATATTTACTGGTTTTCCTCCAACTGCCCGGCGAATAGACCTTTTCACTTGATACAACTTACCCCACCGGTTGGGTGAGTTGTATCACATGGTGAGTTAACACGCGCTCCGCTGGGGAGGGCGAAATTCGCCCCGCTCCTGGTTTTCCCCATATAGCTAAAAAGAGACGCAGAACAACGAAACTTACAGTACCATATTCCTAATTAATTTTACACATCTGACCAAATCTTTAAGTTAAGGTCATGGCAGGTCCAGGATCTATTCAAGGTCAAGTGACCCGACCTCGAAACCTAAAATCACGAGTTTGAAGCAGCACCCAGGGAACATTAGCAAACCAATCAGTTTGAAACCTGTAGAATATGATAAGGTCATTAGGGTCTACAAATCTGCTATCTCGAAATTTTGATATTGTTGACCTAAGGTGGGGTCAAATTTTTGGGCACCCCATTAAAAGTCTATGTTTAAAAATATAATGGACTCGTTTTCAGTAAATACTGGATAGATAAAGCTGAAAATCCTCAAACCGTCTATTCTTACCACGATCTTTACCACAAAGTTGAGTTTTGAGCATCTGACCTCTCAAAGGTCATGTCAGGTCAGGGGAGCATAGAGTGATTGTTTTGCAATAACTTCTCACTGAATTGAGATAAAGTTCCTATTTTGCTTGCATTGTGCTTATATTGTCACGGGGAGTCGATTGATATGCAACATGACCATACCAGGTCACTCTGTGACCCTGAACTAGCTCGAGGTCAGGTCATTTTCACTATTTGACTTAGAAAGGTCATATTATACATCATTCGCCCCGCCGCAATGAGAGGAATCCAATGATGCATAAATATTTGCGCTAAGCTCCCCTGAGAGAAGATCTAGGGAGAAACATACACTGCTCTGTTGTAGGCCAATGGAACCTTCTTTGACCTATTCTGACCTCAATATTGACCTGAAATGAAAAATTATTCGTATTAAATATCTTCGTCTTGTCAAGAGCTTTCGCGCGCCGCCCGTACTTTTCCTTTGACTTTCGTGGGGAATGAGATACTGAGGGGGAAGTGATCCGTTTGGAACAAAGAAGCCAACACAATGTGTCGAAACGGGTAAATTCTTGACTAGGTACCAGCAGACTTTAGTCGGGGCTAAATTCTGTTAACTGAAAAGCCTTAACGTTTTAGTTATGGACTAAGTAATCATCTCACAATAGATACGGGAAGGGTTGTATCAGGGATACAGATGAATTGCATGGACGTGGGAAGTAGGAGGTGGGGAGCGAGCAGGGGTGTCCCTCGAATCTGTGAAGCTCAGGCGGGGATGTGGCCGTTATGGCCACTCTTCTCGGGACTTGTTAGACTTTAATTTTTGCCTTTGCTTTCATTTCATCAGCGCGGCCTCTCTTGCACTTATCCTGGCCCGCAATTTTTACAGCAAAACTATTTTACCTAATTTTTCGTCGTGGCTATATGTGATAATATAGTGTTTTTGGAAAAAATTAGTTTGGCGACACTCCTAATGAGTTGTATAGGCAGCGTAGGCAGTGTGGGGTGCCTACCAATTTAAAAAGGTCCTAAATAAGCTCAGGGGCCCAAAACTATCCCAGGGGGCCAGTCTTCAACTCATGGAGACTAGACACGCTGAGGGGGGCACCAAGCAGCTCAGGAGGCCCATACAAACTAAGATGGCCAGACTAGCTGGGCGTTTCGACGAACTCATGGGGCCCAGATCCACACAACCGGTCCCAAACAAGCTGAAGGGGCCTATATCAGTTAAACGAACACGATACCAGCCCAGGGGCCCCTTGTCAGCTCAAGGGACAGCCAGGGCCCCTTACGATCAAACCAGAGGCCTCTTATGTAAGTCCTCTCACGGGACCTAGACCAGCTCATGACTGCCACAATAATTTCACCTATAGGGCTATTTTTAGCTTACGGGGGGGGGGCAAAACAGCGAAGGATCTAAGGCCAAGCCAGTAAGCTCCTGTACAATACTCTTTCATGGTCCCAGAACAGCTCAGGGCGCCGAAAAGCTCAGAAGGCTCCAGTGGCGACACATTCAAGTTCAGTGTGAGGGCCTGGTTATCTAAAGCGGTCCCAGATCAGCTGAGGGGACTCAATATCAGTTCAGGGTAGCCACCAAAAACTAAGGGGGCTCAGGCCCGTAGAGACTCTGCGGCCTCTGATGCTTAAGTTAGCGTCAATCGGGAATTTCAGTAGGGACCCAGCGTTAGTCAAGACAACTGCGATATGTGGAGGTGGTCGACACGACACCTTCGTTTTCGCCATGACTTAAGTTCACCAAAGTTCACTGAATTCATTGTTAATTGCGCTTAGTGCAGTGCCAATCAGGGTTTCTGTAGGGACTCAGCGTTAGCCAAGACAACTATGATATGTGGATGTGGTCGATGCGACACCTCAGTTTTCTTCAAGACCGAAGTTAGCTGTATTCTTTGCTCATCGTGCTTCAGTTAGCATCAGTGGGGGCGTCCAGCATTTTTTACCAATGTACCAGTCATTACGTTCTGGGCGAAACCTTGCCGGCCCGAAATATGCTTGATGGTAAACGTGAACATGTCTCACTGAAAGGTAGCTTCATGAAAATAAACATTTACAAATACGCTTTTTAAACATGTTTTTTCTTCGACACTGGCCGCCTATTGGGTGGTAAATTGGTGCCCCTCAGATTCGGCGCCCCCCAGGTTCGGCGCCCCTCCCAAGCCTACCCCTAACGAAATCCTAGATTCGTCACTGGACTTGTTAGACTTTAATTTTTTCTTTTGCTTTTATTCCATCAGCGCGGCCTGTCTTGCAATTATCCTGACCCGCACTTATTGCAGCAAAAATATTTTTACCTAATTTTTCGTTGTGGCTACATGTCATAAGAATATAGTGTTTTTGGCAAAAAGAATCTGTGGCGGCACCCTTAATGAGCTGCTGGTACTTTGGGGTGAGTTGTATCACTGTTACAACATACCCCACCTGGCCCTGATACCATAAGTGTCGCCACCGGCAAAAAAAGTGGGGGGGGGGCGGCCAAACTTCAACCTGATGCTGACAAAAACTTTCAACATCAGGACCAAAAACAGTTCGAATTTGGGCTCCTCGTTGCCTTCCGCAGCGGCTGGATATAAGAATGTCCAGCTTTCTCTCATTTTGACTGAGATCAGGAAATTTTTGGCCAAAAAGTGGGGGCCAGGCTCCCCTGGCCCCCCCTTCCTTTTTCCGACGCGTATACCTGATACAACATATACCACCCTCCCATATTGGAAAAAAACGTCCTCATGCTGAAAAATCAGCGGCCAGCCGGGAAAATCCTTCAATGCACGAAACCTTAGAATCTACCCTTACCACTGCTACAGCGATCTTTCCGATTCGTGATCATCTGAATGACAATTACACATTTTCTTACGACGAAATTTTACAGAATGACATCCCGAAAACACATTTTCTGCACTCACCGCGAAACGCGCCAAGCCAAGCAGACGGCAGTATGAGGAAAGCTGCCGGACCGCATGCCGCATCATCTGGTTGTGTCGGGGGCTCCATCTCTCGGATAGTTTTGGAAAAATCGCTCTGATACAACTTGTCCATGAAACAACTCTCCCCGCTCTCCCTAAGCAGAAACTCTTGATACTAGGAGCAGGGTATAAAAGTTTCCCTGGTCTCTTGATATAATATCAAGGGTACCAAAGAACCAAACTTGCTCTGTGCCCTCGCGGAAAGAACAAAGGCATCTCCAAATATTTTTTACCAGCCGAGCCACTGGTTTCACTATCTTATACTTAGGCCTCCACCACCTCAGTGTTTGCTAAGTAACCAAAATATCTGCTTGCTCTCATCTCTTGCGTACCTACTCTTATTCGCCCTCGCTCTAGCCTTCTTTTATCATACATGCTGAACACTGTTGTAACGTAAATAGAGCCCCAGGTAAATTTGAAAAATTGGCTAACCACATATAGCCTCTGCAACTGCAGTGCTCTAAGATCAAGAAAATTGGTTAACGAATAACATACCCCCCCTTTGTTCCTCTGCTCACGATGTCCCCATAGGCGGATGCAGGATTTTTTTATCAGGATGGACACTTTGTCCAGAAGTGCCATCCGAACCAGGGGGGATGAGCACTTCTGGGTGGAAAAATTTATCAGATGGGTGCCAAACCCTATCGCAGAGGCGCCGATACTCGCATTCTGGGGGAAAGTGCAATTTTAGGGGGCGTCATCGACCTTTCACTGGGGCGCTGAGGATCGATCAGGAGAAAGTGTCCCCTTTGACCCTTGGATCTGCCTATGGTATCAGCTACCTACCTACCATTCCAGCCTGGGTTGGGTGTAATCCGCGAATCAGGGCGCGGATTCTTGATAATGATTGGGGGTACTCCAATTTGAAACTATGTCCATGACTACCATGATAAAATGTGATAATATAATTCAAAGTGTGCTTTAGGCTTCTCACATGCCTGTTGATGAGCAAAAACCCATTCAAAATTATTGAAATGAAGAACAAGACAAAATTAAGTACCTATATTTCACCATTTGAACGTTTCAATGGGGTTGTCCAAGCACCCACAGATATATGAATAATTCTGCCAATCGTGTTTTCGACATCATGTCAAGAATAGATTCAGCTATTTTGCTCGGCGAACACTAATTTAAACAAGCTAGAAACGTATTTTCGTGACTCACACGAAGAATATATATAAATAAATATATATATATATATATATATATATATATATATATATATATATATATATATATATATATATATATAGTGCGTGTAGATTTATAGAAAACAGCTAATCAAAATTATAAGTCACCAAATTTGGGGGTGCCCAATGCCCACATCCACCCATTGACGACCAGATACAGTGCTCATCCACCAACAATGCATTCACCATATAATCGGATGGGCACGAAATAGTCATCGCAATGAACGCGTAAAAACCCCCCAAGAACGAAGTCACACATCTTTTGTCATTGACAACCATAATTTAGTTTTCATGAAGGATTTTTTTCGATAGAGGAGTTCATAGGTAACTTTCCAGTGGTTAAGCAATTTGGGTAATTGATGAGGGTGTACCAAAATAGCCGAGGTCAAGCGACGTACCCAGGTCATCCCTCGCCTTTTGGCAGGGTTTTGGGGATCAGACTGCGAGCTTCATGTAATTCTCTATGTCCAACACACCTTGACTCTCTAAGTCATATTTAAAATTTCCTTGGGGTGAGATATTAGCGAACACAGACAAGGCATTCTAATCACAAATTGTCCGGCCGTGTTCCAAAACAGCGCTTGACCTCAGACTGTTCGTTTTAGATGTTTAATTTTTCAGCAATAAGCAGTACCTAAAGCTGGTGCCGCCCAATCTTCTGAAAACCAGCAAGAAATTTTCATTCAAAATGGAACACTTGCCTGGGTGAATTTTGTACCAATATACCATAAAAAACTTCTCAAAACATAAACTTTCTTAAGGTTAAGCACATATATAGTGCTTACGTTGAAGTGACACGTTGATGAAAATACCAATTGCTCCATTAAATCACCAATAAAAATACATCAGTAAGGTTATTCAAGTAATCACCGATAAAGCCATTCATAAAAAATTCAATCTGTCAAGAATTGTCTTAAGGGATGATAGACTTATCACCCTCTTCCCTCTCTAGATTCACGATGGCGAATCCTCCTTATATCCTCTTGCAGCGCCGAAGGGGCCCGACGAGCATACAATCATGCTGTTATATAACCTAAGGAGGTTTGTGCGCATATTCTCATGCAATCATTCTCAAATTCATTGACCGCGAGTGTTTCGGTCAAATAGAATTACTAAGAATGACACATTTTATGCAATGACTTCATAGTCAAGGATACCCAATGTCAAAGTCAAGGTCACATGTCAAGTTCAAAATGTTCCTTTTAAAGTTCAAACCCTCATTTTCCGGCCAAGGATTGCTATACTGCTGGTAATATTGTACATTATCGGGAATATATCACATGGTTACGTAATCGGTCAGTGACCCCGAATGACCTTTGACCTCAAACTGCAGAGGATATTGTTTTGAACTTTCTATCTATGAATTTAGTTTGCTTTCAGTGTATTTCTACTAACATTCCGTTATTGTATGTATGTACATACATCTACCGGCCTTTGAGCCATTCCCGAGTTAACATAAAACCCGCAGGAGATTTCCTAGGCCATCTAAGTGAATGCGACAGTTAATAACAAATCATTGGATAGGGACAGAGTTTTCATTTCGATGTCATTAGCCTGTGGGAGCATGTGTTGAAGTACTGAGCATGGTGAAACAAGCATTTATACAAGCTGTGGGATACGAAAAACACGGCTGGGTATCATTCGACCCTTTTACAAAAGAGGGAGGCCTCAGACTGTCATATCCTTGACTGACGACACTATTTTGGCGACTCGCTTTCAGTTGACAATGGCCACGCACCTGCACCTGTGCGTGGGTTCGATCCCACCCAGACAACCCCACAGGGGATCGCGGCAGGAGCGGCGAGACGACGGGGACGAGCTTGTTTTCTTCCCGCCACGACTTTTTAGTCCCCTGACACTTCTCGGAATCAGGAGTGGTACACATAACACCTTACATAGTTCAATCAAATGGACTAAGCTGATTTGTTCAGGACCAAGTGGTACAAAACAAATTGTGACGATAGACTGGCAAACTCAGGTGCAGATCCAGGGGTCGAGCCTGGCTATGTGCCAACAACAACGTTTATTTTGTTACCCGAGTATTTCAAACATCAAACAAACGTCTCGATCGATGCAAAAGCGCATCAACGCTCTTAACTATCCAGCCCCTCACGAATTTTTGTACGATTAATATCCGTCAATATACCGCCGCCTCAAACCCACGACCACCCACTACGGCTGAGGTCACTGTCCCGCCGCTGCAAAGATGTACAACTTCGTTTTAATTTATTATAAATGAACATTTATTTAGTTCAAATATCTTGCTATTGATTATGAATTCAATGGTTTTGCGTGCTATAGTGCATGACCATCCTCATCACTTGGTGAATTCGTAAAGTAGGATATTTACGGGGCTGTTGTCTATTTTTCAGGGCTGTAAAACTTGTGCCGACAATTTGACCAATGCTTTGTTCTACTAAACTTCGATGATTTGCATTTCTTGGGCAGCACAACAATTAGTATTTGGTCTCTTCGTTGTTATAGCCACAAATACAGAAAGGCGATGCAAATATTTGAACTTGATTTGCCTGGGTGTTCAGTTTTGACATGCCGTCTCTTAACCCTCGCCCCACCGGGGGGCCATCGATGGCCCCCCTAAGGTTTTTCCGGGATAGCAGAAAAACGACGAGGCGCAGCACCGCGGTTGAGGGCTCTACCTCTCACTGCATCATTTTGCCATCATCCCTGAAATTTTTACCCCGGGTCACCCAAGGTCAGGTCACCAGACGAGGTCAACCAAGGTCACCTCACTTCACTTTAGAGCTCTGTAAGAGCTACATTTCAAAGTCGATCGATTTGAAACTTCCTACACTTCATGACCCCTCCAGGGTCTACAAGGTGTATATCCGGGATTTTTCGATTTCGTGCCCTGAGGTCAGGTCACGAGGCGACCTCTCCCATTGGAAAAGCATGGGGAAAAGCTATTTCATGATATAAAAGCCACAAAAATGATTGCAAATACTCAGACTGCTCAGAACAACGTTTTTGGACACCCTTTCACGGATCCCAGGGGTCATATTTGCCCTTTGACTTTTCCAAGGTCATCCAAGGTCACCAGAGGTCAAAAACAGTATTTTGACAATAACTTTTGACCTAATTGAGCTAGAGTGGTGAAACAAACACCATCGTGTTTGTCTTGTCACTGGCTTTCATTTGATATACGACAAGGTCACTTTTTGACCTTTCGTGACCTCAGGTCATATTAGGTCACGAGGTGACCTCTGGCGGTCAAACCACTGGCGGGAGGTCTTTACGTTCCACATAGCGGAAAAAGTACTGGCAATTTTCTATCAAATGTACTTTACCAGGTCTCAATAGCTCTAATGGCATAAGAGTTATGCCCAGTTTGCTTAATCATTGCATATTTGAGTGAAAATAGCCGATCTTGACCTAATTTGACCTCTGGAGGTTAAACCATTGACCTGAGCACTAAAACATGCGAAGTAATTTCTTACTGAATTCACGCGAGCTTTCTATTGCACTTCGCAGATTTGCGCTAACGCCCATATTTTCGGAGTTAGAGGGGGGCCATCGATGGCCCCCCGGTGGGGCGAAGGTGGCGCCGGACCCCCGGTGGGGCGCGGGTTAAATATCAATGACATCAACAGGGAGCTTAGAAATTTGAGCCATATCCAGAATACTTGGGTGGTTGCCTACTTCGCAAATGTTCCCCCACTGGTTTTTTCGAAGGGTTGATTTGGTGCGCTTATCCTGATTTGTTCTGATGTTGAAAATTTTAGTTGTGACTGGCAGAAAATATATTTTGGAGTCTGTTGTTCCTTGCATTAATTCAGTTCTTTGGTGCGCGTTTCGGAGTGATCTGTCCGTATTGTTCTGCCTCCAATTATGTAAAACGCTTTGGATATAGTTGCGCAAATGTCTACGGGTGAGGTTGTGGAGGAACTGCAGTTTGTGGATTTCGCGTCTTGTCTTGAGTGATGTCCAGTCGAGATCAGCCTAGCCGAGTCCCCTCCCCTCCTTTCTCGCCAACAGCCAGATCTTATCCACCCTGTCTGATTTTGGTCGTTTCTAAAAAGAAAATCACGATTCTACCCAGTCTCCTCAACTTTTTTTAGATCCGTTACTGGGCAAGTGAACGTTAGATCCTCGGCAGTTCATCATGGATATAGTTTTTACACTTTGTCAGAGTTAAACCTCCTGAGTCCCCACGTATAGGTATCTATACGCAGGTTTGAATGGCTCTACCACCTCTTACCAATGTCGTAGCCTTTTAAAGCCATTATGTATACAAAGCTTGAAATTTTAGCCTTCGTCTGGTGTCAAAGCCATAAACTAAACCCAAGGGTAAGTGAGTCCAAATTTTCTTTGTTTGACGATAGACGCGGGCGCCGGACGGTTTCGCGGCTGTTCCGAGGAAGGTCGGTAGTTCAAAGAATGTTACTGAAGAACCTAGTTTTGATAAGTGTATGAACAGGAAGCTTAAATTATTGGAAATTTATCAGTTTTCGTCCGGTGTTTTTAGCATTTGTGGTTGCTGAACAATCTCCTTCGAGGATGCTATATATAATATTTTATAAGTCCAATAAATCATATTTAAAAATCTTGGAATTCTAATTTTTGTTCATTATTGAGTTCCTTGTGTCCAAAACACCAAAAATCAAAAAGGTTTTGCACTTACATCAAATACTTTGGGCTCGGGTCTCAAGAGGAGCTATGTTTTATCCTAACATATGCACTCTGTTTAAGACTTGTGAATGAAAAAAACGTAATTGTTTTGCTAATCATCTTTAAGATAATGACATTCACTACACTGATTCGTAATTTAAACATACTATTTTGACAATATTCTAAGACCGGCGACTACACTGCCTTCTGCTAGAACCAGTCGGAAGATCGATGGTACTACGTTAACGACACGTCGCTCAAGGAAGTGCCAGCAATAGAAGCGAGAGAGGCATCAGCATATTTACATGCTCTGTTACACCACAAAAATTTGTTCATAATCGTGGAATAATTGTGAAGTGATAGTATTCATGGAAAAAGTGCCATATTGTTATTGGATATATTCTCACGGAATTTTTCAACCATGCACGCTGGCATGCAATAACATGGACGTTAATATAAAACAATTAAGCGCATACCTTTGATGATTAAATGCGATGACACTTTTTTAATACGGACCAAAGCCATGACGTCTATTCCGGTGCACCATCCGCATCATTTCTTTGATTGTTTTCTAATATTTGTATATCAATGCATTCGGTTAAAATACACCATTGGGGGTAAACCGGTTCAGTACGCGCCATGACTTAGGATATGTTTCTCCAAGGCAGCCTGGGTATAATACCTGCCAAACAATCTGTAAAATGCTTGCATACATGCATTCTGAGAACATGGATTTGCAGAGTTATATGTTTTAGTGTACCGGGCAGCCACCCCCTCCCTAAAGGGAATGTGGCTCCTTTATAACGTAATTTTGAATGAGATAGCCAAGTTATAAAGCATGTCGGAAAACCCGGTACTCAATATATCACATGTATTGTAACTAAAAATTTCCGCAGAGAAAAGCTAAAAACCTACCTGAAATGTACCCAAGCGGTCGGCCCAAGGCCTTTAGATGTTAAATGGGTCGGACAGAGTTCCCAGTTGTTGGCATGACGACATTATGACGTCACGGTGAGTAGTCAGCCAATTGAAACCCTTGAAGCCTTATTGAATATGGAAGAAGTTGCTAGATCATAACGTCATCCACAGGCAGAGGTTTGTTTTTCCCCTTCAGGAGCAGGTAAGAAAATAAAAATATTGAGTTTGTTGTACATTTTTGAAAGAAATCTTGGACGTTTTCATGATTTTTTACTAAAAATACCTCTAATTACACTAAATTCGGGACTCGCCCAAGGTGTCACATTCCCTTTAATGAAACGTCAAAACAGTATTAAACTGTCCTTAAAGGGAATGTGGCACCTTGGGCGAAACCTGGAAATTTGTGTAATTAGGCGTATTTTTGCCCGAAAATAATGAAATCACTCATTATTTTCCGAAAAAATCACAATAACCTCGAGAGTTTGATTTTCAAAATGCTCCTCTAGGAAAAGAAATAAATATCCGCCTGTGGATGATGTCATGATCTGGTAACCACTACCATACTCGAAACGCTTCAAGGGCTTCGATTGGCTGATGCTCATCGTGACGTCAGCATATGTTGTCACACCAGAAGCTCACAACAATGGCCACCTGGCGAGAAATACATGAGAAGTACATTTCGGGTAGGTTTCAGCTTTTTCTATGGAAATATCGAGTTCCAAGACAAATGATATATACAGTACCGGGTTTTCCGACTTGCTTTACAACTTGGCTATCTCAGTTAAAATCAGGTTATAAAGGTGCCACATTCCCTTTATTATCAGAGCTGCATTATGAAATCCATGGAGCAAAGCGGATTGAGATTTCTCAAGCGGCTCCATACTGGCCGCTCGGCGAGTCTAGTCGTGGTCAGAAGCCGGTGACGAACGAAGTGAGAATCGGCTTCTATTCTAATAGTTTTTCCGGTCTTGTCTCGTCGTCATCGTTGTTGTCAGAAGCCGGTGACGAACGTAGTCAGAAACGGCTTCTATTCTAACAGTTTTTCCGGTCTCATCGTGGTCTGTTGTTGTTGCCGGAAGCCGGTAACGAACGAAGAGAGAAATGGCTTCAATACTAAAATGGAGGGGGGGTGCGGCTCAAATGTAATTCGAATGTGAATAGACTGCTCGAAGAAAGCTGGTAAGAACAAAAGTAGCTATACTATACTCCCAATGCCTTGCAAAGAAGGCGCTATAAAAAGCCCGTAACTACCTAACCTTTTTTATATGATAAGTTGCTATAGGCGTGCTCAGGTTTTGTGATTAAGGGAGTTTCGCGGTTATGCCAACGTATTTTGATATACTAAGTACAATGCATGGGGAAAGCATCTAAGACCGAACAGAGAAAAACATCATTCACAGGAAGATCAAAGTGAAAATATATTCAGAGTCCCCCCGACTTGTTTACGGTTGGACAATATCACAAGTATGAATAGCCCTTTTAGACATTGGAAATATGCTTTCTATGATATATAAGTGACTACTTTCCAGAATTCTGTCAAGTTTTCTACGCCCGCTGAATTGGGGGATACAGCATCATGTTACATTTCCAGGTCGGTACATGGCGCCTGCTAATGAATTGGCTGCTATAGGAATGCTATATTGTTCAACTTCAGAGGTTGAAAAATAACGGGAATAATTATTATCCGTATAAATTATTCACCCCAGTGCGGACTCCAAAATCCAGTTAGACTGGAAGCAGTATCATAAAACATATTCAATTTTGTTCATGCCTTCTGAATAAGGAAGTGCATTGTGGCTCTGAAACCTGTTTGCCAGCAGCCCCGGCCCCCACGAAACCGTCCGCAGTTAAAAATAGTCGCCGAGCCGGCGGTCCCGCTCGGGGAACACTGTGAACAAACACCTGAGCGACCCGCGCGAGATGGAATGCTTCCCACCCTTTCATGACAATAGGTGTCCACAGTGCCCTCCCGGAATTACGCAGCTGAGTCTGCCAGTGTCATAAGTCAACACTGTTGGACATCTAGTGAGCGTTTTTGAAGCTGGGGAGATGATTAGTCCCGCACACGATTTCTCACTCTGCGGGATTTAAAGTCCCCTCAGCGCAGCTAAAACATTTGCTGGCGTTCAGCAGGATTCCACGCAATCAGGTAGTTTTAAGCATTTTGCGAGCTAAAGACAGGAGGCTAAGCGCACCATATGCATAATTTTTTCGAGTCATGCATGATGCAGTGTGTAAAATGTCACGCCAAAATTAAACCACTTCAAGTGACCACCAAGACGGCCACAAAACTAGCCTGATTTCAGCTTAAAAAGGCGGCTGCCAGAAATAAATAATGGTGAACATGTACTCAAAATGTTTTAGTCTCACAATCCGGTAAGAAAAAGGTGCCGCTATATATTACACCATCCGAATGATTTTGCTGAATTCCCACCGAGAAGCAAATGGGGACACCAAATACCGCTT
The DNA here is from genome assembly GCA_034440635.1 of Lepas anatifera. Taxonomy (NCBI): domain Eukaryota; kingdom Metazoa; phylum Arthropoda; class Thecostraca; family Lepadidae; genus Lepas; species Lepas anatifera. Next base: position 43,508 of record JAOTON010001136.1, on the reverse strand, counting down.
CAGGCCCATGTTAAAAGGAGTCTGCATTGTCTCACGGGAATCCAATCGGCGGGCAATTCGGCTAACATAACATAATAAAACGGGATCTTTCTAAATAACGATGAACTGTTTCTTATAACATGCTAGCTGGATATACCCGAAATTTTGTCATTTTCTCATCATGATGATCTTTCCCCAAAAATCGACCGTTTTCCCTATGACGGGGCGTCCTCAGCGCCGCTGCGCGTCGTCCCCGCTACTGCCGCAAATGGCACACCATGCAGTGGTCTGAGGAGGCCCAGCTCGCTTTTGACAGACTCCGCCGAGCACTTTCAGAGGCACCTGTGCTCACAGTCCCAGATTTTAGTCCCGACGCTGGATCCTTTATTTTGGAGACGGACGCTTCCCTTGAGTCAGCTGGCGCTGTTTTAAAACAGCAAGTGGGCGAGGAAGAGAAAGTCATAGCGTATGGTAGTCATAAATTTTCCAAGGCACAGTCAAACTACGGGGCAACAAAGCGAGAACTTTTGGCAGTGGTTTTATTTGTTCAGAAGTATTCTCCTTACCTGTTGGGTCGGAAGTTCATCGTGAGAACTGATCATGCCAGCCTTCAGTGGCTTCTGAATTTTAAAAATCCCTGTGGCATGCTCGCACGTTGGTTTGAAATTTTGGCTCAGTTTAGCTTCACAATTGAGCACACGCCTGGTCGTGAGCACGTCGTACCTGATGCCCTCAGTCGTCGGCCTCCAGATGTGGCTGACAAAGCGTGCCAGACAGATGACACTGCTCACACTTTTCGTGTCACCGCGTCAGACTGGTCCACCAGTTACATCAGAGCAGAACAAGAGAAGGACCCAGACATTTCTGAGGTCACCAGACACCTGTCAGCAGGTCGCAAACCAAAGAAAAAAGAACTTTTGAGCTCCAGTGCCAGCAAATTCCTTTCTCAGTGGTCCCGCCTCCGACTGATAGAGGGTATTTTGTACCGGCTTTATCGCCGCAAACCGTTCGACTCGGATCAGCTTCAGATCGTTTTGCCAAGTGCACTGACATCAGGTGCTTTGACATCGCTTCATTCTGGCCCTGCCGGTGGCCATTTCGCTGCAGATAAATTATTTGAGCAGGTTCGATTGAGGTTTTGGTGGCCTTGCATGTTGGCTGAGATTGTCAAATTTTGTAAAAGTTGTCCGAACTGCGGTTCCCGGAACGCACCGGTTCCCGCACCCAGAGCGTCTATGGGAGCGTTGTTGGCATCGGAGCCGCTAGATGTTGTTGGTTTGGATATTTTGTCGTCATTGCCAGTGACACCTAGTGGTCACAAGCACATTCTCGTCGTCGTGGACCATCACTCTCGCTGGGTAGAGGCATATCCTCTTAAAACTCAGGAAGCGACTGAGGTTGCCACCGTTTTTGTCCGCGAGTTTGTCTCGAGATTCGGCTGTCCGAGGCGTATACATTCTGATAGAGGAGGGAATTTCATAGGGGAAGTCATGACAACAACATGTAAACTGCTAGGTATAGACAAGTCAAAGACCACAGCATTTCACCCGATGGCTAATTCGATAGTGGAACGCACGAACCGAACGTTGCTGAACATGTTAGCTAAGTTTCTAGACAACCATCAGCACGCAGAGTGGGATACGAATCTACCTCTCTTGTTACTGGGGTTAAGGTCGCAAATACACAAGTCTCTCGGAGTCTCACCATATTGTGTCCTGTTTGGCAAGGAGCCAAGACTTCCTGTACAGTTAGAGTTAAGTGAACCTGTGAAAGGTCGAACCCGATCGATCACAGAGTATTTAGATCATCTCAGAGCCAATTTGAAGGCTTTGCATGAAGTAGCATTAGAGAACTCGAGGTTGAGTCACAGGAGGAACAAGATCGCTTATGATCGTAAGATAAATGATTTCGATTTCTCCCCAGGAGACAAGGTTTATTTGCACAAGGGCGTTGTTCCCCGAGGGGCTTATTACAAGTTTCTCAGACCATGGAAGCCGGCGGTAGTCATTGAAAAAATCGGCGACATGAACTATCGCATCAAGGTGAATGGTGCCAAATCCACGTTACTGGTACACCACAACAGATTAAAGCCCAGAGTAGGGAGCGACAGTGAGGATGGGGCAGGCCCTGCTCCAGTTGAGGGAAGGGGCCATGGTGAAAGAGCTTCTCTAGCTCCTCAGGGTGGGACAGGCAGACGCAACTCGTGCCGTGAGTCGAGCGGGTCTCAGTGGAATGGTCAGACTAGTCGACCAGCTGAATCTGCAGACACCACGGAGGAGTCACGTGCTCCGTTTCTGTCGTTGTTCAATCCTTTTGCGCTGCCGTTTGTTCCGGGTGGTCCATCTGTTTCTCAGGGAGACGAAGGGGGTTCGAATCCGACTGTTCCTTCAGGCACAAGTGTGGATCAGGAAATGGCTGATGTTCCCATTCCTCTTCCCCGACGTTCAGTAAGGGATAATCGAGGGGTCCCTCCAGATCGGTTAGATCTTTAATCAGTATTTTGTTGTTAACACTAACGTAAGGTAGCGTACGGATTAATTCGAATTCCTAGCTAGCTGCTTAAGTTGTAAATTTGGTTATAGCGGACAATGCTGAAATTCTGGCCAGGGTTTCTGCATTTGTTATGCCTTCGAGGTGAATCGAGGCGAGCGTTACCTAAAACAACAGAAACCAACGAGGGAGTACGGATATCCAAAATGCGACTGTGTGTATATGTGTGTGATTTTCGATTGCGTTGTTGTACTAGTGCTGGAGCCGCTGTGAACAGACTGTCGGGCCAGTACACTGCCCCATTGCTGTCCAGATATCACGTTTTCTTGAGGTCATGCGGGTAAGGGGGTATTTTTTCCATAAGGGGGTGAAGTGTAGGGAGTGCAGGCGCTGTGGATCGCCTTCGACTGTGTAAAATTTGCACCTCTTGTCATTCGCGGAGATTCTTGCATCTCGGTGCGGAGCTATGTTTACCCCTAGACTTTTTAATCATTGTCGGCGCGTAGTACTTTATCAGAAATGTAAGTTAAATTTTGTACTGTTATTTACTTGTAGTTTAACACTCTTAAATTTATCTCTAGTATGATTTTAATTACTTTCCTGGCTTAGTGATGTGCGTCCGCAAACCAATGAGAGGCCGAGCCAGTTCCCGCGCTCAGCGCTGTGGCGCGAACCGGACAATGGGATCGGCGCCATTCCTGCCTTGGTTCTTGTGTAAACAGCATCGCGTCTGATCTCTAAACGGTAGGTTACTCGGTTACAGAGAAATTACATCGTTTCTCGCTGATTAACTGTTGGATAAAGCTGTGTTGATTGGATTTCATCGTTGGTTAACCGGTTAAATATTTTTGCACGGTTTTTGGCTTGTGTATGGGCAAGTGTTGGCTATGGATGTTAGGGTTTCAGGGCGGGGAATTGTTTTTACTTAAAGTCTAATTAAAGTCAGCTACGGAAGTGATAACGCTGCCTGTGGGGCTTGCCTAGTTCTGACAGTGTTTCGTGTACAGGACGCGTCTTGATATCGTGGTCTTGATATCGTCGTCTTGACATCTTCATCTTGGTCTTGTCGTCGCTTCGTCTCGTCATCTTTGGCATCTTTATCCTCATTATTATCCAGTTCCGGGAATCATCCGTGCCTTCCGGATATGATGTCGGCTGTGTGTATGGGGAACAATACAACACTGCAAGTTTAGAGCTGCCGTATTCGAAGACCCCGGTCTACAAGAAATCCTGGTTTAGGGGACTGTGCTCTGAGCTCAGGGGCACATGCCTTTTTATCATCCCTTCCCAGAATCCACCAGTATAATAAGCAATTTATATAACCAGGGGTGCCTAGGTATCACAAGCCGTTTTAGAGATTCCTCATTTCTCGTTAGCTCCGTTTTACAAGGGGAGTTTCCATTGTGTTCTTATTCCCCATCTATTCAAGACCAGCTCTGGGGCCCCCAAGTGTGGATCAGAGGCCTCCAGAGCAGCTTTCCCCATCCCCCCTATTTGTGCCTCCATGGAATAGACTAGCTCAGTGACCCCGCCCCAAGATGATGTGAGTTGAACTTGTGTTCTTATTATCTATCTTTTCAAGACCACCTCAGGGGCCCCTGATGTAGATCAGAGCCACAGAGCAGCTCATGCTTCACCCAGGGACTAAACTAGCTAATTGGTCCCAGAGATGAGGTCATCAGACTAGCTCAATGGGCCACAGATAGGCTCATGGGCCTTAAACCAGTTCAAGAAGCCCCAGAACAGTTTAAGGCGCCAGATCACTTCAGGGGGCCTCAAGCCAACTTAAGGGGCTCTCAAAAGCTCAGCGCCCAGACCAGCTCAGGGTACCCTCAGAACCTAGACCCGCTCTTGGGCCCCAGATCAGCTCTTGGGGCCCCAGATCAGTTCAGGGGCCTCAAGCCAGGCCAGGGGGCAAAATCGAGTCAGGGCCACTAAATCAGCTCAGGAATTCCTCACCAGCTCGGGGCCCAAGCAGTTCAAAAGCCCCAGAGCTGCTCAGGGAGCACCAGATCGGCCCATAGGGTACCAGATCAGCCTCGGGGACAAACAATCAGATCAGTGGTCCCCGACCAGCTGGGGGCCCAGATCAGCTCGGGAATACCAGATCAAGTCAGGAGGCACTTAATCAGCTCAGGAGCCCCATACCATCTCAGGGGCCCTCACCAGCCCCTGTGGGCCCAGCTCAGCTCAGGGCCTGGGAGCTGCTCAGGAAATCACGTAATCAACCCAGGAGGCCCGGGTCAGCTTAAAGGGCACCATATTAGCCATGGGGCACCAGACTAGCTCAGAGGGAATAAGATGGGCTCAGGAGCCACACTGATGACTCAGCAGGCACCATATCGACTCAGGGGGCATTAGTTAAGTTCAGGAGGCAGTATATCTGCTCAGGGTGCACCAGATCGATCAGCGCAGGGGGCAAGTTCAAGTCAGGGGCACTAAATCAGCTCAGGGATCCCTCACCAGCTCGGGGCCCAATCAGTTCCAAAGCCCCAGAGCTGCTCAGGGGACACCAGATGCCCATAGGGCACCAGATCAGCTTCGGGGACAAACAATCAAATCAGTGGTCCCCGACCAGCTCGGGAATACCAGATCAAGTCAGGAGGCACTTAATTAGCTCAAGGACCCCATATAATCTCAGGGGCCCTCATCAGCCTCTGTGGGCCCAGCTCAGGGCTTAAGAGCTGCTGATGAAATCACGTAAGGAGGCCCAGATCAGCTTAAAGGGCACCAGACTAGCTCAGAGGGCATCAGATGGGCTCCGGAGGCACCAGATCGACTCAGGGGCTTTAGTGCAGCTCAGGTGGCACCAGATCGATCCGCTCGGGGGCCAGATCAGCTCCCAGCCCCCCAGACTATGGCAGGAGCCTAAATAACAGCTCAGGGGACACAAGGTGGGCTCAGGGCCCACCAAACCAGCTCAGGGGGGCACCAGGCCATCTAAGGAGACATAAATAATCAGCTGAGGGGGCACCTAATCAGCTGAAGAGGCACCATATTGACTTAGGAGACAGAATCAACGTGGGGAGACATGAGATCAGCTCGGGGGCCCGAATCAGCTCAAGGGGAGCTAAATCAGCTATTAAGGCACCAAGCAAGCTCGGAGGCATTAGACTAACTCAGAGGGCATTATATAGGTTCAGGAGGCACAATTATTTGCTCAGTGGGGCACTCGATTGACTCAGGGGTACCAGATCGGCTTAGAGGGCAAGTAGTCAGCTCCGGGGGCTAACACCAGAGCTCAGGGGGCACCCGATGAGGTCAAGGGGCACCAGATTAGCTCCGCCCGTACGATTATTGGCGACGATGAGGCATTAGCTGGAAACGGATTACGTGTCTTTACTCTTCCCGGGTGGTACGAAAGGCGACAGAATGCCACAACTGACAAAAAAGGCACTTAATTGTCAAACAATAATTTAAATCGCCAAATGCAGTCCAGTTCCATCTAGGCTCAACGGCGTAGGGCACTAAATTTCGAGCGGCACGGCCCAAATTGGGTACACCACCTGGAAATCAAAAGGGCACCCCGGCAGTGATGGGGGCACATGCCCCATGTGCCCCCCGGCTGCACCCCTGGACAGTAGATAAACTCCGGGAGGCATTAAATAAGCTCAGGGGCCCCGGATCAGCTCAAGGGGCACTAAAACAGCTAAAAGGACACCAGGCAAGCTTGGGAGCATCAAACTAACTCAGAGAGTATTATATAGGTTCAGAAGGCACACTTATTTTCTCAGGGCACCAGATTGACTACGAGGGCACCAGATCAGCTCAGAGGGCACATGGTCAGCTCCTTGGGGCACTAGATGAGCTCTGCCCGTACGAATATTGGCGACGATGAGGCATTATCTGGAAACGGATTACGTGCCTATACTCTTCCCGGGTGCTTGGAAAGGCGACAGAATGCCCTAGCTGACCAAAAAGGCACTTAATTGTCAAACAATAGTTTAAATCGCTAAATACAGTCTAGTTCCATCTAGGTTCAACGACGTAGGGCACTAAATTTCGAGCAGCACGACCCAAAGGGGGTACACCACCTGGAAATCAAAAAGGGCACCCGGCATCGATGGGGGCACGTGCCCCGTGTGCCCCCTGGACAGTAGATAAACTCCGGGAGGCATTAAGTAAGTTCAGGGGGCCCGGGTCAGCTCAAGGGGCACCAGGCAAGCTCGGAGGCATCATGCTAACTTAGAGAGCATTATATAGGTTCAGAAGGCACGATTATTTGCTCAGGGGGAGGCACCAGATTGACTACGAGGGCATCAGATCAGCTCAGAAGGCACATGATCAGCTCCAGGGGGCACCAGATGAGCTCCACCCGTACGATTATTGGCGACGATGAGGCATTATCTGGAAACGGATTACGTGCCTATACTCTTCCCGGGTGCTTGGAAAGGCGACAGAATGCTTTAGCTGACCAAAAAGCGGCGACAGAATGCCTTAGCTGACCAAAAAGGCACTTAATTGTCATACAGTAGTTGAAATCGCTAAATGCGGTCTAGTTCCATCTGGGTTCAACGACGTAGGGCACTAAATTTCGGGCGGCATGGCCCAAAGGGGGTACACCACCTGGTAATCAAAAGGGCACCCGGCACCGATGGGGGCACGTGCCCCTGTGCCCCTGGCTGCGGCCCTGGACAATAGATAAACTACGGGAGGCATTAAATAAGTTCAGGGGGCCCGGATCAGCTCAAGAGGCACTAAAACAGCTAATAGGGCACCAGGCAAGCTCGGAGGTATCAGACTAACTCAGAGAGCATTATATAGGTTCAGAAGGCACAATTAGTTTCTCAGGGGGCACCAGATTGACTACGAGGGCATCAGATCAGCTGAGAGGGCACATGATCAGCTCCGGGGGCCAAGACCAGAGCTCAGGGGGCACCCGATGAGTTCAAGGGGCACCAGATTAGCTCCGCCCGTACGATGATTGGCGACGATGAGGCATTATCTGGAGACGGATTACGTGCCTATACTCTTCCCGGGTGCTTGGAAAGGCGACAGAATGCCCTAACTGACCAAAAAGGCACTTAATTGTCAAACAATAATTTAAATCGCCAAAAGCAGTCTAGTTCCATCTAGGCTCAACGGCGTAGGACACTAAATTTCGAGCGGCACGGCCCAAAGAGGGTACACCACCTGGCAATCAAAAGGGCACCCCGGCACCGATGGGGGGGGGTACGTGCCCCTGTACCCCCCTCGGCTGCGCCCCCTGCGAGTGCCCTTGGAGACAGGAGCGATTGGTGCAAATTTCCTCGACCTGGTGCGAATTTGTGAGACTGGTGCGAGGAAGGTGACACTGAAAACCAAACAAATAGTGGCTAAATGGTTATAAAGACACAGGAGGGGACCTTATAAAAGTCCTCGACTAACTAATAAGAGAGGTAGCATTGCATCGTGTGGGTAGGAATGGGTGTTTTTCTCCCTGGTATATGGCAGGTTGGTGCAAATTTTTGGTGGCTGGTGGTGCGAGAATTTTAGATGGCTGGTGCGACTCGTCTGGCCTGCTGCCATACTTTGCAGACTGGCTGCTGGGGTCCCTGGCATGCCCCGCTCCGCTGGGGGCGTATTTGGCCCCCTCCGTATCCCGATTTCCCAGGAAAACTAAAGAAAATTACGGACGGCGTTCGAAAACTCTGGACAAGACGACGAGAAACAATACAAAGTATTTTTAAGTCAGGTCAATATTGAGGCCAGCATAGGTCAAAGCCAATCGAAGCCCTTGAAGCGTTTCGAGTATGGTAGTGGTTGCCAGATCATGACGTCATCCATAGGCAGATATTTATTTCTTTTCCTAGATGAGTATTTTAAAAATAAAAATATTGAGCTTATTGTACATTTTTCAGAGAAATAATGAGTGGTTTCATTATTTTCGGCTAAAAGTACGCCTAATTACACTAAATTCCAGTATTCGACCAAGGTGCCACATTCCCTTTAAATCGTTTGATCTCGGTACATGAGGGCGGAGATGCTACGCCGCGGTGGTGGATAAGAGCGAAGCCCTGGATCTCCCAGAAATGATGTCTAGGACTTAATTACATGAAAAACTCCCTCGTTAATTGGAACAAATCGTGATTTGGCTAAGTTCGTCTTCACCAGGCATCTCATGTAGTGAAATTGGATTCGATAGAGAGGCCTGAACGACCCCCGCAAAACACTAGGTTTTGTTTAAGAACACGCCATAAATATGTGTGCAATTCTGTAATGTCAATGCTTTATCACTGGTTTCGGGAATACATATAAACCTAGGAGTTCCTTGATGCTTTAAAAAAAGTATTCTAGGAAACACTGCTTCTGAAGAGCCATCAAGCAAAGGTCGTGATAATACGCCAGACTCCGATAGTCAAGTTAAAATTTGTATGTCATTTTGTCATGATTGTACTAACATCTAGTCATTTTGTTTGATTTATAATGCTTGTGTCTTAGTGGTATTATCATTTATGCTAGCTCATTGTAAATAACCATGTCTTTTAGCTACTAGACTTCACCTGTCAGTGGGCACCGCTAGTTGGTGATGTATATTAATAAATAAAATAAAAAGCTCAATAATATGTTGGCATGTTTCCTTCTTTGTAACTCCCGGCTGGTTGACTTGACTCTGATGCGCGACTTCGTTGCCCCAGTTAAATAGACCTGCGGTCATTTGGCGTAGATGTATTGATGAATGCCAATGATCACACCATCTGAAAGACAGGCAAAAGGTAAGTAAACATGTGAAACAAATTAGGATGCAGGTAATGTGAGAGCTCTGGATTACTCTATCCCCTCCCGAGACTTTGAAATCTCAAAGTCTGATGTCTGGATTCAGTGACACACAACTATGACGATATAACCGGAACAAGCAAGTGGCATCTCTTATCCGGCAGCAAAGGTAATACAGTTAGTAGACAACGGCAAGTGGCCACATGCAAAGTAACTGCAGCCTGACGGCGCAGGTTAACGAGAGTTGGCCAACTTGGCGGTGAAATGCATCACAATGCAGACAACATATCATGATAGATCAGAGTGCAATCAGGTGAGCACGTAGTTCTCCGCAAGGAAAGGTGGCAGGCGGGATAACCGCAGAGGGCGTGGGCGGGGTGGAGTGGGGTGATGCCCCGACTGAGTGGTTTGTGTGGTATGAGGTGTCGTCGGCGGGGGGCTCGCGGCACATCTTGTGTTGGCTGGTGGACTCTGAGGAGCGGCCTGCAGAGTGGCGGGTGGAGGAGGTGTAGGGGTGGCGTCCACTGTCGGCGGCGATGATGCAGGCGAATGAGGAGTACGCGGGCTCGACGGTGGGCCCGCGGGTACAAGGCTGATTGTAGCTGGTGGGCAGGGTGGTGTGGCGGTTGTTCGAGCGGCTAAAAGAATTTTATTTCTGGCATCACATGACAGTGGCAGTCCTGGCGATGCGGCCAGTGGAGGAAGTGTAGGGCGAGGCATGAACGGAATGTATTTCCGTAGGTGGCGCCGGTTGCGGAGAGTTACGCGACCCGAGCCGTCGACGCGTATGACATACTGGTCGAATTGGCGCACCTCGATATCGATGCCCGTCTTGTCCCACTTGGTGGGATGCGGTCCCACCAGGTTCTGAAGGCGGACGCAGTCACCGGTAGTGAGAGGAGGCAGTACCTGGGTGTGCTCGGAGAGGCGTTCGTGTGTGCGCATGTGCCGGTTCCTGAGAGCCTCCTCGCGGTTGGCCAGCGTTTCCCGCCATGTGCTATGCGGTCGATACCGCCCTGGATGTATAGGTATGAAGTCGCGTATCGGACGTCCGAAGAGCACTTGTGCTGGAGAGAGGCGGGTGTCGCGATCCGGGGTGTTGCGATACTGCAACATGGCGCGCTGGAAGAGGTCAGTGTTCAGTCCGCCAGTGGCGAGCGTGTTGTCGCAGAGAAGGCGCTTCACGGTTTTGACCGCAACCTCGGCCCGACAGTTCCCATGAGGATGTGCGACGGAGGAGAGGCGGTGTCGAACGCCCCAGTTGCGGAGGAATGTGCAACTGTCGCTGTGGCGGTGAACTCTGGTCCACCGTCGGAGGTGAGTTCCTCGCTGATCCCGTACGTGACGAAAGTTCTGCGCAGAGCGGAGATGAGGCCATTCGATCCATTTGAGGATTCTTCAACGATGGGCCAGTTGCTGTAGCGGTCAACGACAACCAGGTAGTGGTGTCCGCCGTGACAGAAGTAATCCGCGCATATGCTCTGGAATGGATATGCCGGCAAGACGGGCGGCGTAGGAGGAGCACTCGGCTGGGATGGCGAGTTGCGGTTGCATGTGTCGCACCGGGACCGGGTGTCTGAGATGGCTTGTGACATGCTCGGCCAGAAGAAGGAGCTCGCTGCTCGAGAGTCCATCATCGATACGCCTTGGTGGGCTGCGTGGAGTGCCTGGAGGACGCGACTGCGAAGGGTAGGAGGGATCACCACTCGGTCTTTGTAGAGAACAACGCCGTCGTACTCGCTGAGGTGGTCGCGGTATCTGTGGTATGGTCGTATCGTGACCGGCACGTCCGCAGGTGTCTCTGGGAAGCCGTGGTTGATGAGATCGATCAGCCGAAGCATATCAGGGTCGCTGGTGGTCACCGTACGCACTTCGTCCCAGGTTATGGACTTGATGAGGTCAGTGGTGGCGGAAGCACTCAGTTGCGTACATGATGTGATCTCGATGGCCTCGCACGTCCGGACGATGGCGAGAGCGTCGATGATAGGCCAGATGCGACGTGTGCGTGGGGAGTTTGGGGAGGTGGACGTGATCTTGGATGGAGTGTCGTCAGGGAGGTCGGGTGCCTCTGCTGCCCCAACTGGGTGACGAGAGACGGCGTCGGCCGCAGTGTTCCGTACGCCAGGAACGTGGACGACACTAAACCTGAAGCGGAGGCTCTTCTCTTTAAGGTTCCGAAGCCGCGGGTTAGGTATCTCATCTAGGGCGCGGTCACCAAGAACCTTCAGCAGAGGTCGGTGATCCACAGCTACGATTAAGTCGGAGCAGCCGAGAGTGAAATGGCGGGTTTTGTGGAGAGCATCTACGACGGCCAATGCCTCACCCTCTATTGGTGCGTAACGAGATTCGGCACCGTGGGTGAATCGGCTCCCAACAAGCACTATACGCCAACCGGAGTGGCAGCAGAACGGTCGGGTGCCGGCGCACTGACAGTGCTTCTGTAGGAGCCAGTAGCCGAGCCCTTCCTGAGACCAGTCGGTAGCCAGGCACGTAAGTCGGGTCTTGTCAAAGATTTCGACGCCTTCCTTGATTTGGGCGATGATGACCTTCTTCGACGTCTGGAAGAGAGCGTCCAGTTGATCAGTCCACGCGAAGGGTTGGCCTGGTTTGAGAATGTCACGGTACGGCTGCATGTGATCCGCTGATGCGAACGAGTACGACACCTGGTTGAGCAGACCGAGCCAACTGCGTACATCGGTCAGGTTCCGAGGAGTGGGGAAACCTTCGATCGCCTGCAGCATCCGCGGACAAGGCCGCACGGTGGTGGGTGTGATTTGGAACCCAGCAAACTCGACAACGTCGTTCGCGAAGCAGAATTTAGACGGGTTCTGCGTGATGCCATGTCGGCCGCAGCGGTCGAGCCATTCGGCGGCTTGGTGAAACGACTCCTCGATGCTGTCTGCCCAAAGAATGGTGTCGTCAACGCATTTGGCTTTGCGTGGAATGTCGGCGACGAGGGCGTCGAAGCGCCGGCTATACCCGTCTCCTGACGCCATGTAGCCTTGGGGAGCGACGCAATACCGGTAGCGGCCCCAAGGCGTTATGAAAGTGGTCAGGTGACGGTCATTGGGATGGAGAGGAACAGCATGGTAACCATTCCACGCATCACACACGGTTTTCTTAGTGTTCCGTGGGACTGCCCTGGCCTGATGGAATGGTGATTGCGTGTGGTGGGTTTCACGGGTAGCGTGGAGGTTCAGAGCTTGGAGGTCGACTGTCCGTCGGGGCTTACCGTTCTTCTTGGGGTTGATCACCATCCGGTGACACCAAGTCACAGGTGTACCGATAGGGACTTCTTCGATGACTCCTAGGCGACAATCCTGGTCCAAGCCGGCCTTAACATCATCCTGCCAATGGATGGGAACAGGGATGGGCGTATGATGAGCTACTGGCGTGGCTTCAGAATCTATCATCAGTCGGAGGGGTGGACCTTCCATGGCAGGTAGGGTCTGATGTGTGCACACGTTGAAGGTGCTGGAGGCGTAGTAGTCGAGGAGCCAGGCCTCTAGCTTTGCTCGATTTTCATCGGTAGGAGGATATGGTAGTGCAGTGGGGCGCGGTGGCGGTAGCTGACGGCGTGGGCAGTCACACTCAGCTGTGATGCAGGAGGCTGGTGGACCAGTGCATTTTGACGTGCTCGCAGATGCCGTGATCGGGGCTGCCTCGGACAGGGAGACTGCCTCAGACGGGGAGTGTGTTCCAATCTTCGGGAAGTCGGCCTGTATGATGCCAAGGGCTGTGCAGGCTCCACGAGAAAGGAAGAACTTGTCAGTGATATCAGTGAAGTACACCACTTGTCTCGTCTCCAGGCCACCAGGTCCCCGGGTGTCTGAGAGGCGGAGTGGGAGTGCCCCGATGATATGGATGGGTTCATTGTTGACCGCGGCCATCTTCAGCTGAACTGGTGCGAGGTGGCGGGTGTCAAGCCCCAGATGTCGCAGTAGCGAGGTGCCTGCAAGACAAGACTGACAGCCTGTGTCTGCGATAGCGTACACTAGTGGGGACGGGGTGGGTCGACGCAAGGTAGTTGTCAGGCCCAAGGCCCGTGAGTCACAAGGGAGATGCGAGACGAACACAGCGACAGTGGGTTGTGGTGCGGAGGGTCCCCTCTCCCAGGTATCACGAAGAGAATCATAGAGGTGATGCTCCATCAAAAGCGTTCCTGAATGCACGGGGTCAGGGCTGTCAGAGCGCGCACTAACATTGCACAGGGTATCGAACACCGTGGAAGCACTCGGTTCTGCAATTTCAGTGTGCCCTGCTGGATGGTCAAACTCAGGTGAGCGATTCGAACTTGCCGCAGCGACACTGCGAGAAGTGACAGGTAGCCGTGCTTTGCTCGATCTGCACACACTTTCGTGATGGTTCATTTTTCCGCACTTCGCACACTGTTGGTCGTACGCACTGCACTTAGACACACGGCTGGCTCTGTCTAGAGGGTGGTTCCTGGTGCCGCAGAAGTTGCAGGGTGGGGAAGTTGATGCTGCACTGCCGCCAGTGGATCCAGTGGACTGTCGATCTCGATAGGCGTCGCGCTGTTGGCGGCGAAAGCTGCTGACGGCATTGACGTTGGTAGGTACAGCTGAGCCCAGGGCAGGTGCCAGGCGCTGAGCGGACTGTTTTCCGCTCTCTCGAGACTCTATAAATCGTAGAGTATCCTCAAGTGAAGCAGTTTGATCCTTCTCCGATAGGATGGAGAGCTTAATGTCGGGATCATACACGCCCCCGGATAAGACCATCTCGGATCATTTCGTCGCTGTAGTCTACGGTTTTTGGGTCAGGGCAAGTGCAAGTCGTAGTATACTGGCATGCTAGTGCGATGCCTTTAAGGCGGGCACAAAACGCACGGGCCGGCTCGTCTCGATCTTGTCTACAATTGTGCAGTTCCTCACGCGCAACCAAGACGTTTTCTGCGCGGACGGCCAGGTCTTTAATTCTCGCGATGACTGTGTCTTCTGTCTCAGAGGAAAGGTCTCCGAACAGTCGGGCGAGATCGCGCCTGAGCGGATCCTCGCAGCAGTCTAGCAGTTGGTATATTATGTCAGGTCCTGTGATGTGGGCTGCTGCCTTGTAGGTTGTCCAGCGCAGTAAAAAATAAGACCACTCTTCGGTGGTTCCACCACAGGCGATGGTGGGCCGTTTTATTTTGTCCACCTGGGCAGTGGCGCCGACAGGTGGCTGGTGCACAGCCCGCTCGTGCATCTGTAGCAGGGCGATGATGGTAGGTCGGTCTGCCTCTTGGAGGCTCCATTGACAAGTAGGATAAGGACAGCTGATTGAGATTGGCTCTTGTAAGGACATTGTTAAGTCTTGGATGTGAATGGTGTGATCATAAATAGACCTGCGGTCATTTGGCGTAGATGTATTGATGAATGCCAATGATCACACCATCTGAAAGACAGGCAAAAGGTAAGTAAACATGTGAAACAAATTAGGATGCAGGTAATGTGAGAGCTCTGGATTACTCTACCAGTCATTTTACGCCGGGTCCTAAATATTGGGGACTGAAACACGGCTGATATTTATATTAATTGGTTAACTTGCAGCTGGTAGGACATGATCAGTGAAATAACCTTAGACAACTCTCGGCTATAAGCAAGACCGCGTGTATGGAGAAACCAAAACGTCTAGGGCAAATTTCTGTTTATTTTTATTTTCATTTTTTCTAAATTTTGTCCAAGTTGTCCACAGTGCGGTTGCTGGAGTCAGAGTCTCACTAAAGTCCTCAAGGGACTTGTCACGGAGACCCCGACCCCACCACCCGAACGAGCAACTCCCACAATGAAGGGTTAATTTAGAAGCCAAAGTTTAACGTCTCAGAAAGCACAGGGACGGCCGCCCCACTCAGGTCACCCTCTCACCAGTCAGTCGCCAGCCGACCTACATGGGGAAAATAATTGAGCGCCGGAGCGTCTCAGGGGAACCGATCCCGAGCTGGACATGCACTGCCACTGCATGCTTCTGAGCCGCGGGCCAAAGCCCAACGCTCTACCAACTGAGCTATCGGGGCGGCATTATCAGATTTTTTTATTTTTAGTTTTATCGCGTGAATTATCAGATTTCCGACATGGTTTCGTTAATATTTAATAGGTTCGTGTCTAGACATGAGTGTCCAGTTGTCACTCTAGAGTAAAGAATAAAGAGATAAAAACGTTTTTGGATTCCTTCTTATTCATCGGAGTAAAATTTTTAGTGACAGTTTCTGTGAAATTTACCATTAAACGATCATCTAGCATATTCCTGCTGACAATATGGGCCCCATTGAAGTTGGATTCTTTGATTCCTGGGTTCTTGGATTCCTTCCTATTCACGGGAACGAAATTTTCAGTGATAATTTCTGTGAAATTAACCATTAAACGATCCTCTTGCACATTTCCCGCTGACGAGGTGGCCCCATTGAAGTTCTTCCCGCTTGGACGAAAACGTTCCTCCGCCACTGGATAAAACCTGTTCTTACGGGCGTTACTTGCAACATTTCTGGAGGTAAGGTCACTGAAATTAGCCTGGTAATCTGACCTGCGATGACCCAAAGCTATAATGTTTGGAATAGGTGCCAAATTAGCCGGGGATAAGGTGGTCAAAGTACGGGGGCGCTCTGCCTCGCCTTTATCTGACACTATCTGACACCTCGTCGCTTATTCTTAACTCCAGCAAGGAGTGTGGCAGCCTGTCGGACGCTCCGTGAAAATTCCATGATTCTCGGTATTTTGGACGTTGTTGTGCAGCATAAGTTTGCTCGTGACATGCCTGAAGTGTTCTTCTAGCTTCACAGTAATTTGTTTGCCAGTTTTGAAGTGTACACAACCGACAATAGGTGTTTTAGAGTCGGTTGTGGTTGAGGGTGACCCGTGACAAGCATGGCGGCCGAGGCCCCGACAATGATTGATCCTGAAAGCAGATTCTCTGCATTAACTACGCCCGGTATCCAGCGTGGCGTGGTAGCCGAGCGGGTAAGGCATCCGCGTACTTTTTCGGCGAGGCCGGTTCGAGACCCGAACAGCACAGGGTCTTTGGCCGCTTTGCTGCTGCTTCTGCTCCTCCTTATTGCGCAGGCTGCAGAGTGGTCAACGGCCCACCACCAGCTGCTATCAGTCACGGCAGCTTCGCCGGTTGACCGGAGTCACCACTGGGCTATAGCGACGACGGAGCCATCTGTCGGGACAACTCTGAACGTCAAGTTGCCAACCGTCTGGTTTCGGCGCTCGGGTCGTTATTTCAGAACAAGGACGCGCTACGACAGCAAAGCTGTGGCAACCTACCAGTGCTGTCGTCTCCTGCAGATCGCTGGGGATGTCGAGATAAATCCCGGGCCAGTATCGGGGGAAGGACAGACTTCTGTTCGTGAACGACCAATGAAGTTTAGTGCTCTTCTGCACAATACACAGAGTTTGCGAAATAAGATGGGACAGATGCGTGCTGGTGCGGAAGAGTTCCAGTCTTACGACGTAATCGCTTTCACGGAAACATGGCTGGACGACGGTGTCGGAGATGCTGAGCTCGGTGCCACCCTGCCGGACCACACCTGGTTTCGGCGTGACAGAGGAAGTGTTGGAGGAGGTGTCGCTTGCGCTGTCCACTCATCCCTGCTTCCTACAAAACGAGACCATCCAGATTTGAACACCGAGACTCTTATTATACAGCTCGCAAAGCCCAGCATGATCATTGTCGTGTGCTACCGACCACCCAGTGACGATGAGTCACTGGAACGGATTGGTCAGTGTCTCGCAGCGCTACCAGAAGCGAGACCACTTCTGGCTATGGGCGATTTTAATTTGCCTGAACTAGAGTGGCTTCCTGGTGAAGACGAAAACTCCCAACCAATGCTAGTGAGAAATTCTGGCCGAGCCATCCGTTTCATTGAGACTTGTGAAGTGATTGGCCTAACACAGCTGGTAACGACGCCAACCAGGGGCCCGAACATTCTAGACTTAGTGCTAATGAGACACATCTGTGAGGCGTCAGCACGGCCGCGACCGAGCAGTATCACTTCAGACCACGATGAAGTAGTGGTATCTTTCGCTGCAAGATCCTCACCTCCAGTTCGTGTAACCCGCTCCGTCGCCCTGAACTACCGTCGCGCCGATTTCGATGGACTTCGTCGCACTCTTCAGGCTACTCCATGGAATCTGCTGGATAACTTAGAAACTGATGAGGCTGTATCGATGTTTTACACTCTTGTAGACGCAGCGATACGAGATCACGTCCCCACAGTTGTGCCCAAAAAGCGTTTTCCACCATGGTTTACTGCAGAGGTTAGACGCGCCCTTAAGTTAAAGCAGGCAGCTTTTG
The DNA here is from genome assembly GCA_034440635.1 of Lepas anatifera. Lineage (NCBI taxonomy): Eukaryota > Metazoa > Arthropoda > Thecostraca > Lepadidae > Lepas > Lepas anatifera. The sequence goes on along the minus strand of JAOTON010001136.1, from coordinate 26,054 downwards.
AGCGCATGAAACGTCAGCCTGAAGATGAGCGAGTTAAGTTGGAATTCGTGCGAAATTGTGCCCTGTTCAAACGTGTATCTGGTAGGAGTTACTCTGAGTACCTGCAGGGCATCATGGGTGATTTTGTCTCGAATCCGAAAAGATTTTGGTCTTTTCTTAAGTGTTTTAAGCAGGTGAAGGGGATTTCGGTGTTAGAGGAAAACGGTACACAGATATCCGACGACATTGGTAGAGCAAATTTGCTGAATCGAACATTTGCAAATAAATTTTCCTCCCCAAACGTTACTCATTTTCCAAACCTACCTTTCTCGACCGATGAAACATTATCGGACTTCCACGTGACAGAGGAAGCTGTGTGCCGTTTACTCAAAGATCTGGTAGTGAGTAAAGCTTGTGGCCCAGACGGCCTAAGCGCTCGCATTCTCAGGGAGTGTGCGGTGGAATTGGCCGTTCCTCTGTGCAAGGTTTTCCGCTTATCACTGGCTAATGGTATATTTCCAGAACAGTGGGCAGAGGCAAATATTGTCCCCATTTACAGAAAAGGCTCTAGAAAAATCCAGAAAACTATCGTTCGGTTTCATTGTTGCCTCTGTGTGCAAAAGTGTTTGAGAAAATTGTCAGCGATCAGATTTTTCAACACGTCAGACCTCTCCTTTCGGAAACTCAACACGGGTTTATACAGCATAGATCTTGCGCTTCAAATCTGGCATCTTTCCTTGCACATGGATGGGCGGCTATTCAACATAAATCTCAGCTCGATGTGGTATACACAGATTTTTCCAGTGCCTTCCAAAGCGTAAATCATCGCCTACTGCTCTATAAACTTCGATGTATGTATGGCCTGGATGGACACGCTCTGAAATGGCTCACATCATACCTCGGGAGGCGGAAGCAAAGAGTAGTGTTAAATGGCAAGATGTCCCAGTGGACTCCGGCTGTCTCGGGGACGCCGGAAGGCGGGCATATCTCACCTTTGCTGTTCCTTCTCTACGTGAATGATTTGCCATCTGTAATCTCTACAAACTGTTTGATGTTTGCCGATGACGTGAAAATTTTCGTTCAAATTGACACCCAAAATGACGTCATCAGGCTTCAAAATGACTTGGATGCAGTTTCGCGCTGGGCAGCGGACTGGAAGCTGAAGCTAAACGCATCGAAATGTAAAGCATTCAAAATCACTCTAAACCGCAATTTCATCCCTTCGTCTTACAAAATCAACGGCGAAATTCTAGAAAATGTTGACAACATCCGAGATCTAGGCGTTATTCTGGACCAAAAACTCACTTTTCAGGCGCAAATAAATTCCATAGTACTAAAAGCCAATAGGGCATTAGGCCTTCTCATTCGAACCTTCCAGTCAGCTTCCCCAGATACAAACTGGACAAGCGTGCGACCGTGTCCGTATTCAACGCAAATGTTCGATCAATTCTTGAATACTGCTCCGTCATTTGGGGCGGAGCAGCAAAATTTCATCTCATTCGCGTGGAGAGGGTTCAGCATAAATTCCTCATGTGGCTAGCCAACCATACCGAGCCTGCCAGTGCTGTCCTGGACTACAAGTCCCTCCTTAGTTTGTACGATGTGCAATCCCTTCAGGCTAGGCGCCACCAAAGTGATATCTTGTTTTTATGTAAAGTTTTTAGAGGCCTCATCTCATCATCACATATTTTACAAGGTTTTACGGTACATGTGCCGGTCAGAACCACTAGGATTTCACGTTCTACTTTGTTTAGTGTACCGCCGGCTAGAGTGAACACTGTTGCTTCCGGAGCTTTTAATCGCTTACCTCGTCTGGTGAACAGCTTTTTAAACGTGTCAACCCTCAGTGATATATTCTGTGATCCGCTCGGGGTACTGAAGAAAAATATAGCTGTGTTTGCGGCAGCCGAGCCAGTACTGGTGTGATGTGAGTATTTATGTTGTAGTTAGGCCTCCATGTGTTTTTAGTTCTTCTGACTTCACCTGTTATTGGGTTTTTAAAGACCTGTTGGTGATTTAATACAGATACAACAGATACAACTATGGCATAAACCTAAGGAGGGGCGGTTAAATCATTCCCACACGGGCTGATGCTCTGAAGAGCTCCGACCACAGAATGGCAATATTATCGACCGACTAGATTATAGTACACAACCATTTTTTCAAGCTGATACCAAAGTTACCAATTTGAACAGCAAGTGCAGATGTATAGTGACGTTCCTTTGTTGAGGTGCCCGTTTATCTCCTGTACTATGGTAATCAAGGATTACTCTTGTGGTATGGCAGATGCACGTTGACAACTTTTCTTTTTTTGTTCCTCGTTAGTATTCTATGACACAAGAGGCTATGTTTAAGAATTCGTTCGTGAAATCGTATAACCTGACTTGTTCTTCCCTGGTCATCTAGTGGCGGATCTAGCCGGTCGGTTTGGGAGGGGCAAACCAAAGTCGAAAAGCAAAAAAAGTAACGCAGTGAAAAATCGCGTTACCATATGATTTTCCGGTAGAATTTTGGGTATTTGAGGCGAAAATAAAAAAAAGTCACGGGGTTAGAAATATGGGCCAAAGATACTTTTTTCCTATCTAATGCCCCATATTTCCACTGAACTTGACTGGTTCTGTTTGAAGTTGAGAGTTGAAGCACCAAAATCTTGCTTATAAACTAAAAAGCAGTCGGGGGAAAAAGGAGGTCAACCGCTTTGGGGGGAGCAAAACACAGTTTTGTCCCGAGCGTTTCCGTTTGGGGGACAAGTACCTTTCCCCCTGGATCTGCCACTGTGGTCATCGTTTCTGTTACATAGTCCCTCAGTAAAAACAAATCTCACGATTATTGCATTTTCAACTGTGGTATTGCATACACCAGTCAAAAAAAACTTTAAAACCAGAGAAAGATAAACAATTTTACCAATATAATAAAAAAAGACTTATCCAATCAATTGAAGCATTGGCTAAAGACCTGTATTTATTTTGCATATAGCCATATATCGTCAAAATTATTGATCAGAAAAGTGAGATAGCACAATAGCAAACCTGCAACCAGCCCCAAATTCCAGGAAGCACACAACTAGAGGCAAAACTAGCTGACAAGTGCAGGCTACTAAGAATCAACGCTAGGGGAAGCAAGTATAACTTCGTAAATCGGGTGTACAGAAAAGCGCCGGGGGTGCACTGGGCTCATAGGGGCTGCACGTGTCCCCAGCGCACCCGTCTAGCTACGGGCTGGCACAATACGAGTAGTGATATGATAGTGATGTTATAGAGTACAAGCCGAAAACCCGATCTTTTTCCCACGATTTGAGAAAATCAATCTGTCCCACTTCTCCTCGCTCTACCATTCTGGGGCCGGGGTGGGGGTGGGGGTGTGGCCGGGGTGGCCTTGTGGCTTCGTTGCCAGTCTTCGGATCGGATAGCATGGATTAACGTGAGTTCAATCCCCACGGCGGAAACCGCCTTCCGTGTCCGATCTGACCCGGTGGAGAGGATCCTTAAGCACCCACGCCAATACTCCCTGTAATTGGGCAAGTGTGCCTGTTGGGAGTGGCCCTAACAAAAAATTATAGGTACTCGGCAACGTATGCTATTTACACCACTTAGTATAATCTAGTAGCAGAGACGAATCTCAGCCAACTTTTTTGGCCGGGAGTTGGAGGATAACCCGGAACAATCATCAAAAACATGGTATTTGCATTAGGAAAATTGACTTAAGAATCTTTGACGAATCAAAATAAGAAAATTTGAGGAAAAATCAGCTAAAAGTGGGTCAGCTTTCCAGCTTTGAAAGAGTCTTTACTCGATTGAACCCTCTAAATTCGTCACTGCCTCCTAGTGCGGGTGCTGAGAATAGTACCTACTTGATATAAGAATTTCCATCAGCTACGCTATTGAAAGAGTCTTACTTGCAGTACAAACAGCTGAGCAAACTGTGCGCGAGAGCTGGTAAATAGCCACGTCTGAGCGCGCCAGCTCTGAATGCGGAATGGACGCGATCGTGCCCTGCGGAACTGCATACCTGCGGGGACAGGTGCCCTGCGGCTCAGTCTAACTGCAGTCGACTTTAATCGCAGTTATAACTCGTCTGTCGGCCAGCAGCTTGCCCGAGAGTTAACACGCGCATTGACGGGGGTCTGAGCCACCTTCGCATTGACGGGGGGCGGGTACCCACCCCCCTAAGATCTCGAGAACCACGGTAGGTAGCGAAAAACGGTAAACGGCGTTGGGCTGCCCATCCACTTCTCCATCGAAAACATTTGAACCATTTTTTTGTCAGGTCACATTTAAGGTCACGAGAGGTCAAAACATGCCCGTCATAGGGATAACATGTAAAATTCAGTTTTTCGGGCATTACATCTGAACAAGTAAAGATAGCGCAAAACGACTTGAACTATATGAATCCTCTTAGCAAGCCAAATCGAATGATATATAATTTGACCTTGCTAGGTAAAATCAAGGATTTGACCTGACCTGAGGTCAGGTCAGAGTCAAATTATATAAAATGTATATCATTAGAACCGCAACGCCCAGGCGAGTCTAATGCAGCTAAAATAAATGCTCTATCACCATCCGTTACTGAATTATTCCGTAAAAACCATTTTTCCCATGTATTTCCAATGGAGAGGTCATGCCTCGTACCTGACCTTAGGTCATCGATATCAAAAATACCGGAACAAATGTTAGAGAACTCGGTGGGACCATTATGTGATATGAGTGTCAATCGGATAAGTTCACCCTGCTCCGACTTATGCTATCTTAAACTTTTTTTGAGGTTTGGTTACTTGACCTGTACTGGTGACCTGACCTGAGATGACCTAACCTTGAAATTTTCACAGAAGTTGTAAAAATGATGAGGGAAAAGGTATACCAAGTACGGCGGCGCTACGCGCCGCCGTTTTTCTACTATCTCCGAAAAACCCGAGGGGGGCGGGTACCCGCCCCCGTCAATGCGCGTGTTAAAGGCAGGGCTGGAAATCTCTTCTCGATCCAGGAGGGAGGAGTCATTGATGAGTTGACGCTGGCACGGCAATACAAGCCCTATACAAAGCCTATGGGAGACCCAAAGTCTAAGGGGGTCTTGATACCCATCCCCTCCCCGGAATCTACACCCATGGTTAAAGGGAATGTGGCACCTTGGTGCAATTTCAGACCTTGGTGGTTTTTGGTGCAATGTATGCTGAAAATAATGGATTTGACCTGGCTCCTGCAAAAATGACTAACATGGCTATCATTTCGGTGCATGTAATTTTGCTCCGCCGGCAATAGAAGTCTCCAAATTAGCGTGACGTCGAACCCACCCATGAGCTGGCAATGCTTTGTGCCAAATCGAACGTGTTTGACTCACGCCAAAAATTAATACGATAACAAATGAAGTGTTTTAGCTAAAAGAGGTTGCATTAGCAACCAAAGTAACAGTTATGGGCTTCTTCTATCTTCCTCGATATATTAAAATATATTTCCCGTTTCAATTTAGTCATTAAAGCAAGTTTTATGCATTTATAATCAACAGAAGGTACCAAAGGCATATTCGGCACGTGGGTTTTAAAGAGGTCCAAGCAAGAAAAATATGTCCATGCAACACGTACAGGGGGGGATTGAGCATGACGTCACTTTCCTTAGATCACCTCATGTCATGTGAACACAAGATACCTTTACTTAAATGTGAACATACCGGGCAGAACGGGGTCAGTAGAGGGTGAATTTTTACCTTTTTCTCGGCTAACGCTAGGTTCTGGGGCAAACTAAATATCGATCAAGTGGTTTCTCGATATGCTCTATCACATGGCTATATCTTGGTTCACATCCCGTTTTGGAGGTGTCGCATTACCTATAACGCCGTCCAACCAGCTCAATTCCGGTTGCCGCCGAAGGCTGCTAAAACGAAGCGCGGCGAGGCTTTCGTCAGTTTTCCAGGGGTCGGCTACATGCCCGGGTCAGGGTCGGCTCACAGCGGCGGTGGGCGCTGTACAAACGTTTGCACGCTGCCGTCACCGAAGGGTACACAGAGGCCTGCAGGGACACAAACGTCCGCGCTGACGGCGCTAGGTGGCTGCGGTCACTTCGCAAACAGGAGGTGACCGCGGTGTGCCCACTGCTGAAAATAAAAGTGCGCTACAGGCCAAGCCCCATGCCAGTGTCGTGAAGGAAACGTCTGTTGAACACCCCGCCCAGGAAAGGAAGAAAATCCGCAATGGTAAGTTCGCTACTAGTGTTGCGTAGGCTGGTGTTCGGCAACTTGCTTCAACAGCAGAGTTCAAGTAGGAAAAAATAAATCCAATAAAAACATCTAACTACCAATATCAGACAAAATAAGCATCAATTTTGGGTGGATGAAAGATGCATAGGCTGCAACGGTCGTTTCTATCACAAGTCCATGTAGGTGAAAGCTGCCTAGATACGAGGTGCCTTCAAGAAGGTCTGTTTGACCCTATTCCTGTAAGGAGGGGGCGGATTCCGCCCAGCCCTCACGATTTTTTCGGGATATCCCCAAAATGGTTCGCGATAGGCTTTTGGAACTTTCTGACTTTTCCTAAAGCCGAATTGGGAGCATTCCCTGAAAGTCTTAAGATAATATATCTTCATGGGTGGAGCTATGGCTAGGTATTTAAGGAGGATCTTTTCACGGACCAAGTAGGTATTATCGTCAAGAGTGCATTATTCATACAGCAAAGCAGTCCGTAACAATATTAGTGGGTACAGTCAGAATGGTTAAACGCTATAAACACGATTTCAGGTGGTAGGTCATTGTTATTTTCATATAATTTTTTTCCGAGACGGTTCCAGCAACCCAGAATGGGGAGGGGGCTAAAACAGTGGCGGAAACAAAGGGGCTTAGGGAGGTTCAAGACCCCCCCCTCTGAAATTTCAGAGTGTCTATAGTATATGCATAGCCAGAGGCTGCTCCGAGGCAATGATAGGGAAGGCTTGAACCCCCTAGGCTCCCTCACCCGAAATGAAGTCCTGGATCCGCCACTGGTTTAAAATATCATTAGTTTATACTCTTGCAGAGTCGATAGACTGCTTGTGGCACGCCCGGGGGAATAAAAACTGCCATGTCATTCTTCCATCCCTATACTACATATTATGGTATGATGCCATAGGCAAGTTCAGGTATTGTAGTCAAGGTAGTTTCACGAATGTGCAAGCGTATTTCATTGTAATAAGTGCAGTGGATGGGACAAGCATGCAAGACCGCATAAATAAAATTCATGATGAGTGGATCAAGGAGACAAGATCATAAAACCCCCGTGGTATGGCATGGGCGGATACAGATTTGGAAACACGAGGGGTATTAATAGCTGAGGAACATGTGTACTTGTATGTCTTTTAGACATTGTGGTATTAGACATGTTGCCCCACTTCTTTGCTTTAGTGTATCCGCCTCTGATGATTTTTTGGCATTGTACCACTTCTCTCGATATTAAAGATGTCACGCAGTATCTGAGGTTTGATGATATTTTCAACCAAAAACAGGTGAAATGGGTATACTTTACTATATATTTCAGACCTCAATCCACCATTTAATTTTGAATGTTCACATACCTAGCTAAAGGATACGGCAATTTTGCATCAATGCCCTCCCAATGCGTTGGTTTTGTAAACAGCAAACTGCAGGGCCAATAGTATAAAGAATCCAACAAATTAATAAACATAGGTATGCATATTTCCCACTCAATTTTTACGATGCTATTTCCTCTAGAATATGCCTGAGGCAAATCAACTTCATTTTGAATTTACAAAATTCAACGGGTAGATTTTGGATCTCGGAGGGGGAAAGGGGTGTGGCGAATCCGGCTTGCGCCCCTGAAAGGAATATGGGTAGTCAGGAGCCTGACAGGAATTGGGTTAAATAATGTTTAACAATGTTTTATAAAGATGCCCATGTCTCTACGTTTGGACAATGATTCAGAACGAAATTCAGATACCCAGCAGCAATCCCCTAGCACGAATTCGAGGTTTCCGCTCAGATTAATGCGATATTTGATTTTCCTCTTCCCTGGGTGTGACATCACCGAATTTGAACCACCCGTGTTGGACGCTGGCTGGAAGCGGCCAGTGAAACAGGTAACAGCGACGCCTCTGCCCGTCAGCTGCTGGCGGTGGTCTCCCTGCTGCTGGTGGCGGCAGTCAGCGGCTTCCCGCAGCTGCTGCAGTCGGCGCCGGCGGCGGAGGCGCCTCTGCTGCGCTCCGTCCCTGAGGAGGCGGCTCCTCAGGGCCCAGCCTTCCGGCTTGCCGCTGGCTGGGACCAGGTACTGGGCCGGCAGCTGGAGTACGGCTTCACCTGCGACGGCAGGGGCTACGGCTTCTTCGCTGACCCCGCCAACGACTGCCGCATGTTCCACGTCTGTGTTCCGACGCTGAACCAACAGCGCCAGGCAAGTTCAGACAAAACCAGGGGAGTGCCAGGTTCCTCCTTGTTGGTTGCTATAAGTGGTTTGATATATGATTTTCTCAATAAGCCTTCGTGCCATTGCTTCTCGGCATCGCTTTTGCGACGCTTCGTAGCCGTTCAGTATCTATGGTCTCAGCTCTTACTAAGAGCTGAGACCATATCAAAAAAACCACCATCGCGCTTCCTCTTTTCAGTCGCTGTGTTCCCTTTCTTTACATAGATGATCGTTTGTTTCCCATCGATATTATTCACAGTAATCCTTAATTCCAGCGGTAGTTAGTGGTGGAGTCAGAAACTCGCCCTATACCTATGTACGCCCACACTAAGACGCAATCAGAGGAAAAGTGCATAATTATTGGAACCAAAAATATTGATGGACTTAACTTCATGTCAAACTTTGTACGGGTCAAACAACCCTGAAGATAACTAGGTGGTGGTTGAAACCCTATTTTCCGTGTTATGAGGCCCTTCAATACAAAAATAAAAACTAGTCTGCGTGCTGTCAACTATGGTCGACGCCATATTTGTTCGGCTATGGTAGGGATCGATTTCGACCCGGCACTGACCGGAGGGAGTGACGGAAGCCGATCCGGTGATGACCAGGGGGGAGGATCGGAAGCCGATCCGGTGATGACCGGGGTAGGGACGGATGCCGATCTGGTGATGACCGGGGGAGGGGCGGAAGCCGATCCGGTGATGACCGGGGAGGGACGGAATCCGATCCGACGATGACGGGAAGGGGGAGGGGGTGGACTCTGACCCGGCAGTGGTAGGGAAGGGGCCGAATCTTACCTATCGATGACCAAGAAAGGGACGGACTTAGACCGAGTGATGACTGGGGGGATGGGGGCATAGTTTCAATATGTGAATACAAATATTAAAAATTTATAAATGCCACCTACGCTCCTAATGGTACCTTCTTCTTTAGTTTAAAACACCTCATTTGTATTCGTGTTAATTTTTCATGCAAACAAAACAGATTCAATGAGGCAGTGGCGGATCCAGGGGGGGCAAAAAGGCAATTGCCCCCCCCAAACGGAAAAGCTCGGGGCAAAACTATGTTTTTGCCCCCCCAAAGCAATCGACCTCCTTTTTCCCCGACACCTTTTTAGTTTGTAAGCAAAATTTTGGTGCTTCAACTCTCAACTTCAAACAGAATTAGAGAAGTTCAGTGTAAATATTGGGGCTTGGATAGGAAAACATGTATCTTGAGCCCATATTTTTCACCCCGTGAGGTTTTTTTATTTTTTTGCTTTTCGTCCCCAGTTCCCAAAATCCTACCGAAAAGGCATATTGTAGCGCAATTTTTCACTGCGCGACGTTTTTTTTTTTTGCTTTTCGACTTTGGTTTGCCCCTCCCAAACCAACCGGCTAGATCCGCCACTGCAATGAGGTCAACAACAAAAATCACCAGGTCATTGTTATACGTCACGCTTATTTCGAAATATTTATTTTTAACAGAGGGAAATAAAATAAAACGAAATTATAGGCTTATTAATCATTTTTTGTACAAACAAAACTAAAAACATTATTTTCAATGTAGATTTCCATTAAAACCACCACGGTCTGAAAGGGGATTGGTGCGTAAAACAACGATTTTTTGAAACTCTGCATATGAATAGGTATGGGCCAGTGACGGAAAACTGCAAGATATGTTAACACGCGCCCCGCTGAGGGGGCGAAATTCGCCCCCTCCTGGTTTTCCCCAGATAGCTCAAAAATGAAGAGACGCAGAACAACGAAACTTACAGTACCTTATCCCTAATCAATTTTACACATCTGACCAAATTTTGTAGATAAGGTCATGTCAGGTCAAGGAGCTATTCAAGGTCAAGTGACCCGACCACAAAACCTAAAATTACGAGTTTGAAGCAGCGCCCAGGGGAACATTAGCAAACTGATCAGTTTGAAACTTCCACAATATGATACAGTCATTTGGGTCTACAAATCTGCTATCTCGGAATTTTGATATTGTTGACCTAAGGTGGGGTCAATTTTTGGTCACCCCATTTTAGGTCTATGGTGAAAAATAGAATGGGCTCGTTTTCAATAAATACTGAATGGATCAAGCTGAAAATCCTCAAACCGTCTATTCTTACTATGATCTTGACCACAAATTTGATTTTTGAGCATCTGACCTCTCAAAGGTCATATCAGGTCACGGGAGCAGAGGGTGAATTTTTGCCAATAACTTCTCACTGAATTGAGATAAAGCTCCCATTTTTTGCTTGCATTGTGCTTATATTGTCACGGGGAGTTGATTGATATGCAACATGACCATAGCAGGTCACTCTGTGACCCTCACCTAGGTCGAGGTCAGGTCATTTTGATTATTTGACCTAACAAGGTCATATTATACATCATTCGACTCGCCGCAATGAGAGAAATCCAATGATGCATAAAGATTTGCTCTAGCTCCCCTGAGGGCAGATCTAGAGGGGGAAACGTACACTGCTCTGTTGTAAGCCTATGGAGCCTTCTTTGACCTATGCTGACCTAAATATTGACCTGACATAAAAATTATCTATATAAAATCTCTTCGTCTTGTCAAGAGCTTTCGAACGCCGCCCGTAATTTTCCTTTAGCTTTCATGGGGAACGAAATACGGAGGGGGCGAAAAGCACCCTCAGCGGGGCGCGTCATGCAAGGGCCCCAGCGGGGCGCGTGTTAATAATGAAACTTGTATATTTCCTTAATCATTCATACATTAAGCTCTGGTTCTGACGCCACAGTGTATACCTTGCCATTTTTGTACCAAGAAGCGGAACCAAGCTGCCTCATTCCTTTAACTGAACTTCAAACCCCATCTCCATTAAAAAAACACCTGTGCGCTCGCTAATCCTTCTTCTGATTTCTGCTTCAGCAGTCGTTATGAACTAATTCCCTACAGCAAAGGGAAAACTTGATATATGTAGGTACTCGATCAAAACAACTCCAAGCCTTGGGGGCTGCATTATCTCTTTATCTCACTGTATTTTGCATCTTTCCGTGTTTGTAAATGAATATTTCATACTAATATCAAATATTAGGTAAATATGTAACACATATCAAGATACAGGCGATATTTTATGAGATCTTGCAGTTTTCCAACTATCCCCTGCGCCCCTCCGCAGATGGAGTCCGTGCAGTTCAGCTTCTTCTGCGGCAACCAGACTATGTTTGACCAGTCTTCCCTGACCTGCACCCACCCTGAGGAAGCAGTTGCCTGCCAGGAGGCGGAGAGCTTCTACCAAATCTCCAACGACCAGTTCTTCAAGACCAATGAGATCGGTAAGATGTCGCAGATCTAGAACCATCTGTTAGGTAAAATCCACATTCCTAGATGAGAAGGTGTTCTGTGTTTATTCGGGACATAGCAAAACCTTAGGTTTTAAGCATTGCTATCCAGCAATGTAGATTGTCATTTTTTAATGTAAACTTCACTGAAGCTTCAATGACTCTTATATACAGTGGCGGATCCAGGGGCGGGGGCAAAAGGCAATTGCCCCCCCCCAAACGGAAAAGCTCGGGGCAAAACTATGTTTTTGCCCCCCCAAAGCGATCTACCTCCTTTTTCCCCCGACTCCTTTTTAGCTTGTAAGCAAGATTTTGGTGCTTCAACTCTCAACTTCGAACAGAATTAGTGAAGTTCAGTGCAAATATTGGGGTTTGGATAGGAAAAAAAGTATCTTGAGCCCATATTTTTCACCCCGTGGCGGTTTTTTTGCTTTTCGTCTCTAGTTCGCAAAATCCTACCGAAAAGGCATATTGTAACGCAACTTTTCACTGCGTGGCGTTTTTTTTGCTTTTCGACTTTGGTTTGCCCCTCCCAAACCAACCGGCTAGATCCGCCACTGCTTATATACCTATCCAGTACCAAACTACCAAGGGAACTGCACCGCTCAGGAGTCCAACATTTTCTTTCAAGCATTCAAGTATTTTTACTTAACTTAATGACGTTTTTTTCTACCGAGACATTACCATGCCAATTCGGTCTCTTTGTACCTCCAGTGGAGGCAATTCAGTATTGCCTGTTCAGTAAATTTGGAGCCCTGGGTGGTGCAGTAGTTAGTAACATGCCGGGCCGGAAATCCGGAGACCTGGGTTTGAATCCCAGTTAGGAACAGTTTTCTAAAGGTGCCGAAATATAACAGCTAATACTGATATATATATATATATATATATATATATATATATATATATATATATATATATATATATATATATATATATATATATATATATATATATACATATATATATGTATATATATATATATATATATCAGTATTAGCTGTTATATTTCGGCACCTTTAGAAAACTGTTCCTAACTGGGATATATATATATATATATATATATTTATATATATATATATATATATATATCAGTATTAGCTGTTATATTTCGGCACCTTTAGAAAACTGTTCCTAACTGGGATTCAAACCCAGGTCTCCGGATTTCCGGCCCGGCATGTTACTAACTACTGCACCACCTAGGGCCCCAAATTTACTGAACAGGCAATACTGAATTGCCTCCACTGGAGGTAAAAAGAGACTGAATTGGCATGATAATGTCTCGGTAGAAAAAAACGTCATTAAGTTAAGTGAAAATACTTGAATGCTTGAATGAAAATGTTGGACTCCTGAGCGGTGCAGTTATTTGGGCATGTGAGCATGTGAGCTAAATTTTCACTGAGCATGTCCAGCTCACATGCCCACTTCAAAATCCAACAATTAAGGTACCCAGTCGCCCGGTCAGAGGACGCTTGGTCTCCTATAGACGGACCCTCTAGTCAGAGCATACTTGGCCCCTGATATACGGACCGTCTGGTCAGAGCGTACGTGCCCCTCCCCCGTATATGCACCACCTAGTCAGTGTTTTTAGCCCTCTATATAAAGCCGTCTGACAGATGGCAGTGCGAACGGCCCCTGGCAGCCCAGAGTCGGTATTTGCCTAATGGGGATAACAGGGATAAAGCTAGCTGTTCTCTGCTTTTGAGTCGACAGCTTCTGTGAAATATATTAATCCTATAATTATTAGAAACACATAACCAGAAATGGAAAGAACTTCAGAAAATCGAGAAATCTGGGGGTCTCGGCGGATGCTTTTTAAGTGGGGGATAGACTCTGACTCGGAGAAGACCGTCCGGGAAGAAATTGAACCGAGTTGCTCGCACTGTGCTGCTCCAGGGGCGGGCGCAGACCCGGGTTTTTTTTGGGGGGGCAAACCCATGTTCGCTCCCCCCTGGGGGAGGGGTGGGAGCGAAGATTTTTTTGCTCTACAGACCTAGTGTAAACACCTTTTTCAGTGCTCGACAGACCTAGTATAAGCTACCTCTCCGAGTACATGATGGCTCTCGGGGGGGAAGATTTTTTGCTCTACAGACCTAGTGTAAACACCTTTTTTCAAAAATTTATCCGGCGTTTTGGGGGGGCAAAAGATAGTTTGCCTCCCTTCCAGCGCTTTGGGGGCCATGGCCGGAATGGCCCCCTGCGTCCGCCGATGTCCTGCTGCACCAGTTCATTCTCGTTAAGAGTTAAACACTTCTACTTAGTCGAAAGTGATGAGAGAGAGAAACCCCGAAAATTTACCTGCAGATCAGAATTTTGAGGCGACTTACCTCTGTTTGCCAGTTTGGAAGGACACCTCTCTCGGCTCCCTTGCTTTTGGCACCCATGGGTGTCATTGTACAATGTTTAGTGAAAATAGGTCAATCACCTACTGGAGCTCTTCGAAAGTGTTTGAGCTTAACTCTAATCCATGTAATTTTGACAATGTCCCCGACATGAGATCGCCGCAGTTGTCCAAGGTTAGCTCCCTTTTAACCCGCGCCCCACCGGGGTCCGACGCCACCTTCGCCCCACCGGGGGCCATCGATGCCCCCCTCTAACTCCGAAAATATGGGGGTTAGAAAAAATCTGCGAAGTGCAACAGAAAGCTCGCGTGATATTCAGTAAGAAATTACTTTACATGTTTAAGCACTCAGGTCAATGGTTTGACCCCCAGAGGTCAAGTTAGGTCACTATAGGCTATTTTCACTCAAATATGCAATGCTTAAGAAAACTGGACATAACTCTTATACCATTAGTGCTATTGAGATCTGGTAAAATACATTTGGTAGGAAATTGGCAGACATTTTTTCGCTATGTGGAACGTAATGACCTCCCGCCAGTGCTTTGACCTCCAGAGGTCACCTCGTGACCTAATATGACCTGAGGTCACTAAAGGTCAGAAAGTGACCTTGCCGTATATCAAATTAAAGCCAGTGACAAGACATACACGATGATGTTTGATTCAGTGCTCTAGCTCAAATAAGTCAAAAGTTATTGTTGAAATACTTTTTTGACCTCTGATGACCTTGGAGAAGTCAAAGGGAAAATATGGCCCCTGGGATCCATAAAGGGGTGTCCAAGAACGCGTTCCTGAGCAGGCTGAGCATTTGCAATCGTTTTTGTGACTTTTAGATCATAAGATAGGTTTTCTCCATGTTTTTTTCAATGGGAGAGGTCACCTCGTGACCTGACCTCAGGTCACGAAATCGAAAATCCTGGATATACACCTTGTAGACCCTAGAGGGGTCATGAAGTGTAGGAAAATTCAAATTGATCGACTAAGAAATGTAGCTCTTATAGAGCTCAAAAGTTGGAGTGAGGTGACCTTGGTTGACCTTGCCTGGTGAACTGACCTTGGGTGACCTGGGGAAAAATTTCAGGGATAGTGGAAAAATGATGGGGGAGAGAAAGAGCCCTTAACCGTGGCGCTGCGTCTCGTCGTTTTTCTGCTACCCCGAAAAAAACCTTAGGAGGGGCCATCGATGGCCCCCGGTGGGGCGAGGGTTAAACACATTTGGGATATTTTTTCAAAAATTTTTTTCCCAGTTTTGCTTCGGTACTGTCACGTCATAATAGCAAGGCCTTTTACATAGACAGTACCCATGCAAAACAAAAACAAGGAATAAATGATGGCCGTGTATTTGCTATGGAAATATTTTCTTAAGCTGCATGTCCCGCTCAAGCCTGTATCCTGGTCAGCTTAGTCCGTCATCGTGATGAAACATTTTACAGAGCTTTCTTTTGACAGATGACTGAAAACTGATTACGTGCAGCTCCTGCACGCCCGAACTTATAAATGTAAATGTATCTAAATCCAAGACAAAGAGCAGAATATGTGCAAATTGATTTCAACGTACGCAGGCCTTTTGGAAATGTCTTATCTCCGTGACCTTTATGGCCCCGACTCGTATCTGATGCATCGTGCGGGCCCTGTCACAGCATACAATTGCATATGGTAGCGCCTGTAGCATCTGTTCATCATTTTACTCAATAGGTACTGTCAAATTAGCTAACAGGCTTCCAAGACATCTAGCAGAAATTGAGGAAACAGAACTCTCTCCTGGCTCACTTTAGATTAGGTATGTCGTATCTAAACGGCCATCTGTATGAAATTCAAAGCACTGGATCTCCCCGCTGTAGCTGTAGATACTTCTTTGAAAATCCTCAACATTGCCTATTGCAATGCCCAAAGCAGGGACGGCGGATTCCAGGGTGCAAGTGGTGCAGTTGCACCACTCGATTTTTTCAAGTGGTGCAAAAGTATCTTTTTGCACCACTTGTTTTGGCTTTGTCCAGGAGGCGCCCCCCCCCAGGCCTCAGCCGGCGCCCCCGGCCGGTCAGAGAAAATCAAGCCTAATTACCGCCTACCTGAAGAGGTAGGATCCTCTGTGAAAAAGACATGTTCATACATGAATGACGCACCTTGACATCAAAACTGCGCCCTGGAAGGCAAAAGGCGCCCCCCCTTGAGTAAAGGCGCCCCTCTGGATAGCATAGGCACCCTTGAAAAGCGTAGGCGCCTCCTGGACAGCTGAGGCGCCTCCGAAGAAGAGAAACGGCGCCCCTAGATATCACATGCGCCCCCTGGTTAGCACAGGCACCCCTTGACAGCAAAAGGCGCCCCCCCCGCAGAGAAAAGGCGCCCCCTGGACAACATAGGCGCCCTTTGATAAGAAAGGCGCCCCCTGGAGAGATAAGAGAGAAACCCCCCCTCCCGAGAACAACGGCGGCAGGGACGGCGGATTCCGCAGGACAGGGTGTGCAGTTGCACACCTTGAAAAAATGATGCTGTACAATAGTATATTTTTGCACACCTGGTTTTGACATCGTACGGGGAGGCCCTCACGGATTTGGGTGGCACCCCGGATTTTGCCGGCGCCCCCGGCCGGTCAAGAGAAAATCAGACACATCGCCTGTCTGAAGGGGTAGTACCCTCTGTGTAAAATAAAATACACTTTCAAATATGAATGGCGCCCCCTGACATCAAAGCTGCACCCTGGACAGCAAAAGGTGCCCACCCCCTTGAGTAAAAGCGCCCCTCTGGATAGCAAAGGCGACCTCTAGACAGCAGAGGCGCCCCTGGACAGAAAAAGGCACCCCCAATTGAGGAGTAACGACGCCCCTGAATAGCATAGGCGCCCTCTGGTTAGCACAGGCACTCCTGTACACTAAGAGGCGCCCCCCTCCCCCATAGAGCAAAGGCACCCCTCTGGATATCATAAGCTCCCTTTAATAGCAATCGCGCTCCCTGGACAGCAGGGGGCGCCCTCTGGATAGGATAGCTGCCCCCAAAACAGCAAATACGCCCTTTGATACCAAAAGCGCCCCATGGACAGAACACACCCTCTGGATAGCATAGGCACCCCTGGACGGCAGAGACGCCCCTAAAGAAGAGCAACGGCACCCCGGGATAGCATATGCGCCCCTGGTTAGCACAGGCACCCCTGGACAGCAAAGGCGGCCCCCGCCCCTGAGTAAAGGATCCGGGTCTCTGGATAGCATAGGTGCCCCTGGATAGCGCAGGCGCTTCCTGGACAGCAGAGAAGCCTCCGAAGAAGATCAACGGCGCCCCTTGATATCATATGCACCCCCTGGTTAGCACAGGCATCCCTGGATAGCAAAAGGCGCCCCCCTCCGAGAGCAAAGGCGCCCCCTCTGGAAAGAATAAGCACCCATGGATAGGAAAGGCGCCCCCTGGAAAGGACAGCAGAACATTTTTTAAGGAAAACTCAGTTGAGGGGGGCGGTAGAGATTTTCTTGTGCTGGCCATTATAATATCTTCGGTGGATCAAACCCCCATTTGGAGGGGGCGTTAATAAAATTTAGACGTGCTAGTGTTAAAAAATGTCTCCTAATTTTTGTTATTCCATATTCTAAAGATTAGAGATGCTGCCCAGGACTGCGGGTTTTTTTGTCAACGGAAAAAGGCCAAACCGGGTTTGCGAAAAGGCCAAAAGGTTCAAATTGTATTTGCACTAAAAAATCTTGTTTTTTTTATAAATTTCGTCCAAGTTCTTCCCAGTACGGCTGTTGGAGTCTGAGTCTCATTAAAGTCCTCAAGGGACTTGTCACGGAGACCCCGACCCCACCACCCGAACGAGTAACGCCCACAATGAAGGGTTGATTTAGAAGCCAAAGTTTAACCTCCCACAAAGCACAGGGATGGCCGCCTCGCTCAGGTCACCCTCTCATCAGTCAGTTGCCAGCCGACCTACGTCGGGCAAACGATTGAGCGCCGGAGCGTCTCAGGGGAACCGATCTCAAGCCTGGACATGCACTGCCACTGCATGCTTCTCAGCAGCGGGCCGGAGCCCGACGCTCTACCAACCGAGCAACCGGGGCGGCCAAATGGCCAAATAAATACCACAAAAGCCATATTTGAGGCTAAAACGAACCCTACCGGGTGTCATAAACCCACAGAAAAAGGACAGAGCACTCTTGTATCACTGCAGTGAACAGTGCACTGTATAAAACTAAATGTTGATAATTTGATATTGACTTGACGATATATTTTTAGCACACTGCCCATCTCATAAGAAGGCAGGAGTCCCCTTCCAATCCCGTGTGGCGACCCAATTATTTTATCCACATAACTAAACAATTTGTTAGCATCATCAATTATCTTGGCCGCACCACTCCCCACTAACATTTGATATCTTCCTGCTTTTCCTGTGAATTGTTTGCTCTTGAACAGTGACGGATCCATAGGCAGATCCAGGATTGCCAATCGGAGGGGAGCACCTTCCCGGGGGCGCCATCCGGAGCAGGGGGCGCCACTTTTGACCGGAAAAACCTACCAGGTGGGCGTAAAATCCTATCGGTGAGCACCGATTTCGCATCCTGGGGAGAGTGGGAAGCGCCACTTCAAGCGAGTGCCATCGACCTTTCGGGGGGCGCCGTGACCATTTCAGGGGGCGCCGAGGATCGATTGGGGGCTGCATCTGCCCCTCCCCTTTGCCCCCTGGATCCGCGTATGGGCGGATCTAGAATTTTAGTAAGGTGGGGGGAAACGCGGAGCCTCAAAGTGGGCACTTTACCATCAACTTTTCACCCAAAAGGCGCCTATGGTATTCGGTTTTCGGTTGCCGTCATATTGGTGGATCGTATTTTTAACAACGTCCTATCCCACCCTCTCCCAGCCATAACAGTTTGTACCAGCCAAGCAAGATGCCTATTTGGCGTGATTTTTGAAACAATGAATTGCTAAACAGTTCAGTCCACACTTTTTCGGCACCTCTTGAAAAACCTGTAACTGCCACTAGGTCATGGAGAAATTCAAGACACTTGGGAAGATGCAACAGCTGAACGTAAAGGTACATATCTGGGAATTTTTCTATTAGTGAGGAGGGGTTAAGTTTATTTTAATATCAAATATGATAAGCATCATTTTGCCTTTCCACGTGGCCAAGATTCGTAAGATAATGGTGAGAGGACATTGAAAATAATCGCAGCGAGTGTGAACCTGGCCTGTGCGCTGTCCAAGAAAATTACCTCAGCGGAAAAGCTTTTAAGTTGTAGGAAACACAAGCCGGACTTTAACCCACATTATTATTTGCTCCTAAAAAATAATGTTTGAACCAGATGGCAGACTCAAGGAGATATAAGGAAGTTGAAACGTTAAGATAAACACAGAATGAAGTATGTGGGCATTTTCCATCGACCTTTATCTATATTCTTCAATTCATCAGCATGGGAGAATTGCTCTTGTGCGTGAAATTTCGGAGGTGTTAAGAGAATTTCGGTAGCCATGTGATTGAATGCTGAAATAGATCATGCCATAGGCATTTGTGATTTGTGACATAAATGGGCCCTACTAGAATAAAAGAAAACAGTTTCAACGTGCCCAAGTACTCTCTTGATAAATTGATAACTTTTTTTTCGTTTATTGGCTGTAATTTGCGCGTTTAATGATCATGTGCAGTGTTCAGATCGAAGTGAAAAAGACCATTCAGATTGATAAAACGAGTATATTTTGTCACTGACCATCCACTTATACCATCAACCATCGCCTTCAGGTCAAGTTCAGGACTCATTTAAGAGAAGAGGTGAGCGTGCACTGTGCATGCCCAAATCGAGACACAGCCGCCCTCCCGATGGACAGACCGCGCAGAAATACGTCCTCGTCGCGTTTGATTTCGCGCACGCGTACGACGTAGTGGACCACCACCTGCTACGCGTTCGCCTGCTGTAGATGGGGCTGTCAAATTGCACGGTGGCCTGGATTTGGCAGTGACTCCGGGACCGAAGAGTCCAGGTGGAACTAAATGGTGTGCTTTCCAGTGAGCGCATTTTCCGAACTGGCCTGCCGTAAGGAAGTGTCTTATCGCCAGTTTTATTTTGTATGGGCGGCTCGGCTGGTAGACGCACTCTGCGCGGTTCCCGGATGCTCCCCTACATGTACGCCGATGATACGGCGGCTCTCTGCACAGGCAACAACATCCAAGTCGCCAAGGACCGGGCGCAATAAAGCTGCTGCTGGCACCCTCATGAAGTGGACCCGACAGCACAAAATGGTGGTATCAGGAGCCAAGATCCAAGTACTGGTGATGTCCCAGTGGGCCAGAGACGCCGATCCCTTCAATTTTAAGGTCGACGGGAAGTCTGTCACTGCTGGAGACACCCTACAGCTACTTGGCGTCACCATCGATCGGCTCCTCCATTTCGGTCCACACTGTAAGAGACTGTGGGAGAAGGTCCACCCCGCATCTCCCACCTACGTCAAATGTCCGGCTGCAACTGGGGGCTGCACGAACAGCACCTCCGAACCGTCGCTACTGGCTACGTGAGAGGAGCGATGGAGTAAGGCCGCAGCGTGGCTCCACGCCACACCGCCATTTCATGTCGAGCTGCTGGAACGCAAAATGAGAGCGTCGGCGCGTATCATCACAGGATGCACCCACTCCACTCCCAGCCGAGTTAAGACTCCCCGCGTAGCGCTCAGAAGGAGGGTACTCGCGACCCGACTGCTGGTGAAATTCCATACCCTGCCGCCTGAAGACCCTCTGTGAAGACGTGCGGAGGCGACAGCGCCCTCTCGACTCTCCTCGGTGACCGGGTGGCGGCAGGTGGGCAAAGACATGTGGGATCAAGCAGGCATCTCCCTCCCCATCGAGTCTTTCTTCCTCGACGTCTTCCACTGTGTGTATCAGGAGAGTGAGTCACATTTCAACTAGACGTGGGCCCACTGACATCAGGAGCGCCACCTGTCCGGAAGAAGCGAGTAGCTCTCCCCACCTCGCTTCCCTGACTCAATGTGCCACATGGGTGTGGACCGACGGGTCAGTGCACGGAGGGTCACGAGCGGGGAGCTGGGTCTTCATCGAGTCACCAGACAGAGCCCAGCATGAGCTCAGGCGACCAGCAGGCTCGCTCTGCTCGAGTTTTCAGGCTGAGATGGTAGCCATCCAAACTGCCTGTGTCTTCCTACTGGACTAATCAGTGCACACGGAAGATCCAGTCATCTTCAGCATGGCCTGCCAAGGTGACGACGCATTATAGAAATAAAATGGCTTCAATGTCTGCAGATAAGACAGCGAATCGGTAAAAATCGCAAACTTCCTCACTATCAGCTTAGACACCTGGTCCAAACAGAAAAAAATGGAGTACAGCTCTGAAGTAAAAATGGATCCTTCGTAAGGCAAACTAGAAAACTTCTCAACATCGTCACCAACAAATGCACGCCCTGTGCCATTGTCACTTTCTTTTGCAACCGTCTATATAGAAACAGACATGGTTTTCGAACGGCTCCGCAAGCAAGTTCATAAAATACTGGCGCGTCGGTTCAGGAGGCAAATTTTTGCTTTGTTGGCGTAGGTTGTGTTCGTGTTAACTGTCGAGATGAGCTATGGTTCAATAACAGCTGCTTCATGTGGTTCGACGAGATTGCTGTCGATACCAGCCTGTGCCAGCCAGGCACAGACTCTCACTCCCTGGTGACGGGTTGCAAAACGCGAGCCACTGTCTTATCTGACTGAGGTAGGCGTCGCCAAAAAAATGTTTGGTATGTGGGGCGTGTTGGTGACTTATTTTAAAGGGAACGTGGCACCTTGGTAAAATCCTGGAATTTTGTTGTAATTAGGCGTACTTTTAGCCGAAAATAATGAAACCACTCATGATTTTCTGAAAAATGTACAGCAAGCTCAATGTTTTTATTTTTAAGATACTCCTCTAGAAAAATGAATAAATATCTGCCTCTGGATGATGTCATGATCTGGCAACCACTACCATACTCGAAACACTTCAAGGGCTTCGATTGGCTGATGCTCATCGTGATGTCAGCATATGTCGTCACACCAGCAGCTCACAACAATGGCCGCCTGGCGAGAGGTACATGAGAGGTACATTTCGGGTAGGTTTTAGTTTTTTTCTACGGAAAAATCGAGTTCCAAGACAATTGATATATAGAGCACCTGGTTTTCCGATTTGCTTTACAACTTGGCTATCTCAGTTAAAATCACGTTCTAAAGGTGCCACATTCCTTTTAATGGCTTAATGCAAAGCGAGTATCTTACTGCGCATTTGTAGCGGTATTTCACTAATTTCCACTAGCATGCTTATTATGGGTGAAGCTTGGAATGCTCCAGTTACTATTTTGATTGCGAGATGACGGACATATCGATAATCTTTTTCGCGGACTAAGGAGTGGCCTCATACGCAACCCCGGTCTGCGACCTGGAATAACCCCCACCGGCGCAGGAGAGCCGCATGACAATGTGCTGAAATCAGCCATATTTCATTCTCAATGTATCTCTTCATAAGCCTGTAGGTCAGTGCCATCATTCTTTTCTTTGAAATAAATAGTAAATATCCCGCAGTCAACCCCGGATTCGACCCGCGCACCCCTCATCACGAGACAGGACCTCTAACCACTAGACCACTGCGCCACACTGTACCGACTCCCACTAACCCTACACCTGTGACCCGTCAGGAGGTCACTGGCCGGTATCACGCAATCAAAACGATGCCGTGATCGTGGCGCCAGGTGTTGTGTTCGTACAGAAAAGGCATGGTATAAAGCTGCTTCTAGAAGACAGAACCAAACATTAGATTCGCCTAGAATTACTTGTATCGGCGACCCAGGACCCTAAGCTAGCTTTATACCAAATTGCATCCACTTCCATTCATTTTTGAGGACTTGAAACCATGGTGAGAAGCAAACATGTTCCGAGAAATTTAGCTCCTTGAAATACCCTTTCGGACGAATTACTCGAAAGCCGTTGGAGATAAGTGGGTAGTGTAAAAATGAATTGAATGACTGCAATTAATTTTCCTATTCAGCCATGTCAATTCTGAGCTTGTGAATGACATGTGCTCTGAACCGAAAAGCTGCAAATAAAAGGTTTTCTACTAAAATTATATTTCTACATATAAGACAATGAATTTTATTATCACGATATCCATCTCCGAATACTATCAGGCGGAAGCAATGTTCTTTCATTATTTGAAATGAAAAGTCAAATCGGCGCATTGGATCGCGAGAGATTAAGATTTAAATGAAATGAGCAAATATGTAGTCCTCCGGCAAAATGGCAAAAACTAGGTCAGAATTTTACGTTTTCCACTGGAAACTATACCTAAGCACAAGAAAATTGACGTAGCTGCCTCCACGTGGCTGTCTTTAAACTAACTGAAGCGTGCCTTCTGACATTTCGAGCTTACAAGTCGGCTGTCAAATTTCAATATCTTTTTGCTTGTACTAGAAATACTGCGTTTTGGCGTAATAAATATTGTCGGACCAGTTCGAACTTTTTTCTTAGGTGGCCTTGTTGCTTATTCAAAGGAGGCAAATTTCAAGTTCGTCGCTTAAGAAATAAAAATGATAAAAATGCAAAATTGAAAACATTTGTTCCAAAATTTCTCAAAAACTATTTTGAATTTAAATTCGGGGCCTTAGTTTGGGCGTCTAGCGTAAAGGGCAATCACCTACACAATTGCAGAGCCCTGGTATCAACTGTCAGAACCGCCAAACGGCCAGAATAGAGCCTCTTGAGAAATCTCAATCCGCTTCGCTCCATGGATTTCGTCATGCGGCTCTGACACAGCCGTACTCGATCTTCGGACGAATAAGTGATCTATACAGCATAAGAAGCTTATAACGTAGCGTATAACAATGAGCGTATAACGTGCGCATAACGTATATATAGGCGATAAGCGTATAACGTGTATAGCATGAGAAACATTTCTCTATCTGCACGGTATCTCATCCTCGTCAACACCTTCAGTATTTTCAGCGTATCGAAACATTTTTTTGCGGAAATCCTTCAGGTGTGGCACATATGAAAGCTTATCAGTGTGAGCCTGATAAATCTGGTTTCTGCTACAACGTCGCTCGGATTTCCGCGAATTTACAAAATCGGGTATTCAGTCTCAATGTCTATTATAAAAGTGCATGCACTATGTCTTTGAACTTGAAAATTTCAGTCCATTGCATATGATCCATTGCTGCAATGTGTCAAGGTCAAGCTGCAGCCGCCTCTGCGCAGCTGCTGTAGTGGACGCTGTCACCCATATTGTGAACTCTTCAACGAAAAGCACATGCCGTATGTTTGCGGGAAGTGTCTGCAATATCATTGGTCATAACTGCAAACAAGGCTATTAAAATCACAGAATCCTGGGCTATGCCACTCTGTTGCTGATACAAATCCGATACGACTGAGTTTTCGCGAAATCTAAAATACCTATTTTTCGGAATATTAGAAATAAACCACCCCAAGTGGCCTCGCACGCCGAGTCCAAAGAGTTTCTGCAGAACGCCATTGGATAGCAAAGGCGCCCCCAAGAAGATGATGGCGCCCCCTGGGGAGGAAGGCGCCCCCTCCAGAAAATCTTGCACCACTTCTCGAAAATGGGAATCCGCCGTCTCTGGCCCAAAAGAACAGCTTAGAAAGACAGATAATGATAGACAGCATTGATGACATGTTACGCGGCCAATTTGAAAATCTGCACCGCAAAAGTAAAAACAGACACAATTCTTCGTGGCAGCCTCTCCGCCAATGTTAGTGGCGCGATAGCTCAGAATACCCGACTGCCAAAGTGTCTCGGTAAGTTCCAAAAATAATAAACATTAAATGAATTTTGAATGAGACGTGGATTAGCTCAAACATCAAAAATGTGCATTTTTGCACGCCCATCATTTCATTCTGGAAGGGGGTGACAGGGGTAAAATGCTGTGAGAGCCTAAATCCCCAGAAAAGCCAATGAGGGATTTGCAGAAGCCGTTGTTTTCATGCCCAAATGTTTTAACTTTACGGGCGCCTTGAGCAATAGCTTGGAGATCGTATGCAGGTGAAATCACGACCCGTGACGATATGTCCGATAAACAAAATGGAATTTTGTCACTGTCTGGAACAATTCGAGGACACACATTTTTTTAACCAAACATTTGGAAATGGACGGATTGTAACCAGGGGAAAAATTATGCACGGTAATTCGTAAATGCGTCAAAACGGACTGACAACGAAACAAGCGAAAATCAAGCAGATTTTCGGTATTGGAGACCATGGCGAAGCGACGGAAACCGGGGAGGATCCACTAAGATTGTTTGACCAAAAACCTGCTAAGTCATACCCTGGAGCGTACCTCCTGAACGAGCACCAAGTAGGCACGCCCAGCGACTGCGGGCCAACAGGAAACATCTCCGTGCAAGCAGAAGCTTGGTGTGAGGGCTAACAGAACGTGACGTCATCTGTCCGGCAGGACGGCGGCGGCCAAGGCCAGAGCTCCGGCGGAGTTCCCCTGGAGCCTCGGCGGGACAGACTCCACCCTGCATCAATATCTGCCGGCAGCGTCCTGAAGTCTTCTGGAGCCACCAGGGCACCTTTAGACGCGCAAGGCAACCCCATTCCTAAACCCAAACAGTACCCCTAAGGTCTGATGGTCTTCACGGGGAGCCACCAGGGCACCTTTTAGACGAGCAAGAGCAACCCCATTCCTAAACCCAAACAGTACCCCTCGAACTGATGGTCTTCTGGGAACCACAAGGGCACCTTTAGACGCGCAAGGCAACCCCATTCTAAACCCAAACAGCACCCCGCGGACTGATGGTCTTCTGGGAGCTACCAGGGCACCTTTAGACGCGCAAGGCAACCCCATTCTAAACCCAAACAGTACCCCTCGAGACTGATAGTCTTCTGAGGAGCCAACAGGGCACCTTTAGACGCGCAAAGGGAACCCCATTCTAAACCCAAACAGCACCCCGCGGACTGATGGTCTTCTGGGAGCCACGAGAGACTGCTTTAGATGCGCAGGGGAACCCCATTCAAAATCCAAACAGCACCCCTCGGACTGATGGTCTTCTGGGAACCACCAGGGCACCTTTAGACGCGCAAGGGAACCCCATTCTAAATCCAAACAGCACCCCTCGGACTGATGGTCTTCTGGGA